>CM076575.1:1657916378-1658590430 GCA_034641835.2 Pinus albicaulis | reverse complement strand
TCGATCTGATGGTCTAGATTGAAAGATGCTGGTATATTCTGGTCGTCGCCACTCAATCCATGGATGAAATCTACCCCACTAACTTCCTTGCATATCTAAATCACGTGTTTAAACTGTACTTAAATTAATTTTTTACAAATCTGGATTAAAAATTTACTGTGCCATTTGCTGACCACCACCTATCAAATTAAGAAATCCTCCCATCCCATAACCACCACGTTGATGGGCACGTTGCTGATTACAAGCTGTGCTTGTCTCCGACATGTGGGGATCTCCCATAACCATCATTAAACGTGTTAACCATGCGCCTGCCACCTATAATGCATCAATCAAATTCTATAAACGTGTTAACCATGCGCTCGCCACTGCAGGATCCCGACTCTTTTCACCGTTGGGCTTCCTTGGGAGGCCAGGCCATTAACCAGAGCATGGAGGGTCGGGGCATTGTGATTAATACGTTTTACGAGCTCGCTTCCTTGGGAATCAATCACCTCAGGAACCTCACTGGAAAACCGATGTGGAGCATAGGTCCCATACTCTCTCTCGCTGTTTTCGACGATTCGGTGATTGATCGAAGAATTATTAACAAACTAGGAAAGGCTACGATTTATGCAACGCTCGCCCTTCGTGTTCGCAGGCAAGTGCAAGCACACGCAGAATTACAATTTCAATATGTGGGAAGTCTATCATGCGACCATGTGCTCTCCAGATTTGAGAAGCCTATTACGATGAAGTCCGTCGATGTGCAAACAACAATTGTGGGAATGTATTTCCGTGGGTTAGTGATGAACAATCCCACTCCGCTACCCATTACTCATGTGATGAATAATAAGGTTGACTTTCCGTTCGTTAATGGGATTGATGATATCTTGGTATTGTTCCCCTTGGAGCGGGAGCACTAGATTGTCCATACAAATACGAGCAAGTAAAAAGCTGGGGAATATCGGAATGGGCAAAGCCGATTATGAATATTGTGAGTGAAGCAATCTCAGATATCATGGATCATGCAGTCAGCGTGGCTTTTGCTGACTGTCCACAAAACTATGTAAGATTGTAGGTAATTTATAAAACCACACATATATGTTTATGTGTCAAATGTTTTGTAGAAATATTTCATTGGATACTAAAAAATGGATTATACATTTTGTCTCAGGCAACGAGGAAGCCAAGCGGAGGTGTGAGTGAAGGGAATGTCAAATCATTGATGGAATTGGTAGAAGAGATGTTGAAAGAGAAAAGCACGGAATCCATGAACATTCCCTTTGGATGCAGAAGAAGGATTTCTTAGAGCAACACTGAGAGATTAGATTGGTTTGCAGAGCAGTTTGTAATGGAGCATCGAAGGCGGACAACCACCAAAATGGTTTAAACTTTGAAGTGAGTGGAGTGCGATGACGCTTGAATTCGCATTTGTGTGAATAGTATTTCAAAATATTTAAAATAAATCATTTTCGAGTGGCAAACGCAAAATAGCTATGTAAGTACTAAGTTATCCCAAATGTCGTATTTAGTTCAAATTATCTTACGTTATTCCAAACGTTGTGGGATTCTTCTTATTACTGAGTTATTCCAAATGCTTTAGTTTTCCAATAATTCCATACTTAAGGGATTTGGTTAATTTGAAAGCATGATTGTTTTACAATTTTTTATAATATCCGTAAGAATTAAGTAATGCTACGACAATTTCAGCAATTTGAGATTTTTTTGATAAAAATGTTCATATAAACAATTTTTTTTTTTAATTTCTTTTCCATGGATGTGATTAATAATATGGACAGATAAAGAGTGATTTCTCGTCATACCATTAATAGTATTCAGGCCAGTGTTGATCTTACCCATAAGGCATTGTAAGACTTATAATATACTGCTCCACATGTAAGATGCCTTTGATTTCTTTCATTCCGCGTTGCTTACCTATGTAGTGAAAGATTGTTACTACAGGTATTTATCCTTAATAATAAGTGACCATACCAGATCCTAATTTACCCTTCCACATATTTTTTTGTTTTACGATTATTGTCGTATATAAAGTAGAAGGGTCTGTGATCCCCGACCTCTTTCTTCAATTGGTCTAGCAATTAGTGACCACGTCACCAAATGAATCTTTCTTTCAAGTTGGGTCCCTGCGCTTATAAAGCTTTCCATAATAGAGTAGATTTTTAAGAGGGAAATAGAAAAAGATGCATCCAATATACCAAGAGATATTTTTTCTAGCAATTAGGGACCACGTCACCAAATGAATCTGGTCTAGCAATTAGTGACTAAGTCACCAAATGAATCTGTCCTTCAAGTTGGGTCCCTGCCCATATAAAGCTTTCCATAATAGATTGGATTTTTAAAAAGGAAATATAAAATGATGCATCCAATATGCTAAGATATTTTGTAACACAGATTTTAATATTATTATTCTTCTTCTCATAATCAATCATTTATGTTTCTAGTAGTTCAATTTCTTTTGAAATCTCTCTAACAACTAGTCCTAATCTTTTGTGATATCCTCTTTGCTTCAATCTTAAGCTCAACTATACTATACATACTTGCCTTTGTTTATGGATAAAAAAAAATACATTAGCTACATAGTCTTGTCATTGTGAATTTTTTTGGTCCATCTCACCTAGCCACAATGCACTTATATCATAATATAAAGGAGCGGTGATTATGTGATTTTGTAGGATATCATAAAGATAATGGCTTTCTTCAATGAAATACTACCTAGTAAGGAAAGAAAATGAAAAATAAGAGACATATGGAAAATATACCCAATGGGTTTCTTTGATTGTGCTTGTTCTAGGAGAGAGTATGGGTGTGGTAGCATGGGAATTTGTCAGGAAATTATCGCTGCAGCGCTAAATATTTGACACTGTAACTAATCTCAACCCATTGTGCAAAAATATTTCTTCACATATATTTATATATAAATATATATTATTTATTTGTATATATAATTTATTTTTTATTATTTTTAATATAATTCGTTTCTAACTGCATTTAAAATTATAAATAAATAAATTATTTTACTTTTAATTTAAAAATATAAAATTCTACATATAAACTAAAATATGTAAGTTTAAATTTTACACTCAAACTAATTATCACTTAAAACTAAGCTCAATGTTAAGCTATATATATAGTTTTGATGGTCTAATTCATTTATTTTAATATCTATGTACTTTTTTCAATTATGAAATTGTGTATCAAATTAAAAACATGTTTATAAAATATATCATTAAAATAGTTTTAATATGTTTATGTTTTATATTTATTTTGAAACTTTAATTAATTAAATATTATAATAAATAATAAAAATATATTACTAAAATAATTTCGATTTACTATTATGGTGTTTCAATTTATTAATTTTAATATTCACATAATTGTAATTTATTCAAATTTATTTTCAAATTTTATATTTATTTTTGATATTGTAGTTTAATTAAATATATAAAAAATGAAATAATCAAATTAATTATAGGATAATTTTAATTTGTTAATATAATGTGTTTTTTTATTTATTTTTTTTACTCTCAATGATTCTAATAAATTTGAGATTCTAATAAATTTAATATCTACACTTAAAAAAAAATGAAAATATTAATAAAGATCTCTATATAAATAAAAATATAATATAAAAAATAAGAAGGTATATTTGTTTTTTTTTTTTTAAATACACTTAGGTTTATTTAAATATTTTTTCTATTTTTATTTTAAATACATAAAATTTTAAATTATTTAATTTTTTATGAGAAAAACATAAATTAATGACTTTTTATTTTTCATATATAATTTTTTTTTATTATAAAATTATATTTTATTTATAAACGATATGTATAATATGTAGAAAGTTCAATGAGTAATATCAAATAAATTTAATCATTTCCAAACACCATTAAATATTGATTTCAAAAATAAAAAATATAGATAAGGAATCAATATAATATCTAGATATTAGATATTGACTTGTACAAATTTCATGTATATTTGATTAGTAGCAACTATATTTGGAATAAATAGAATAATGGCAATTTGATTTATAGAGGTTTGGTAAGTTTATCTATACTTTTCACAAACTTAGGAGTGCATTTTTTATTTTATTTTATTTTTTTAAGCTAGAATCAACCTTATTTAATAATTAAAATTATTAATCATAATATTATTAAAAATTTACAAAGGCATATAATATATTTTGATATTAGGATTAAAATTAATGTTACCCACTATTAAAAAATATTAATATTAATGTCACTCTTAATATTAATTAATTGTTATTGATATTAGTATTAATTAATATTATCAATATTAATATTAAAGTTAATAATAATAATACATTAACTACTATAATGCAAATTATTATTATACTAATAATAATTTGCATTAGTATTTGATATTAAATAATTAATATGTAGGAATATACTAATATTAATAAATAAATAAGTTTTATTATTAATATTAATTAATTTGAATAAGAATAAGAATATTATTTTTAATATTATTAATATTAAATCCTTCTGTTTATTAGTTCTTTTGGTTTATAATATAAATAATCGATCAATGTCATCCATATTTAAATCAATTCCCTTGGGTTCACCAATTCCTTTGGTTTATAATTTGTTGGGTAATGGTTTTCCCTTGGGTTCACCAATTCCTTGTACTTAAATTAATTTTTTACAAATCTGGATTAAAAATTTACTGTGCCATTTGCTGACCACCACCTATCAAATTAAGAAATCCTCCCATCCCATAACCACCACGTTGATGGGCACGTTGCTGATTACAAGCTGTGCTTGTCTCCGACATGTGGGGATCTCCCATAACCATCATTAAACGTGTTAACCATGCGCCTGCCACCTATAATGCATCAATAAAATTCTATAAACGTGTTAACCATGCGCTCGCCACTGCAGGATCCCGACTCTTTTCACCGTTGGGCTTCCTTGGGAGGCCAGGCCATTAACCAGAGCATGGAGGGTCGGGGCATTGTGATTAATACGTTTTACGAGCTCGCTTCCTTGGGAATCAATCACCTCAGGAACCTCACTGGAAAACCGATGTGGAGCATAGGTCCCATACTCTCTCTCGCTGTTTTCGACGATTCGGTGATTGATCGAAGAATTATTAACAAACGGGGAAAGGCTACGATTTATGCAGCGCTTCGCCCTTCGTGTTCGCAGAGGCAAGTGCAAAGCACACGCAGAATTACAATTTCAATATGTGGGAAGTCTATCATGCGACCATGTGCTCTCCAGGATTTGAGAAGCCTATTACGATGAAGTCTGTCGATAGGCAAACAACAATTGTGGGAATAGACGGTGGGTTAGTGATGAACAATCCCACTGCGGCAGCCATTACTCATGTGATGAATAATAAGGTTGACTTTCCGTTCGTTAATGGGATTGATGATATCTTGGTATTGTCTCTTGGAGCGGGAGCACTAGATTGTCCATACAAATACGAGCAAGTAAAAAGCTGGGGAATATCGGAATGGGCAAAGCCGATTATGAATATTGTGAGTGAAGCAATCTCAGATATCGTGGATCATGCAGTCAGCGTGGCTTTTGCTGACTGTCCACAAAACTATGTAAGATTGCAGGTAATTTATAAAACCACGCATATATGTTTATGTGTCAAATGTTTTGTAGAAATATTTCATTGGATACTAAAAAATGGATTATACATTTTGTCTAAGGCAACGAGGAAGCCAAGCGGAGGTGTGAGTGAAGGGCATGTCAAATCATTGATGGAATTGGCAGAAGAGACGCTGAAAGAGAAGAGCATGGAGAAGATGCAGAGAGTGATTTTCAGACAACGCTGAGATTAGATTGGTTTGCAGAGCGGTCAGCGGTGTCGAAGTTATCGAATATAAGAACCACCAAATGGTTTAAAACTGAAGTGAGTGGAGTGTGATGACGTTTGAATTTTGCATTTGTGTGGAATTAAAGTATTTCAAAATATTTAAAATAAATTCATTTTCGAGTGAGTCACAATGATATAAGACGAAAGTCCAATGCCGTATTATCAATTATCACGTTACTTCAAACGTTGCAAACTTCACTGCTGAGTTATTCAGGCTTTTATTTTCAATAATTCATAGTTGTGGTATTTTAATAATGTGAGCACGATGGTTTTACAAATTTTATATCTTGTATCTAAGTATATCATGTCATAACTGGGCAATTTGAGCTTTGATAAAAATGTTCATATAAACAATTTTTTTTTTAATCTCTTTTCCATGGATGTGATTAAGAATATGGATAGATAAAGAGTTATTTCTCGTCATACCATTAATAGTATTCAGGCCAGTGTTGATCTTACCCATAAGGCATTGTAAGACTTATAGTATACTGCTCCACATGTAAGATGCCTTTGATTTCTTTCATTCCGCGTTGCTTACCTATGTAGTGAAAGATTGTCACTACAGGTATTTATCCTTAATAATAAGTGACCATACCAGATCCTAATTTACCCTTCCACATATTTTTTTGTTTTACGATTATTTCCATATATAAAGTAGAAGGGTCTGTGATCCCCGACCTCTTTCTTCAATTGGTCTAGCAATTAGTGACCACGTCACCAAATGAATCTTCCTCTCAAATTGGGTCCTTGCGTTTATAAAGCTTTCCATAATAGATTAGATTTTTAAGAGGGAAATAGAAAAAGATGCATCCAATATACCAAGAGATATTTTTTCTAGCAATTAGGGACCACGTCACCAAATGAATCTGATCTAGCAATTAGTGACTAAGTCACCAAATGAATCTTTCCTTCAAGTTGGGTCCCTGCCCATATAAAGCTTTCCATAATAGATTGGATTTTTAAAAAGGAAATAGAAAATGATGCATCCAATATGCTAAGATATTTTGTAACATAGATTTTAATATTATTATTCTTCTTCTCATAATCAATCATTTATGTTTCTAGTAGTTCAATTTCTTTTGAAATCTCTCTAACAACTAGTCCTAATCTTTTGTGATATCCTCTTTGCTTCAATCTTAAGCTCAACTATACTATACATACTTGCCTTTGTTTATGGATAAAAAAAAATACATTAGCTACATAGCCTTGTCATTGTAAATTTTTTTGGTCCATCTCGCCTAGCCACAATGCACTTATATCATAATATAAAGGAGCGGTGATTATGTGATTTTGTAGGATCTCATAAAGATAATGGCTTTCTTCAATGAAATACCTAGTAAGGAAAGAAAATGCAAAATAAGAGACATATGGAAAATATACCCAATGGGTTTCTTTGATTGTGCTTGTTCTAGGAGAGAGTATGGGTGTGGTAGCAAGGGAATTTGTCAGGAAATTATCGCTGCAGCGCTAAATATTTGACACCATAACTAATCTCAACCAATTGTGCAAAAATATTTCTTCACATATATTTATATATAAATATATATTATTTATTTGTATATATAATTTATTTTTTATTATTTTTAATATAATTCGTTTCTAACTGCATTTAAAATTATAAATAAATAAATTATTTTACTTTTAATTTATAAATATAAAATTCTACATATAAACTAAAATATGTAAGTTTAAATTTTACACTCAAACTAATTATCACTTAAAACTAAGCTCAATGTTAAGCTATATATATATATATATAGTTTTGATGGTCTAATTCATTTATTTTAATATCTATATACTTTTTTCAATTATGAAATTGTGTATCAAATTAAAAAGATGTTTATAAAATATATTATTAAAATAGTTTTAATATGTTTATGTTTTATATTTATTTTGAAACTTTAATTAATTAAATATTATAATAAATAATAAAATATATTACTAAAATAATTTTGATTTACTATTATGGTCTTTCAATTTATTAATTTTAATATTCACATAATTGTACTGTTCAAATTTATTTTCAACTTTATATTTATTTTTGATATTTAGGGGTTTTAATTAAATATATAAAAAATGAAGTAATTAAATTAATAGGATAATTTTACTTGTTAATATAATGTGTTTTATTTAGAGAGTTTACTCTTGAATGATTCTAATAATTTTTAGATTCTAATAAATTTAATATCTACACTTAAAAAAAAATGAAAATATTGATAAAGATCTCTATATAAATAAAAATATAATATAAAAATTAAGAAGGTATATTTGTTTTTTTTTTTTAAATACACTTAGGTTTATTTAAATATTTTTTCTATTTTTATTTTAAATACATAAAATTTTAAATTATTTAATTTTTTATGAGAAAAAAATAAATTAATGCCTTTTTATTTTTCATATATAATTTTTTATTTTTATTATAAAATTATATTTTATTTATAAACGATATGTATAATATGTAGAAAGTTCAATGAGTAATATCAAATAAATTTAGTCATTTCCAAACACCATTAAATATTGATTTCAAAAAATAAAAATATAGATAAGGAATCAATATAATATCTAATATCTAGATATTGACTTGTACAAATTTCATGGATATTTGATTAGTAGCAACTATCTTTGGACTAAATAGAATAATGGCAATTTGATTTATAGAGTGGTTTGGTAAGTTTATCTATACTTTTCACAAACTTAGGAGTGCATTTTTTATTTTATTTTATTTTATTTTTTTGAGCTATAATCAACATTATTTAATAATTAAAATTATTAATCATAATATTATTAAAATTTTACAAAGGCAAATAATATATTTTGATATTAATATTAAAATTAATGTTACCCACTATTAACAAATATTAATATTAATGTCACTCTTAATATTAATTAAATGTTATTGATATTAGTATTAATTAATATTATCAATATTAATATTAAAGTTAATAATAATAATACATCAACTATTATTATACTTTGTTATATATTTATTACTGTAATAATAATTTGCATTAGTATTTGATATTAAATAATTAATATGTAGGAATATACTAATATTAATAAATACATGAGTTTTATTATTAATATTAATTAATTTGAATAAGGATAAGAATATTATTTTTAATATTATTAATATTAAATTGTTCACCACTCCTTTCGTTTATAATTTGTTGGGTAAATGGTTTTCCCTGGGTTCACCAATTCCTTTGGTTTATAATATTAAATCCTTGTGTTTATTAGTTCTTTTGGTTTATAATATAAATAATCGATCAATGTCATCCATGATCAAATGTCACATTCTGACAAACATTGTCTCAATGTGAAAATCACCCATGGCCAACCATGGTCATAGTTGGTCGAACGTTGCATTCTGACAACAATTGTCTCAATGTTTAAATCGATTCCCTTGGGTTCACCAATTCCTTTGGTTTATAATTTGTTGGGTAATGGTTTTCCCTTGGGTTCACCAATTCCTTTGGTTTATAATATAAATAGTCTATCAATGTCATCCATGTTCAAATGTCACATTCTGACAAACATTGTCTCAATATGAAAATCACCCATGGCCAACCATGGTCATAGTTGGCCGAACGTCGCATTCTGACAACAATTGTCTCAATGTATAAATCAATTCCCTTGGGTTCACCAATTCCTTTGGTTTATAATTTGTTGGGTAATGGTTTCCCTTGGGTTCACCAATTCTTTTGGTTTATAATATTAAACCCTTGGGTTTATGTCATCCACGATCAAATGTCACATTCTGAAAATCATTGTCTTAATATGAATATCACCCATGGCCAACCATGGTCATAGTTGGTCGAACGTCGCATTGTGACAACAATTGTCTCAATATTTAAATCAAATCCCTTGGGTTCACCAATTCCTTTGGTTTATAATATTAAACCCTTGGGGTTATTAGTTCTTTTGGTTTATAATATGAATAATCAATCAATGTCATCCATGATAAAATGTCGCATTGTGACAACAATGGTCTCAATGTTTAAATCAATTCCCTTGGGTTCACCAATTCCTTTTGGTTTATAATATTAAACCCCTGGGTTTATTAGTTCTTTTGGTTTATAATATGAATAATTGAGCAATGTCATCCATGATCAAATGTCACATTCTGACAAATATTTTCTCAATATGAAAATCACCCATGGCCAACCATGGTTATAGTTGGTCCAACGTCACATTGTGACAATAATTTTCTCAATGTTTAAATCAATTCCCTTGGGTTCACCAATTCCTTTGGTTTATAATATTAAATGCTTGGGTTTATTAGCTATTTTGGTTTATAATATGAATAATCGATCAATGTCATCCATGATCAAATGTCACATTCTGAAAAGTATTGTCTCAATATGAAAATCACCCATGGCCAACCATGGTCATAGTTGGTCCAACGTCGCATTGTGACAAAAATTGTCTAAATGTTTAAATCAATTCCCTTGGGTTCACCAATTCCTTTGGTTTTAATATTAAACCCTTGGGTTTATTAGTTTTTCTGGTTTATAATATGAATAATTGATGAATGTCATCCATGTTTAAATCAGTAATTCCCTTGGGTTCACCAATTCCTTTGGTTTATAATTTGTCTGCATAGGTTTTCCCTGGGTTCCCCATTCTTTTATTTTATAATATTAAACCCTTTGGCTATAATTCTTTATTTATAATATCAATAATGACAACAATTGTCTCAATGTTTAAATGAATTCCCTTGGGTCACCAATTCCTTGGTTTATAATATTAAACCCTTTGGGTTTATTAGTTCCTTTCGTTTATAATATAAATAATCGATCAATGTAATCCATGATCAAATGTCACATTTCCACAAACATTGTCTCAATATGAAAATCACCCATGGGCCAACCATGTGGTCATAGCTTGGTCAACATTGCATTCCACAACAATTGTCTCAATGTTTAAATCAATTCCTTGGGTTCACCACCTTAGGTTTTTAATATTTGTTGGGTAATCGTTTTCCCTTGGGTTCACCAATTCCTTTGGTGTATAATATTAAACCCTTGGGTTTATTACTTCTTTTGGTTTATAATATAAATAATCGATCAATGTCATCCATGATCAAATGTCACATTCGCCAAACATTGTCTCAATATGAAAATCACTCCATGGCCAACCATGGTCATAGCTTGGTCGAACGCCGCAGATTGTGACAACAATTGTCTCAATGTTTAAATCAATTCCTCGGGTTCACCACCCTTTGGTTTATAATTTGTTGGGTAATGGTTTTCCCTTGGGTTCACCAATTCTTTTGGTTTATAATATTAAACCCTTGGAGTTTGGCGTCATCCATGATCAAATGTCAAATTCTCGACAAACATCTCAAGATGAATACTCCATGGCCAACCATGGTCATAGTTGGTCGAACGTCGCATTGTGAAAACAATTGTCTCAATGTTTAAATCAATTCCCTTGGGTTCACTAATTTCTTTGGTTTATAATTTGTTGGGTAATGGTTTTCCCTTGGGTTCACCAATTCTTTTGGTTTATAATATTAAACCCTTGGGTTTATGTCATCCACGATCAAATGTCACATTCTGACAAACATTGTCTCAATATGAATATCACCCATGGCCAACCATGGTCATAGTTGGTCGAACGTCGCATTGTGACAACAATTGTCTTAATATTTAAATCAATTCCCTTGGTTTATTACTCTCTTGAGTTTAAAATACTAATTCTGAGGGTTTGTTAATTTCTTAGATTTTTCAGTTTAAAATATTAATTCTTAGGGTTTATTAATCTTTGTTATTTATAATATTCATCCGTTAGGTTTATGATATTAATCCCTTAGGTTCGCTGATTCCTCTGCTTTATAACATATATTATTACTATTATTAATAATATTAATAATATTATTAATATATTATTATTATTATTATTATTATTAATATTATATATTATTATTATATTATTATTAATATTATTGTTAATATATTATTAATATTATTATATTATTAATATTCAAATATTTATTAATAATGATTATTAGTAAAATTATAATATTATTAATATATATTATTAATAAATATTCAAATATTTATTAATAATGTTTATTATTAATATTATAATATTATTAATATATATTATTAATAATATTATAATATTATAATATTTATTTAGTAATATTAATAATATTATAATATTACTAATAATCATTATAAATAAATATTCAAATATTTATAAATAATGATTATTAGTAATATTATAATATTATTAATATATATTATTAATAATATAACTAACTATGATATAATATATATTATTAGTTCTTTTGGTTTATTAATAATATAACTATCTATGATATTAATATATAAATAAATATTAAATTATTATATATTATTAATATTATTTTTATATTAATATATATTATATATATTTCAAGTTTATTTATAGTATGTATATAGTTAATACTTTTAATATATTAATAAATATTTTTAATATATATTATTAATACTTATTATAATATTATTAATATATATATAATATTTTTGTGATTTTAATCATAATTAATATATTTAATATATTGATATTCTTATTAATATATAATATATATATTTCAAGTTAATATAATAAAATTATTATATATAATATTTATTTATTGATATATAAATTAATGTGATGAGTAGTGGATATAGGCCTATCGGCGTATATCAACGACATTGGTAATGTGGTTGTAAATCTATTTTATATATGCCTATCGGCATATATCAACCACATTAGTTTTTACTAATGTGGTTGTGCTAGTTATAGAACTACCCAAACTGTTGTGAGTATGTATTTCAATTTCTAAACAAAGTTCCAAACAAATGGGATCTTTGACCATTTCCTTGGCATTTTGCATGCTCGATTTCTTTGAGCCATTAATAAAATTTACTGTGGATGTAATGGCCGGCTATCCTTTATCCTACTCGTAATGTCAAAATAATTTTAATACCAATATTCTTACTATCTCTAGCAGTTCCATGGCTACTGTTGCTTAGTCATTATAATATGTATTATTACTATTACAGGTAAGGTAAGATATGGTATTAAACCCTGCCTCCTACTTTCTGGTACAGTTCCTGTTCAGTGGGTACAGTGGTATTAAACCCTGCTTCCTACTTCCTACTTCTTGGTACGGTGCTTGTTCAGTGGGTACGGTGATATTAAACCCTGCTTCCTACTTCCTACTTCTTGGTATGGTGCCTGTTCAGTGGGTAGGGTGGTATTAAACCCTACTTACTTCTTGGTACGATGCCCGTTCATTGGGTGTTGTGTTATTGTATTTGTATATGCATCAAGTTTTTCTTGATTGTGACATTAATTCATCTTGATTAGACATATGTTTTCAAAATTTTTTTATTTTTTCCATGGTTCACTATAAGATTTATTATTGTTTATTTATTTTAATTATTTTAATTTAAATTATCTGTTATCTAATTTGCCAAAAACTTTCACTTGTTATTGCAAAATGCCTAGATTTTATCACCATTATTTGTACTATCATTACAAAAACATTCATATCTATCCTGCAGGTCTTGTACTTTATCTGGAGTCGGGCTATTGCGCTCCTTTATCTGAAGAAAGGGTTCTTTCACGTCATACGAGAACGTTTCTGCGACCGACCTGCGGCCGGCCTAATCAGTGCACATAATTTTAATTTTTCCCTCAAATTCAAATGATGTGCATAATATTGTCTGGTTATAATGATTTCTGGTACGAAATCAAGAAAATAAAGCATGCCAAATACTAGTTTCCTCGTCATATGTAACTGCGGCCGGCCTGGTCAATGCTCAGTCTTTAAGACATAATTTTAATTTTTCCCTCAAATTCAAATTTTGTGCATAATATTTTTTGGTTATAATGATTTCTGGTATGAAATCAAGAAAAAAATAAAGCGCGCCAAATACTAGTTTCCTCGTCATATGTAAATGTGACTGAGACGCTTAATCACTGAATTTTGGACAGTTGACATACACTTCTATTAATTTATCACTTGTACTGTGATTAAAATCTGAGCAGCTTTTGATTCAAAAATATTCAAAAATTAAAAATATTACAAAATCTATAATATATATATATTAAGGAGCAATAACAAAAATGGAATTAAATACAAAGTTATAATAATATATATCCTGTTACATATTATATAAAGACATTGAAAATATTATAATGGTGTAGCGTTATAATATATTTAAAAAAACATAAGATATAGTTAGACTAACTCTATATTTCAATTTGTATATATCCATATAACTGATTCTAATTGAGAAAGGGAAATGTAATATTACCCTCTAAAAGTCCACGCTTCATAACCATTAACTTTGTTATCAACCCATTTCAGGAAGGTCCGCAACATATTAATGCATTCATACAAGGCCCCACACCATTCATCAAACATATGTGGGCGCTTTTTCCCTTTAAAAATTGCCATGGCACTTCTATAACAGATTGCATCAGCGTATATAACTTACTTGCCTAGACTTTGGTTAACAACCATTCCTCTTAAATCAATTGCTGGACTGATCTATTGGTCAGTGATTCATCGCGCTCCTCTCAGATAATAGTCACCGTTGATCTTCGTTTATTAACCCCTTCACATTTTCAATCTACAAACACCGTCGGATCTCCATAGCCTCCTATCGGACGGACATAACGCATATCGCGTTATTTTAGTCTTCATGAGTTAACTCTCAAAATTTACGCGACGTGAATGGTTTTTTAAAAACGCCTAAGGCCACGTGTCAGGCACGGATTCTAATTGCGTTTTTTTTCCAAAATTTGTTTACCGCTTTGCCACAGCGCGACACCACCGATTTTGAGTCCTCAAACTGCCTTTAGTGTGCACACTTCAGGGTTCCACCATATCAACTCACGGTTCCACTTCCAATACTATATTAAGATATAATATAGGTATATTAAGATAAATACCACGTACGACGTTGAGAGAGAACGTATGACATCATTGTCCCAGACGTTGGAATGATGATTCCCTATGCGTCTTTGTGCATCATCAGCATTTCTCATGCTTGCAGCCATTATAATTGGCCTGACAGATTTCTTTGGCCTTAACATTCCACCACTTGAAAGTTCTTGACAGAAATCCAAACGATCATTTTTGGCGCTGATCACCGTTTGGGGTGTAGTTGTTGATAGAAAGACAAATGATCCTTTTTGGAGCTGATCACCGATTTGTGGACACCCCATCTGCAAAGCAACGGTGCTACATAAACAACAAGAGCCATTAGTACTTGCTTCCTATTATAACAGCTAGACTCATAGAGTTTTTCTCTCGTCCCTCGCATATTTATAGAACTACCCAAACTGTTGTGAGTATGTATTTCAATTTCTAAAAAAAGTTCCAAACAAATGTGATCTTTGACCATTTCCTTGCCATTTTGCATGCTCGATTTCTTTTGTTTATGTAAATATTTCTTCTGTCCATTAATAAAGATTTACCAGCAGATGTAATGGTCGTTATCCTTTAACCTACTCTACCTTGGGTAATGTCAAAATGATTTTAATACCAATATTCTTACTATCTGTAGCGGTTCCATGGCTACTGTTGCTTAGTCATTATAATCTGTATTATTACTATCATAGTTAAGGTAAGGTATGGCATTAAACCATGATTCCTACTTCCTGGTACAGTGTCGGTTCAATGGGTACGGTGGTATTAAACCCTGCTTCCTACTTCTTGGTACGGTGCCGGTTCAGTGGGTATGGTGGTATTAAAAACTACTTCTTACTTCCCGGTACGATGCCCGTTCATTGGGTGTTGTGTTATTATAGGTAAGTAAGGAATGGTATAAACCCTACTTCCTGCCACTGCACTTGGTTGGTACAATTTCTAAAGAAAAATCCAAACTAAACAGATCTTTACAATTTCTAAAGAAAATTCCAAACAAAACGGATCTTTTATTTCCTTAACATTTTGTATAATCGATTTCTTCTATTTGTGGAACGATTTGGCTCCTCCAATAAAAATGTACCACCGGAGGGTATGACGATTTTCCACCCAAGGTTAGGTCCTTTGTTATGTTTGTCACTAGCCATAACATTATTCAATGTTGTCATAATGACCATGCAGCTAGCACACCATCATTTCTATGCAGGGCTATTTGGTTTTCTTTTTACATCCTAGGATTCTAATACATCCTATGATAATACTATGTCTATTCAACTTCCATGTTCTCATCATCAATCTCTGCACATAAGTCCCTGATTTAGGGAGCAATGCAAGCCCTTTTTTGGAAGTGCTAAACATATAAGAGACTGTTAAAATTACACAAAATTATGCTCTACCACTTTTGGGGTTTTCACCTTTTAATTTCTGATATGGATTTGCATCCTTCAACATTTCACCAACATTTCTCATGGTAGCCCTGTTTCCCAGCAAGGAAATGGTACAAAGCAAAGCATTTTGGAGTACATGATGCATTCAATCTTCATAATGCTCAGAAATACTCAGATCCATGACCTCTTTCCAGCCATTTTCTTTCCCAACCACTCTTCCAACCCATTTAATAATATTGGTGCTCTCTCCATATGAGGGATCAACTCGCCGATACCACCCCAAAGCTATAGACATCACTCTTATATGCAACCTTCACTGTGTAATAAAACTATGAAAAAGCAGGGTGTATCATGATAAAAAATTTAACAGGAATAGCTTGATGCAACTTGTTTCCTTCTATATTTTTAGTTTCTCAGGTAACCTTCATTAGAGGTGCTAGTAAAGATTTTTTTTGTGTATACAGATTAAAATAGTAATCAATGTGCCTAGTGTCTACAACCCAATCATCCAACTCAAAAAGAACCTATGTATGTAGGGGTTGATGTCTGTGGCAGGATATTTCTCCATTTGCATGAGTTAAATCTTCCTAGATGGGGCATGGTGGGAGGTCATAAAAGTGGGAGGAAAATTCCCCCAATTGGTGATGCACGTGCATACTGCCCATGTGGGCACACTCTTGATAATAAGCCACTCCCTTGTGGACACAATAGTGTTTATGAGGTTGTAATATTTCAAAATGGAAAAGATAGGAATATAGAACATAGAACTGGAAAATGCAGTAAATACCAATACATCAAAACATGAGCAAATCACAGATCCATTTCATTACATATAACAACAGTAAATGAGTACACTCAAGTTAGGCAAAACAAGCCTCCAATGATCAAACACACCCAAACATTAAATGTTGTTGCAACTCAAAATGTCGGAGGACCATGACAGCGCAATCCCAGTAAGTGTTACTGTTGCTGGTAAAAATAAATATAAATGTTTGTTGATACAATGCTAAAAAAGTGACAGAATCAGAGATATAAGCTACCAAGCACAATTCCAAGACAACCCAGTAGGGGTTTCTGGAAATACATCACATGAAAAATGCAGCCCTAGGGCTGAATAATGCTCTACCACTAAATCAATGCTAGGAGATGACTGATTTGACAAGGAAATGGTTGCAACTTCTCCCTCCTACCTTTTTGTATGAAGGGCTTCTCCCCTCACTAGAAAACTAGCTCACAAACTTGGGCACTAAGCCCTCCACTTCACTGCCCTGCAAAATAATGCAGTTTCTGAAGGAGACTGCGCTGTAGATGATGGTAGAAGCTTGGCCTCATGCCAGATGGTGGAAAAATTCTCAAGGAATCTCCTTTCTAGGCTCCTAGATGAAGGGATGCTCCCCTCACTAGAAAACAAACTCAGAAACTGGGTCTATCAACCCTCCACTGCTACTGCCCTACAAAACAACACAATCCTAATGGAGACTACGTTGTGGATGATTACTGAAGCTTGGCACAATGTTGGATAGTGGAAATGAAGCTAAATTAACCTCTCCTAAGTAGGCACTCGAAGTCCCCTGGGGATGAGGGTGGGATTTCCGCTCAGAAACACCCTTTTGCTAAAGAGCACAACATACTTCGCTAAATAGCTGAAGCATGCAAAAATTCATAAAATAACAAGACATAAACAATAATCAGAATGCCCTCTATGGCTGCCATCCTCTTTCTTATATTCTTGGTACGCTTCCTCACCATGGGTCCCACTCATTAAAGATGCTACTCTCATGCATACACTCCTCCATCATAACTGCGATGTCCTCCATTAACTCGCCACTACCTTCATGACAACGTTGTTTATTTGGTCAACCTTTACACTTTCCACATGCTTTAGCCCCTATTCACACCCAAAATTTCTTTATTCAGGTGATACAATGACCCACATTCACATTAGAAATTGTTTTATTCCTACTAAAGAGATTTATGGGTCTGTCTACCCACTTATTCATCTATCTTATTAGCAAAAGTAAAAATTAATATTCCAACTAGTTGAAAGATAATTAGGAATATTACAATCCTCCCCTCCCAAATGTTGCTTGTCCTCAAGCAACTACAAGGATGGATACTGCAAAACCTCCTCTCCTTCCCATATATCATCCTCATCCGATAGAATCCTCCACTAAACCAGATGCTTTGCAATCAATCTGTCCCTTAGCTGCCCCTCCCAAGTGTCCAAGTTAGCCCTTGGTGATAAAACTAAATGGATCACATCATAAAGAAGTGGGAGATCCATGGGGGCAACTACATGTTGTCTAATGGCCTTCTTGAGGCATGAGATATGAAAAATTTTGGGGATCTTAATCCCAATGAGCGGCCCCAACACATGTGCTAATCTCCCAACAAGATGGATCACCATGTGTGGCTCATATAAAAGCTCATCAATCCCTTGCATCTACAGTGTAGAGGAGTTGAATGGGTGAAAATGATAGACCAAATTGTCCACCCCACCTTGTATTTCTCTCCATTTATGATGTGTAGGACTCTTGTTGTTCTTGGGTTGTAGCAGTGTTGTCTGTAAGAGATGAGAATACATCCTAACTCTCTAGGATCCAATATTTAGCTCTAGGAACCTTTCTTGCCCAAGCCATTCCACATATAATGAATAGAACATCATCACCATATGGAACCAAAAGGAGAAATATACTGAGTGCCATATGAAATGTCGGGTGGTGACAATAGTCCCCCAAGTGGAACCAGCGCAATTTGGCTCCTTTCTGCCCTTATATATAATGTGGCAAGTAGCTCCCCAACCACTTGCTTGTTGTGTCTGTCTTCTCATCTACTTGGGAGTAGTAAATGGCATTGGGTGTCAACTAAGTATACCCAAAATAGAACAACACTTGCCCAAAGCCATACAAGAAAGGGCAAGCTCTATCTCTAATTTTGGTCTTAAGAAGATCATGAAGTCTAGGGAGAGGCTTGCCCTCTTGTGGAGCAATGTACTACAAATAAATGGAAAAGGAATGCAAATACTTTGTTATTTGATCAATAAGTACAAAGACACAACCCTTACCATGTACTGTTGGTAAGCTGGTGATGAGGTCCATAGATGAGCTATCCCATCTCTCTCCTGAAAGAGTAAGTGGTTTTAGCAACCTTGCGGGATGGTTATTTCCCTCCTCATTCTTCAAGAAAACTACATGCTCCTTGATATGTTGGAGCACATCCTCCTTAAGACCCTCCTATGAGAACCTCTCCCAAATGGCTTGATATGTGTTGATGAAATCCTAGTGACCGGAAAGGAGTGAGTCATATGTTGCATGTAGTATCTTCTCCTTGAGATTGGAATCTTTAATCAAGAAGACCTGACCCTGGTAATAGATGACTCCATCCACCACTCTATACCTCTAATCAATAACCTGTCCATCAAGTACTTCACATGTGAATTGGTTTTTCGAATACTCCACCAATAGCTGGGACTCCCAATATGGATCTATATCCCTGAATGACAGCATTGCTAACTTCTCTGATAAGGTACCTATCATCTCATAGCTCCCATATTTGACATGCTTAATGCCAAAGCCACATGCCAAAGTACTGTTATCCCACTTTTGTTTCCTTCCTTGCAGTTGCATTTTCCCAAGAAAAGATTGGATTTTATGGAGGTCAATCTTCTCTTTCAAGTTATTTCCCTTCCAAAACCTCTTGAGTTTGGTCAATGCATGTATGAAGATTAGCAACATGCTATCATATATGGAAGACTCCATCGAATTTGAAAGTATCTTCTGACTCTCAAAGGCTATGGAATAGCCCTCTTGCACCCTACTTGTGCCATCATCCACTCCTGAAGCATCAACGTTTAGCGCAAAAGGCTTGGTGAAACTTGGTAATATTGATACCAAACAATTATTCATCTCCTAGTTGAGCCAATCAAAGGCCCTCTCTGCTATGTTGGTCCCATACAAGGTTCTCCTCTTAGCCAGATCTATGAGTGGTGTCACTTGTTGTGAGAAATCTTTAACCAACTTCCAATCTGGGGGCCTCCCTGGTGGAATGCTTCTAAATAATGAAACATCATGATCTAAAGTAAACTGTATATTTGAGTGGAATGAGTTGTCTTGGCTTCCTCTACACAAATAATTCTCCATATTATGTGTGGAGGCTTCCTGAGGTGGATAGGTATGCATGCCCCAGATATTTTGATGATTACCTCTCTTCTAATCTACCCATGCCATCTACAAGGCCTCCCACTATGTAGTGACCTCCCCTTGTGTAATCAACCATTGCAAACCCAATATCACATTGGTGTAAGGGGTCTTGACCACAAAGAACTGATCTATCAAGATGTATGTCCCCACATTTATAGTCAATACTGGAACACACTTCCCCCACTGCTTAGTCCTAGGGACCACAACTGAGAATCCTTCAAAATCACTGGTGGATATGTCTCTCCTCTTCACTAGCTGGGCATCAATAAAATTGTGGGTAGTCCCACTGTCTATCAATACTGAGACATGTTGTTCCTACATTGTGCCTCTGTCTCCCAATTTTAGATTCTTTGAAACTCCCCTCAAGGATGTAAGGGATCCTCTATTTGTAGAAAATGCTCCATTTCCACCTCCAAGTGGGGGTGGATCTCCTCCTGGTGCTACAACGCTAGTATCTCCTTCCAACTCTTCTTCTTCCTCCTCATCATTATTGGAGAATACCTCATCATCACTAAGAGACCCTTGGTCTTGCTTGTCTTTTGAGGGAGGAACCTTCATAGCTTCCCCTTTCAACTGAGAGGAGAACTCTTGTTGAAGGGGGGCTCTTTCCCTTGGATAATTATTTTGCAAGTCTCTAGCCCTCTCAATAGCATCCTGGAGTGTAGTTGGCCTAGTGGATTCCACCAAATTATGTAAGGGCTCTGCTAGTACATCAATAAACATATGTCCTTTTCTAGCTACGGATAGATCTGTCACCATGACTGAAAGTTTCAAAAATTCAGAGATATAAGTCTCCGAATCTCCTCACTGCCTGAGCTTAGCTAGCTCAACAAAATGAGCTTCTAGATCTCTTTAGTCAAATATTTCCACTAATCTCCTAGTGAACTATGCATATGCAATCACATTTGCATGCCCCAATGAAGAAGGACCATGAAACCACCACTCATGTGCTTCACCTTCAACATGCAGCTCTGTTATCTTAATGGCCTCCATCTCTGAAACTTGGTTCAACTGGAAATAGATGTCTAATTTCCCTACCCAATCCTTGGTTGTGCACTTGAGTGACCCATCAAAAGTAGGTAGAAATAATCTACCCAACGTATGATACATACCATAGTTCTGCATGTACCCTCTACCTCTATTGTGATTACTAGGTCTTCTATTATCCTTGATCTGACAGAACCTTTGGAAATTTAGATGCTCTTTAAACCTCTGAGATTGAGATTCATATTCTAGGAGATAATCACCAAGAGTCTGATCCAGGTGGATAGTGGTGGCCACCTGCCTATTCCACTTGGTGCCCCACCATTGTCTCTTTCAGTTTTTTAGTTTCGGCATAACTTACTATTTTTAGCAATTTTTCGAGTCCTGAACTCCCGAAGCTATTTTGAGGCCCTAAACGATGTATTTTTTGGAAAATCGGAAGCAACATGAGCACATGGACCAATTTTTTTCACATTAAAAGTTGTAGTCCTCGGATAGATATTTCTAACGAGGTATGGTGCACGTCAAACGAAGATCATATGCCAAAGTTAGGTCCCTGGGAAGTTGAAACACCAATTTACCCAAAAAGTGCCCATAGTTTTGGCGCTTCATCTCCTAGGGTTAGGGTTTTGGATGTTTTGGATTTCCACTATTTCGAAATAATAAATAGGCCCTTGAGCCTCATTGTAACACAATTCTGAGGCCTGTATCGACCATATCTCTTCTTATAGATAAGCTACCAGTGCCCTAGCTAGCTCATTTCCATTCTATCTATAAGAAAATTTAAGTTCCTTGATATTAATGAAACAAAGTGTTATTTCCACTGCATATTTGTATTTATGGTTATATGTGTATTCTATTGTGTTCTTGCATAAATCCGAATCAGTAGTATCAGATCGGTCTACTTTTTCTTGATCCTTCTTTGCATGTCCCCAATGAGGTTAGGGTATAACGAGTTAGGCCTCGGTCTGGTTGAACCTTTGGAAGATTAGCCTCGCAAACCCTAACGGCCGCCCATGGGGGATGAAAAGAAATATGAGGGAGCAGGAGCTCCTATCAAAATATTGCTTGAGGAGGCCCTCGAAAAACAAAGGAATGCGATTATGGATAACTTTGCCTAGATCCTTCAACGACTGCCCACCAATATGTGCACCCAGCAGCCACTTTGGAGGCATGACTCCCTTTAAGGTACAAGTAAACTTTGAAATTCCCATATTTGAGGGTCAAATAGATGCATATGTCGTAGATAGATGGTTGAATATATTAGAAGGATATCTCTCAGTTCATGACTTTTCCGACCGAGAGAAGATTATTTTAGCACTCCTCAAAGCTACCCCCCATGTCAAGGACTATTGGGAAAACTACTGTGAGAAAAAGGATGAGACAAAACTCTCTCTGTTCTCAGCCATACCCACTTGGAATTCTTTCCAAGATGCAATCAAGGAACAATACTATCACCTGGGGAGCTATGAGGACAAGTACATACAATGGACCACGCTGTGACAACAAAGGGATCAAGATGTGCATGAACTGACGAATCTGTTCCATACCCTGCACACAAAGTTGGGTATCAAATATTCAGAGAAACATTTGGTTCTAAAATATCACAGTTGTCTGCACAGATATATTTAGGAGGAAATGGAGTTCCTCGACATCTCCTCGCTTGGTACGACATACCGGTATACTGCTAAGATTGAGAAGAAATTCAAATAGAAGAAGCGAGACTTTGGAGCTGTGAATCAAAAGCAAGGGAAAGGCGCCCCCATACCACAAAACAAAGGAAAAAGCTAAGGCATGGCAGCCCAAGACAACCTGCCAAATCCACAAGCAAATAACAACATCGCAAGCTAAATAAGGACACGAAAAATTGGTGTGAGTTCCATAGGAGCTCCTCTCACAACGCAAGTGACTGTTAGGCCAAGAAGTCATTGGTAGCCGAGATGAGGGCCTCTAAATAAGATGCATGCTGCAACTATGAATCAGAACCTAACAAGGGGAATGACAAAGGGAAACAGATTATTGATGCGGAGGCCAATGCCACTGTTGCAACTGTAAATATACAAAAGGAGGAACTGGAAGATCCAGAGAAAGAGAAGCGTCTCTTCCACTCCCAGATGTGGGTAAAGGGTTCCCTGCTACAGTTCATTATTGACAATGGGAGCCAAAAGAACCTCATTTTAGTAGATGCCATGAAGTGGTTGGGCTTGCCGACCAAAGCACACCCACAACAATACACCATAGGGTGTCTTCACCAAGGACGAGATCTCCGCATTAGCCAACAGTATCACATTCCCTACAACATCAAGCCCTTTGCTAATGAGGTATTATGGGACATTTCTCCTCTTGATGTTTGTGATGTATTATTAGGCCAGCCATACTTGTGGAAGTGACATGTTGTGTATGAGTCCTGGCCTCGCACTATTATTGTTACTTTGGGAAATAGGTTGTATAGGATACCAAAGGTACCACTACCTACCACTATCTCTTTGGTTACTGCAAAAAAATGCAGTAAGTTCATTTCCAAAACCAGGAAATTTGTTTTAATGATGATCCGCCCCCAAGGCAAGAAGAAGATTATGGCCATGACCTCCAGACATGGCTCCTCTGCACAATAACAAAAAATAGACAAGGTTTTGGAGGAGTATGGGGACATCTTCACCTCACCCACAGGGGTGCCTCTGCACTGTCAGGTCAAGCACCCCATTGATCTGAACCTAAGTGCACCGCTACCCAATGGACTGATCTATCGATGCTCTATTCTAGAGAACAATGAAATCAAGAGGAAAATTCAGGAGCTGTTGCACAAAGGTCACATTCGGCCGATTCCATCTCCCTATGGGAGCCAAATTGTGTTGGTACAAAAGAAGGATGGGACTTGGAGACTCTGTATTGACTATCGGGCATTAAACAAGATTAGTGTCTGGAATAGGTACCCAATCCCACGGATTGATGACCTTTTGGACCAACTCAAAGAGGCGAAATATTTTAGCAAGATTGAATTGAATTTTGGGTATCACCAGGTACCAATCGAACCCTCTGATGTGTGTAAGACTACCCTTAAAGCTAAGGAGGGCCTTTTTGAATGGCTGGTCATGCCTTTCGGGTTGACGAATTCTCCCACAACCTTCATGAGGTTGATGGATGACATATTGTAGCCGAAGTGTTTTACTTTGATGACATTCTAATATTCAGCTAGACATGGGAGGAGCACCTCCACCACATCCGACAAGTCCTCCAAACACTACAGCAACACAAGTTGTGTGCCGATTTAGAGAAGTGCACTTTTGGCATGACCCAGGTTCAATATCTAGGATGCATTATTGATTAAAGGGGGGGTGCATGTGGATCCAACCAATATCCAGGTCGTTTGGGATTGGCTAGCCCCAACCACTCTAATAGAGCTTCTCATATTTCTCGATCTTGCTAATTTCTACCACGGGTTCATGTTGGGATTCTCTCATATCACTTGGCTCTTGAGTCAAGTCACCAAGGGAGGAGCGAAAGAAAAATTATTTTGGTCGAAATCTCAATAGAAGGCATTCATAGAATTGAAACATCACCTATGTTCTGCCCCAATGCTCACATTACCAAACTTGCAACAACCATTTGAGATCGAGACAGATGCCTCTGACTATGCTATTGGGGTAGTTCTTACTCAACAGGGGCATCTAGTGGCATATCATAGTGAGACATTATCCAACATAGTCTGTAAGTATCCCACATATGACAAAGAAATACATTCCATTGTCTAGGCTTGTAGATAATGGAAGCATTAAATTTTGTGGAAGGAAACAATCATCCACACAGACCACTGACCCTTGCAGTTGATACAGTCAAAAGGGGAGTTACAGAACGATCGCCATCAGAAGTGGTCCACATATCTGCAACAGTTTCATTTGAACATAAAGTATAAGAAGGGTAGTAAAAATAATGTTTCAGACTACCTTAGTCGACTACAGATCATGGTGCTAACCACCATTCTCAACTCTTCTTAGCACAAGACTTCTAATTGGTCGCTTCTTTACAAGGGTGATCCAAAATTCGGCTACACATACAATGCAGTCTTGGGGGGTACGCAAGTTCCAAATTTCACCTCCAAGATGCATTGTTATGTCACCTGGGACACCTTTGTGTTCCTTCAAATAAGCGTGCCAAGATGATATGGGAAGCACACTAAAGTCGAGTCGTTGGGCGTTTTGGGGTCAAGAAAACAGTGGCAGTATTGCAGAAGTATTCCTATTGGTCGAACCTTCGACAAGATGTCAGGAAGTACATCAGATCCTGCACTTCTTGCGCGATTGCCAAACCGACCATCAAGAATCAAGGCCTTTATACTTCGCTGCCTACCACTAGCCGACCTTGGGAATCCATCTCCATGGATTACATGCCTGGCCTTCCTTCTACTAAGCATGGAAATGAATGTGTTTTTGTGGTCATTGACAGATTCTCGAATATGGCCCTTATGGCGACCTGCAAGAAGAATATCACAATAGAAGCCACTACTAAACTCTTCTTTGAATGAGTGTGGATGAACTTTAGGATCCCAAAATCTATCGTCTAATATGGAGACATCAATTTCCTCAGCAAATTTTGGTCTAGCCTTTAGTCAATGTTGGACATCAATCTCACCAAGTCCACAGCTTTCCATTCCCAAACTGATGGCAAAAAATAGGTCGTCAACAGGATGATTGTACACATTTTGCACATGTACAATTCAAAGAATCCATGCACATGGGATGAGAGCCTCCCCTATGTACAACACAGTTATAACTCGGCTCTCCACAGCTCAAGTGGCCACAACCCCTTTGAGGTGGGCTTGGGATTCTAGCCACTATGTCCCATTGACGTAGCCATACCATTTACGGCTACTCAGGCTGATTCAGTTCATGTCCAGTCTAAAGCTGACAAAGCGAACAGCTTCATCGAGCACATTCAACACATCCACCAATAGGTTCATGACATTGGATAGAGCCAATGCTAAGTACAAGCAACGACATTATCAACATCGGATGCCACACAAATTCTAGGTGGGTGACAAAATGTGGCTACATTTGTACAAGGAGAGCCTCACTAGACCCCACTGTAAGCTTCACTTACTCCAATATGGGCCATACACCATCACCAAGGATGTCAGTAACAATTCCTTCGAGCTTAGTACTCCACCATTCCTTGGTCTACACCCAATATTCAATGTGGACCGCCTTCATCCCTACTTCCCACCTCTACTAGACACCTATGACATTGCATAAAAACTCACACCAACATAGTTAAGCCTAGACGGCATGGAACAGGTCACCATAGATTGTATCATGGACATCGGGTTGTCAAAGCCGGCCAACTCCTACACTAAGGAAAGTGGTTCACTAGGGACCAAGTTCAACAGAAGTTTCCTCATCTCATCGAGGAACTCAGCGCAATGGGGACCATTTCTTCGTAAGGGGCGAGGAATGATCAAGGTGGATATTGGTGGCCACCTTCCTATTCCACTTGGGGCCCCACCATTGTCTCTTTCATTTTTTTTATTTCAGCACAACTTACTATTTTTAGCATTTTTTCGGGTCCTGAACTTCCGGAGTTGTTTTGAAGACCTAAACGACATTTTTTGGGAAACCTAGGAGCAACATAGGTTTATAGAATGATGTTTCTAACATAAAAAGTTGTAGTCCTCGAATAGATCTTTCTAATGAGATATGATGTGCATCAAACGAAGATCATATGCCAAAGTTACGTCCCCTAGAAGTTGAAACATTGATTTACCCAAACAAGGCCCATAGTTTTTGTGCTTCATCTCCTAAGGTTATGGTTTTGAATTTTTAGGGTTTTCAATTATTTCTAAATAATAAATAGGCCCTCAAGCCTCATTTTAACATAGAGCAGAGGCCTGTAGCTGCCACATATCTTCGTAGAGATAAGCTACCAAAGGCCTAGCAAGTTTATTTCCAATCTGTCTGTAAGCAAATTTCAGTTCTTTGATATTAATGAAATGAAGTGTTATTTCCACTGCATCTTTGTATGTATGGTTATATGTGTATTTTGTTGTGTTCCTGCATAAATTCAGATTAGAGTCTACCCCTCTTGTGTTTCTCCTACCTCATTTCCTATTGCTAGGAATGAAGGCATGGTGGAGTGTTGTGCAACTGGTTGCAATGTTAATTTCTCACACCAATAATGTGAGATTTCAGAACTCTCTCCATGTTGAGAGCTTCTTGGGTTCTCTTTCTACCTTTGCCTCCTCATCTCCTTGATTTCTTAGGAAATATCCTACATATTTTGGAGAAGAATTTTTGGAAACTCTCTTCCATCCATTGATCCAGATTTATAGATGTAGTACCCTATAGGCTGAGCCAAGATTATACTCTGATACCACTGTAATATTCCAAAATGGAAAAGATAGGAATATATAACATAAACCAAAAAATGCAGTAAATACTAATACATCAAAACATGAGAAAATAATAGATCCATTTCATTACATATTACAACAACAAATGAGTACAATATCTTGAGGAAAAGGTCACTCAAGTTAGGAAAAACAAGCCTCCAATGATCAAACACACACAAACATGAAATTTTGCTAAAACTCAAAATGCCAGAGGACCATGACAGTGCATTACCAGTGAGTTTCATTGTTGTTGGAAAATAGAAATACAAATATATGTTGATACAATGCTCAAAAAGTGTCGGGGTTAGAGAGCACAATTCCAAGACAAACCAGAAGGGGTTTTCGGAAATACATTATATGAAAAATGTATCCCTAGGGCTGAATAATGATCTACCACTAAATTACTGCTGGGAGATGGCTTATATGACAAGTAAATGGCTGAAACTTCTCCCTCCTAGATTTCTAGATGAAGGACTCCTCCCCTCACTAGAAAACTATTTCACAAACTTGGGCACTAAGCCCTCCACTGCACTACCCTGCAAAATAACGCAATTTTTTAAGGAGACTGTGTTATAGATGATGGCAGAATCTTGGCCTGTTGGAGGATGGTGGAATAATTCTCAAGGAATCTCCTTGCTCGCCTCTCGGATGAAGGGTTGCTCCCCTCACTATAAAACAAGCTCAGAAACTGTGTCTATCAACCCTCCACTGCTACTTCCCTGCAAAAAAACATAATCCTGAAAGAGACTTCACTGTGGATGATGGCTGAAGCTTGGAACAATGCTCGATAGTGGAAATGAAGCTCAATGAACCTCTCCTGAGTAGGCACTCGAGTTCCCCCAAGGATGAGGGTGGGATTTCTGCTCGGAAACACCCTTGTGCTAAACAGTAAAATAGACTCCGCTAAACCGTTGAAGCATGCAAAAAGTCATAAAAGACGAAGACATAAAAAATAGTCAGAATTCCCTCTATGGCTACCATATTCTTCCTTATATGCTTGGTGAGATTCCTCACCATGGGTCCCACTCATTAAAAATTCTACTATCATGCATAGAATCATCCATCATAATTGCGTTGTCCTCCATTAACTCTCCAGTACCTCCATGACAGCACTATTGATTTGGTCAACCTTGACCCTGTCCACATGCCTTAGCCCCGATTCACACCCAAAAGTGCTTTATTCAGCTGATACAATGACCCACATTCACATTAGAAGAGGTTTTATTCCTACTAAAGAGATTTATGGGTCTCTCTACCTACTTATTCACCTATATTATTATGAAAAGAAAAAATTAATATTCCAACTAGCCGAAAGCTAATTAGGAATATTACAGAGGCATAGGGGAGGGATTAGAGATAGTAAGAAATACAAGCAGTAATCGGGGAAGGAAGGAGAAACTAAAGTCCAAGGAGAGTTCAACATTGTAGCAACATCGAGGATAATGTCAACGTGAAAATGGTTATAGGAAAAGGATACTACCAACGATTACCACCAAACAGGAGAGGAGGACTATAAAAGAGGAAAAATAAAATTAAAAGGAAACATGCCCAAAGAGAAAACTTGTAGCCAGGGTTCCAAGGACACAAAGCAGGTGAAGCACAAAATCGAGTAGAGGATAACTCAGAGGGAATTCAAAGGGTGCCAAGGTGATATTGGAAGGTAGAAGATGGTTAGAAATCCCAAAGGAGGGCAAGCCACCAAAAGAAGACCGGTACATCTATACCTAGACTCAGCTGTGAGGGGCATAAATAGGAGTATGGAGATGAAGAGGGTTAAGCACAAGAAAAAATAGAATTCTCTATAGCCTGGAAAAGGAATTTGAAAAGGAATGAAAAAAACTCAGGAAATGGAAGTTATTAGTTTCACCACAGAGCCGTTGAGTTGAGGATGGAGTAGCAACCTGAAATTGGAAATAATCCAACAAGGAAGGTTGATTTTTACCCAATTTAATCGCCGAGGAACCATGAAATGGAAGGAAATGTGTTGCCTCATTGAATGTTCCTATTGGTGGAATGGATTGCTTGTGCATGTTGTCATTTCTTGAGAGATACAAACTCTCATAATGGAAACCCCACCAGTTATTTGTATTAACTATCAAATTTCTTCAAAAATTTCATTCAAAGTAATCATTTAGTTTTATAAATTTTCCAACCAATAAAATTTGTTATGGCTTAATCCTCACAGGGCCTCTCACGATTCATTGAAAACATACAAAAGCCCAAGTCTGCTTACAACTTTTTTTTATCATGGATTAAAATTTATTTGGAATTTGGCTAGATAAATTTTAGCATGGAGGAACCATCAATCTAAAAGATTATGTACATTTTTGTGGGAGTTTAATTAGATTGAACCTATTGATAACTACTAGCAAAAATCAATTAGTTCAGTTATCATGTCCATGAACAATTTAGGTTTTGGAATTAAATATTTAGACAAAAGAAAGTAGGTACATTTTTTGGGCTCATATATATGGTAAAACAATGATAATTTCAACTTTTTGTTCTGTCAAATTGGAATTATAAGCAAATGATGGAAATCTCATTACTCAAGTACTCAATTATTGGACTCAAATCTTCAAATACTCAATTATTGGACTATTGAAACAATTCATCTATATACAAAACATGAATTACACATACATAATTGCAGCTTATCAGAAGCTAGAACAATTTTAAGCTCTCCTAACCCTAGCCAGGGAAACGAAGAAAACCATAATAGCAAACTCCTCCTCAATAGGAATCACATGTAACCAAAGCTAGTCACTCCACCAGGAATCCTCAACAACCTAGCATCACAACTAGAATGAAATTCATCACATGAATGTTGGTATGTCAAACATTAAAGAAGAAGTTGCAGTTTCTTTCACAATTCTTTTGAGAAGCCAATTTGCATGTTGTCTCCAAGTTTTGTGATGTCAGTGACCCAATCATCTTCATATCGAGGGGGAAGAAGTTGTGTTTGTAGCATGACAATGCAATTTTCATCAAAGAAAATAATAACATGTGAAGTAATACATGCATCAGAATATAGAGTAGATCAATTAGGAGTCTCGTCATAAGAACCTTTACTCATCTAATAAAAAGAGTTATGGTGGTTCTATCTGTGTTCTTCGCCTGAAATAACATTATTGTGATATTGTAGCCCTACAAACATTCACATACTACATTAACAGCATCAACAACAACCAGTGCACAAAGTTGAGAGAAAATACAAAGCAAAAAACCTGGAAATTCACCAATTTCCATGATTTCAGTGACCCAATCATGTTCTGATTGAGGGGGACCCATTGAAGAACTAGCTTTGTCTGTAAAATAACATTGAAATTTCCATCAGATAAAATAATAACATGTGAAGTAATACATGCATCCTAAAACAGAGTAGATCACTTAGGAGTCCCTTCAAATGGAACTTGACTCATCTGATAAAAATATTGATGTTAGGTATGTCTACATTCTTCACCCATGTACAATATTGCATCCCTGCAAACATTCACACACTACATTAACAACCTAAACAACAACCAGTGCACAAATTTAAAAGCAAAGACAAATTAAAAACCAAGAAATTCACCAAATTGTTTGTTGTGAGTGACCCAATCATGTTCTGATTGAGGGAGGCCCATCGAAGAAACTTCTGTGTCTATAAGATAACAACACAAATTCCATTAGAGAAAATAATCATACATGTCAAGTAATACATGCATCAGAATACATAATAGATCAATTAGGAGTCTCATCAAATGCTCCTTGACTCATCTAATAAAAATATTGACGGTGGCTCTGTCTACATTCTTCACCTGAAATCACATTAATGGGATGTTGTAGCCCTACAAACATTCACACACTACATTAATAACATCAACAACAACCAGTGTAGAAAACTAAGAGGAGAGACAAATAAACAAACATAGAAATTCACCAATTTCTATGATGTTAGTGACTGAATCATGTTTTGATTGAGGGGGGCCCATTGAAGAGCCTGATGTGTCTGTGGGATAAAAACACAATTTCCATCAGATAAATAATAACATTTTAAGTAATACATGCATAGGAATACATATTAGATCAATTCGGAGTCTTGTCAAATGCACCTTGACTCATATGATAAAAATATTGATGGTGGGTCTATCTACATTCTTCATCCGAAATCACATTAATGGGATGTTGCAGCCCTGCAAACATTCACACACTACATTAAGAACATCAACAACAACTAGTGCACAAAAATAAGAGCAAAGACATAACAACAAACCTGGAAAATCACCAATTTGATTTAAACATATTGATATCTTCTCCCTATAGAACTTTCTTTGAATAACAGAGGATGCATTATTGGAGTGAGGACAACCATGCTTGTGTTGGGTGATAAAAAGTGCTTTTTAAACTCCTAATTATCCTCACATTAATTATCAATCTGGGAAAGTCCTTCTATTTCAAGAGTCTACACAGTATGTGGCTACTATTTAAATCAGAGAGCAATGTTTCATAGACTGCAGTATAGATCTTTCAATACAAGAGTAAATGGATGCAGCAAGTAAATTATAATTGCAATTAAACGAAAACTCAATCCTCTAATGAAATGAAATCCTATAGAATTTCAAGTAACAACAATATCAGTGAAGAGTACAGTAGTGATAACTCTTCTCTTCAAAATTCATTGAATCTAAATCAAATGCATTCTTCAGTAAAACAACAATGATATCAATTTGAGAGCCTAACAGTAGTAGTTAATACTCATTACAGTTGATCACATTGAGCAGAATATTTATCTAAGAAACTCAATCCAAAAGTGGAAGTAAGCTGAATAGACAACAATACTGTAAATTATATAAAACAGAACTATTCGGTTAACACAGGAAAATAATGAACAACAAAGGAAATAAAACCATAGAAAGCGAAAAAACTATCAAACCATCACGCTTGCGATAATCGAAAATGTATGACACAGATGAAGCAGTGAATTCCACCGAAAGTCGGGCCCTTAGCCACCAGCAGGAACTGCTAGATTACTTTAGATGATGCGAATGAAAACAAAAACTTCAATTAATCATCAAACTTGAGTAGCATTACAATGTAATTTCGTTCTCCAACTATGCAGTCTGCAATTAAGCTTACAATTTGGAAAAACAACAAGCATCCCCTTCTTCCTACAATCGTTTCCTTTTATAGTCAGAAAGGTTAAAAAGTAAATAGTAAATGAGATTCCTCAGGATCTCTCGATCCTGAGGGATTCGCAACCAATTTCTATCTTTAAGACATCTTCCTCTATTCCGTGCTAATCCCTCTGATTTGTTCTTAGATTTGTCCGCAACCGACTCATTCCTTTCTTTGCTTGTCGGATTTGGCTGTGCCAACAACAGGGAACAATAATCGTTCCTTGTTCATTTTCCTGCATGAAGAAGCGTAAACGTTAGTTAAATCACAACTGCAATAATTCCTCATTTCTTACCATAATTCCTTAATAGATTAGCGCATTAAGAAATGAAAAAGATAAGAATTAAGGAGAACGAGGATGAAATTACTAGCAAATACATACACATTTCGCAACCCAACATACTCCCCTACTTACTCTATTTCATGTCCTCATGAAAATAAGTAATTCCGATGGAGTGCAGTTAAAGAGTAGGCTGGAGAAGGGGCATCAAAAATTGGTCTGAAACCATGATGTTGAGCTAACAGTGCAAAAGCAGTGCTTTCCTCTCCTTCAAGAAATTCATAGGTGGCCCGGTAACCTTTAGGAGGATACCAAATGATAGGGCTATGAAACTGACAGCCTAACTAGTAAGGTCCCTCTCTTAAGATGAGGTTGCTATTTGTGATCAAACGAGCTACAGCTACTTTAAAATTTCTATAATGAAATGGCCCTCTATCCTGGACACTACCAGCAGAGACCGTCCACCTAAGCTTGGATGCAATCATAGAACATTCTCGAATTGATTGAAAATATGACACTCCAGTTTGTACAATCCCTTTATGAATAGTGTTAGTATGAATCCTTTGTCGAAGTGTATGAAAAAGGGCCACTTTAGCTACGCATAACTAATAGCCCTAACAACAAATGTGGCTGCCAATATCTTCAGATCTGCAGTTAGTTGATCAAGAAAAGAGATGAAAAAAACCATATCTATGCATAGAAAGATATTAAGCAGTAAAAAGAAGGGTTTGCTCCATATACCAATAGACAAGACATGAACAATTTTTGAAAGAAATTTTGTATTAAGGGCACCTGGGAGGAAAACAAGGTGTATCCAATTCTCCTCAATGGGATGGTTTTTTGGAAGTCCTCAGCACTTCAGATCTAGAATCTCTCTCTGTTGTTGGTGTAGAAAACCCAATGCAAAGAATAGAGCTCAAAGGGAGCTCACACAACAAATAATGGAAAAGTGTGACCAAGTGTATAGATCCAGAGTGATCTAATAGGCAAAAAAAGGTGAAGAATGGTAGGAAAAACCCTCCTATTTATAACAAAATATTGGGTCATTCTAGATCTTGGTGCATGATTAAAATAATGTTAACCAATTCTAGATCCACCTTTTATGGAATATTTTATTATATTTGTTGGAGGGAAAAAGTATTTGACTTGGGTCAAATCCCTTTATTTGTCAATAATAAATAAATAAATGATTTATTTATCTTTTTAAGGAAGTGGTTGAAGGATAATCAAATAAATAATGATTTATTTAATTATTTGTGGGTGTTTTGGTCATATTTAACAAGGAATATTATCTAAATAAGATTTAAATAATTATTCCTAGAAAATAATAAGATAAATAAAGGTTTATCTAATTAATTTCTTTGTTTTTGGGTTAAACATGCCTGGGAATAATAATTAAATTATGGTTTAATTAATTATTCCATGAGGAAAATCAAACAAATATAGGTTTGTTTAATATTTCCTTTTGGGGTTTCCCGTTTAGACCATAAACAACCTAATAAATGTGGTTTATTAAGTTATTTAACATAGTGAAGGCAATTTTACTTAGGGTAAAATTGGTCTTACATGGTATACTTGGGTCCATCTAATGATAATAGGTTAGATGACCAAAAAATGGTGTAACAAATAGGCCCTAAGAATTGAATTACCCCTTCCCGTTTCATCAGACTCTTTTGGTTGGCAAGCATTTGCAAAGGATTCTTGGGTTCACTTCTTACCATAAGATCCAACCCATGCTCTTGTTTTTGGAAGCTATTATGAGCTTTGAACCATTTAGCTTGATTAACTGCAAATGAAATAAAGGCCTGGAACTGAATATCCCCCACAAAAGAGTTGGGGTTCTTTTCCACTTCATCTGCTAATACAAGATTGTGCAAGTAAAATTCGCATAGCAACCTTTGAACCTTTACACCATACATTTTGCAACAACATATAAAATCTTTGACTGTGTTTAATTCAATTGGTTTTCTAGCTCTTGTGGCTTTAATTTTTAATAGCAAGTATCGTTCTAGCAGAAACAAGGTGTAATTAGTAGCGGGAGCCCTGCATGCCAAGACATCTGTATATAATGAGCAGATAGTATCTGTGTGACCTAGGACCTTATTCAATCTAAGCTTGATTTTCTCTATTTTCTCTTCTGCCTTTTTTTATTTGTCGAAGGTCTCGTTCTCTGTTTCATTCATCTCCCGAAGCTGCCTCCGCAATGCTTGATACTTTTGTTGGGGAACAATTTCTTGTTCAAGCCGTTCTATCATGAGTTGAGCCTGTGCTAATTCTTCCTCAAGATTCAGAAGAGTGGGATCATTGTGTGTTGTGTTGTCTTCAGCTGTTGTACTTGTATGGGTCTCTTTTTTATGAGAGTTCCATGCCTCCGTCTGAGTAGCTATATCTTCAAAAATTTCATGTTGTTATTTTTTTATGATGACAGGTTGTATGGGCTCAGTCTGATGTTTTTTTTCTTTGATGATGACTGGTTGAGTGGATATGAGCTCTGTTTGAGCTGCGTTTTCTATCTCTAGGGTTTTTTCCAAGACCTTCCCCACTGTAATTTGCTTTATTTTTATTCTGAGCTTCCTTATTGTTTTACGTAGCTTCTGTTGTTCTTTTCTAAGATTTTTCAATTTGGCTCTATAGTTTTTCGAAGGAGTCACTACTCTACTTACAGTCTCATTAACATTTTCTGCCTCTAGAGAGCCTGGTTTCTCATCCTGGCTCTGTCCTAATAGAAATGTGTCTCTGGATTGAGTATCATCTTCCTGAAGTATCCTTGTCTCTACTTCTTCTCCTTGGCCTATGTTTTATGTGCTTAGGCCTATCTGGCTATTTTCCACGGGAAGCGTGTCACCGGATTGGTGTTCTGCTTCACGGCTTGCACCTCTCAAGGGAGATGGACATTCAGTGTTGCCAGCATTCTCGGGAGATTGGATTGCTTCTTCATTAAAATTAAGTGGGCTTTCATACTGCATATAATTACTTATATTGGCCAGGACCTGGGCAAGGTCGAAATCCTGCAACAAGTCCTCTTGGGGGCCCATGCTTGGTGATGAGGGGAGTCCTAATTCATTTCTTTGTTCGTCTGAATGCTTTGCTTCTTCATCATGATTTGATTCAGGAACACCTTGGTCTTGCGGTTCTGGCTGCAAGCATTGTTCTCTTACCGGGCTAGATAATTCTATCGGTTGACTGGTACTGGCTTGAGATTTTTCAGCCACTCCTGCTCTTGACCTCAACCTTGCGGATCGTCTGTGCTTTTGAGGGATAATATTTTCCTGAGAATTTTTAGCCATTCCTGTCCTCGACCTCAGCCTTGCGGACTATTTGTACTCTTGAGGTATGTCCCTTGAAAGGGGAGTCCTTTTCCTTTTTTGAACTTGGTTAGGTGCAAGTGGGGCTAAAACTCCTTCCAAAGCTGAAATTAAATCATCCCTGCTTGATTGATGCTGGGAAAGGTTATGGCTGACTACTAGCCTAATCAAACAGTGATGGCTTACCACAGTTTCTACATGTTGGGACTGTCTTAGTCTCTCAGCAATGTCATGCAATAAAGAGTTTAACAATGCAGGTAAATTAATAGAGCATTTTTTTTTTTTAAATTGCTAAAAGTTTCAGTTGACGTGGCCTTACCACATCTTTTCGCCCATCGCATGTAATGTAATTCTGCACTATTTTTTCTAGCTCCCCCCATGGTTCTTCAAGAGAGGATGGTCGAAATCCCTTACCCTTTTTGACCAGCTCTTGTCCTTCGTCTCTGAAAACTTCTATAGCGTCCTGCAGCTTCAACCGCTTTCCAAACCACACAGTTCCCTCTGTAGGTAACCCACATGCTTCTGCTATCACCGCGTCTAATAATGTGATTTTCCTTCCCCTTACCACAAAATTTCCTTTCTGTAAATTTCATAAAAACTCAATGGCAATTTCCTCGTTGGGTGGTTGGAATCTTGTAAGGAACGTTATCCACCCAGCCTGAGCTAAAATTTCCGTAGCTGCATCAGAGACAACCAATATCAATGGTTCTCTGCATACTGCTCTTCCTCCCATAGTTTTTTAACTCTGCAAACGATAAGTGTAACAACAAAACACAACAACGCACAGAGCCGAGAAATGGAACAACAAATGGTTATATGATGTTTTATAAGTATAAATACCGTTATTGAGGCTATTATCATACCACATGTGCTGCAATCATGGAATGTTGTATTATTCCACACAATCAAATGAGAGAACGACAGCGCACTCATAAGTACACTGGGGGTCCCCGCCTCCCTTCAAAATGATAGGTCGTCCTCGTCTGAATGAAATGAAAAGGGTAAGGTGCTGGTGGCAAGGTACAAGAGTAATGGATTGGTAAGGCATGCGCATTAATGACAAGATCATAAAGAGTATGGGCGGAGTGAAATCAAGGCTTGTACCTTGAATTCTAAATGATAAGCTACCGTGATGTGATATAGTAAAGAAAAAGGGAACAACAGCAAAAACACAAGAAATAATACTTTTAATGCCATTATTCCACTTAAACCATTATGATTGACTTTAAAAATATTCATGCATATAGGTTCAATGGGATGTTAGGACCATAATCTTTCCTTAGAAAAGATTATAAGAAGAGGGTATTATAATAATTATTGATGTAAAATAAAGCTTCACTACCATCAGCAGAACTTCCGCTGCCCACACGCATCCATAGCCTCGACAGAGTTGCTTTTTAACCCTTGAGAACCATGATCCTCTATGTATAACTAGGGGAATGTCTTATGATGTTCTATAGCAGAGACCAATGTGCTGGCTTGGTGATCGAGTGAGCACATTGCCATTCACTGGGAAGTAGCAAGAGTGGTCAGGTCGGCTCGTGATGAGACCTCCTGTTTCCAAGGACTACATTTGTTCATGCATCCTTTGGATCATATCCCTGGTGTGGTGGCCATAGTGGGAATGTCATTTCGCTTCTTCCTTATGATCATGGTAGGCTGGCTTGTGATGAGACCTCCTATCCTCCCCTGTGGAAAATCATAAAATCATTAGTAAATGTACATATATTTTTTATCTCCTTTTATTTTATACTGTTTTTTATTTTTTAATCCCCATTTTATACATAGAGGGTGGCTCATCACTCCTTAAGAGTAGGGATGGCAAAAGAAGTTTGACATATCAATATAAAATAAGAATATACCCAATCTTATTAATAATATATAGAGAGAGTTATACAGACAAGGGAGAACCAACATCATAGAGATAATCAATCAGTTTAATTTATAGTGGAAATGAAGACAATAAAGTGAGAGAGATAATTGTGTCTTTTTCTATTTATGGATCATCACAAAGAAATCTTGTTAAAGATGATAATATTCACGGTATTTTCCTGTTCCACTATACCTCCATACATATTGTACTTTTCATGTCATTAAGAGGATCATACAAAGTGAAACTGGGGTGGTTGAGGGATAAAAATTGGATGTTCTTCAAAAGTATTTACAAAGTGTTGTTCTTTGAAAGAAAATGGCAAAAGAAATATTCAAAAAAAAAAAAATTCCTTAAAGGGAACAGCAGTTGTTCCTTGTAAGAAATAGCAAATAAAGCTAGACTGGAAAAAAAAAAATTGTTGTTCCATAGAGGGAACAGGGAACAGCAAAACAAAATTCACATGAAAAATTGTTGTTCCTATAGGGAACAACAAAGTGAAATACACAAAAAAATAGTTCTTCCTTATAGGGAACAGCAGTTGTTCCCTGTAGGGAACAGCAGTTGTTCCCTGTAGGGAACAACAAAGAAAAATATATACGAAAATTGTTGTTCCTTATAGGGAACAACAGTTGTTCCCTGTAGGGAAAAACAAAGAAAATAGATACAAAAATTGGTGTTCCTTATAAGGAACAATAGTTGTTCCCTATAGGGAACAACAAAGAAAATAGGTATAAAATTTTTTGTTCCTTATAGGGAATAGCAGCTGTTCCCTGTAGGGAACAACAAAGAAAATAGAGGGAAGAATCAAAACTAACATACAATCAAATCAAATCAAAAATAAAAATGAAAACTTATGTACAAGTTCTGAAAAAAAAGTATATTCCTTCATTGAACTGGTATTGTGGAAGGGTTGCCCTCCTCAGTAAGAATTTGTATAGTGTAATCTTCCCGTAGCTGTTGGCAAAAGGACTCCTTGGTAAGTGGTTTTTGATAGAGACGTACTCGATGTCCATTTTCTTTAAAAGAGTAGCCAGACCCATCAATGGTGGCTAATGTGAGGGTGCCATTATCATGCACCTTTTGTATCTCATAGGGACCTAACCATCTGGTCTAGAGTTTTCCTGGGAAATCCTGGAACCTAGAATCATACAAAAGTGCCCAATCACCTTTGTGGAATGTATTCTTCTTGATGAGGGCATCATGCAATTTCTCTCTTTGTTGTTGTATTAGAGCAGTATGTTGAAGAGCTGATAGGTGTATTTCATCCAATTCATTGATTTGATGTAGCCTGTTAATCTGTGCTTCATTCAGATCCAAGCCTACTTCTTGAGCTATCCTCAATGTCTGAATTTCAAATTCTATTGGGAAGATGGGCTCTTTGCCAAACACTAGCTGATATGGGGAATATCCCATGGTATTTCTCCATGTCGTGGGTATGCCCACAGGGCTTCTGGCAATCGGGTAGCCCAATCATGTCTATGTGATGCGACTATTTTTGTGAGTATTGCATCAATTACTTTATTGGTGCTTTCTACCTGGCCATTTTCCTGTGGGTGGTGTGGAGTTGTGATTCTGTGCAAGATATGGTGATTTTTTAATGTCGAAGCAATCTTATGGCCTATAAATTTTGGCCCTCCATCTATGATTATTTCTCTAGGCAAGCCATATCGCACGAAAAGTTGGAAAAGAAAGTGAATTACCGAGTCCTCCGTTGCCCTTGGTAATGCTTCTGCCTCCACCCATTTAGTCACATACTCTATTGTAACTAATATATATGTCTTTTGATTAGAAAATGGGTTTATTGGACTGATGAAATCTAATGCCCATCGCTCAAAAGGTTCGATGACTAACTACAGATGCAACGACATCTCATTAGACTGCCCAGGGCGTCCCATTCTTTGGCAACTATCACATGCCTGGACAAACTTCTTGGAATCTTTAAAAATGGTGGGCCAATAATATCCCATCTATAAGACTTTGTGACAAGTCCTGCGGTCTCCAAAATGTCCGCCACAAGGCCCATCATGGCAGGCTTTCAGGATGTCGAATATTTCGTCTTCCTTGACAGATCTTCGAATGTGCATATTGGCCCCTGTATGAAATAAATAACCTCTGATCTAGGAGAACCGCATGCTACACTGTACTATTTGTTTTCTTTCCTTAGACGTCAAGTGTTTGGGTAACTTTCCCACTGCTAAGTAGTTTGTGACATCTGTGTACCATGGTGTTTTCAGGGTTACCGCAAATAAGTGTTCATTAGGGAACCGGTCTTCTACTGCTACTGAGTCATCTGTCTTTGGCATACGTGAAAGGAAATCTGCTACTGGATTTTCCTTTCCTGGTCGATCTTTTTTTCTTATGTTGAATTCCTGCAAAAGAATCAACCATCTTGTCACTCTTTCATTTGTAACAGGTTTATTAGCTAGATATTTAATAGTAGAGTGATCCGTATACAAAACCACAGGGTATCCTCTTATATAATGTCTAAATATATTAATAGCATAGATTACAGCCAGAAATTCCTTTTTAGTCACAGTGTAGTTCAATTTAGCAGGAGATAGATTTTTGTTGATGTAGTATATTGCATATGGCTTCTTATCCTCCTCCTTGCCGAGAACTGCTCCAATAGTCGTGTCTGATGCATCAGATGAGATCTGAAATGGAAAATCTCAATTTGGGCCCCTTAGCATTGGGGATATTGATACAAGCCATTTTAAATCTTCAAAAGCACTGTCACATTTGTGAGTCCAAATAAAATGAATATTTCCTGTTAATTCATATAAGGGTGCAACAATTCGAGAGAAATTATTTATAAATCTCCTATAATATCCAGAAAATCCCAAGAAACTGCATACCTTAGTTTCTGTGGGAGGGGTAGGTATTAAAAGAATTATCTGAATTTTTACTGGATCTACCTGGATTCCAGCTGCTGAAATATAATGGCCCAAGATGAGGCACTTGGTCATCATCATGTGGCATTTTTCATGGCTTAAACAGAACCTGGTAGCAATGCATCATTGTAGAACTTTCTCTAGCATTTGTAATGCTGGCTCGAAGTCATCTTCATAAGGTGAAAAGTCATCCATGTACACCTCGAACCCTTCGTTTATCAGATCTGAAAAAATGCTAAGTATAGCCCTCTGGAATGTAGTAGGTGCATTTCACAATCCAAAAGGTAAGACCTTGTAAGCAAAGGTTCCCCATGGGCAGGTGAAAGTAGTTTTATCCTGGTCTTCAGGGGCAATTTGAATTTGGTTGTAGCCACTGAAGCCATCTAGGAAAGAAAAGAATTTTTTTCCTGTTAATGTGTCTAAGACCTGGTCAATGAACGGAAGGGGAAAGTGATCTTTTTGGGTTTCTTTATTAAGCTCTCTATAGTCAACACATATACGCCACTTTCCATTATTTTTACGCACTATTACTAATGGGGAGACCCATTTGCTATTGGATATAGGATAGATGAAATTCACATCCAACAGTTTTTGTATTTCATCTTTCACAATATCTTTAAGATGAGGGTTTAACCTCTGTTGAGGTTGTCTAATGGGCCTCGCATCCTTCTCTATATAGATGTGGTGCATGCATAGCTGGGGATAAATCCCTTTCATGTCAGCATAATCCCAAGCAAAGGCTTCTTTATATTTTCTCAGAAGTTGGACAAGCCTCTGTGCCTGGTCCTCAGTCAGGTTTTTATTGATATTTAAAGTTTTCCCTGGCTCAATTTCTATGGTTTTGCTATTATAAATAGAAGTTGTTGGGATTGATTGGTTGCTAAAATATTTTAAGGGATCCTCTTTGATTTTGTTATCCAGGGTTGCTTCGATCATGTGACATTTTGGATGAGATACGACATCTGGTTGGTTAATATAAGTGTTAATGATGTCATCTTCTGTATGAACCTTGAATTCAAGAGCATCTTCTATGGTTAGTGGTGATCTAATGTTTTCAGTTAAATATGATACAGGTTGTTTCCTTGTTTTTATTGTTAGACTTGGCTGAGTTGGAGGATATAAGGATAAATTATTCACATATTTTCCTCTTGCTATAGTCATGCTGCCTATTTGACAGCTTATGTAAGCATCTGCGGTTGCTAGCCAAGGACTTCCTAGAATTAGGGGATGTCCATCTAGTTGGTTTCTAGAATTGATGATTAAAAAATCTGCTGGGTATTCCAAGAATCTACAGACACCATTACATCATGTAATGTCCCCTCTGGTTTGACAATTGATTGGTTAGCAAGTTCCAAGAGGGCCGTGGTTGGGTCCAAGGATGTAATGCCAAGCTTTTGACAAGTTGTTGTTGTGAGAATATTGATTGCTGCTCCTAGGTCAACTAATGCATTGGGAAAGGACCACCCTTTTATTTGTATTGTGAATATAGGGTTTCCTGGGTCCTCATATTTTACTGGTGTTTCTCTGCCTAATAATAAATCAGACAGAATACCGACGACATGGAAAATTGGAGTTATTTTTGTTTTCCTCTTTGGCTTTTTCATACATAGTTCCTTGATAGTTTTCGCATAAATTGGAATGTCCTGAATAACCTGGAGGAGAGGTATTTTTACACACATATTTTTCAATTCTCCCAGAAGATCAAAATCTGGATATTTGATTGAGCGGGGTATAATTAATATTTCTGGGAATGGTGGAGAAGAGGTAATAGTTTGATCGTGATTTTTCTGTTTAACTGGATTCTCCACTTGTTGTGCTTGTTATACAGGTAATAAATTTTCAATTTGTATATTTTTATCCCTTTATGACTCTATTATGCTCATAGACCTTAATTGCAACTCATTACACTCCCTTAACTCAGTTTCTAGCTTGGGTCCTTCAATAATTTGCACAAATTGGATTGGTCTATTGTTGGGGTTCGGGTTGGGCTGGGCTGGGAGTTGTGGTCGTAGGTTGGTCTGAGGGTTCTGTTGCAGTGTGTAAGATGCTGGCAGTGTAGGTTGAGGTAGGGGAATTGTTCCTGCTGGCTGATTTGTAGGTCATTTCCAGCTTGATTGCCAACTCTGGTTTTGTGACTTAGAGGTTGGCCATTGGAATGGATATGTGGAGGATGGCCAAAATGGTGGAAAACAAGGAAAATTTTGCCAACTATTATTTTGGTTTGATTGGTTGGACCAAGGTGGCATAGAGAATGGTTGTTGTGACCAATTGGGAAAAGGTGCCTGGTTTTGCCACATAGCTCCTGTGTATTGTTGACCATTATATTACGAAGGTTGAAAGGAAGAAGATGGGTCATTTGGCATACCTATTTGTCATGGTTGCCATTGTGACGCTGATTTAGCAGGTAGACTGGTTCTGTTTCCTCTTTTGCCTCTTTATATACTGATTTTAACCCTGGAAGTGATAGGCAACTTTATGTGGCATGATATTTAGTACATATGGCACAGGTTTGTACCATATCTAGCAGACACTCTTTGTGATTATGCTTCTTTCTGCATCTTGGACAAAATATCACCAGGTTTTGTTCTGCTTCCGCCTACTTTTGTTTGGCCTGCATGATGTCTAATTGCATCGTCAAAGTCCCCAAGATAGCTGTTTTGAAATCCTCTAGCAAATTTCCAATTTCTGTATGAGTAATGGTTCCACCAGAGATATTGTTGTCCCTGGTGGTCATGTCGCATTCTGTTGATTTCAATATCGTACTGCCCCTTGAGCACCTGATACACAATTTAATAATATCAACATAATCTTCTTGATATATATCACCTTTACCCATAATATTTAATGTCCCTATCCATTGTTCTTTCATCCCTTTAATCAGTGTAGTTTTTAGGACATTATCAGGCAAGGGCAGATTTACATAGGGGGATCTTTGGAGGTTATATTGGAAGCGCTCTACATACTCTTCCAATGTTTTGCCGGGTCTAGCTACCATTTGGAATATTTTGTCTTTCAATTCCCTAGATCTGCAATAATCCTGATATTTTTTAAGGACGGCATTTTCATTTTATCCCAATCATTTATTGTTCCCCCACCTAGCCCCATGAACCAATGCAAGGTTGTGCCTTTTAATGTAGAGGGAAACAACTTTAGGTTTTGGGGTTCAGTGGTATAATCATAACCCCGACATAATACATCAAATTCAAACATAAATGCATCTGGATCCTCTGATGTGAGCCCATGAAAGGTGGGAATATTTTGTAAAGGGATAGCTTTCATAGGTGCGTTGGCAGCTGTGTCAACGATGGGGTACTACAATGTGGAAGTTTGGGGTGCTTGTGGATTGTTAGCCTTTTGATCAAATATATGCCAGTATCCTTCTGGGATTTCTAGAGCTGGGAAGTTATCCCTAGGGTGTCCCAAAGGGGTGGAAATAATCGTAACAGAACTCCCTCTATCTGGTATACTGGGTATTCCTTGCTCAATTGCTACCTGAGGGGATCTTGGTTCTTCTCGTGTTTCTCCTTCTCCTTCACGAATATTAAAAGAGGTGGAAATAATCTTAATAGCACTACCTATGTTTGGGATATTGGGTGTTCCTTGCTCAATTACTACATGAGGGGATCTTGGTTCTTCCCCTGTTTCTCCTCCTCCTTCACGAATATTGCAAGAATTCCCTTCTTGTGAGGAAATTGGGCACGAATTTTCAATTTCTTGTAAAATATTCTCAGTTCCTACAGTTTTGTTGTGGACCTCAGTGTAGGCTACAGATAGTGAGCTTGTGGCCCAAAGGGAGACAGTAGGTTGTCTGGAAGCAACGTTTCGAGGACCCACTGATGGCTGAGATTTAGCTTTCTTTAAGATTTCATCTATGAAAGTTGATCATCCAAGGGTCACTGGTCCCTTATATTTTTCAGGTTTGGGTAGTGGAATTGGATTGATTTCTGGTCTTTTCTTCTTAGTCATTCATACAAATAATTCAAATGTTTACCTCTACCCTAAATTTCTAACAACTCTGTTGGAAAGTGGGCGAGGGAGCAGGCATTTTTCATACTCCGTACGCAGGTTCTTACCTTCCGTTTTTAATACCCAGTTCTCTCTCAACAGGAAACTATCAGATATACATCACTCTTCGTAAATGGCTTACACTTTCCCTAAAAACGGTGCCAAAATGTTGGTTGATAAAAGGTTCTTTTTAAACTCCTAATTATCATCACATTAATTATCAATCCGGGCAAGTCCTTCCATTTCAAGAGTGTACATAGTATGTGGCTGCTATTTAAATCAGAGAGCAATGTTTCATAGATTGCAGTATAGATATTTTAATACAAGAGTAAACAGATGCAGCAAGTAAATTCTAGTTGCAATTAAATGAAAACTCAATCCTCTAATGAAATCAAATCCTATAGCATTTCAAGTAACAAAAATATTAGTGAAGAGTACAGTAGTGATTACTCTTCTCTTCGAAACTGATTGAATCTAAATCAAATGCATTCTTTATTAAAACAAAAATGATATCAATTTGAGATCCTAACAGCAGTAGTTAATACTCGTTACAGTTGATCACATTGAGCAGAATATTTATCTAAGAAACTCAATCCGAAAGCGAAAGTAAGCTGAATAGAAAACAATACTGTAAATTATATAAAACAGAACTATTCGGTTAACACAGGAAAATAATGAACAACAAAGGAAATAAAATAACAAAAAGCGATAATCCTATCAAACCATCACACTTGCAATAATCAGAAATGTATGACGCAGATGAAGCAGTGAATTCCACCAGAAGCCGGGCTCTTAGCCACCAGCAGGCACTGCTAGATTACTTCAGATGATGTGAATGAAAACAACAACTTCAATTAATCATCAAACTTGAGTAGCATTACAATGTAATTTCATTCTCCAACTATGCAGTCTGCAATTAAGCTTACAATTTGGAAAAACAACAGGCATCCCCTTCTTCCTACAATTGTTTCCTTTTATAGTCAGAAAGGGTAAAAAGTAAATAGTAAATGTGATCCCTCAAGATCTCCCAATCCTGAGGGATTTGCAACCAATTTCTATCTTTAAGACATATTCCTCTATTCTGCGCTGATCTCTATGATTTGTTCTTAGCCTTGTCCGCAACTGACTCATTCCTTTCTTTGGTTGTCGGATTTGGCTGTGCCAACAGCAGGGAGCAGCAATCGCTCCTTGTCCATTTTCCTGCATGAAGAAGGGTAAACGTTAGTTAAATCACAACTACAATAATTGCTCATTTCTTACCATAATTCCTTAATATATTAGCACATTAAGACATGAAAAAGATAAGAATTAAGGATAACAAGGATGAACTTACTAGAAAATACATACCCATTTCGCAACCCAACAGCTTGTTGAGGTGTTGAGACTGAAATGGTTCATCTTCGGATGCAGGGACGTTCAAATCAATATCCAAGTTGACATTCTTTTTTCTTCTTTTATTTTTTTTAGGACTAAGGAAACTCTTCTTCCTCTTCAAACATGACTCATAATCACCCAACCGAAGGGTGAACTCATAAACCATAATATGAAGATCATTAACATCATCCACAATTTTTTTATCCAAATCAATCAAAATTTTTATCCTGCTCACAGTAGAAGGAGGGCTATTTTGAAACAGGTGTAGATAGCTAGACAACTCCTCCCTCAACAAATTAAGTTCTTCAAAATTTTCATCTTTCATATTGTTTGTGATTGTATCTGGATGAAGGTTTGGTGCCTCTATACTTATCTTAGAAGGGAAATTCAAAGTATTGGCCGTGGTATGAAGATCCAATAAAGGATATGAATCCATTAAGGAGGAATGAAACCAATCTACCTTTATGGCATGTGTTGAGCTCTAGAATTTCCTTTTCTTTTACAAAACCATCATCTCATTTCACTCATATTTCATCAACTCATAAGCCTAAATCAATGAAGAATGATTAGGATTGTCTTAAGGATACATGCAATTGATTAACATGTTGTATTTTCATGGTTTTTGCTGTTTTAATAATTTTGTATAGCATAGCTACAGAATACAGACATTCTGTAGCTAGTAAGGAGTTCTGCAGCTATTTTTTTGTTTGAATATGATACAGGTGTCAGTTAAAGAAATGGCTTATATGGTTAGTTCAAGAATCTATCCTACATTATTTCTTCTTATCCACGAGGATCAGATCGACGATTGAAGGAGTCTAGCCCGATAGTCAAAGCTGAAGTCAAAGAGACTATTTTACACAGAAATTAGGACTCTTGATTTTCTCCGTAGCAAATCATGAGTCCTAAGAGTCCCAGTTTGATTATAATTTGAAGTTACACCTATAGCTATTCCTATTTGAAGTTAGTTGTGCAATTTACTTATAAATAGAGGTTCTGTAGAACCAAGAACAAGTTAACTATTAATAGCATAAGTTTAGAATTACAGTATGATACCCTGTTTTATGAAACTTTGTTTTTAAATAAAGGAGATCAGTTTTTTGATGTTGTTTTGATCACATCTTCATGGAGCCAAGGAATTCACCAAATTGGTAGCAGGGGGCCCCCGTTGCTAAGCAGGTTTTTATGCTTTCTAGCTAGGTTTATTTCAGTTTCTTTGTTTAGTATTTCTTTCTGCTTATGCTCAAGTTTACTGCTTTCATAATTGACAATTGTTGTGTCCAACTGAGTAAAAACCGTTTGTCTATATTACCAAATCTTTACAACTAAATGGTTAGTGACTTATAGGTACAGTGATTGTTTAGATTTCATTTACAGCTTTCATAATTGACAATTTCTATCTCCAACTGAGTAAAAACCCTTTGTCTATATTACCAAATCTTTACAACTGAATGGTTAGTGACTTATACGTACAGTGATTGTTTAGATTTAATTTTTTGTCTTTCGTAGTTGAAAATTGCTGTGTTCAACCAAGTAAAAGCCATTTTTCCTATTTTCAAATCCTATATTAAAATGGTTGGTGACTTATAGAAACAGTAATTGTTTAGCATTTCATTATTCTAGTCATTTGCTTACTAGAATTAAGAGAATAATGGATTTGTCCAAGAGCCATACCAAGGAGTGAATACTTCAGGATTGGATGAGACTTGATAAGTTAGTTATTCACTTAATTAGTTGTAGTTAGAATATCCTCATTCCATTGCAACTATTAATCTCTTTAAAGGACATTCTGATTGAAACTGAATTTGAATATGATTTGCAAGAATGGCTAAATGATTAGATCCAATGCAATGTTTGAGTTATCAAATGCATTTCTTGTTTTCGCTTTTCAAATCTCAATTGAGTTATAGATCCACGAATTAGGTTTACTCACTAATTGAAACACTTGTTTTATATTTTTAATTAGAACGAGACCTTAGAACTTGTCCATAAAACTCTAATTTCTTTATAAGAAATTAACTAGTTTTATAACATTTCCTTTTATTCCTTTTTAATTAGATTTATTCTCACTTTCTAGCCTAGGATAGGACACTAAGGATTAAAAACACAAAACCCCCAAAACAATAAGAAAAACATCAAAACAACGAAGTAAGAGAGAGGACACTTAGGCACATATAGTGCACTACACTTCATCAAAGTTACAAGCCTTAGTTGATAATTAATGGAAGCAATTTAGGAACACTAAATTGACTAAACATTTTGGTGGCATTTCCGGGGAAGTGTAACTAGGTAGCCTTATTTCTTACATCCCAAAAAAAATGATATGCATAGAGAAAGAGACTCAAGGGGTAGATTTGTAAGAGGCAGAAACTTAATTCCTACAACACCACTCATTCCACCTAGGCCAAGAAGTAGTACACCTCCCTCTCAAACTCATATCCCATACTATACTAGTCATAGGCTTCCTAAAGTTTTAAGATAAGAAATTCAATTAGGAGGGTCTCCCACTTCATCTACTGAGGCAATCTTGGAAGAAGAAGATCCTATAACTCCAACAGAGGGAATAACTTTTTTCACTTCTACAGGGGAATATGTTCTATCAGAAGAACTAGAAATCCCTAATGAAGAAGAAGAGAAAGAATCTTTCTTCAACATACCATTGATAGAAGAACCATAAGAACAATTATTTCTCCAAGCTGAACCTTATATCAGTCTCGAAGAATCTATCATGGAAGGAAGAGGAGAAGGAGGGGAAGGAGAAGGAGAAATCCTCAATGGAGAAAACTTGCTATTTGGAGGAGGTAGAGGCAGAGGAGGAGATAGAGGAAGAGGTAGAGGAAATGCAGAAGGAGGTAGAGGAAGAAGGGGAGTTGAAAGTTACTTTGGATTCCCTATAAGAGATGAAGAGACAAATTCTACCATGAAAAATATCTCACCTTATGTTCTTCCAAACTTTCATGGATTGAAAAGTGAAGACCCTGAGATATTTTTATTTGAATTTAAAGTTTTGTGCAGAACTTATGACTATCTACAAGATGCTCAAAAACTCAAATTGTTTCCTTCAACATTGAAAGGAGCAGCCCTAAAATGGTTCACGAGTCTAATTAATTGTTCTATTGAGTCATGGAATGATATGAGGAAAGATCTTCTAGAAAGGTATTTGTACTATTGTATACCTATTAACCATAAAGAAGAAGTGTTTAAAATGATGCAAAAGGAGGATGAAAATTTGGAAGATTTACTTGAAAGATTCAACTACAACATCAAGAGAGAAAAAATGCAAAATCTAGACCAAGACACTCTAAAAGCTCTTTTGTTGAAAACAATTAGGGATGAATGGATAGATATCCTTAACATTATGGGGAAGGCAGACATATCTCAACTTCCATTATCTGATATTGGAGAACTTTGTATTAATCTCTCAAGAGGAAAGTCAAATATTTTGAAAGGACCAAGAGACCTTGCTCTTGCTAGGGTAAACAAATCTGCAGCTGGAACAGTAAGTAGGGAAGAAATTGGAAACATGCTTGATGAATTCAAAAATGACATTCTAAGGAGTCGTAGTGAGAAAATAGACACCCTTAAGCTACAAAACAAGCAGAAAGCTGAAACTGATGCCTTAGCAATCTTCTATCCCAAATATAAAAAGAAGCATGCCTTAAGAGAATGTCCTCTTGATGCAAAAGTAATAGAGACTTGTGTGATTTGTTCAGAAAACCATGAGACCAAGAACTGTCCTTCAATTCCTAGTCTTAAGGCTATCTTTCAAGAAGGAAAAACTACAAATCCCATAGAATCTCTTTGTTTTGTCTCTAGAAGACCTTGGCAGGGACCTCAAACTCAAGGGTTTAATAACCAAATGTATAATCAGCCCCCACCAAATTGGAATTCTTGGCAGAAACCTTGGCCTCAACCTCAAAATAAATCTCAATCTTGGGCTCAAGGGATGAAAAATCCCAATGGAAGGTTCTCACAATATTATTAGTATCCACCATCCTATCCATCATATCCATCTTATCCAAATTATCCTCCTCAACAAAATTCTCAGCAGAATCCACAACTTCAATCACAAAATCAAAATCCACCACTTCCACTACCATTTCCCCAGAAATCAAGCCAGTTACCTGCCTAGCCAATACCAAACCCCAACAATAAAAACCCTCAGAATACTTATATGATAGAAGTTCAACAATTTCCAACTTATTTTATTACTCCTCTAGACCTTAATGATGTCCAACTTAGGTCTGGAAGGATACTTGAAAGGAAGAAACCTTCTGTGGTCATATAAGAACAAAACAATTTTGAGGAAGATTCTCTACAAGTTAATAAAAGTTTTGAGGAAAGTACATCTCTTCAAAACCAAAATATTGAAAAAGGAAAACAAAAGGAACTAATAAATTCAACTCCTATGTTAGAGCAACCATCAACATCTATTTCTACACCTCCTTTTCCTAAAAGATTACAAATTGATAAGGGTGTAGAAAAATATGTTATGTTGCCTAAATATGATTTCCTAGATGAATTGAGAAATGTTTGCATTAAAATTCCATTATTACAAGCCATCAAGGAAATCCCAATATTAGATAAAACAATAAAGGAGTTGAGTATGAAGAAACCAGGAAGAAAAATAAAGGAAATAAAGAAAATTCAACTAGTGGGACAAATAGCTGACATAATGATGGGAAAGATTGCCATTCAAAAATATCTAGATCCCGGAAGTCCAATTGTTAAAACTCATATCAATGGAATTGAAATCCCAAACACATTAATTGATTTAGGAGCAGCAATAAACATCATGAGTAAGAAAACCATGGAACAACTTAAACTTCCTAATCTTCTTTATACACCCACATTACTACAGTTAGCAGATAGCAAATAGGTCTGTAATAAAACTGGATGGTGTATTAGAAGATATTTCAATATCCTTAGATTCTTGGGAGTATCCTGTGGACTTTATGATTTTAACTCCTAAAAATGATCTAGGAGGACATCCTCTTATACTAGAAGGGCCTTGGTTAGCTACAGTTGATGCTTTCATTAGCTGTAGATCTTGTGATAGGTACATCTCTGATGGTAGTTCAACCAAGAAATTCACTTTTTATCCTCCAGCAAGAACAATCATAGAAATAGATTACAATCAATGGATTGATGATGAAGAAGATATACAGCCTCTCTTCACTATTTCAAACATTAGTGAAGATAGTCAGATCTTAAATGTTCTAGAAAATCATGAATCTTCTTCATAATATAGACATGAACAATTCCAAGAAGAATCTAATATTGAATTTTTGTCATCTAGGCAAATGTCTCTTTACTCTATGGAAGAATTTGGCAGCTCTATAATTGAAATATTTCCAAGAAAAACCTTGAACATAAATAAAAACCTAGAAAAATTACAACAAGAAGAGCTAGTCAAAACATTACAGAAACATTCCTCTCCATATGCATGGGAATACACTGACATGAAAGGGATCAATCCTAAGACTTGCACTCATCATACCTACATAGAGGAAAATTGTAAACCTATTAGACAACCTTAGAGAAGGATGAATCCAAACCTTAGGGATATTGTCAAAGAAGAATTGCAGAAATTGTTGAATGTCAACTTTATCTATCCCATTTCAGATATTCAGTGGGTTTCTCCTTTGGTGATTGTACCCAAGAAAAATGGTAAATGGAGGGTATGCATTGATTATCGAGAATTGAATAAAGCTACTCTTAAAGATAATTTTCCTTTACCTTTTATAGATCAGGTGTTAGATACATTAGCAGGCAAAAAGTACTTCTCATTCCTGGATGGTTTCAGTGGTTATACAAATTCAAGTTGCACCTGAAGATCAGGATAAAACCACATTTACCTATCCTTGGGGAACTTATGCCTACTGAGTACTACCTTTTGAATTATGCAATGCACCTGCAACATTCCCAAGGACAGTACTAGGAATCGTTTCAGATCTAATACATGATTGTGTAGAAGTATACATGGATGACTTTGCAGTGTATGGTAATACATTTGAAGAAGCCTTAGAAAACTTGGAAAAAGTTCTGAAAAGGTGTAAGGAAGTAAACCTTTCATTAATTCATGATAAATGCTTCATTATGTTTACTGAAGGGATTTTTTTAGGATATCACATCTCAAGAGATGGAATTAGAGTAGATGAGTCAAAAGTTGAAGTCATCTCCAAACTATTAGTTGCAAGTTGCCAGAAATATGTTAGAAGTTTTCTAGGATTTACAGGGTAGTATAGAAGGTTTATAGAAAAATTCACAAAGATAGCATCTCCACTCTTCAAACTACTAACCAAATATTGTGAATTAAAATGGGATTCTGACTGCCAGTTAACATTTGAAACCCTAAAAAAAAATCTCTGAAGCACCCATTTTAAGAGGGCCTAACTGGAAACTACCTTTTCATATATCAACAGATGCTTCAGAAATAGCTCTAGGAGCTGTGTTAGGACAAAAAGACTTGATCCCTTATGCCATCTACTATACAAGTAAAAATTTGACTCCTCCAGAGTTGAATTATACTGTAACTAAAAAATAATTCTTAGCTGTTTTTCATGCTATCAATAAATTCAGACATTATATAACAAGCTATGAAACCTTTGTTCACACAGATCCTTCTGCAATTAGGTATTTAATGAATAAATCTGTCACTAATAGCATAGTTATAAAATGGTTATTGCTTCTACAAGAATTTAACATTACTATTCTAGACAAGCCTGGAAAACAAAATACAGTTGCTGATTTCCTATCTAGAATCCAAAATATTAAGGAAAACATTCCAGTTGAAGATAAATTTCCTGATGAAAATCTCTTTGCAATAACTACTCAAACTCCTTGGTTTGCAGACATTGCCAATTACTTAGTTTCAGGGAAATTTCCTTCAAATATGAATGCTAGAGAGAAAAGAAGAATCATCCAAGAAAGTGCAAAATTTTCATGGATTACTAATGAATTGTATAGGATAGGCCTAGATCTTATTATCAGAAGATGTGTTCGAGAAGATGAGATGCCTGAAATTCTTAAGGCATGTCATGATGAACCCTGTGGTGGACATTTTGCTGATAAAAGGACAACCTATAAAATATTTCATTTAGGATATTATTGACCATCCATCTTCAAAGATGCTAAATAATATCTCAAAAGGTGTGACAGTTGTCAAAGGGTACGGAAATTTGCTCCTTCAAATGAAATGTCTTTACAACCTCAGGTACATATTGAACCTTTTGAAAAATGGGCTTTGGATTTTGTCAGACCTATAAATCCTCCATAAAAAAAAAAGAAGTATATCCTAGTATGCACTGATTATGTCACTAAATGGGTAGAGGCTAAAGCATTACCTTTTGCTAATGAATCATTTGTAGTCAATTTTCTTTTTGAGGATATTTTTACTCGTTTTGGTGTCCCAAGAGAAATTGTCACAGATCAAGGAGCTCAATTCACATCAAATTTGGTATAGAAAATGGTAGAGAATTATAAAATCAAGCACAAGAAGTCTACTCCCTACCATCCACAAGAAAATGGTCAAGTTTAATCTACCAACAAGGTGATTGAAGGAATTATCACAAAGACTGTTTATCTACATAGAAGAGATTGGGTAGAGAGGCTTCCTGAAGTCTTATGGACCTACAAAACCTCATGGAGGAACACAACAGGACATACTCCTTAGGAACTTGTTTATGGGAAACAAGTCCTGTTCTCCATAGAGTTTCAGATCAAAACCTTCAAGATGGTAGTCCAACTAGGACTTGATTCGACAGAAGCACAAAAGCACAGACTGGAGAAAATTAATGAACTAGATGAAATCAGACAAGATGTAGTCCAAACAACCAGCATAGTCCAACAACAAAGGACTAAATGGCATGAAAAATATATCAAAGAGAAGAAATTTCAAGAAGGTGACTGGGCACTCTTGTTTGACTCAAAATTCAAGGATTTTCAAGGGAAATTTCAGACTCATTGGCTTGGGCCATATGAGATTGAAAAAGTCTTTGAAAATGGAGTAGTAAAGATCAGAACAATAGATAAAGAAAAGGTATCATTTCTTGTAAATGGTCATAGACTGAAAGTATATCATAAACCACTTTCAATAGAAGAATTTGTCAGAAAATTTCAGGATAACATTGATATGGAGTTAGTGAAGAAGAATTCATATTCTTCACTAACTTATCTTTTATTTTTCTATTATTACTGATAAAATAAATAAATTAAAAAATAAAAAATAAATAAAGTATAAGTATGAAAACCAATCGATGATTGGCATACTTATGCAGAAAGTGCAGGGTGAAAATCAAAACCTTCTGACATCCTATACTTTCAATTTTCTTTTTCTATAACTAAATGTTTATAATTGAAAAACACAAATTGTAAAATTCATCTCATTCCACTTCCATTTTCACTTTTTCCATCATGAAATTTTTCATTCCGTACTCATATTCCATCTCACTCCACATTCATATTCCATATCCATGTTTCATATTCTTTTGATAGGTACATTCCACAACTGTTCATTCTGTCGCTGATTCTGTTCTGTAGCTAATCTCATTCTGCAGCCTACTCCAACAAATAAAATATGATTGTAGGAAGGGACTATGGAACTCTATTCCAAAGATCACCATGCCACAGAAAGGAGAACAAACACAACAAACAAGCAAGGTCAAGGTTCTGAGGTAAATTGTGTAAAATTATTTTAATAGAAAAAAGGTTAAAACATGAAATAGATACAATGTGTATAATCATATGTTTCCTAAACAACCTATTATTCAAATTGATTAAACCCTTGTAATAAAACATCTCAACCATATCCCTTATCTAACGTCCCATAATGGCCCATCATTAAACCCTTAAATAAATGACTAACAGTCATAATTATAAACGTGACCTAGTAGGCCACATCTCCCTAAGATCATATTATTCACTTATGACCCATAAGTTCATCATAAATTCCCCAATAGATCCATAGCCATTTCGTTCTATATCAAATCCACAGCGTGATTACCTCCATCATTCACTCACCTCGACCACACTCTGTAGCCAATCTATCTTTAAGTATAGAGAGGTAACGCTAAGGGTGAAGCATCATTCTGCAACTAATCTATCCTCAGACACAAAGATATAGTTTCAGAGATATAATATCAGACTTTGCAGCGAATCTAGCTTCAAGCATAGAAGAATAATTATGAAAGGAAGATAATCTATACAGAGGAGTAATGGGGCTAATTCTAAGACAGAACTAGTTGGAGTCAAGTACTTGGAAGGATATCCACAAGTCAAGGGGCTACTATAGCAAGTAGGGTGGTTAAATTTTATAGAGAAATTTGATGGCTTGCATAAGGAGATTACAAAATCATTTGCTAGATCTTTTGATGGAGCGGAGGTGGAAATTGGAGACATCAAATTCACCATAATATAATCATTTGTAGCTGAGGCAACAACACTACCAAGGAAAGGAGAACGATGGTTCAAAAACAAGGAATTTCATAATGAATCTTGGAAGAAGATATTGAAGAATCCAACTATGAATGTCGCAATATTTAGGAAGGGTATTCCAAGTACTACTTTAAAAGGTCAGTGGAGAAACATGTTTTTAATTTTGTAAAAATTTATAACATGTGAATGAAGATTTGGGACAATGTATGTTTACCATATCAGGTTACTAATGAATTTTCTAGAGGATGGTGAGATAAATTTACCTCTCTTTTTACTCAATAGCTTGAAAAGAATGGCTTCGAATGTCCAAAAGAAAGTTAAATTTTTAGAAACCGCTCTGCATCACCATGGTTTAATAAAGATACTGATTGAATTCCACCTGGAGAGTATAGGAGATAATTGGGAAGAATTTCTTGTAAGAAATCATTTTCAAGAACATGCAGAAACACCACCTAAAGAAGAAAATGTTAGGAGAAGCAGAAGAAGAAAAACTGATATGGCTGTTGAAAATGAACTTGACACTCCATCATAGGAAGAAGATGAAGAACTCATTTCTGAAAATTTAACATAAATTAGAAAACATATTAGGACCAAAAGAAAAGAAAAAATAGCAATTGAGTATAATGATGAAGAAAAGGGGAGTCCACCAAAGCTAAGGAGAATTTGTAGACTCGGAGGAATAATGAAAAAGACATTGATAAAGGAGGCAGGAATTATAAATATTGAGGATGAAGATACTCCAGTTCAAACACCAGTTAACAGATCTCCTACACTTAGTCCTCAAAACTCTCCTCTACAGCATTTTGAAGAAGGCCCTAATAGGAGAACTCCTAATATAGATCTAGTCTAGCAAGAAATCTATGACTATGTGGAATCCTTGGAAGGAAATGCCTCAAAGAATCAAGAGAAACCTATTAGTCCACAAGAACCTCCAATAGAAACCCTAAAGAAAGATAAGTATGAATTGGAGATATTGAATAGGCACAACAAAAATGAGAATGAGATCTTAAGAGAACAGGTTAAGTTGAAAAATGCCATGAATAGTGATCTCACTTTACAACTGGGAACACTACACAAAGAGAACAGGAAACTTAAGAACAGGAATAAGAAGATGAATAGAGCCCTCATAAATCTCAAGTTTAAATTACTCATGAAAAAGCCCAGAATGACACTAACTTCCAAAAGAAATAGGAAAATAAGGCTAGATGTTTTGGCTAAAGTGTCAGAGCATATGGAGTAAGAAAGAAGAACTTAAAGTGTTAATAAAATTGCATGAGGACATGCAATGGTTTTGCAGTAGGGGTATGTTGAGCTCTAGAAATTCCTTTTCTTTTACAAAACCATCATCTCATTTCACTCATCTTTCATTAACTCATAAGCCTAAATCAATGAAGAATGATTAGGATTGTCTTACGGATACATGCAATTGATTAACATGTTGTATTTTCATGCTTTTTTCTGTTTTAATAATTTTGTGCAGTATAGCTACAAAATACAGACATTATGTAGCCAGTCAGGCGTTTCGGAGCTATTTTTTTGTTTGAATACAATACAGGTGTCAGTTAAAGAAATGGCTTATGGGTAGTTCCAGAATCTGTCCTACATGATTTCTTCCTATCCATGAGGACCAGATTGACGATTGAAGGAGTCTAATCCGATAGTCAAAGCTGAAGTCAAAGAGACCCTTTTACACATAAATTAGGACTCTTGATTTGCTCCATAGCAAATCATGAGTCCTAAGAGTCCCAATTTGATTATAATTTGAAGTTACAACTGTAGCTATTCCTATTCGAAGTTAGTTGTGAAATTTACTTATAAATAGAGGTTTTATAGAACCAAGAACAAGTTAACTGTTAATAGCATAAGTTCAAAATTACATTGTGATATTTTGTTTTATCAAACTCTATTTTTAAATAAAGGAGATCAGTTCTTTGATGCTATTGTGATCATGTCTTCAAGGAGCTAAGGAATTAACCAAATTGGTAGCAGAGGGCCCCGGCTGCTAAGGAGGTTTTTATGCTTTCTAGCTAGGTTTATTTCAGTTTCTTTGTTTAGTATTTATTTCTGCTTATGCTCAAGCGTACTACTTTCATAATTGACAATTGTTGTGTCCAACTGAGTAAAGATCGTTTTTCTATATTACCAAATCTTTACAACTGAATGGTTAGTGACTTATAGGTACAGTGATTGTTTAGATTTCATTTACTGCTTTCATAATTGACAATTGTTGTGTCCAACTGAGTAACAACCATTTTTCTATATTACCAAATCTTTACAACTGAATGGTTAATGACTTATAGGTACAATGATTGTTTAGATTTCAATTTCTGTCTTTCATAGTTGAAAATTGCTGTGTTCAACCAAGTAAAAGCCATTTTCCCTATTTTCAAATCTTATATAAAAATGGTTAGTGACTTCTGAAACAGTAATTGTTTAGCATTTCATTCTTCCAGTCATTTGCTTACTAGAATTAAGAGAATAATGGATTTTTCCGAGAGCCATACAGGGGAGTGAAGACTTCAGGATTGGATGAGACTTGATAAGTTGGTTATTCACTTAATTAGTTGTAGTTAGAAGATCCTCATTCCATTGCAACTAATAATCTCTTTAAAGTACATTCTTATTGAAACTGAATTTGAATATGATTTGCAAGAATAGCTAAATGATTAGATTCAATGCAATGTTTGAGTTATCAAATGCATTTCCTGTTTTCATTTTTCAAATCTCAATTGAGTTATAGATCCATGCATTAGGTTTAATCACTAATTGAAACACTTGTTTTATCTTTTTAATTAGAACTAGACCTTAGAACTTGTCCATAAAACTCTAATTTCTTTATAAGAAATTAACTAGTTTTATAACATTTCCTTTTCTTCCTTTTTAATTAGATTTATTCTCACTTTCTATCATAACATAGGACACTAAGGATTAAAAACACAAAACCCCCAAAACAATAAGAAAAACATCAAAACAACGAACTAAGAGAGAGGACACTTAGGCACATATAGTGCACTACACTTCATCAAAGTTACAATCCCTGGTTGATAATTAATGGAAACAATTTAGGAACACTAAATTGACTAAACAACATGCTTGCAAATATTGCCCCAAATAGACCATGGGAAATTTCAAGTGATAAAATTTGTGCGACAACAGATTATAAGATATTCCTTATTGTGTTTACTTTCAATCCTCACCCAATAAGCATGAGATATGCTCTCATGAGGCCTACAATCAATGTCTCGAATTCTTATAGCCTTTTCCATTGATGATTTAAGTTGCATTTCTTTCTTGTGGTTGTTCAACTATCCTTCTTTTTTTAGAATTGCCTTGAATCGATAACATGGCTCAACATTTTTTAGGAGAGTATAAAATAGTCATTCCATTCTACGAGAACATTTATTTCATTTATCACATAGAAAGGTCGTCTTGAGATAACCGTGGTATGATTCCACAACATTATTTGTCTCTTGGTTTGCATGAGGAAAATCTCTGCAACATTTAACCCACATCCCTACATGGAAAGACTCAATTAATAAATATATGTTGTCCTTATGAAACAAAAAACATACAAAACAGAAGGAATATTATTCAAACTTATGAATCTTGTCACCGACAACCCAAGTCGTGTATAAATAGTCCAAAAATTTCTCCACAGTTGCATATTTGGTGGAAAATGCATTGATTACATCATCCACTTCATGACTAGAACAATGTTTCATGATATGTCCAAGTTCATTGAACATCTCTTTTTCTTTTTCCAATATACTAACCAACCGAATAAAAATATTTAGCCATGCCCTCCTTACATTCCAAATACACAAGATCACTTTATATTTCTTGATTCTCCTGTAACATTTAACTCATTTTAAGTGAGAAATTTTTGGAACAAATGCAACATGAAATGTCAAATAAGAATATTGATGTTACCTCAAAGAAATGATTTAAACCATAGAACCATCAACCATGAATTCATTGACCTTCCAATGAGGATGAAGCTGAAAACACCTATGTATGAGGCTCTCCAGCCATATTGCTATATCTTGTGATGTATTACATGCAGTAACCACCCATGCAACTAGTACCCCACTTTATTTCTCATCAAACACCGCAAGCGTGTACAATTGATATTGTCATATTAAATAAAATGAAGTTAATTTTAAGTCATAAATCATATTGAATAATTATAACCAAAATGATTTTATTAAAGCAATCATTGGAAAAAAAACTCACCCCATATTTATTTGTACTGAACGTTGAGTCCATGGCTATCAATCTATTGTGAGATAACTTGACAATAGTTTCCAATATCCATTTTGTTTGTATTCAAACTATAAAAGGGATCTCTCCACCATTGGGCTTCTCGTAGAAGAAGAAATCATTTTAGTTTTTTTGATATGAGAGATTCAAAGTTATTTCATCTTTGCTATGCAGTTGATAACTTTCTTTCATTAGATGATTATAGACGTTTACAAAATATTTTATGCGTAAGAAAAAATCCCTATCTCGAGCTGTAGAATCTATGTCAAGATATTTCTTAATATGCATTTTACAAACAGAGCCAATTGGTAGTTGAAGAAAAAATAAACTTTCTAAATAAGAAATCGTGTCCTTTGAAAGTCTTGACTTCTAAAATGTTGTGTTTTCCATGGCAATGCCACTCTTTCCCATCTTCATGATCATACATGTTGTATGTTATTATTTCTATGTTAGGATCTTGAACCATAATATTTACAATAAAATGGCATTGACATCCCCTCTTTTTGGAAATTGAATGCCTTGGTTTGGTTTTCCATTCTTCTCTCTTGTCAAATGGACCATATGAGCAATGTTAACTACAAAATTCCACCGCGTCTCATAAATTATAAAGCACTATTAATATCAACATCTAAACATTGTTGTTCTATAATACTTATACTTCATATAGTAAGGAGACACTATCCCTTATGCTGGAGGGTTTGCTTTGTCAATGCATGAAGAAACATGGAGCATTTTGATTCAATTCCTCTCCTCTTATAAAATAATCAATTATTCCTTTGGGAATTTTGGCAACATGGTCAATATTCATGGTTTCTTGTAGACTTCAGACCAAACTAAATATTTACTAGAAAAAATGACTTTCTTTAGGGTATTTCTCCTCAAGGGAAATGATTGACTTCCATTTATTTTCCATGTTTTCTGAATGTCTGCAAAAAAAGTGGAAACATAGTAGGAAGTTATAAATTATGGCACTTGTAGCTACAATTATTCATTCATTAAATAGTAGGTATATCTCTATGTAACAAATTTGAATCACCTTTACCTAATGATAAAAAGGCAAGGTAAGGTATAACTCTAATCATAACCAATGTGTCTATATTTCCCTAATAAAGATAGGTGTCACTGAGGTCTTGTAAAATTAATTCTCCAAGGAATGGTTTGATGACAAGAAAGAACTGATGCGGGACATAATAGATGTAGATTCAGCCACTACATGCATGGACCGAAGAGTGGAGTATATAGAGGCCCACTTGGGAAAATTATTAGATGATTTTTATTACTTAAATACTCTTAAATTACTATTTCAAAAGTAAAAAAAAAAATTTGGATACCAATTCTGGCATGACTTTGATGCATTACATACTCTTGGATAACAATTTAACAAAGAAATGAAAAAAAAAGAATTAAATCCCTATTAAAAAAACTCAAAAAATATTCATTCCTAATGCTACCCAAAAGAAGTTTTATTTCCTGTATAATTAGATGAACTTGAAGAACAACTACCTACTTTTTAGAAATTACCACCCAATCTTCTTTACTTAAACAATAAAAAACATCAAAAAACTCTATATACAAAATGGGAAACCTCAACACATTTTAGAAATCCTTTAATGACCTTCGTTTGAAACTCATTATTTCATAAAAATATCTTATTCCAGTCTTGATAGATTTATAAATTTCCATAGTTCATAATTCAGGAGTTTATTAATCTGCAAAACTCAAGCTATATAACCAAAATAACATGATCTTGAAAAGTAATAGAGAAAAGCCGACTTGAAATTTGCTGAGCTTCATGATCATTTTCTTTAACCATTACAGTTTAAAGGGTTTTTATAGAAGGAGTATTTTGAAGCAATGTTTATGACCACAAAATTTTGAAGCCTAGTAGGGATAGTGTGAACAAATATAAGGCTAACGAAGGAAAACTAGTTTTGCGGAATACATCTTGACATTATTGAATCTTGCAATTCCAGGGTAGAGCATTCAAAGGTAATCTGAAGCAGATCACTTGCAAGTCAACGACATAACAATTCCATTTTCTACTCAACACACTAGATGTATGATTTAAATTAAATAACACTATATGTATAGAAGATAGTTATTTGATGGCATTGTATAATTCAAGGATCCTTGGGTTTTTAATATTTCTAAATCTATACATACTATAATTAGCACTAAATTTCATCAACTCAACATGTCTAAGATGAACTTATGTTGAATGATTACCACAAATTCTCACTTAAAATGATCAAATTTTTGGGTTATTTTTTCAACCATGAGAAATTTGTAACCCATTAAAGTGATTTGAACTTCACTTAGGATCAAACCAAATCATTTCTACTAAAATCTAAGAGTATATTCAAGAGGTTAGATATTTCAATATTTTATGATTTAGGGAGGGTTTAGATTTTTGGATACAAACCTGTGAGTGAGGTGTCTACTCCTCTAGCCTTATCACAATGGGCCAAATGTCTTATCTAGAATTTGAATCCAAATGGGGAGAGTGCTCTACCAATCCTTTCAACTATTGGCTTTCTATTAGCTCATTAGGAATAGTACATATCATGCTTAAGAGTGTGATCATATAAGAGTGCTAGGTAGATGTACTGAAAAATGATCTCCAGTGCTCCCATAGGTGCTAGAAAATGATTTTTGCATCACCTACACGAGCACTGCAAATCATTTTCTAGCACATACAGTACTTTGAGTCAAAATTGGTCTAATAAAACATAAAAAGTTTGGATATTTGCGAATGAATATAATAATTTTGCTTAATTAAAACTTCTGGTAAAAGGTAATGGAATGAGTAAAAAGGTAAAATCTCAAAAGGTAAAAGTTAAGGCAGTACTAACAAGGCATAGCCAACCTTTTAAGTCGGTAATAACATAACAAAGGGAATGGTATTGATACTCTTAGTCCTCCTTAAACATAAAATACATCTAGAAAAAGCCAGAATTTGGTTTGATATTGCCAATGAAAGAGACATAAATTAGGCATTTAGGTCAGGCTTGCAAGTAGTTACAATTTGAAGTGACTATCAAAATATGTGATAAGTTTCCTTGTTTCTTTTTTCCCTTGTGTATGGTGAAATATCAACTATTCTAACTGAGTTCAAGTCTTATTCATGTTGGAGATGAACATGTAGGTTTATCTTCTTCTTTTTTTAAATTAACACTAATTATGACAGAAATTAAAACAAAATGTTGAATATGAAAGAAATTCATAGTTTGATATTGTATTAGACTAGTCGACTTTGATGATGTGATGTGTCCTTATTTTAAGTATAAATATCAGTGGCATAGTTTCTTCTAATATTTTTGCCACATGGAAGAGATTCATATATCATTTTAATCACAACGCTTTCACAAAATTACAAATTTGACTAGACAGTCTTGATCCCTTCCACTATACCATAGACTTAAGTTTCAACAAGATGATTTTCCAGAGAGCTAAAAAAAATCTCACAGATTTGTCTTCTATTTGTAAAGAGATCAACTTAGGAGATCACTGTAATGAAGTCACCATGTATTCTTAGGTCTTCAAACTTCAGTACTTTGCACGTGTCAAGGAGTAATGTTATAGACCAAGACATTGTCATATAATCCGCATAATTAATTGATAGGCTACCAAAAAAATATCGAGGTATAACTTATATCTCTAAAGACATCACATATCTTTCATCCAAAATCACAATTCTTTTCACAATGGGGTATAACATATTCCAACTCTTTTGCTTCATAGAGAAATATCACATAGAATTTAGTAAATGGTTAGTTTGACACATAGTCTTCGTCTCATAAATATACTTTAGATATTTGCTTTAGATTGGTGTTATCAATTTTGATTTGTCAAAGAGATATCCAAACTTGTCAACTTCCATGCTCAGACTATATCCTTTTTCCTTAACTTTAAATGTCATAAGGCTTGATATGATTATAATTTCTACATAATTTGGATTGTAGTTCTTCTTTAAAGGGAATATGATACAGTACAGTTCATATTGCCTAGGAGACTTTGCATATAATTCCTTAGGAGTTTTGATTTAACTTCAGATAATATCAAGTGGAAATTTTAGTCTTCTTATCCTCTTGAGAGAAAGTAGAGATTAATTGTAACTTCTATTTTCACCCTTCAACAAAAATTAGCCCCAAATAATCATCTACCACAATTTATTTACATTTCTTATAGGTAATTACATAGTCACACCCCAATAGCTCAATGGCCCACCTACGTTGCATTGGTGAGGATAACCTTTGTTCAATAAAGCACTTTAGACTATAATATAAGAATGGAATTTCTTTAAGATCCTTTGTTTTAAGGAAGAATTAGTTACTAGAATAATGCATTATTTGTATCACAATGTATCTAGCTACAATGTATATCCCTTAGGAGGTTTGGGACATTCTTGAAGCTTATGGGCTCAGTTGAATCATAGTTTCATTTTCTAACCATTCTTAGAAATATTCCTCGAACCAACCTAGAGCTAGTAGAGATAAGAAAAGGGATGCATCCTCCTCAAGTTGTTGGGACAAGGTATAATCTATCACAATTTATTTACCTTTCTTGTAGGTAATTACATGGTCATACCCTATGATATCATCTAGGGCATTGGACTTCTATTATCAATGTCCATACAATCTGGTATGGTAGGTGGAGTAAGAAGGAGAAGAGGGTTATCAATGAGCTTCTTCTATCAAACTCTAATAATAAAAAGAGCCCTTCTATGGCTAGTGTTGGAAAACAGTGAAACGATATGCTGATCAGACTAGTGCCAATATTAGCAAAAACATGATGAATACTACTCCCATGATAATGTACTGATTAGGCTTATTGTTCAAGAAGTGATAATGAATACCATAACTGCCAAGAGTAGTCCCCTTTCCATTGATCCTAAGAATGGTCTTTACCTCCTTCTCACTTTGAGTGATGTTGCTGCCTAGGACTTCTGTAGAGCAATCTATGGATTTAATTATTTTACATTCCCATCAATTGTAGGATACACATTTCCTAATGCATTGGTTGGGAATTTTGGAAAGCAATGCCCAAAATTCTGTGCTTATCCTTTTGTAGTTCCAAGTTTCATGATTTGAATGAAGGGATTTAAGGCACCTGCTTCTCCTACTGATATTTCAAATCCCTGTAAAGGTCTTTATGGGACTAGAGGTGGTGGATATTACACTAGACAAGTCCTTATAGAAAAATTTGGGGCTAATTACAATGTCAATGGCATTAGGAGGAACTATTTAGTGCAATGGATATGGAGTCCTATTTTGAATTCCTGCTCAAGACCAAATGCATTGGATAGTTGAAGGTGCTCTAGTGCTCTTGTTAATGGAAAATGGATTTTCTAGTGTTAGTGGAAAATGGGATTGATAGTGTAGTTGTACTATTGTTTTCTTAGTCCCTTGTCCTCCTTTGTGATTTCACACCATCTGCTAGCCTCCAATCTCACCTTGGTGCCTTGAGATGATTTCTCTTGGTGCCCTTTCCTACCTGAATTTTTTTTGTGTCAACACTTCGAATGGAAGTGGCCTGAAAATTCATCTCGCTTGGGAGCCTTACCTTTCATCAAAAATACCTACAGGATATGATTTAGCATTGCATTTACCACTTCAAGTTGTACTCTTCCTTCTTTTAAATACATGTCACTAAAACAATTAAAGGATACTTCATAAATTTTGGGATATGAACTAAAAATCTCCTCATTGAACATAATGGATTTCACATTATTTTCCCATAATCTCAGCATAGCTTTGATTGTGGCACAATTTGTTACTTCTGTCACTACCTACAGAATATGTTTTAGCATTGCATTTACCTCTTCAAGCTGTATTCTTCCTTGTTTTAAATACATGTCACTAAAACAATTAAAGGATACTTCTTTAATTTTGGGATATGAGCTAACCATCTCCTCATTGAACATAATGGATTGCACTATATTTTCCCATAATCTCAGCATGGCTTTGATTGTGGCACAATTTTTTACTTCTGTCACTACCTTTTAAGCCACAAGCTTCTATCTTTCAGTCTCCACATCTCTTCTTCAACCCAAGTTAGAGCCTTATTGAAGATGTTGAATTCCTTTTCTTCCTCTTGTAATATGGAAAATTTATTTGAAGAGTACCTTGCATGGATACAAATCATGCATAGACCTCAATATCCCTTATGATTAATATACCTATGCATAGATCAAAGAACATTCATGTCCTGTTGAATTTTTAAGATCTATTTTGATTAAGTAGAGAAGTAATTCTATATGGACATAAAAGTTCAGTAGAATTTCCATTTATGGTGACTATTTTTCTAGAATGATGTCAATGTTGTGTATTTTTCATTAGTCAAGACTCACTTGTGAACCATTGGATACATATCGTAAAATATAGAAATGGCATTTCTTGTTTTGAATCCTTTTTCAAGCCCCTAAAAATATTCATAAGTTTTTAGTCGATATAGTAGATAGTTTTTTGACATATAATATCTAAATCGCTAAATGGATTGAATCCTTAAGAATGCCATTTGGTTTTCTGATTTTTTTTCTGATTCTAAAATATCTGAGAGGCAACGAAGCTTGTTCTCTATTCTATTTTCCTAGAGAACCCAAAATTACAGATTATAGCACTAAAGGTTTTCTTCCATATTATAGCACTAAAGGCTTTCCAAGTCCATGGAATTTTTGTTTAATAATGTTAAATGAATCAGCCTCATAGAGCGGGTTTTGTATCATTGGAGTATGTTTTATATCAGTTAGTGACAGGAAAGACTTTTGTAAGAGCATCTACTACCAAATTCTTTGGACTACAAAGCTGAAGTCTAAAAGCTTATTTATTTTTTGGCTCTATTTTACCTTCAAATTCATAGGTTTGATTTTTTTGAAAGACCACCTTCATATCAACCTCCATGTCTATCATTTCTGCAAAAGCTATTTTTCATAAGCATTTGAAGAGTGTGTTTTTATGACTGTGTAATGTGTATTCCTATGTTTTATGATTCAACTTGACTAATATTGTATTCCTATATGATTTTGTGACATATGGGAAAGAGTGGGCACCTAAAACTTTATGATCTGGAAGCATATGCATTCGAGGTTTATGGTGCTGAGGAATTCCCATTTTTCAACGAAGCAGGTTGGTTTCCCATCATTAAGTTGTTCACTAGGCATAAAATGAAACTCTCTTATGATTTTGTTGATACTTTTGATGGCACCAGTGCTAAGGTTGAGGGGCTAGTGTTTCTTGTAACTGAGGAAAGAATTTCAGAAGAAACGAACATACCAGCTTAGGGAGAGAGGTGGTTCAAAAGGAAGCCAATTTAGAGGGTAAACCTGAATTTTTTTGCTAAAAGACAATTGTCATCACCCTTGCTGGAGTGTGGGGGTCCATTGTGGAATTTTAAAACTAGAGTGGGATAAACCAATGCGACAAATTCAACTTTATATTACATATGATGGCTGATCCTCTAAGGTCTTTTTGTACCACATGATATTTCGGGTACATGCAGCTAGGTTCAACGGGCTGAATATCCATTATTTCCTACATCAAATATTAATTAAAATGGTGGCCTGTGCAAGAAAAAGTAAGGTTTTATATCCCTATGATATATACCACCACGAACTCATCCATATCTTGTACTTGCATGCATTAAAGAAGAAAATACATTAGTCAAGGAAGAGGGTAACGAGACAACCACTTCCTAGGAAACATAAGAATGAAAGTGCTCTGGCTACAAAGGCTGAGAGAAGTCACCAAGTTGCTGCAAAAGCCATAGAAATCCTTGATAGGAGGAAAATCCCTAGGATAAATGCTAGGAGGAGTAGATGACAACAGACAGAAGTAGAACACAACAACAAAGATGAAACAATTGGAGAATCTAGAAATACGGGTGAAGATCTTGGATAATTTCACCATACAATAGAATACTCTAGGAGGCTACGAACAATTTATACAAACAAACTGAGACTGGGGTTGAAATCTAAACTAAATCCCAAGCTAAAGGAACCAATTTTAATTATTGATGAGCAAGAAGAAGGGTATTCTAGAGCTGAGCATGGTATTCTAGTACAATCTGAAAGACAATCTTAAACAGTTCAAAAAAAAAGGGTAAAAGAATGTGTATGGCACTGTCCAAGAAGGATCCCCTCAGAATACTTGCAGAGGAAACACATCTTATTGAAAATTAAAACACGGGAAGCTTGGAGTTTTGTAACCTTGATGGTTTTGGACAATTAAAATGTGTTCACTAGAGTTTTGTAAATATAATACTGATTCCTATTTAATTATATTTTTATGGGTTCTTTTTAATGTTATGGATCTTGTAAGTATATATTATTATTATTATTATGTGTTATTATTAATGTTATGAATCTAGAATTGGAAAGAAAAATGGTCGTATAGTGGAGTCTTCTAGTGAATAGACTAAATATTTATGTTATAAAAATAAGGATTGAGGAAGATGAAATTGTTTTCGAACCCAATTCCCACATATATCTTCTTTTTTATACATGGATAGTGTTGGCATGTGTTGTCCTTCATGGCAACCTACTTGATGAAATAAGACTATTGGTAATATGATGCAATGTGTTTTCCTTGATGGAAACCTATTTGATGAAGATTGTTCTTGATGGAGATGGAATTCAGAAAGTGCCAAAATAATGTTGAACAAAGTATGGCACAATGCATACGCAGGTTTTATGAGGAGAAGTAGCGTATGTACGTGGAAAAGTACGTGCAAAGTCGTGTATGCCCTATTGCGCTCTAAATTTATATTACCAGGGGAATTTACCATGGTATTGACCCATTGTATTGAGCGCTGGATTATCTATTTGATCCCGTCCAATAATACCATCAGAAGTGGTGTGGTTTTGGCTCATGGTATTGATAAAGGCTAAACCTATATAAGGAGTAAATAATAATAGTGCAAGGGGTGCATGTGTCTGGGTATTGAATGAATACTTCACTTTGAAGTATATCTGCATGATTGAACTTTGTTCTTGATTGATAAATCTGAATCTATGATGCACCCATGGATGGTTAAAAATCCTTAGATCTGATGATGATGAATCTCTAAGATGATCTACAGAAGAAGAACTGGTGAAGATCTAGCGCAAAATCTGCTGAAGATAATGAATAAATTACGGTAAGTTTATAGATCTGGTCTGTTCTGCAAAGCTTTCATTTACAGATCTATACGCGAGTTTGTTGTGGAAAAAACATGTGTATACGCGGATCTGATCTGATAAAAGCGCGTATGGGAAGTTAGGGTTTACTAAAAAATGCACAGATGTATACGCGGGTTAGTTTCATGAAAAGCGCGTGTATACGCGGGTCTTATTAAATAAAATCGCGTATGGTATTTAAACTAATGGTTGATCATGGTTGAATGTGTTTCTGCATATCTATTCTGAAGTCTAGGAAATCTCTGATATTCTGGTTACAGTGGTTTCACTGTTTTGTTTGAAGCATTGGGCAAAGTATGTTTGTTGAAAAATGAAGGGTTGAGTTGAAGCTGTTTGATCCAGTGTGAAAATTGATGAAGCGTGGTCCGCAGTGGTGCTGAGGGTCGAAGCCTTCAGTGAGGGGGTTGTAGCTCCCTTCCAGTAGTAGCTGGCAAACGAGAGCCGGGGGTAGTAGCTCCCTTCCAAGAGAGGCTAGTAAACGAGAGCAAGGGGTTGTAGCTCCCTTCCAGGAGAGGCTAGTAAATGAGAGAAGGTTGTGGCCTTTTGCAGGTGGGTGCTTGCGTGCTGGTATGAGTCTGCGCTAGTACATGGTTGTAAGAAGTTTTCTTTACATAATAAATATTGAAGACTGAGACGACGTCAGTGGTGGTTTTCTCCCAAATTGGGTTTCCACCTTAAATCCTGGTGTTCATGTGTGTTGCTTATGTATGATGATTTATTCTGTTCTTACTGCATCTGTTTACTGCTTACTATACATCTGATGAATGAATGATGCAATGATTCAAATTAAGAATTAAATGCAATAATTATATTTCTGGACATACACAAGTTGTCTAAAGAATATCCGCGTGTATACGTGAGTTTTATTCAGTAAAGTAGCATATGGGTTGTAGAGAAGGAAAAATTTAAAAAATTTTCAGTCTGCACTAAACACTGATTCACCCCAGTATTTTTCCCAACAATTGGTATCAGAGCAGGTCCTTCTGAAAAAGCTTAGCCGCTAGAAGGAAGATCAAGCAAGATGAGCAATCAAGAAGGAATAGCATCTATCAAGCCTCCTCTCTTTAACGGAAACAATTTAATCTTCTGGAAAATAAGGATGAGATCCTATCTTCAGTCTCTGGTAGCATATGTATGGGCCATTGTTGAAGGAGGATATCAATATCCAGCCACAGTACCAACAGATCCAACGAAAAAGAAGAATTATGAATCAAATGCAAAGGTAGTCAATGCTATAACAAGAAGTATAACTGAATCTGAATTTTTCAAATTCATGCAGCTAAATACAGCAAAGGAAATGTGGGACAAAATCATTCTAAGTTATGAAGGTGATGCAAAGGTAAAAAGTGAAAAACTCCAAACTCTCTGAATTGAATATGAAAATTTGAATATGCATAATGATGAGAGTATTGCCAATTTATTTTTACGTCTTGATGATGTTGTAAATCGTATGAGAAATCTGGGAGAAACAATAACCGAATCTACTTTGGTTGAGAAAATTTTAAGATCTCTAACGACAAAATTTGAGTCAAAAGTTTCTTCTCTTGAAGAAAAACAAGATCTTCAAAATCTTACTGTGGTGCAACTTCATGGCATACTAACTGCATATGAAATGGGAAGAGGAGGACCATCTGAAGTCAAAGAAGCCATCTTTAGAGCTTCTACAAAAGGGGAAGAAGTGCAAGAAGCAGAAGGATCAGGATATATCTCAGAAGAAGATGAGGTAAATTTTGTAAAGAAACTTCAACTTGGCACAGGACAGTTTAGAGGTAAGCTTCCTTTCAAATGTTTTGATTGTGGAAGAGTTGGTCATTATGCTGCTAAGTGTCCTTATAAAGAAATATCTGCAAAAGGAAAAGAAGTATCAAGAAGGAATAAGAACCGGTCTAGCACTAGAAAAAGTTACTATACTCATGAAGATAGTGATGGGTGTTTGGTCAATTTAGTGTGTCCTAAATTGCTACATTAATTTTTCAATCCAGGATTCGTAAGCTGACGAAGTGTGGCACACTATATGTGCAAGATAACCTATCTCTTACTTTTTGTCATTTTTGGGTTTTTTATTTATCTTGGAGGTTTTTATCTTGGTTGGTTTCCTAATGTGAGATGGAAATTCTAAAAGAAAAGTATGGATATAAATGTTCAAGGAAATGATGTCCTTTATAATGATTTCCCAAACTTCAAACTTCAAAAGGGTTTTAAAACATGCAATGACAAAATTAATTCCTAAAAGAAAATGAAAATGTGCCACTACACTAGTCAAACAAACAGTGAACTATTGATCATGAAACCCATTACCCTTGCTGCTGTCTAAATACAAAAGAAACCGTGCTCAAAGAAATCCAAGAATTGCAAGCAAAGTAAAGCTAAAATCAAATTACATCAACTCATATTCTGACCCCTCACCATTAGTCTCGCTATGGCTTTTGGAAGTAATCATAAACAACTTGAGCAATCTGATATCTAATTTGCAGAAAAATAAACTAATATCAAATTACACACTCATACTTCAATCCCTCACCATTAGTCTTGCTATGGCTTTCGGAGGTAACTGATAATGACATGAGCAATTTAATATCTAACTTGCAGAAAAATAAACTAATATCAAACTACACACTCATACTTCAATCCCTCACCATTAGTCTCGCTATGGCTTTCGAAGGTAACTGATAATGACATGAGTAATTTAATATCTAATCTAACTAATAAAGCAAATGTACAAAACTGAAATAAATAAAATAGTGCTAGAATTAAAAGCTAAGAAAAATAAATCAGCAGAAGGACAAGACTGATTCCATGTCATTAGTCATTGTCTATTGTAATCTGGAACAAAGACACTGATCAGTTAACAGCAGTATAAAGCATGAAAAACTATGGACAGAAATAAAACGTTAATACCATAAGAGATGTGATATATACACGTGAATAATTATGGCATAATGAACGTAAGGAAATAAAGCATGAAACTATACAGCAATAAACAAAACCTCGGCGTGTGCAGGGGCCCTCTGCACAATCCTCGGGGAACAACTATCAACCACGAATTATGCTTATGAACAGAGTCTTCTCATGTATTCAAAACACAGTCATAACAAGGAAATAATGTCACGGCACAGTGGGCTTTCTTTACAGCAAAATTACATTACAAAAGCTAGCTACTATGCATATGAGAACGCATTATTTATAACAGAGGATGACATAACTACTTTCCTACAATCTGCGCTGATAAAAGACACATGAACAACCACGTCCAGAAATCTAGCATTATGGCTGCCGTGAAGATAAAATCTATGAAGGGTGGCCGTTGGATTCGGCTTATGGAGTAGTTCACAGGTGTTGATATGTCCCCTGAGACTTAGGAACGACCACGCAAGTCTTCACGTGGTGAAAAACGGAGTTCTGTCACCGTAGGACTCCTTGTTGACCACCACTTCGACTACCTTTTGACCACGGCTCTTTTGGTGACCTGACCGAGCCAATAGGACTCGGTCCACATCTAAGGCTATTTCCAATCGCTTTCCATGTGGCTTGATTTTCTCGAAGACACCGTAATATAGAATTTAACAAAATGGTCATGAAGTTGAAGCAAACACGCGAAAGTGACAAGATTCTCAAGAACAATGAGGAAAATCTATCCAAATAGCAGACACAAAACATAGTTAAAACCACTTTAAATGCTCTTTTATGATTAATATAATGATGTTGATGACTTAGGAGGTCCAGTAATGGAAAAGTCTAGAAAGGTATAGGAAAGATGCAAGTTTAGGACTCAACATACCCCCATCGTGAAGGTGTTGCATGTCCCCATGCAACCAAAATTTTGATCATCCTCCTTCAATTCATATTCCCCGATACCCTCTCCGGCCAAAGACATCCAAATTTCCTCTTTCTCCTCTTCTTTGGTGCCTGCTAACATCCCGGGCTTCTTCATCAAGCATCTGAATTTGAGATTAATCGTTGCCTACTTATCTTCTTGCATTTCTCTTCTTCAATTTCTTGTTCTTTTTGTGCCACCGTCCCGTATGTAGTATAGTGTTATCATGAATGATCTTGTCCAATCTTCTTTGCTCCTTTAATGCTTCATTTTCATTTTTAATATGTTCATTTAAAAACCTCCAACTCAAAGACTTCTTGTTTCAACGATTGGACTAGAGCTTCGTGTTGTGTGAGGCCGAGTGGATGAAGTGTCGGGACCCATGGTTGTTCTTTCTAAGGATTCTATGTAATCATACACCTCTTTCTCGCTGATCTATCTCAGTGTCGTTTTCTTCTTGGGCTGTCCCCAAAATGTGGAGGAGAATTGACTTCTGTAAATCTAGCCGAAAAGGACTCATGTCAACATCTTAAGGACTAGTTTCAACGTTTGGTCGAGAATGAGGTGGACTACAAACACCACCGGAGTTTTTTTGTGTTCCTCCTCCCAAATCAATAAAATGGGGTCCTTTTGTTTGTGCTTTTCTCCACTTTCCTTTAAGCCTCAGGCTTTTCTTACATGTTGTGTAAGATCATCATTTTTTTGCTTCTATTTTTCTTTTCCTTTATTTTTGGCCACCGATCGTTCGAAGGTGAACTAGTTCCCCGTACAATACTCGAGTAGTCTTTCCGAGGGAAGGGTTTGATGGCCACCAACGTTTCTTTTCGATTTTGTTGGCTTTTTACTCTCTTACTCTTTTCTTCCTCCTTTTAGACAGCTTCTTCTTCTCTATTAGTTCTTTCAACTCGTGTTAGTAGGAGTGCTTTGAGTTTTATCACCGTTCTCTTTCTACTTTTTGATGTACCGCTCTGTGGGTTTCTTGGGGTTCTTCAAAGAAATTTCTAATTAAAAAACTTCTCTCTGTGTGTCCTTTTTCTCTTTTAATTGTTTTTCTATCAAGATTTTCACGAGACCACAGATAAAAATGTGGCCCCACATCCCCCAGATGTTTTTGGATGGTTACGTACATCTTTTCAAACCGTTTAGTAAAAGTATGGCAGATTGAGGGTCCTGTTGTCTAGGAAATTCATCACCGCCCAGACAGATACATGCACATTGATCCAAAACGTCCCTCATAGGTGATAAACTTTTGAATAACCAACAAATAAACTCGGCCCACTCTTTTAAAGCATGGACAGAATTTCTTTTTTGAAAATGGTGACATCCACACCGGGGTTACGAGGATCACTCTGTGCTTCCTCACCAATGCTCTTGTTCTTGAACCAGTTGCTCACCCTTGAGGGAGTTCGTAGCGCTTGTTGTGATGCCTCACCACCGTAAATTTGAGGTCCCCAACTTCCACCTCCGGCACCAACAAAATACCTCGCAAAAGCTTTTCGTTACCTCCTATTGTACGCCTTTAAACTTTTAACAAACCGAAGCCATTTTTCTTTTTTCAATATGTCTTTGACTTGTGGGTATCCTTCCATAAATTTGGTCCCTTCCGGTTCTCGCCATCAACAACCGACCCATCCTTCCTTCGTTCTTTAAAACTCATCCGCGTGAGGAGGGTTTACAAGAGGTAAGACAAATTCGAACCCGTTTGGAAATGAACAGAAGTTTATGCGAAGGAGACCAAAGGATCGTAAGCGGACACGCAGAATAGCACACTAATGAAGCACCGCAGAACAAATGGGGTGAAGGCTTATGAACACGGTGGAAATGGCACCATGAGGTCAATAGAATAGTAGGGGGAATAAATTGCATCCTACAGTATTTAAAATTGGGTGGCCGCAGTAGCAGACGCAAGCACGTTTAAGGAACAACACGGATTTTGTGTACCGAGAGAAGTCGTAGTCAAATCAACCACGTTCCATAATTGCGCGTGAGTATCAAAGCATAGCCAAACACGCAGTGAAGACCGAGGCTTGATTATGAGATCGTTTAAAATGAATGCAAGGATTGTGGGAATCAGACAGAGATCGTGGAACGGTTATGGAGTTATCACCCAATCATTGCATATAATGGAGCTATGTGGTTTACAAATTATGTAAAAATGTGCTTTCGAATGCCATTTGAAATAAATTTCTACTCACCTTTTGAATTCTTGCCATTTTTCATTAGTATTCAATCAATTGCTCCTCGTTGATGCTTTTGAATGCCTCATGTCTTCATAATATGTCCTCATACCGAATTTGATTTCATGATTGTTGAACCAATATCCGACCGTAAATTTTCGAAAAATAGAGTGGTGGCTGTTAAACTCGCTTCCGTCGTATAGAACCGGTGTCACCATGAGACCGACATCAATTATTTGGGTGAATGGAGATGTGGATAGATGATAATCGATCGAATGAAATGGTCATGAAAGAAAATTTTATTGGTGAAATGAAATGAACAGATGAAATGGAGTGAAATGAAATGAAGTGGAGTGAATGAAGTGAATGAAATGATGGGTTGTCATAAAACTTGTGAAATGAGAGAGAGAGAGAATTTTTTGAAAATATAGGGTGTCGGTGTTCCCGATTGTCACCCTACATTTTGTGATAAGACCCGGCCAATCAAAGGATTGCTCGTGCTTATACAATTTTTTATTTTTATTTTTTTTCTTTGAAATCGAAAGAACAAAGGCTAGGGCCGGTGGAGAAGAAGGGATTCTTCTTCACCATCCTTACGGCATCCGTCTTGGAACATTTTGACAAATTCCTCTTTGAGAGTGGCTTATGACAGATCTGTCCGTGTCATTCACAATAAGAGGAGTTTGAGATTCATCAATGGTCTTGATTCTTACCGCTCCATTGCTAAAGATCTGTCAATCCTTACATGGCCCAAGCCAATGAGTCCTAAATTTTCCTTAAAATCTTTAAACTTGGAATCAAATAGCAATGCCTAATCTCCTTTCGAAACTTCTTCTTCGATGTATTTGTCATGCCATTTAGCTCTTTGATATTGAACTAGATCAGCTTCTTAGAATTGCCCCTTGTCCGATCTCATCTAGCTCATTCAACTACTCCATTCTATGCTTTCGTTCGATAGATCCATCCTTGTACCGAACTGCCATTTTGAAGGTTTTGACTTGGAACTCAATGGGAAGTTATGACTTCTTTCCTACAAACAAGTTCATAGGGAGAATGTCCCATTGTATTTCTTCATGTAGTTCAGAGGGGGCCTGCCGCGTTTCCGTGAAGCCTTTCTCGCCCAATCTCTTCTACATGATGAACAGCTTTGGTGATGATACTTTTAGAACTTTGTTTGTAGACTCCATCGACCATTTGCTCGCGATGGTATGAGTAGATCTTCCGTGCTTGATTTTGTATTCTTCCATCAAACCTTTCTCCACTGTGTTGGATGTGAACTGGCTTCGATCTCACAATTTCTTCTTGTAACACCAAAGCGTAAAATATCCTCATAAAGAAAATTAACAACCTAATTTTCGTAGCAATATACTAATGCTTTGCTTCCACCTATTTAGTAACACAATCGTACAAACCAATATATACTTTTTTGCTTAGATGGTGGATTAATAGGTCCAATGAAATCTAAAGCTCATTTTTCAAAGGGTTCGATGAGTACCGTGATTGCAATGGCATTTCATTTGAAAGGGTAGGTTTCTACTCTTTGAAGGCACCGTCACACCTTTTCGACATATTGTTTTGCATCTTTGAAGAGGGAAGGCCAACAATATCCTAAAGAGAGGATTTACAGTCGTCCTTTTGTTAGCAAAGTGTCTCGCCGTATGGTTCATCATGACATGCTCTCGAGGATACTGTGTATTTCATCCTCCTCGACACATCTTCCCATCACAAGATCCCGGCTCGTTTAAAAACAATTCGTTAGAAATCCATGAATATTTTGAACTTTCCGAACAATATTTCTTCTTCACTTGGAACAAATGTGGAGTGCGCTTTCTGTAACCAAATAGTTAGCAATATCTACATACCAAGGGGTCTTAGTAGTTACTCTAAAACAAGTATTCATCAGGAGACTTATCCTCTACAAGAGAATCTTCTTTTTGCACCATTTTGAATACCTCATCCTTGTGATTGGTGGGCATGCACAGTCTGCATTCATTCAAAATGCTTGTTTCTTATCATTCCAAGTCCAAATAGATTGGGTGACTAATCCCACGAACCATTTCAAAGCGGCTCCCTTCAATGTTGAAGGAAACAGTCAGCTTTTTGAGAGTCTTCCATATAGTCATAGGTTCGGCACACGACTTCAAACTCAAACAGAGATGTTTCGTGATCTCTCACTTTCACAATCCATAAAAGTGAGGAGGACAGATGGTGAGATGTTTTTCATCATTGTATGAGTTTTCATCAACTATAGGGAATCCAAACGCAGTTGCCTCATTCCTTATTTCTTCCATTATTACCCACCTCCACCATTGTTGCCTCCATTATTTCCTCCTCCTCTACCTCACGTCTACCTCCGAATCCATCCGCTACTCGCCATGACAGTTCCTCCGCAGTCCCCGATTTCTCCGGTTCTTCTACCGTAAGGGAGGATGAGAGGGAGTTTCTTCCTTTTTCTTCTTCGTTGTGTGATTCTACTTCTTTAATTACAATAAAGCCAACGTAGAAGTAAAGAAAGGGTCTTCTTCTAAATGATATTCGGTAGATGGTGTGAGAATCCTAATTCAAATCGCTCCTTGAATTTTATGAATATTAAGGCTAGGCAGATGGTGGTGAATCTTGTCTATGCCTCGAAGATGTGAGTTGTGAAATCGAACTCTTGCCCTAGCTATAAAACCTTCCTACAGAATCTCTTCGCTCTATGCATGTCATTTTTTTTATTTTTAAGTTGGGCTAATAATTCTCTTTTTGATCCTTCTGTGTCACACTAGGTGCAAGAAGAGAGCATACTTAAGAAATTATTAAACCAATAACTCTCTTTTTCTCGATCTCTCCGCATCACACTAGGTGCAAGAGGAGAGCATACTTCAAGAAGTTATCAATTTTTCATTTTATTGTTTTTTTTTTTTTAAGAAATTGGCTACCTAGTTACACTGGCACCAGACCAAAATGTTTCATCAATTTAGTGTGTCCCAAATTTCTACATTAATTTTTCAATCCCAGATTCGGTCGTACGAAGTGTGGCGCACCACACAAAGACAACCTATCTTCATTTTTTGTCATTTCGGTTTTTTATTTATCTTTGGAGGTTTTTATCTTTGGTCGTGTTTCCCTAATGTGAGATGGAAATTATAAAGACAAGTATGGATACATAACTGTTTGCTGCAACGATGTCCTTTATAATGATTTCCCAAACTTCAAACTTCAAAAGGGTTTTAAAACATGCAATGACAAAATTAATTCCTAAAAGAAAATGAAAATGTGCCACTATACTAGTCAAACAAACAATGAACTATTGATCATGAAACCCATTACTCTTGGCCGTTAAGTTCAACACAAAAGAAACTGCTCAAAGAACGAAGAATTGCAAGCAAAGTAAGTTAAAATCAAATTACATCGTCAACTCATATTCTAACCCCTCACCATTAGTCTCACTATGGCTTTTGAAGGTAATCATAAACAACTTGAGCAATCTCATATCTAATTTGTTAAGAAAATAAACTAATATCAAATTACACACTCATACTTCAATCCCTCACCATTAGTCTCGCTATGGCTTTTATAAATTAATAATGACATGAGCAATTTAATATCTAACTCGTATAGTAACAAACTAATATCAAACTACACTCATACTTCAATCCCTCACCATTAGTCTCGCTATGGCTTTCGCAGGTAAATCGATAATGACATGAGTAATTTAATATCTAATCTAACTAATAAAGAAAATGTACAAAATCGAAATAAATAAAACAGTTGTTGGAATTAAAAGCTAAGAAAAACAAATCACAGGATGACAAGACCGATTCCATGTCATTAGTCATTGTAAAACTATGTGCAAATGTCGGCCGCCATCGAACTGAACAAAGACACCGATCATTAACAGATAAAGCATGAAAAATTATGGATAGAAATAAAACGTTAATACCACAAGATGTAACATATACATGGAATAATTGCTACATAATGAACGTAAGGAACAAAGCATGAAACGTAGGGGCCGCACAATCTCGTGAACAGCCTATCAACCATGAATTATGCTTATGAATAGAGTCTTCTCATGTATTCAAAACGCAACACATAACAAGGAAATAACAAGCGTAGTGGGTTTTCTTTACGTTAAAATTGTTAATACAAAGTCAGCTACTATGCGTATGAGAACGCATTATTTATAACAAAGAGGATGACATAACTACTTTCCTACAATCAACATAAAAGACACGAACAAATCACGTCCGTAAATCTAGTATTATGGCTTCCGTGAAGATTAAATTCATGGAGGGTGGCCATTGGATTCGTCTTATGGAGCAACACAGTGTTGACATGTCCTAGATTTAGGAACAACGGTATGCAAGTCTTCATGGTGAAAACAACAGTTCGTCACCATAGGACTCTTGTGTTGACCACCGCTTGACCACTCTCACCACGCCGCCTTCTTCGTGAATTCGACCGAGCCAACAGACCTCGGTCCATATCCATGGCTTCAACTTCTGCTCATGTGGCTTGATTTGCCTCGAAGACACCGCAATACAGACTTTAACAAATGGTCGCGAGTTGAAGCACTGCGAAAGTGACAATATTCCGCACCTCAATGAGCAAAAACTAATTCAAACAGTTAAGAACACAAAACATAGTTAAAAACCACTTTAAATGCTCTTTTATGATTAATATGCAATGATGTTGATGACTTAGGAGGTCCAGGTAAATGGAAAAAGTCTAGAAAGGTGTATAGGAAAGATGCAAGTTTGGGACTCAACAATGGGTTATTTGATAATGAGGAAGAATGTGAACAAGATCTTAGACTTCTCATGGCATTTGAATCTAGAGAAGAAAATGATACTTTTGTGGATGCTCTAGAGGACAATGATTTTCTTGAAGAAAACAATCAACTCAAAATACACTTAGAAGAAAGTAAAATACTCTTAGAAGAAAGGAAAATAACCATAGAGACTGAAAGGTACTTTGAAGAAGCAAAGAAACACATCGAGAAATTAGAATGTGAAGTGGTAAGTCTAAGAAAAGATTTTACAAAGAAAACTCTCAATCTTAGATTTTCTAAAGGATCTCAAACCTTAAATGAGATTATCAAGGACAACGCTTCTCTCTTGTAAAGACAAAGTCTTGGATATACCGGAATCTTCTCAAAGCTTTAGCACCAAATTATCTAAAAGTAGCTACAATCGGGATTACAAAATCGCCACTCACATGAATAAAGAATCTTTAAGGTAAAGCATGATCATCTCAACTCAAAGAACACTAATAGGAATATCTTTCAAAGAAACACCAATCACGAAAATTCAAGTAGAAGATTTCATGATCGCAGTAAATTTCTTCTTCAATGGACAATGTTTCTCATGTCACAATTTTGTCACAAAGTTGTTCAATGTTGCATATAAACCATCATGACAAGAGAAGCTAGAAAGAAAAGGATTGATATTGAAACAAAGAAGAATACCTAACAATTTTTCTCCTCTTCTAAATGAAGTTGAATGCTTATTGCAATAACTTCTTTAGGCATGAAGAATCTGAATGCAGTGATAAAGTTCTCACCCAAAAGACATTTTCCTTCAAGTTCCAAAGTATGGAAAAAGAAGGAACTATAGGTTGAAAATTGTGGCATAGCGTTACTTGGCAGTATGGTGAAGAAAATCAATGGCATATTGATAGCGGATGCTCAAGACACATGGCAGACAAACCAAACTTTCGTGCATATAGCACACCAGAAAGGAAAACAAAGTTACTTTTGGAAATGATACCTCCGTAATTAAAGGAAAAGGGTCTTGTTTTTAAAAGTAGTAAGGTGAAGGCTAATGATGTCATGTATGTGGATGGATTAAGGCATAACCGTTAAGTGTAAGTCAGCGGTGATCAAGGAATTGAAGTTGTTTTTTAGTTCAAAATAATGTGTGGTTCGTGATCTTTATACAAAACAATTATAAAACGAAAAAGAACTCCAAGCAACCTATATGTATTGAAGAACCGGTAAAAGAACAATGTTAATGGAGTAAATCTTCGCAAACTCGCCACAGAAGGTTGGGGCATCTAAGCTTTCAAATCAACAAATCAAGTGTACTTAATGTTGTTCGTGGTCTTCCCAATATTACCTTCACCGAAAGTATCATATGCAAATCTTGCCAATTTGGCAAGCAGACCGAGTGTACTTAATGCCAAGGAAGGATCATCAAGTAGGCCTCTTGAACTCATTCACACCGACATGTGGACATATGAGGAAAATTCACCTCTTTGGTGAACAATACCATATCTTATTTATCGATGACGAATGTGTTGATTGTCACAAAGCACAAAGATGAAGTATTTGAGAAATTTCGTATCTTCAAGGCTCGGTTGAAGTCGGCGAGATCTAAAACTCAAATGTCTTAGATCTCGATCAAGGAGGAGAATATACTTCAAATGAATTCTTTAAATTTTGTGAACAACATGGCATAAAAAGATAATTTCTTCGTAATGAACTCCACAACAAAATGGCGTAGTAAAGAATGAATAGAACACGCTCAACAAATGGCTAGAGCTATGCTTCGATGATTCCGGAACACCCGACATTTTGCGGAGAAGAAGACATACGCGTCGTGTAAACATTCTCAACAAGGCACATGTTCGTGTAAATAGTGACAAAACTCATATGAACTCGGTATGGCACTTCATCTATGAAGCATTTTAGAGTTTTTGGAAGTAAATGCTTTATCAAAAATAACGATGAAAAACTTGGCAAGTTTGAACCTAGAGCAAGAAGGAATACTTTCTGTTACCTTCACGAGTAGAGCACATAAAATGTTACAACAAAGACTTTGGAAGATTGTTGAATGTATTGATGTTGTTATCGATGAGTCTCCACCCCCAAAGGAAGAAACAACAACAAATGAAGATGATGGTGACTTATGTCTCTACATCAAATAGCAATGATATAGACAGTAAACCCAATGAAGAACTCGAAGATGATTTATCCGAAAAGGCTCCATTCAAGAGCATATTCAAAGAATCATCCAAAATCTCAAATTTTGGGAGATAAGGGATCGGGTATACAAACAAGAAGACTCCCAGGATCTTTCTAGCTATCCTGCATTTCTATCTACTATTGAACCTCACAATTTCAATCAAGCTAGAAAAGATGAATGTTGAAGCCATGAATGAAGAACTTGATCAAATTGAAAAGAATCACACTTGGGAATTAGTACCAAGACCCCATAACCAAAATGTCATTGGAACTAAATGGATATTCAAAACAAGTTAAATGAGAATGATGTTGTAAGAAACAAAGCTAGACTTGTTTGCAAGGTGTATACTCAACAAGAAGGTATAGACTTTGAAGAAAATTTTAATTTCGTAGCTAGACTTGAAGCCATAGGAATGTTTCTCACCAAGCTTTCAACAAATCAAAGTTTATCAAATTGGATGTTAAATCTACATTTCTCAATGGTGATCTAGAAGAAGAAGTTTATATAGAACAACCAGAAGGATTCATTTTGGGAAATGATGAAAATCTTGTTTGTAAACTTAAAAAGGCTCTATATGGTCTCAAACAAGCTCCAAGGGCATGGTATTATCGTCTTGACAAATATCTTCATCAACAAGGATTTTCAAAGGGGTCTGCTGATAGTAATTTATACACAAAAATTGAAAATGATAAACTTTTGATTGTGGTTGTATATGTTGATGATATCATTTTTGGAAGTAATGAAGAATCTATGAGTCAGAAATTTGCTTCTGTCATGCAGTAAGAATTTGAAATGTCTTTACTTGGGGAACTAACATTATTTCTTGGTTTGCAAGTGCATCAAACTACTGATGGTATATTCTTATCACAAGCAAAATACCTTAAGAAAATTCTGAAGAAGTATGGCATGGAAGAATGCAAACTTGTAAGTACACCATTGATAACCGGATGTAATCTCAGTTCTCATGATGATTCCCCCATGGTGAATCAACCAGAATACAGATCTATGATAGAAAGTCTACTTTATCTCATTGGGACTAGACCGAACATTATGCATGCTGTTGGGATTGTTGGACGATTCCAAGCTAATCCAAAAGAGTCTCATCTTCAGGTTGTCAAAATAATATTCAAATATCTACAAGGAACTCAAGACTTTGGACTATGGTATCCAAAGAATGCTGATCTTACTCTTCATGCTTACACTGATGCAGATTGGGCTGGAAATGTTGATGATCAGAAAAGCACTAGTGGAGGAGCATTCTATATGGGGCCCCGGTTAGTATCTTGGTTCAGCAAGAAGCAAAACTCTATTGCCTTATCTACAGTAGAAGCAGAATATGTGGCTGCCGCATCATGTCGCACGCAACTTCTTTGGATGATGAAAACCTTACAAGACTTTCAAATCAACGGCTCACCTCCTATCTCCATTATGTGTGATAATACAAGTGCCATCAGTATTTCAAAGAATCCTATTATGCATTCAAAGACCAAGCACATTCCCATCAAGTATCACTTCTTACGTGAACAAGTGCTTGAACAAAAGGTGAAGCTGAAGTATGTTCCCTCCAAAGAACAAGTGGCTGATATATTTACCAAACCTCTGCCTAGGGAAGCATTCAAATATCTCAGACAGAAGCTGGGAGTATTCTCTGCCATGCAGAAGATCAGATCTGCTTAAATTCAGAAGATTAAATTGGATACACGGGTTTCCTGAAAGACTGTTGCATATATATGCGAGTTTATACAAAGAAAACTGCGTATGGTTAATTGCTGACAAATTTTACTTGGGGTCAGCTTTCTTCAGCATAGCTGCAGTACTGTTTGGTATCTCTGATGTTGTTTGGTATCTTTGATGATGTTTTAGCTCTTATATTTCTGTTTCATTCTCTGATATTGGGTGAAGATGCCTTGATGATTGGCTGTTGAAAGTGTTCAGGTTGCACAAGCTAAGGAGGAGTTTTGGTCATATGGAAAGGATGCATTGGATGCACAGTTTCAGGGGGAGCATTAGCCTTGCTGAATGTAATGCATTTTTGGAATTATGATGATTCTGAAATATGATCCCTTTCTTGAGGTCCTTTTGGTATTTGTTGTAAAAGGTGATATTTGTAATTTGATGAAAAGGTCATGTTGAGACCTATGATGTAAAATTGTAATATTCAGTCATGTAAGGACTTGTTCAAATGTGTAAACTCACTTATTTAGGTACTTGAGTCAATTTTGTAAACCCGCTTGGTTGGGTAGTTGAGTCAAAATGTGTAAACCCACTTGGTTGGGTACTTGAGTCACATATGTAAATCCACTTGGTTGGATCATTGATGTAAGTATGATTCCTTGGTTATAGAGTCCTATACTTCATTGAAAAATATGTTTGAAGACTCAGCATGAACTCAGGGGGAGCATGGTAACTCCAGTGCACATGAGAAGAAAAACCTTGTGTTGGTTGTTGATCCGCCCTTTGCCCTTGATGTCAAAGGGGGAGAGTAACATGGTGTTTGAATAGGGGGAGAGTTTCATGATGTTTTCATAATGGTTATAATCAATATATCTATCTGTTGTGATGATCAAACACCATCATTGGTTGCCATCAAGTCCAAAGGGGGAGATTGTTGGCATGTGTTGTCCTTGATGGCAACCTACTTGATGAAATAAGACTGTTGGCGATATGATGCAATGTGTTGTCCTTGATGGCAACCTATTTGATGAAGATTGTTCTTGATGGAGATGGAATTCAGAAAGTGCCAGAATAATGTTGAACAAATTATGTCACAATGCATACGTGGGTTTTATGAGGAGAAGTAGCGTATGTACACGGAAAAGTATGTGCAAAGTCACGTATGCCCTATTGCGCTCTAAATTTATATAACCAGGGGAATTTACCATGGTATTGAACCATTGTATTGAGCGCTGGATTATCTATTTGATCCCGTCCAGGAATACCATTGGAAGTGGTGTGGTTTTGGCTCATGGTATTGATAAAGGCTAAACCTATATAAGGAGTAAAGAATAATAGTGCAAGGGGTGCATGTGTCTGGGTATTGAATGAATACTTCACTTTGAAGTATATCTGCATGATTGAACTTTGTTCTTGATTGATAAATCTGAATCTATGTTGCACCCGTGGATGGTTCAAAATCCTTAGATCTGATGATGATGAATCTCTAAGATGATCTGCAGAAGAAGAACTGGTGAAGATCTGGCGCAAAGTCTACTGAAGATAATGAAGAAATCAGGGTAATTTTATAGATCTGGTCTATTCTACAAAGCTTTCATTTACAGATTTATACGCGAGTTTGTTGTGGAAAAAGCGCGTGTATACGCGGATTTGATCTGATAAAAGCGTGTATGGGAAGTTAGGGTTTACTAAAAAATGCACAGATGTATACGCGGGTTAGTTTCATGAAAATAGTGTGTATACACGGGTCTTATTAAATAAAAGCGCGTATGGTATTTAAACTAATGGTTGATCATGGTTGAATGTGTTTCTGCATATCTATTCTGAAGTCTGGGAAATCTCTGATATTCTGGTTACAGTGGTTTCACTGTTCTATTTGAAGCATTGGGCAAAGTATGTTTGTTGAAAAATGAAGGGTTGAGTTGAAGTTGTTTGATCCGATGTGAAAATTGATGAAACGTGGTCTGCAGTGGTGCTGAGGGTTGAAGCCTTCAGTGAGGGGGTTGTAGCTCCCTTCCAGTAGTAGCTGGTAAACGAGAGCCAGGGGTAGTAGCTCCCTTCCAAGAGAGGCTGGTAAATGAGAGCAGGGGGTTGTAGCTCCCTTCCAGGAGAGGCTGGTAAATGAGAGAAGGTTGTGGCCTTCTGCAGGTGGGTGCCTGCGTGCTGGTATGAGTCTGCGCCAGTATATGGTTGTAAGAAGTTTTCTTTACATAATAAATATTAAAGACTGAGACAACAGCAATGGTGGTTTTCTCCCAAATTGGGTTTCCACCTTAAATCCTGGTGTTCATGTGTGTTGCTTATGTGTGATGATTTATTGTGTTCTTACTGCATCTGTTTACTGCTTACTATACATCTGATGAATGAATGATGCAATGATTCAAGTTAAGAATTAAATGCAATAATTATATTTCTGGACATACACGAGTTGTCTGAAGAATATCCGCATGTATACGCGAGTTTTATTCAGTAAAGTAGCGTATGGGTTGTAGAGAAAGAAAAAGTTAAAATGTTTTCAGTGTGCACTAAATACTGATTCACCCCCCCTCTCAGTATTTTTCCCAACAGATAGGTCTAGTTGAAGAATATTTTCCAGTAGTAGGTCAACATTTCCTTAGAAATTTTTACAATTGACGCATCCAAACATAATAAGAAACTTGAGCTTTTCCCTCTATCTATATAACCTAAAATGAACAAAACATGATTGAGTGTCAACAACACATGCTCAACCAACTTCCTTTGCCCAAGTGAAATTATGCCTTTAGAAGGACTCAGACGAGACCACCATATACAACAAAAAGAAGGGGAATTTGGTGTATGGAACATAGATATGAATGTATTAAATCAATTATTTCATTACAATTTGTCTCTTATGGTGAATGGGTGGACACAAACCAAATTAGAAATTAGATTTTTCACAGATATCCAAGGTATATAATTAGAAATTTTCTCAATTTTTGTATAAAACACCAAAGACAACCTAGTTCAACCCGATATATGATTGGTGTTTCTTTTGGCTGGAATTAAGTAGTAAAATGCCCACTTGGGACATCCACCAAACAAGAATCTAACAAGGACCATGGTTCTATTTATTAGGAAAGGTAACTAAAGAATCCATCGAATATATCCTTATGGACTGTAACTTCTTAGAATATGCCCTCACATTCCCTGAGAATTTTGTGTCTTGAAAAAGATCAAAATCTCAAAGAAGGTTACACAAATAGACCAAGGAGCCTGCAACTACAAAATTCAAATCACGAATCACTCCCATTAATTGTATCTGGCATTTTTTGGACCATAGGAGCATAGTACTATTTCACGACCTTGCTTTCTTTCCCTTGAAATTTTATTATAACATCAAATTTAATTACGAGGATAGAGCCACTCAAAGAAACCCTAGACCCTATGGTACTTGTGGAATTATGTATCTGATAGATGGCTCAATTTTTTCCTTCAAACTGGGTGTATGGATTGGTAGTAATAAATGTGAAGAGCTTTGTGCTTTGATATCTCTATTAAATTTGATAAAATAAAATAGGGTCAACAAATTTGGATTCTTTAGAGACTCGAAATTAGTGATAGAATGGGTAAAGACGTGCATAGACTTCATTGCATCACATTGGGACCTCTCTTGGAACCAATCAAAGATGTTGCAATCAAATTCCCTGATATAACATTCCAACATGCATACACAATAGTGTTATTAAAATAAATCAACCCAGACTTGACCTTGGACGAGTTTATCAATTTGACCTTCAACTGTATGGACTTTGTGCTTTGGTCAGTTTGGTGACAAATTTGGTACCAAAATGACCAAGTCAATATGTAAATCAGCTAATTTGGTACCAAACCCGTCTAACTTGACCGAGTTTGTGCCTACCCAACTAAGTAAGTCATCTTCCTCACAATGTATGTTTCATTGCATTTAAAAACAAAGATGTCTTGGTTTCTCTATGTAATTAACAGTATATATGAAGAAAACTATGAGAGGAGTTATGCAAATTCTTACTTTTATAATGCGGTATTCATTACAATTAGATTTGATAGCTCCCACTCCATTATCATTCCTGTAGGAATGTAATGTTTCCACTTTCTTTTTACAATATGATGTTTTTACAAACAAACATTTTTAGCAATTTAATTGCAATCTTATTCCACTCATGAGTTAATTTTTAGACTATTAACTTACAGTACCCCTCACACCACTCATAATTAGTTCTAAATATTATTCGAATGGTGAAGAAATAAAAACTCTCAATGGCCAAATTCTACATTAGAAAATACATAACAGTTTATCCCTGTTGAGCCCAAGTGGATCCCAAAAAAGAGAAAGCAGAAAGAAACATAAATCTACATTATCTCATATAAAGTAATATGTTAAGCATACAACAATAAAAATTTGGAAAACATGCCTAACAACAACCCAAAAATGAAAACATTAAGAAGCCTCAGTTGGCACTGTCAAATAATACTGCTTGTCATGATGTTACATACCATTATCCGACTATGTTTTATTTTCATTTTTCAAAATTTTTGATGGAAATTCAATTTGAGGAGATACAAGTTTCATTTTTTCACTGTAACAGGTTTTTTTAAATGTCAAATTGAGGACTTACAAGTTGCATTTTCTAACTGTAACAACAAGATGTCTTACCAACTGGATCCTTATACAACTAGGAATGAAAATTTTTGTTGCAATGGTGACCATCCAAAGAAACCAAATTGAGATTTTTTTTGCAGATCATAACATGATCTATGAATTGGTTTTATGTCTAGTTTGGAGCTCCCATTCATTGACATAATCTCTAAGGATTAGTAGCTTTCAAAATGAAGAAACATGCAAGAAAGCGAAGGAGAGGTGGTATATGAAAATGCAATCTTTGAGCTCAATCTTCAAGGAGGACATCAAGCAAGAAGCCCTCAATGGCCATAATAGTGATTAGTTGCTAACTCCTAGGGTCTTCATTACAGGTTGTTTGGATGGCTTTGGCTCCACTACCATTCTTGTAGGAATGTAATGTTGCCACTTGATTTTTAGTATATGATGATTTTACAAACAAATTTTAGCATTTTTAGCAATTCAATTGCAATCTTATTCTATAGGTTGTCTTGTTTTCAATTTAAAATAATAGTTCTTTAATTGTGTCATTTCCCTCCAGATCCTACATCATTTTCATATTGAACTAAATAATGTGATCCGTAATTAGTACATAAAAGATAAAATCAAAATTCCCTTTGAATTATAAGGAAAGTACCCATATTTCTATCAAAACATATTTCAAGTGTTCAACCATGTCCATGACATTAATCCCTTCTCATTGAAAAAGTTTATAACTTAGGATACAATTCCTGTAGGTGCTAGAAAATCATTTTCTAGCACCTACAGGATTTGTATCCTCGAGAAACACACGCGGACCACTGAATTATCCTGAGGCCAACTGGAATTACACTCACGAAAATTTATTTTAGTGTAGGATCTAATGATATGATAGGATCTAATGATATAATGGTTTCATAAATCCTCAGGACATGTACATACTATTTTTTTTTATTTCATCATCAAGCTTTTCATATATGGATTTTCATTGTTCTTCATTATTTAGTATTCAATAGTCACTGCCATTTAAGCCAGATCAATTTTTTTTAAGAATAATGATCTATATGATGAATGGAATTTTAAAAGATCTCTCTAAGTTATGTATAATAGAAATAAAACAAATAAAGGTCACTTCAAATGTTGTATCAATTATGGATTACTACCAATTTATTCTCCACCTTGCATTTCTAAGTTATCTTAATTATTTTTCCCATAAAAAATTATATATGGGACATAATGATTTAATTCTAGATAAAATATCTATATCTGAGAAAGGAAGACATAATGTTATTGCTCTATTGGAGCGGGGTCCCCTGGGGTGAATTTTGAGCAACTTTTTTTATATATTTTTGGTTATGCACACTGCACGGAAAGGTAAAGGGGTTTTAGGGCAAGTAAAAGTACCTCTTTTATGTAATTGGGTGTTAATAAAAAACTGTGGGCCTCAAACCATGATTTGAGAAGATAGTGTCTGCGCGTTGAAGGAATATAAATATAGATATATCGAGACTAGTAATAAAGTTCATAATGAAGCTAATATCTAAGTAAGTGATATATTTTTGTAAAGGTTTTCAGTTTGGGTTGGGTAGAAAGGCTCCTGCATGTTGTGTGCAGGGAGACCTAGTCCTGGCTGTGTGCAGACTCCACTGGCTGTGTGCGCGAAAGGGTAATTGTAAGGGAAATTCTTACTATACTGAACTACTTGGATCTAATAGAAAGATTATTTTGGTGAACAAAATGTTTCATGTGTTTGATATATGAGTTGTCTGATTACTTTTTATTGCTTCCAGACTAATGTAATTCTGTTATGACCAATTGTATATGCGCATCGCTTTACTTCTGTTATGATCAATTGTATCTGCGCATCTGTTTATGATTAAGTATATGAATATATCTACTTAAGTGATTGCAAACAAATGTGTACTCTATGAATTGCAAAGATCTAATTCTACTATATGTGTCCGTGACAAAGTTGAATGGTGATGTTTTTTATCTGTTATGTGCAATATCTCTGTTTACAACGGAGTGGATCTGATAGGTCTTGATCTATATATATGCACATATATTTTATTCTGCAATAAATTTTGTTATAAACTTGTTTAGGGCCACCACATCAATTTCTTCCTTAGGGTGCGAAAAATTGTTTCAAGCACCCCCCCCCCCATACTTCTTCGGGTGAGACTTTGATCTATGCAAGTAGGTCATTGCCGAAAGTGCGAATAGTTGGAGGGTTTGTTGGTTGTGTAATAAAATTTAAACTTGGGTTAGGACCCCTTAAGCCAATAAATCATTTTGTTGCCAAGATCGGGATCATTTTGAGGGATATTTCACGTATTGGCATCCTATGCAGAAAGAATTGCAATATTGGTTGGATAGAAAGATCTATGAATTTGTGATCCAAGAAAATCGAAGTTCTAAATTATCTACTAAAGATTTGGTGCAGAGGTATATCTATACAGAAGTTCACGAGATATTCTTTGCTTCCTTTGCAACTGACTTTCATGAGTGGTTATCGTGACTGACTAAATTTAATACCTGCATGAAGGATGACACAATAACTTAGTGGACCCTTGAATTCGTACAATGATTAGAAAAGACAAGAAATATGATCACCCACACGATAGATCACTATATCAATCGTGTATTGGGAGTATTTATGACTAAATTTGCCATTGATCATTTTGTGTCGTACTCTGAAGCAGAAAGAATATCTTTAAAGGGTCCTAGTGGTAATTTCCTCCGCTTTTTGAATTTATTTTGGAAGATTTTATTGTGTGAATATGGCTTTCTATGTGAAACTATTGCTAGAATGTCCCAAAGTGGCCCGCCTACTCGTAGTGGAAGAATTTGCCACACAAACCTAACAAAAGGGTTTATTTACAGTCATCTCAAGGGTAGATATCATAGTGAGGATGAGCAAGAAACTAGTAGCTCTAGTGAATCTATGTGCTCTGAAGAAGACGAAGTATCCCAAGATCAAGAAGCATTGATCATAGTTCAGATCCCATCAACTCCACTTCCACACTCATCTCACAAGTCATCCACTCCACCTCCACCTCCACCTCCCCCAAGCGCAGATATGGTCACATCTATGAAGTTTCCTATGTTCAGAGGTATTGGAAATGAGGACAATTAGAAATTTTGGTTTTTCACTGATGTTGTATGGAGAGAACAACATGTTAATAACGATGATGTTAAGAAAGCGTAGTTAGCCACTTCTTTTCAGGATTGCACATTGGACTGGTATATCAAATATGTATCAACAAACCCTAACTCAAATATGGATGTGTTGAAAGATGCTCTGAAAGAATAGTTCAAAAATCCTAAGTCATGTGTGCAGTGTGTTACATCATTGAAAGAGATTCACCATGAGATAATTGAATCTATGTGGGAGGCAGATCTAATATTGAAGCGCACTGTTAAATATTGAAGGTGAAGAAAAAGGAAGGGGTCTGAATGAGCATTTTGCTATGGAGTAGCAAGTACGACCTGAACTCTTTTAGTGACGAAAATTTTATTTGAAAAATGACTTTGAAACATAAAGTTTTGACTTATAACTTAATGAAAAGATACTAAAAGAGATTTATTTGATCACTCAAATACTGGCACTAACATTGGCTACATCTGGGGATGGAATCTCCTTCAAGAGGTGTCAAGAACATCGTAGACCAAGTAGCCTTACCATTGGGCATTGGAGTCAAAGTTGGACTATGAATGACTAAAATACTGACTTGACTAAAATAAAATTGATAACCTTAACTGTAGACTAACTACAAACTTTACTGGAATATAGTACTAAAAGTGCTCAAAATTGAGCTTTTTACTGCACCTATTCTAACTTATGTATACATCACTTTGTCAAGTGAAATGGAACAATCAATGCAACCATGTAAGAATTTTTGTTTTTAATTGAATTCTCTATGAGTGCTTTCTTATGAGCAAGAAAGGAGAACTACTAAAAGGAAAATCCCATGAATATGTGTAATCGGATTGACTCTTAATGAAATTACAAAGCATGATCCCACCATCTAACCTCAAGAATGCCGCAAAAGGATCTTCGTAGAAATACATTTTGATTTCCAGCCCATCTAACACATTAATGTTCTACTTTAGGTGGTCTGAATATGAACATTCATCTTTATCCTTACTTTGTTGATATGACTACAATTTTTTGGATGAACTGTGGAAAGACACTCTTGCTGAACAAGACAATGATGTTGGTTGCCCAATCAGATTTTTATTATCTCTATTTTGAAGCTCATTTCTAATTAATGGAGAAGAAATTTGATTGCATAAATCATCTAAAACATCAGCTATCTGATCATGGAGAACTTGAGAAGACTGTTGCAACTTATTATTCATTTATTCCAATGAGACTACATGACTTTCTTCTTTTTGAGTGTTGGCTGTCAATTCTTCAAGCAGGAGCAACTCTGATTTTATCTCTGGCATAGTTTGTTTCTTGGATTCATACTCCTCCAATTCATATTCTAAATCTTCTTTTAACGTAAAACATTCTTCTAGATTATTAAAAATAGAAGACTTATCTTCTTCATGAAAGGAAACAATGCTTGTTGGCTTATCTTCTTGCATGAAATCATATTCACAAATTGGTTTACTCATAACATCTTCGTGTATATTTTCATCAATATCATGACTGTCATCATTTTCATTTTCAATAATGGAAGAAGATTGAATCACACATTCTTGCTTGTGTGAACACTGCAAACCTGAATTTTCTTGGGCTGTAACATGGATGTTCAAGAGCTGATCTGAATCATCTTCAGACAAAGGAGAAGACTGGTTTTTCTAGCAATTGTCATTGGCTTGCTGATTTCATTTTCAGAAAATGAATTTTTCATTTTTATTTCTTGATTGCGGTGTTTTTAATCCAAAGTGGAAACTTCTTATTCTTGCTGGGAATAGAAATCATGAAGGGCTTCTATGATCTCATAATCCATAAATTCTAGATCCTCGTAAATACTTTCAAGATTCTGAATGAAACCCTCAAAATAATCACAACAATTTTGTACCATCAGCCAATACGGAGAATGCTCTTTATAATTCTCAAAAAATACTGAATGAAAATTCTTTAAAGAACATATACTAGCTATTTTCAACCATTCATACCAATTTCTTGCTTTTTCTTCCACAACAGCCATAAATATCTTCACTAAGAAATCCTCACGAAGCTTAACTTTGAGTCTATGTATATGCATATGAAACTTGATCAAATGCAAGACAACATCATATTTCTTTTCATCTTTGAAAATGGGAAGATAAGATAACCAATAAACATAAGGCATAGGATTTGGAAAGCTAGGGATATCAGACCGATCCATAGGAGCATACCTGGCATTTCTTCTAGCAATTGAACCCATTTTGAAAACATTGAAGTCACCAAGAAGTTTTCAATTTATTAATATTTTAGAAGTGGAGTTGTCATGAACACTCTGAAATTTTGGATTCTTTACCACTGGAGTCACCAGGTGAATGACTCAGCCTTCTTATGTTTGACCATTGTTCACCATCAGCAATCAGTGCTAATATGTGTCGTTCTTTTCCAGGGAATGTTTAGCAATCGCTCCCTGGACATGGCGCCAGAAATGTTATCACTCTCCCAAAGTTCCCAAGGTTGATAAAGGAGTGGGGAAAGGTAACCACAAACCAATATTTTGGCTAGGCAACTAACCCTACCTAGACCAGAGAGGGCTCTCTCTATGTCACTTTTAAATAATCAATGAATGGCTGATTACAATAGGATTTTAGGCTATATATATATATATATATATAATAGAAACGAGTAATTTGTTTGGTATTTGCAATGCTAGATAGAAATAAGAATCAGGGAAACTAAAGTTGATTTCAAAGGCTAAATTTGCAGAGAAAAATATGAGGCCAGGTAGGTAAACTATTTGGGCATAGTTAATTTGTCATTGTGTGTAGGGCTTGAAAGAGAGGAGTCTGAATGAGAATTTAAAATTAATTCATTCATCAGGAGAAGGTGAAGAAAACGACAGGGGTATGAATGAGCATTTTATTGAATTCATTCATCAGAAGAAAGCCACACTTATGAAAATCTTAATAAACAAAGCATAGAAATAATTATTTATGTTTATAGACTAATAAGATTAAAATACAGAAAGCTATAATGGAGATGGAATAACAGAGAAGGAACAGTTCTCACAGTAATACCATCAGAATATCACAATATTTGCTGCAACATCTTTGATTTCATTAAAATATGTTTCAATAGTTCCATAGTAATAATCAAAGTCTAAAAATCAACTATCCTACTACCAACCTACCCTCTATCTACAATCTGTGTATTTATATATTACAATGGGTCTGCCACAAGCTAGATTGTCGAATATCTCTACAGACAGGGAATTTATTACAATCCAAAGGAATAGGGAGTTTCTGTTTCTAATTTATTACAATAACATGAAAAATTTACATAACATTTGGCTGATATTTATTGATTATAACAACATTGTGACTGTGGCAGTTTTTAATCCTGAACTGTAGGTGAATAAGTATAGGGTATATTGATATTATCTTAATTGCGTGAGTAACTACTGTTGATCTTCTTGTAATGCTTCCAACTGTCTCTTAAATGCTGCTTAGTGCCTTGTTGAAACGTGCTAGTGATAAGAGTAATGGTGGCTCGGGTTGAATGGAGATTTGTTCTGGAGGATTTCTGAAGTTTTTTTCCTTCTAAATGGTGAAAACCCTTTTTCTTTAAAAAAAAATGGAAACCTCTTCATAATGGTGGAAAACCAAAAATATTTTGGATAGAATGGTGAAGAGAAATGTGGGTCCAACGGTATTAACAAAATGCGAAGCATGGTTTTCGGGGGGGTATGCAAGTGGTAAGTAGTTTGAATAAATGGGGGGTGCGAAATGATGAGAGGAAGACACATTTCAGTGTGGTCAGATCAAAATACCACCTATTTTAGACCCCCCAGTTGTGTTAAAGCCAGAATGGGAGAAGAGAGTCGAAATAAAACAAGAGTTGTTAATTAAAGAAGTGGGGAAGATCTCAAGGCGGGAAGGGCCTTTTAAACTATCACAATCGTATGGAGCAAAAGGGAATAGATATCAATTGATATGGCACACAAAATCTACGATTGCGAAAAGGTGAGTGACGTGAGCAGGTGTGGTAGGCCTATCACAAATCGACATCGGGAGTTCTAATCTTTATCGCAAATCAGAGATTCAACCCTTTATCGCAAGTTGGGGAGTCAAGAGATATCACATTTCGGAGCATATAAATTTTTGCATATCGGGGATCCGAGAAACGAGGCAAGTAATATGAATGCAGGATCATAAGATTTGCGATATGCGATAGTGATATTGACATGGCAGGGAAGGCTAGTCCCATTGTAATATTTCATATCGGAAAGTTTGTAGGATTGGGCAATGGCTACATGTATGAGGTTTGAATATGCGATAAGAGAATTACGATAGAAGATAAGGAAAAAAGGGTATAAAGGTTTATTGCAGTTTATATCATATATATAATATATGATATATATATATATATATATATATATATATATATATATATATATATATATATATATATATATATATCAAATGGCCTAATGTGGGGGCAGAGCTACTTTTTAACCATAAAAATTGACATTTAATAGTTAAAAAGGGGTTTTGAAAGAAATGAATCACTGGACTTTGGGTTTAGGGAAAAGTGAAGGATAAAGATGTAATTGAAATGAATCGAGGCATAAATGAATTTTTCTCACCATTACAATTGACAACAACACTTTCTTCTTTTAACTAAACTAAGAAGGCATATTGATTCCTTGCAGTTATGAGAGCCATGATTTCCCTTCCTATTTTCTTGATGTTTGAGATAATATAACTTTGAGGGTGATGGCGTCCATGGATGAGATGATGGAGCAGCAAGTTTGACCTGGACTCTTTCAGTGACCAAAATTTTATTTGAAAACTGACTTTGAAACATAAAATTTTGACTTATAACTTAATTAAAAGCCACTAAAAGGGAGTTATTTGATAACTAAAATACTAACACTAACATGATGTAAATTTTTCAGGCATCATAACGATCAATGTGTAGTATTCAATGATTATCTACATGCTCGAGGACCTAGCCCATTGAAGAGCACAGTAGGGCCTAGTGGGTCACCTCCAGTATGGTGCATGATCTATCAGACTACGATTCTGCATGAGAAAGATTTATGTCCAAGGATCGAAAAGTACGTACCTGAGCTGAACCGATTGTTTTGTAGATTATGTTTGTTACTGGGACATGATGAACAACACTACCGAATTTTGACCTGATGATGGAAAACGTTGAAATATACGGAATGCAGGCCAAACCTACCTCACGAACATCCCCGTCTAGACACAGTGGAAGGGTACAAGTCATTTTCTTCAACTGCGAAGATGTTGGTCACTATGCGCACGAATGTCCAAAACCATCGTGAAAATCATGCAGGTATTGTAGATAGTTTTATCATGTAATAGAATGTTGTTCTGTTTTAAATGCTAAGATGCAGGAGAAAAAGATGCAGACTCTGACACAGAATCATCTGATGGTCAGGGCAGAAATACGTGACGAAGATCCTAGCATGAATGTGGTAACTAGGAGTGGTGAAACCACTAGTGCAGATAAGGGAGGGAAGCCAGATGCGGATCTTTGGATTCGTAAGTCACATGAAACAAGGATGGATTTTATTTGCAGTGTGTGAAAGAAACTTTTGTGGAAGCGTGACAGGGGTTTGCATAAGGAAGAACATCGACATCAGGTAGATCGGTGAAGGAGGCCATAGTAGATGATGAAATCAAGCCATTTTGACAAGCCGCATTAAGTTACTGCACAAAAAAAAGGCAGTGGAGAACCTTCAGGCATTGATAGATAACTATGCAGAAAAGAAACAACCTTCAATAGAAGAAAAAGTTTCTAATAAGATCTATAAGCGAAATAAGAAGAAAAGAATTGGACGAGAGATGTGGTTGAAACTCAAATCAGTGCCTGTAAGATGGATCAAGTCATTCTAGATCTAGGATCTCACGCAAATGTCCTACCTAACCAAACCTGGCAACGCATAGGTGTGCATTAGTTGGACTCATCTACTATTCAACTGTGCATGGAAAAGCAGCTGAAAATCATTCCATTAGGAAGACTGTCGCAAGTGGTAGCCAATATCGAAGGAGTTAAGGTGCTTGCATATTTCAAAGTTATACAAATTGTGGATGATACTGATCGTTATCCTACGCTGTTGGGATTGGATTGGGCTACTGATATGGATGGCATCAAAAATCTGAAGAGGAGAATAATGGAATTTGAAAACAATAGAACCAAAGTCATAATTCCCTTAGATCCCACAGAAGGTGAAAGATACATAGAGCCTGTGCACACTGGTAATGATATTGACCATATCTATAAGATGATTGTGCACGATGAAGATTGGATCAATCCAATAGTTTATGGAAGTCTTAATTGGGAAAAGGAAAGCTCCTGCTTCTCGGATTCTGATGAAGAATTAGAGAACTGGAAGAACTAGTTACATGAAGTATCTGTGTTGCATTGCAATCGAGTGACCAGATATCTTCACTGCATAACATCATAGGTAAAAAAATCACTTTATTATGATGGTTTAACTAATGTGAACATGTTTTTAGGAGAAATTGAAAGGATTGTCCCAGAAGGATAGAGATTCCATGCCATGGATCTAGGACTGCATGCTACTCCAACACGATGGTGGGAATCTCACAAATAAAACATGGGCAACTGGGATGAATGTGCGCGAATGATGAGATTGCACTTTGAATGTCCCATTATCATAATTGAAGACGTATACTCTCGAAAGGATGATCCTTGCATACATCTGGATAAATGGACTATGGTATGGGGTGTAGAACCACGACCTGAATAGGTACACATGTTCATTTATACGTTGAGAAAGGTGCCTACCGATTGGTACTTAGAGACAGAGTTGCACCAAGGCACTACTTAATGGTCTGCACTGATGGAGAGTTTCATTCTAACCTTCATCTTTGAGAGTGGGTTTTTCAAGATTGGAAAAGCCCTATATGATATTCAAAAGTTATCTTTGACACAAAAAGCCAAAGGTAGAGCACGCTTCACCATCCTGGAATGTGCAGATGAGTGATATTGTTAATTGTAGAGATATGATAATGGAAGAAAATTAAGATCCAAGGAATATCACAATTTTGGAATCTCAGGGATAGCGCACACTTGTTTGGCCTTCAATCGCTTCACTAGATGTCACAAAGCCACTAAAGATTAAACATGTATATATTGGATATGAAGAGAGATCAAAGTTGGTGAAGATTGGAGATTACTGGGATGATGACATAGTGGAAAAGGTTGTTGAGAGTTTGACAGAGTATCAAGAATTGTTTCCTACGAAGTTCTCGGAGTTGAAAGGGATAATTAGAGAGCTTGGAGTCATGAATATCACTTTGAAACCTGATGCACGGGTGGTGAAGCAACGCCTATATATATTGAATCCGAAATATAAGCAGAAATTCAAGGAAGAGTTGGATAAAATGGTTGTTGCAGGAATTATAGAACCATACTACTTGAAAAGTTGCTGAAGTTGCAACTACATACTCTAGATATATTGAAGGTATTGAAACAATGGGATTTTTCTTAGAGGCACATGATATCAAATTTTTTCCCATGTGAAAAGAATACCCTAAGGTGATTTTCCAATCATATAAGCTGCCCGCAGAGTCACTATTTGTGTAGCCTAAAAGTGAGCAGAATTTGTAATGTCTGTAGAACAAGCCATAGTCTAGTTTCTGTGTAGCATATCTTAAGATTATTTTTGTAACCTTCTAATTGGAATTATTGGGTGATTCCATATATCTGGAAAAAAAACTAGTTGCAAACATGATGTCAAGTTTAGTTGCAGTGAGATACAAGAGACTACCAACTAGAATTTTATAAAATATAGAATCAACTGATGGTCCTTCATCTTGTTCATTCATTTTGGTGCCTATATCAATTGGAGTGTTAGATCATTTGCAGTTGATCATTCTGAACTTTTGGAGTATGTCATTGGCATACTTTTGTTGACAGACAAAAATGCCATTAACAGATTTTTGAATGTTAATTCTAAGAAGTACTTCATAAGCCCTAGATTAGTCATATCAAACAATGTTTGCATGGTAGCTTTGGATTCTTCTAATGTCATATTACCTTTATAAAAAAAATTTCAACATAGAGGTAGACAATAATAATTTTACCTCCATGAGTTTTTATAAATATATGGCTCATGGTTGCTTATGTAAAATCCAATTTTGACGAGGTAATAGTTTATTCGATTGTACAAATCTTGGGGAGCTTGTTTCAAGACATATAAAGTTTTCCTCAACTTATACACCTTATGCTCTTGTCCCGAAACTTCAAAACTAGGGGGATGATCTACATAAACCTCTTCCTGCAATATGCCATTTAAGAAGGAATATTTTACATCAAGTTGAAAATCTTGTTATTTGAGTTGAGATGCAATGGCTAGAATAGTTCTTATTGTGTCTAACCTTCCTACTGGAGATAAGGTTTCACCATAGTCTCCAATAAATGATTGTGATAATCCTTTGGAAACAATCCTTGCCTTATATCTCTTAGTTTCTCCTTTTTCTTTTAGTTTGATCTTGTAGACCCATTGGACACCAATGTTGGTTTTGTCTTTTGGGAGATCAACGAATTCCCAAGTCTCATTCTTCTTTATGCATATGATTTCCTAATTAATTGTATCAACCCAGTGTTTCTCTTTTACTAACTCTTCAAAATGTGATTGTTGGAGCAAGGTCCCCTAGGACCGAATTTTGATACATTTTTGGAATATTTTTTAAGTTGTTGTAAGTTTAGTCATGCGCATCACAATTCAAGGGGCTTTGGGGTGGGTCAAAGCCCCTCATGAGTTGTAATGGGTCAAAGGGTATGGGACCTTAGATGAGCATAGGCTAAAATTATAAATAAGAGTCTAGATCGAGTCGATAAAAAAGTAAGGTTCTTGATGATATAGATATGACTATATTTTTATATTCTAGCAAATTTGTCTAGATTAGAAGGCTCATGTTGGTTGTCTACATGGAGACCTTATTCATGTTGTGTGCAGACCCCGCTGGGTGTGTGCATGGGTGAACTGAAGGTGTTGTATGGTGTATCCAAATTTTTAATGAATGAAGAACTGTTTTGGTTGATATCTGAGTACTAAATGCATCTGTTATTTAATTTATGATCACTTCCTGTATGTCATTTTCGATTACTGTGTTGTTTGTGTTTATATCGATTGCGCAACTATTTTTTGATTTAAATGAATGATAATTGAATGGATCAGTTACTATTGAGCTCTAAGAATACATATGAAGGATAATTGGAAGGATTACGAAGTCTGTCTTACAATGCGCATAAGGTATTATCTGTATTTGACCTAAAGTTGTCTGGTTAGGGTTCCCAGTTTGGGCTCTTTATACGAAGGTTTGATCACAGTTGTTTAGAGATGGGGGCACCCACATCATTTAACTCTCTCTCAGGGTGTGGAAACCTGGTTCCAGCATCCCCCCATACTGATTCGGGTGAGACTCTAACTTGCGCAAGCAGGTCACTGCCGAAAGGGCCAGTAATAAGAGGGTTTTTTTGGTTAACCTTAACATTGAACCTAGGTAAGGACACCTCAATCCAACAAATGATCTCATTTCCAGGACCAAGATCATTTTGAGAGAGGTTAGATGCTATGGCAATCCTTAAAGCCTGAACTAGAGGACTGGTTCGAGAAACAGATTCAAGAATTTTCTTTGAAAGAAAGCATAAGTAAGAATTTGTATATTGAAGAGTGGAAGAACACATATATTTTCACAGAGGTTCATGAGATCTTATTTGTGACCTTTGCGCACGAATTGCGGGAGTGGTTGTCAAGATTAGCAGAGTTCCAAACTTGTTGGAAGGACGATAAGGTCATGCAATGGACGCCTAAATTGATCATTAGAAAATACTGATAATCCCATCACCCGGACTGTATATCACTAGGTTGACAAAATCTTGGAGGGGTTTGTGATAGAATTTGTAGTAGATCAGTTTGTGTCGTATTTGGAAGCTGAAAGGAGATTTTTCAAGGGATTGAGAGATAAGTTCTTACAAACTTTTCCTGTGCTAATTAAGATGCTATTGTGTGTGTTATGAAACCAGCTCCAAAAATAGAATATTGTTTGAACTAGAATATTTTCACCTATAACCTTCTTTAAGCATGAAGCATGGAAAACTGGATGCACTCGCAAAGAAGTAGGAAGCTCCAATTTGTATGCCATAGTACCCATCTTTTGCAACACCTTGTAAGGACCATAGTACTTTGGCGATAATTTATTATCCTTCTTAGCTGGCTTGAGGGACATTTGTTTGTATGGTTATAGCCATAAAAATACCCAGTCTCCTACATCAAAACTTCTCTCGCTGTAATATTGATCTGCCTGTTTTTTCATTTGATTTTGTGCCAAATTTAGGTTATCCTTTAAGAGTTGGAGAACTTCTTGTTGATGCTCGATGTGATCTTCCACTTCTTGAACCTTATAATTTTCTCTTAAAGATGATGTGATGGATGGTGTATGATATCCATAAAGTGCCATAAATGGGGTCATTTTTGCTGCAGTATGGAAGGAAGTGTTATACCACCATTCAGCCAGAGGTAACCACTTGACCCATTGTGTTTGTTTATCAGATACAAACAACGAAGATATCCTTCCAAACATTTATTTACTATCTCAGTTTGACCATCAGATTGAGGATGATAAGATGAGCTATGAGCTAATTGAGTACCCAAACAAGAAAATAACTCTGTCCAAAAATTTCTAGTAAAAATGGGATCTCTGTCGCTTACAATAATCTTTGGGTTTCCATGTAGCTTTTGAATTGTGTCCATAAATGTAGTAGCAACTGTACTTGCTTTAAATGAATGAGATAATGAAAAAAAGTGTGCATACTTGGTAATTCTATCAACTACCACCATGATGACACTCTTTCCTTCAGACTTGGGTAAAACTATGATAAACTCCATTGAAATCTCCTCCCAATGTTGACTTGGAATGGATAAAGGCTATAGAAGACTCGGGGTCTTAATTGTCTCAAAATTATTTCGCTAGAAAACCAAACATTCCGCTGCAAACTTTTGAATATCATATTTAAGGCCATCCCAAAAAAATCATTTCTTCACCATGTGGCAAGTTTTTAAAAATCTTGAGTGCCCTCCTAAAGGAGAAGTGTGCAATTCCAAAGAATCTTTTTTTTTAGTTGGGAATTGTTATAAAGATATAAGTGATATTTCTACGATAAGGAATCATTTTTCCAACTAAATGTATCAGATGTACTAGGATCTTGCTACAACTTTTGAATGAGAGTCCACACTTCTTCGTCCTTCTTCCATTCATTTCTTGCTTCGGTTATACAATCTGGTTGGATAAGAAATGGCACAAAGCAATGCTTCCACCTCTTCATTCTTTCTTGAGAGTGCATCTGCAACAACATTTAGTGTCCCTTTTTGGAAGATTATTTCAAAGTCATAACCCAACATCTTTGTGACCCATTTTTGCTGCCCTTCTGAAGATAGTCTTTGCTCCAAAATGTGTTTAAGACTATCATGATCATTTTTTACCTTGAAGTGTCTTCCCATTAGGTATGCCCGCCATTTCATTAGTGCATTTATTATTGCTAACATTTCCTTCTCATAAACAGCTTTCTGTAAATACTTTCCTTTGAATGGACGACTTTCAAAAGCAATGGGTCTTCCTTCTTGCATTAAAACAACACCAATTCCATTTCCTAAGGCACCACATTCCACAATAAAGGTTTTTGTGAAGTCTGGCGTAGCTAAGACAAGTGCTAGGCACATTGCCTCTTTAAGATGTTCAAAGGCCTTAGTTGCTTCAAGAGTCCATAAAATGGCATCTTTCTTCAATAATGTTGTTAGAGGTGCTGCTATTCTCCCATAATTCTTAACAAACTTGCGATAATACCCTGTTAACCCGAGAAATCCTCGCAACTACTTTATGGTGGTGGGGACTTTCCATTCCTTAATGGCTTTAATTTTGTTAGGGTCTACCTTAACACCCTCGTGAGATACAATATGACCCAGATATTCCACCTCTTGTACTCCAAAGAAACATTTGGATGTTTTTGCATATAATTGTTTCTCCTGCAATAGTTTGAGAACCCTTTCAACATGTTGAACATGATCCTTCGAAGACCTATTGTAGATTAGTATATCATCAAAAAATACTAGCACAAATTTTCTAAGGAAGGGTTTAAAAATGGAATTCATCAACCCTTGAAATGTAGAAGGTGCATTGGTAAGGCCAAAAGGCATTACCAAAGATTAATAATGACCCTTATGAGTTTGAAATGTTGTTTTTGGAATATCTTCAATCTTCATTCTAATTTGATGATATCCTAAACAAAGATCTAACTTGGTAAAATAAATTGCTCCATGTAATTCATCCAATAATTCATCAATCACAGGAATGGGAAATTTATCTTAAATAGTGAGCTTATTGAGCTCCCTATAATCTGGACACGTGCACCATGATCCATCCTTCTTGTGCACCAATACTGCTGGAGCAGAGAAAGAACTTTGACTAGGTTGAATTATACCAGCCTCTAACATTTATGCAATCATACGTTCAATTTCACTCTTTTGGACATAAGGATATCTATAAGGCCCGATGTTTGGAGGAACACTTCCTGGAATCAAATTAATAGGATGATCATGATCACGAATAGGTGGGAGTCCTTTGGGAGTTTCAAACACCTTGGAATGATTTTCCAAGACTTTTTGGAGATCTGCAGAAATAGATGATTTTGATGTTGGAAATTCTAGTGAGCATAATTGTACATTTATGCCTCGTTGTTCTTTATTCAAAAGATTTTTCATGAAATTAGAGCTTATTATCTTTCCCAGCTTCTCTACGATACCTCGTAATTCGACTTCCTTTCCTTCTAAAAAAAATTTCAAGAAAAGTTCTTGAAAATGAAAAGCTACCATCCCAAAAGTTTGTAACCATTGTACTCCTAGTACAACATCAGCACCTCCCATTGGAATGGAAAGAATTGGACTATTCAATACATATTCCACCATGGTTAGCTTGATATTATGGCATTTTCTAGAGAAATTTATAGTTCCTCCATTTGCAACCATCACTTGACATTCTGGTGTTGGGTATAGGAAACAATTCAATTCCTTGGCTACCTTACAATGAATAAAATTATGGGTACTACCTGAATCAATGAACACTATTACCTATTTCTTCTTCATATGTCCTTCTATCTTGAGAGTTTGAGGAGTGGTAATTCCTTCCAATGCATTACATGATATGGTCAGACTCATTTCTTCCTCTTCTAGGGTTGGTTCCTGGTGTATATCCTCTTCTTTTGAATATTCTTGTTCATTTTCCTCTTCCTCTTCACAATCTATGTAAAATAATTTCTTCTCAGCACACAGATCACCTTTAGTATATTTGCTATCACAACTGTAGAAAAGCCCCTTTTCTCTTTTTTCTTCCAATTTTTGTGGTGTCAACCTTGTAGGTTGTGGAAGTCTAGGAGTAGCAACACTCCCATCTTTATATAAGTGAGTGGTAGCCTTCCTTGTCACCATAATTTTACATTCAAATTTTCTTGCCAACTTGAATTTCTTTTCCAATGAATCGGGTTCCCAAATGCGAAATTAATGTTGTATGTTATCCTTTAAAGTTCCTATGAAGACATCAATCCTGTGTTCCTCTGGAATATCAGTTACCCTTATATTCAATTTTTGGAAGTCCTCAATGTGCTCCACCACTGAACCCTTTTGTTTGAGATTTATCAATTGGCTAAAGAAGGTGTTTCCTTTTGTATCCTCATAATGTGTTATCATTTCTTCCGTAAAAATTGACCAAGTGAAAAAAAATTTACGAGATCAAAGCCATTGATACCATACAAATGTATTTTGCTCTAAATGTAAAGTTGCAATGTGTACCTTTTGGGTGTTTTGCACATTATTGAGATCAAAATATTGCTCCATATGTAGTATCCATGTTACAGGATCGTTGCCATCAAACTTCTTCATATCCATATTTGGAATACGGTGGTTCTTCCATCCAACATTAGAGTTTATGAAATCGTGATTAACATTTATTTTGTTCTCATCATGAGTTTCCTCTACTATCTTTTCACCATTGGGAAACATTTCTTGTATCAACTTTTTCAAACCTTCCATGTTTTCTTTTAGATCATTCTTCATGTTTTCCATGTTGTCTCTCAATTTTTTATCGATCTTAGCTTCCATGTCATCCATATTAGCTTCCATGGCATCCATCTTAGCTTCCATGCCAGCTTCCATTCCATCCATCTTATTTTTTGTTTCTCTTTGCGAGAGCGAAATTTGGTGCACTTGCTCTTGTAATTTTGATATGTCATGTCACATTTCTTCATCTTCATGAGTCATAGTAGAGACTTCTGAAAGCTTGATGGGTGTTGAATTCTCTTTAGGTGGAATTTTAGAACCCAATACTGATATCTATGCTACAATATTCCCTTCGAATCGATTCAAACTGATTTTTCACATAAGACTTATGCAATTCGAAAAAAAATACACACATTTTTCTTACTTTTGAGGAGCTTGATATTGAAACTGAATTAACTATGTGATTTCAGATCTTCAATATCTAAAATTTTGCCACGTAGTATCCCTCTGAATCTTCTTTCAAATGCCATAGGTCTGACCTGATTTGGATTCTTCAAAGAAAATTTATACCCAATCTCCCACAATAACGTAATTATGGACTTGTGCAGTAGAGCAAACTTGTACGACATGCCACGTGTCACTGTTTCCTCCTTCGGCTCTAAAATTGATACAAATGAAACTTCAATCCATTTAATTGCGGCCACCTTTTACAAAATTCCAATCCTATGCTTAGAGAGCGTGTTATGATGATTTTCCCATTGTCACCTCTTTGAGATGAAATTCAGGAGCCTAAAACAACTCTAATTTCCACAGATGATATGTCCAAAAATATTGCAAACCAAGCTCTAAAATTTTTCCACAACATTCCTTAGGATTTCTGATTCTCTCCATAAAAATTTCAACTTCTGAACCCTTGTAGAAAACATTTTATAGAGAAATTTCAACGATGACATGTTTAGGTTAAATTTAGGAGCCTGCAAAAATCCCTAACTTCCACCAATCATATCTCCGAAAATATTGAGAACCAAGATTTGAAATCTTTCCACAGTGGTCCTCAAGATTTCTTCTTCGTGCTCTAAGAATTTCAGCTTCTGAACCTACGTAGAAAAAAAATTATGCAAAAATTTCCACGATGACTTGTTTGGAGCAGCGAAACCCTAGAATCCAAAGCTCTGATACCAAATGTTATGAAACCAACTCCAAAACTAGAAGAAAAGAGAGATCAACGCCTTAGAAATTGGCCACTTCGAGGGGAAACCTCAAATACATTACATAAATGAACAATTCTTGGATGATACAAAAGACCAAAACCTCCTTCTATATATAGCAGTCCATGGCGCCACAATATAATCCTAGCGGACCTAACAATAATAATGTAAGGGCACAATAATAACAATATTGGGGTTACAGGGGTACAAAAATAACAATAAGGGGGCTACACTAATAAAAATAAGGGACTAAATAGTAATATAGGGACCTAACAATGTGAAAAGGGTGTTTTGTGCAGCCACATTGAGTGAATGATCCCTGACAAGATATAAAGTACTACACGCAATAGAAAATATTATCGGGTCAATCAGAGAGGGGACAGATCTATATACATCCCTCTGAGAAATTCACCTCATATAGAAAGTAGCGAGGCTACGCACACCGAGGATAGCCCTCCTACCATGCCATAGTTGAACTCACATAGGGGTAAGAGATCTCCTACCTCGCCACCACCGCCACCTGCAGACGATATGGCCATGCATATGAAGCCGCCCACCTTTAAGGGTGTGGGAGATGAGGACATGGATTGGTTTTGAATTGTTTTTGTTGCAATATGGACTGTACAAAATGTTAATACAGATGTTGTCAAGAGAGCACAATTGGCTATGGTGTTTGAAGGCCATGCTTTGGATTGGTTCATGGGATATATCTCTTAGAACATAGATCCCACTATTGCGCAGATTAAGGATTCCATGAAACAACAATTCTGGAACTCGAAATCCTATTCACAGTGCGTAATAAAATTAAAATATATCAAGCAAGGGTTGAAGGAATCAGTTTGGGAAGCTGACCAATGACTAAAGTGCACCATCAGCGACGAAGGATTTGTTTATGATGATAATAAACATAAGGAATGGTTCATTGCCATGTTTTTTCCACATTTGTGTGGGCCTATGGGTCAATAGAAGATTGATTCTCAGGTCAAAGCCCTAGAAGTTGCTATGAAATTAGAAGTTGTGCCTAGAGAAGATGCTCAATTAGGAGCACTGCAAATTCAAAACCAACTGGAGGCTATGCACTTTGAAATTCGAAACGTACGTAGAGATCGGGGTACAAAATTTGGTACAAATGTCTGGTGCATATGTTGTAAAGGTTCAAGCCACACCAAAGATCAGTGCCTTTTTTTCTTAGATTACTTGCAAGCGGAGGACCAAACCCACTGCGTCCCAGGGACGATACTGGGCTAAGTACCCCCACACTATGGTGCACCTATTGTAGGGTGGCTAGATGACATGATATAGACCATTTCCCTAAACTAGGAGACTATGTGCCAGAGCTAAAACAACAATGGTGTAGATTTTTCTCTTCAGTTGATCATGATGAGCGACACTACCAGACGTTCAATATGATGATAGATAATGCTAAACTTTATAGAGTGTAGGCCAATCCTTCGTCGCCAACATTTCCCTCTGGATAGGTAGGATCCCTAGCGAGAGGAAGCAGAGGGGGAAGAGGTGGAGGCGCAGGTCAGGGAAGAGGGAAAGTAATCTGCTATAATTGTGCGAATGTTGAACACTATGCGCATGAATTCCCAAATCCTGTGATAAAATTTTGCAGGTATTGTAGGAATTTTGATCATGTCATTGAAGATTTTCCTGTGTTAATTGCTAAAATGCAAGAAAGCAACAACATATGCCTACAAAAAAAATACAAATGGTTAAATTTGAATCATGTGATCGTGGTCCAACTATAAATGTAATTACATGCAGTGGTGTTGCCACTGGAGGAGATGAGGAAATGAAGGTTGATGTAGAGCCACTGATTAGAAATATGTCTAACAAGAAAGAAGGACTCAACTTGTAGAAGGAAAAAGAGACTTTTGATTGAAGCCAGGAAAATTTTTGTTGTTGCAGGCACATCCACATGAAAGGCTACCATGGAACCAAGGGCTGATGATGAAGTCAAACCATTCATACAAGCCTGCATTAAGCCACTGTGCAATAAGAAGGAAATAGATAATCTTGAGGCCCTGATAGACAACTATGCAGAAAAAGAAGCACCTCGAATAGAGACTAAGGTTGTGAAAAGGATTTATAAGAACAAGAAGAGAGCTGGTCAGGAGATTTGCGTGACTGTTGTTAGTATGAATTCTTCGTCGAAGCGTACGAAAAAGAACCACTTTAGCTACGCATAACTAATAGCCCTAACAACAATAATGGCTGCAAAACATCTTCAGATCTGCAATTAGTAGTTAAAGTGCTGCAACAAAACGGATCTATAAATGGAAAGACGTTAAGCGATAAAGTAAAGAGTTTGCTCCATGCATCCAACGAGACAAGACAAGAACATGATTTTTTGAATGAATTTTTTATATTACGAGGGCACACGAGGAGGAAACAAGAAGGTGTATCCAGATCTCCTCAATGGGATGGGTTCTTTGTAGTCCTTAGCACTTCGAGATCTAAGCTTTCTCTCTCTTGTAGATGTAGAAAACCCAATGTAGAAGGTAGAGCTCAATGGGAGCAAAATGGCAGAAAAAATGAGACCAAGTGTATAGATCCAGAGTGATCTAGTATGCAACAAAAGGTGAAGAATGATGGGGAAAACCCTCCTATTTATAACAAAATATTGGGTCCTTCTAGATCTTGGTGCATGATTAAAATAATGTTAATCACATCTAGATCCACCTCTATGGAATATTTTATTATTATTTGTTGGAGGGAAAGGGTGTTTGACTTGGGTCAAATCCCTTGATTAGTGAAAAAATAAATAAATAAATGATTTATTTATCTTTTTAAGGAAGTGGTTGGGATATAATCAAATAAATAATGATTTATTTGATTAATGGTTGTTGATTTGGTCATATTTAACAAGGAATATTATTAAATAATTATTCCTAGAAAATAATAAGATAACTATGGGTTTATCTCATTAATTTCTTTGTTTTTGGGTTAAACATGATTTGGGAATAATAATTAAATTATGGTTTAATTAATTATTCCTTTTGGGGTTTCCTAATTAATCATAGTGAAAGCAGGTTTTACTTGGGGTAAAACTGCGTCTTACATGGTGTACTTGGGTCCATCTAATGATGAAAAGTTAGATGACCAAAAAATGGTGTAACGTATTGCCCCCGCAAAGTGCGAGTGTCGGGGAGCAAATCGTATGACAGAAGTACGTTGTAAGAAGACAATCACTAGACAACAAAAGGGTATGTCGGAGAGAGAAATATGAGGTAGATAGTGTGTCGAAGGACTAGACCCTCGAGGGAGACGAAACTCGCAGGTGCAACAAGTCTCTGTTATGAGAGGGTACCCTGTCTTTGAAGGCGGCGGGGGGAGGCATACCTATGCCCGCCGTGACAAAGTACAAAAGAATAGTGTGTCCAGTGAACAAGGGACCGAACCATAGAATACAAAGTGGCATAATCAAGAGCTAGATAAAAAATACAATGAATAGTCTCACATACATGTCGTGCACGGGATAACGACCAGGGACTAGTACAATATCATCCCGAGTACATGAGATAAATACAACCCCAAATGCCCCCTCGTAAATGGGGGAAGGGCTCACAAAATCTGGGCTGGTACATGCAAATCATAGAGGTGCGCAAGTGGCTAAGGCCAACATCATCAAAATGCGGAGCGGCATCAAAGGCCGCAATGAAGAGGTCATCCCGGGCATGTGGGGGGGCTACTGCGGGGGCCACCCCCTCATGAGGGCCGAGACACCTCACACACGCCCGGAATCATCAAGAGCCAGCTGTCGGGTCATCTGGACTATCCGATATACGAATCTCGATCATGCCGAAAGGAGGCGGAGAAGCAATCAAGTCAAAGGGAGGTAAGAAATCCCCCCGCCTCGATCCGAGGCACCGAATAAAAATGGAAGCTGGAACCAAGGTACACCGCCTCTCTAGACCTTTCTTCTGGAATAAATGTGCCGAGGTCGACTAGTAAGGAGGTTCGCCTTAGGTGAGGTAATGAGAGATCCTCAACTAAGGCACGAGAGAAGAGCAATAGAGCGACGGACGAGCCCGACACTAATGATGATGGTGGAAATGGGAAGGATGGAGTAGCGAATGGACGACTTCCCTTGTTAGAGCATAAAGGGCATGAATGACATGGCGACGACTCGACACAATATCGAAAGGGACGAGGGGACGAGTGGGGGTGAAGGTCATGAGATGCGACACAAGAGAGGAACCAAGCAAAAAAGAATGGAGGGCTATAGTATGGTGTAAAAGGATGCGAGGGATAGACTCCATGAATGCAATGATGACTCAACTCTGGATGCTCTAAGCAAGGGCGACTAGATAGTGCTGCCACACAATAAAGGCCCCAATGGGGGGGTCATAGAAGCATGAGTACAAGGTGGGTACTCATGACGAAAATCAACACGAACATGGACAAGTAAGGGGGCGATATGGTGCCCCAAGTACAAGTGTCGTAAGTGAGGAAATTCGATTTTAAGGAGCGGTGAAGTGATCCTTCGTGGAAAAATGTGTCCGGGTGAAGTATCAAATCACCAAAAACTAAGGAAAACCCATTTGAGAGCTCGGTGAGATCTATCCAGCAGTGTGACGGTTCGTCGAACGGGGCTACGGTGTGGTCGCAGCAGTCGAAAGAAGAAACAGGGGGTTCTCTTTTAATGAGGCGGTTTTCCCTCCAAAATCATTCGATTGCTATTGTTGCTCGTGGTGAATGTGGAGAGGAGAGAAGGCCCTAAATCTTGCGGCGAACGTAGCGGACAAACCGACCGTTGGATTCGAGATCCGTCGCTTGGAGGCGAGAGGCCTAACCTTGCTCTTGCATTTTGATGGGATTACATTTGCGGTTGAGGGCCCAAAACCCCCGAAAGCATGACCCCTCCTTCATCTCTATGGTCGGGTCGCCCTTTTTTGGGGCAAAAGTACGACCCAGGGACGCGGGTATTAGGGCAATAAGTGCGACCTGGTCCAGAAAAATGGCGGAAAACTGCGACACGGGAGATAAGGGGGGTTTGGTGCTGTTTTTATGGCCGGGAGTTGGATTGTGGTGTGTGGTTATGGTGTTCCCGATCCGTACCCACGACAAAAAGAATGTGGTTGTGCAGGTATGGCAGAGAGTTGCGGGTCAAGCTGGAGGGAGAGGGATCCGGGAACACTTGGGACAGAGATCCCGAAGCGGATCAGGGGCGTTCGTCGTGTATTGGCGAGATATAGAGGGCATATGGTGCCCTCTCGGATGTGTGTAGGGGCAAGTGGTGCCCCCTAGAATGTATGGGGGGGGCATATGGTGCCCCCGGGTTTTTTGGATTTTGTTTGTAACATGCTATGGGCATGTCGGATGGATATATATGGGGGGGCGTATGGTGCCCCCTGGGTTTGTGGAACATGCTATGGGCACGTCGTAAGTATATGTATGGGGGGGGCGTATGGTGCCCCTAGTTTTTTGGAACATGCTATGGGCATGTCGTATGTATCGAGTAGATGGACTCATCAATATATGGTTTTGCGACACATATTATGGATATGCATCGTCTTTTGATGGTTGATTTAATGTTATTGTCTTGTATGACTTGTGTGTGATAAATGCCAATCTAGGACATGGTTTGCAATACTATCTACGTAGTGATTTTGGTCTCGGGTACATGGTTGAAAGTGATGGTTTCAAACGCACGTATTAAGACTTTCACTCGTAAATAGCGTCACGAACGAGTACGAGGGTTATGCACACGATAAACACCATTTAGTTGCGTTACAAGAAGCAGGGGAATCCAAACGAACGTGGAGATGGCGGATGCGATGCAACAAGGCATCGGCTAATAGGCCACGCACTGCATCATATTCGGCTCGATTGTTGGTGGCGAGAACCAATGCATACCCCGTTAGACGAAACGAGGTCATGCAAGGGGGGTGAAGATGGCCCACCCCTCGCCGAGGCAAGATTCCCCGGAGTAGCGACTTGCACCGTCGGCGTAACCGATAAAGGGTGTGGACGGGGGGGTCCCTGCAAAATGGTGTGACAAGACAATAAATGAGGGGATGAAAGGAAATGACGGCAGCGTGAGGGTACGAAGTCATCGAGCGGTAATGGCGGGGGGAAAGGGCGGGATGATCAAGGCTCACACAAGGTGATGTATGAGAGCTATCGAAACATGGCGAGGACTCGGGCTGCGGAGGTCAACGGAGACACAAGTGGAGTGATCTCGGGTATCGACGGACACAATGGGGGAAGGCTGCAGACGGGCTAGGCTCCGGTGTCGTGCGGAGGAGGATAGGTAAAGAATGGTGACTGTAGACTCGCGTCATCCGAACATCGGGGGGGATGTGGATCGGAGCGGGGGGATCCTCGGTCGGCTCGAAGCATACTCGCGCGAGAATGGGAGAGGCGGATTGATTTTGTTCAACCTCATACTCGCGGATCACCTCAAGGGAGGCGCGGTAATGTGTCGGGTGAGGACAATAATGGGAGTAGTGGCCATGGACACCGCACAAAGCACAAGGCTTGTTGGTGCGGAGAGTCTTGGCGTTCTTGGGGACTGGTCGAAGAAGGAGTGGGAGTTTCAAGGACCGTAGTGTCGGGGAACGCGAAGTTTACCATGGGTCGGATACGAGGTAACTCGGGACAAGCATGGGTGGCATGACCAATGACATCACATAAGGCACAAGGCTTTGGGGGGTGGAGAAGGAGCCGGGTTGGTCGTGGTGGTTTGGTCTTTGGTTGCCCCCTTGCGGGCTTTGCCTTTCTTCCCAGGGAGCCGACCCAATAGGAGAAGGGTCCCTGTGGAGGTGCTGGGGAGCACAGTGGCTATGGAGGAAGTGAGGGGGGACCGGTTGAACCGGTGTCAAAGCCATGTAAGGTTTGGGGTGACCAGGGGGGGTGGCGGTGCGGGGGTCAAGGTACCAAACCGGAATACCCAAGGTCAAGTTAGGGAGAGAAAGGGTGGCCATGACGGGGGACGGAATATACTCGGGAGGGGGAGCCAAGAAGGGGATCTGTCCAGCAGGGGGTAATGACCAGGAGGTATGGCGCCAAGATGGTTAAGGCCCGGGGGGGGACCGAGCCCGGAGGATAAAGAGGTTCGGGGGCACCATTTGTAGGGGGAGGGGCCGAGAAGAGGAGGTCCGGCTGGGTCGAGATGGATGGCTAGGAGCGGGTTGCGGAGGGCGGGGAGGGAGGGTGCGGGCTAGCCGAGGCAGAGCCGTTTATGGGCAGCTCCGAGACGACGGTGCATCATGCAAACATTCGACAAGCTGGGATCGATAACGGGGAGGGGGGAGGAAGGTGAGGAAAAGTTCCAAGCGGTGGTGGAATCTTTATAGACGCCGGGGGAGACACTCGGTCAAAGAATCGACGGTTTGCTTGTTGGCTACGTAAGAGATGGTCGTCTCGGAGGCGGATGGAGACGGCGGCTCATGATACGATAGCCGGTCAATGGTGACTATCTTTCCATTATGTGGAAAAGACATCTTGCGGAAGACCGCGGATGGGACGACGAGACATGGCATAGGTGTAGCTTCGCCCCAATAGAATGTTGTAGTCTAGAGGGCGTCAATGACTTCGACATCAACGCAAACGAGTCTTACCGGCGAGGGTGATGGGACAGATTATGAAACAAAGCCAATAGGCTGGGAGGCATGACCATCCCACGCTCGAAGGGTGATCGTGGAAGGGGCCAACTCGGGGGGATCCGAGTTGCTTCCAAACCGAGCGGACATCACACAGGGTGGATGCCCCCTCATCAATTATACACGGGATACGGTGGCGTTCCGGATTTTTGGACTGGGATTTGGAAAGAAACGGAAGGAGGAAGAGGAGGGTGGTCCGATTGAGTGGCGTCGAAAACAATCATTTGGTCATCGACGGGATCAACGGCGCCCACGACGGATAGTAGAGCCTTCCGTTGGGAAGGGCACGGCGGAGGAGTTCCGAGTGTGGAAATGGCAAGCGAGGATTGTGCCAAATCATCTACTATCTCTGTACGATTGGGCGGCTCGACCCGAAGCGACATTTCGGCGTAATGGACCCTTTAGAATCTTTGGGTGAACCTCAACTTTGGGTTGAGGGATGTGTAAGGGGCCACCGGGTGTCGAAAGAGGCTCGTAGAACACGAAGATGGAGGCTCGGGAGCGGGACCGAGCGAGGGAGGCTTGGGGTACTGGAGAGATCGAGTTTGAAGGTGAAGGTCGACGGAAGGGGGACGAATCGGAGCGCATCATAAGGATCCGGTAGTCGGAGGAACCGAGAAATGGACGAGGGTGTGGTCGCATGGGCCGTCGGGGGTTTGGGTAGCCACGAATCCCTCGTTGAGGGAAAGGATCGGTGAACACGATTGGCGGGGGTAGTGGCCACATTAGGAGGAGCGTGAGGGGGAGGCGTGTTGTCCGCGCAATGTGGCTTGAGACTCCCACATCTCGTCGCATCCGGGGGTAAGAGCGGACGATCGTGAGTGTAGTGACCGTAATCACCGCAACACGAACGAGGGGCTTGTTTGTGCGAGCGGCTCTGTCCCGGCCCGGGGCGGGATGCCCCGAGGGCTGGTTGCTAGTGTTAGGGTCCATACCGAATTGGGTCCTCGTGCTACGGGGGCGGATGGGTTCTCGGTTGCCTCTCCGCCTTCTTTGAGAAGAAGGGGGAATAAACGCACCTCGTCGTGCAAATACTTGCCCCGGAGGGGGTTGTAAGGGCCGTTGCGAGTGGTGAGGGGGGCAAGGGAGGCGAGAAGCGCATATGCTTTGGAGGAGTTGGCGCACCGGTCGCGGATAAAAGTAAGGGTTGGGTTGGGCAGCATTGAGGGAAGCAGGGAGGTTGGGCAAAAGGAGGAGGCATGCCGTATCCCGGATACATGTTGCCGGGAGGGGGGCAGAGTGCTAGAGGTGCGGCCCCTCCCCGAGGGAGGCCATGGCTCATAGGAGGGTGAGCGAGAGGGGTGGGAAAGAGATCCAACAATACCGTCGGCGGAATGAGATGCCCCCGGGGCGTTAGCGCCACGGGCCCGGGGATGTCGAGGGAGAACGGTATAAACATAACCAGTTGAGCGTAGATCGGGTCATATTTTAAAGCTATTTGGAGGGCGGCTTCTTCGCATTGAGGAAAGTGAGAGGCGACATCTTTCGCCGATGGGAGATGGGAGGGTGCGAAGGAACCAGTCCATGTAAACCCGATCTTCAAAGGGAGGGGGCTCGACATAAGCTCCGTCTTCGTCGCCATTCCCGAACATGGGCGGGAAAAGGCGTGTGGAAGAGGATTGCTTAAATGAAGTCAAGAGCTCGTACCGTGTCGTATCGGAGAGGGAGGCTGGAAGTACGACAAGAAGGCTTGGGCAAGAGTCCGAAACGTGGTATGGGAGGAAGTGGCATGTTCGACATACCATTTAGAAGCTTCGCCGGTAAGTGTGCGTTGGAACAAACGAAGACGGATGGAGTCATCGGTAATGGAGTTGGAGGAACACCACATGTGGAAAGACCCGGGACGTGATTGGTTGGGTCTTCGCCATTAAGGCCCTCAAACTTAGGGATATCGGAGGGGTAGCTTGGTGGGCATAGCGGGCCAGGTAGTATTATGGTGAATGGGGTCATTAATCAACTGATGGAAATCGGGGAGGCTGAGGCCTGCAATGTACGGCAGCACAGGGGTGGCCGGAGTAGTGGTTGTGACGGTTCCGCTAGAAGTAGGGGCGGCATTGGGGCCGGGAGAACCTGATCCGGACATGGTGAAGATAAAAGGGGGAGAACCGGAAGGAGAAGGGGGACCCGATGAATCAGGAGAGGAGTCGGAGTGCGGACTCGAAGGTGGACTGGCTCGACGACGACGGTGCGGAGCAGGTCGATCAACCGGAAACTGAGGATGAAGGCCAAGAAGTCTCCGGGAAAGGCGCCTTGGGGGCGCAATGATGACAGGAAGAAGGAAACCGACAAGGGCAGAAAGGGACAAAATCAAGAAGGTCAAGGGCAGATAAGGTGCAGTGACAATTGATTTTAGAGTCTTTGCCAGGCGGTGTAAACCAGGCGCTTCTTCACTTAGGGTCAGTGTGTGGTGTGCGCTAATTTTAATTTTTAAACCCTTTCCGTTGTTGAGAGCAAAAAAGTGTGCAACGTAGCTGAAAATAAACCTACAGAGAACAGAATAAAAATGCTGAAATAACAGAAAAATAACAGCTACATATGCATCTATCAAACCCAAGAAAGTGGGTCCCTCAAAACTATGCTGAAAAGAAAAGGAAAAACTATGGAAACACACACAAAGGAAGCTCAACAGATCTAGGGTCAAAGGGGACAGAGATCCGGAGGATAAAGCTGCAGATAAGGGGTGCAGATCACAGCCAAGAGACAGAGGCAAGGTGGCTGAAAAAAGGGAAATCAGCAAAAAACCGGGGGGGGGCAAGGCAGAGGCCTTTAAAGGAGGTCCAAACAAAACGACAAGAGGTGATTTGAAAGGAAAAGAGGCTGATTTCGATGGATCTGGAAGTGAGGTCACAGATCTGGAAAAAGAAAGGGCTGAAGCTCTGAAACCGACGGCTGAAACAGCTGAAACTCTTCCACAAAAAGTGGAGGGTACTAAAGCCCTAAGGGGCCGGGTTCCCACTTAGATGAGTAAAAACAGATCAGATCTTGGTCAAGGCGGCCTAGATGAGGTCGGAAAAACCCGGCGTAAGCCGCAAAGAAACCTTAAAAATTATAAAAAATGCTAGAAAAAGGTGTCGCAGTTCTCCGACCGATCCGAGCTGAGGAAGCAGGAAATGCCAAAGTGCGTTCTGTGTCGCAGTGTTTTGGGGATTTCTGTGCGACCCCCTTGCTCAATAAGCTATGCGTATTTTTTGAAAATTCGCCGTCTCGCCAGTGCCGGGTGTCGCCACTCGCGCAATAGGGCCAGAAACACACGGAAGTTAGAAATTTTAGGTTTTTAGGGTTTTATGTGAAAAAAATGACATGAAAAGAGAAAAACTAAACAGCTGAAAAGAAGCCCTAGGGGCTGAAGTAGCTGGATATGCAGGAATATGAGAAACGACAGCGGTCGTAATTTAAAACCCGTGTGGAGTCGCCATTTGTTAGTATGAATTCTTTGTCGAAGCGTACGAAAAAGAACCACTTTAGCTACGCATAACTAATAGCCCTAACAACAATAATGGCCGCAAAACATCTTCAGATCTGCAATTAGTAGTTAAAGTGCTGCAACAAACAGATCTATAAATGGAAAGATATTAAGCAGTGAAGTAAAGAGTTTGCTCCATGCATCCAACAGACAAGACAAGAACACGATTTTTGAATGAATTTATATATTACAGGGCACCTGGGAGGAAACAAGAAGGTGTATCCAGATCTCCTCAATGGGATGGGTTCTTTGTAGTCCTCAGCACTTCAGATCTAAGCTTTCTCTCTCTTGTAGATGTAGAAAACCCAATGCAGAAAGTAGAGCTCAATGGGAGAAAATGGTAGAAAAATGAGACCAAGTGTATAGATCCAGAGTGATCTAATAGGCAACAAAAGGTGAAGAATGATGGGGAAAACCCTCCTATTTATAACAAAATATTTGGTCCTTCTAGATCTTGGTGCATGATTAAAATAATGTTAATCACATCTAGATCCACCTCTATGGAATATTTCCTCGATTAGTGAAAAATAAATAAATAAATGATTTATTTATCTTTTAAGGAAGTGGTTGGGATATAATCAAATAAATAATGATTTATTTGATTAATGGTGGTTGATTTGGTCATATTTAACAAGGAATATTATTTAAATAATTATTCCTAGAAAATAATAAGATAACTATGGGTTTATCTCATTAATTTCTTTGTTTTTAGGTTAAACATGACTGGGAATAATAATTAAATTATGGTTTAATTAATTATTCCTTTTGGGGTTTCCTAATTAACATAGTGAAAGCAGTTTTACTTGGGGTAAAACTGGTCTTACATGGTGTACTTGGGTCCATCTAATGATGAAGAGTTAGATGACCAAAAATGGTGTAACACAGTTTTACTTGGGGTAAAACTGGTCTTACATGGTGTACTTGGGTCCATCTAATGATGAAAAGTTAGATGACCAAAAAATGGTGTAACAACTGTGCAGATTGGAGAGTATGAGATGAATCAAGTCATCCTGGATCTAGGGTCTAATGAAAAATTTCTACCTAAGAAAACCTAGCAGAAGATGAGAGAACCAAATCTGGAATGGTTCACCATTCAGTTACGCATGGCTAATTAGTAGAAGATCATTCCACTTGGAATACTTCCACAAGTCCTTGTAGACATTGCTGGAGTAAAGGTATGTGTGGATTTTGAAGTAATACAGATTGTGGAAGATGCGTACCCGTACCCTGCGTTGTTAGGGTTGGATTGGGCCATTGAAATGGGAGGCATCATCAACCTAAAGCGTAGGAGCATGATCTTTTAGAATGATGGTACATGGATGATAGTCCCACTGGATGCATAAGAAGGAGGAAGATATGCAGAGCGAGTACGTGAAGGAGATGATGTCGACCACCACCTAATTATTTTGTCATAATTTCATAATTATGAAATAATAATTATTTCATAATTGAGAAAAAGGTTTTCAACTTTTTCATTCCAAATGAGACCAACCTGACCTACTTTTATATTTTTTAGTTAGGTATCCATTATTATAGAATTTTTATAACTTCTTGTAATGCCCCACTTGATCCTATAAGGAAAATTTTGATTAGTGTTTAATTAATCTGTAAATAATGACTTATAATTTTTGAGTAATATCTACACTTGTGAACTTGTAATTTTATTTTATTTTTACTGATATTAATTTTATTATTTATTATTTCATTTCTAATATGTCTTCTCAAAACTACTTTTAGAAAAGGTATAGTCTTCTCTCATTTATTCCTAAATAAAATATCTAGATTTTGTATACCCAATATGTCTTCTCAAATCAATTTTTAGATAAGGTGTTGTCTTCTTTCATTTATTACTCAATCAAATATCTATATTTTGTATACCCAATAAGTCTTCTCAAATCAATTTTTAGATAAGGTATTGTTTTCTCTCATTTATTTCTAAATCAAATATCTAGATTCAGATCTAATTTTGGATAATATATGGTAAGAAAGTCAAGGTTGATAATTTAAAAGGATGAGGTGTTAGTCATGGAATTAATGGTAAGTAGTTGAGGTGGATGAGAAGAAGAGACATAAAAGGAAAGTAGGATGAGAGGAGAGGGGGGGGTCCTTGTTCTTTGTTTTGGAATTGGAGGAATTTATTTTGGAGGATAAATGTGGGGAAAGAGGAGGGAGAGAATGGAGAAAAAATGATCTATTGGAGGGTTTTGATTCTAACTTTGACATACTAAAACTCATTGTACTTGGGCTTGGAGGGCTAGGGAGTCTATGGAGGTTCCCTGGGCTAGGAAATCATTCCTCGTTGGCTAGGAGGTAAATCCAGTTCGGTAGCCCAGCAAGAGCGTCTCAATAGAATCAACAGAATCTTAACCCAGCTATTAATACATGTATTCTTCGATTGTTCATTTACTTATTTAAATTGTTGCAATGAAATTTCTTACTTGTTTAATATGTTGAAAATGAATTTTACTTGTACATTATCATCAAATAAATGTTGAGCTATAAATAGACTATTTTCCTTCTTAGTATGTTTATTTTAAATGATAATTCTAGGTTTAGTTAAAAGATTTTGGATTTAGGTCCTCACATATGGTATCAGAGCAAGGTTCAGAATCTAGACTGTAAAAGCCCATCAACATCCTTTTTGTACTATTTTGTAGACATTGAGATATACAAAAAAACATATGCCCTCTAAAATAACTGTTGTAATGGTATATTTTTTTTATGTGAAATTTTTTTAATGATGTTTTTGCAAAACACTTGTTATCATTGTTTTATCCATAGAAAATTCAATATAAACCAAAGAAATATAAACTTTCTACCACTAAAACCCTTATGGTTATCATACAATGTGAATAATCCTTTAAATCCAGATCACCTGGATAGTTAAAACTAAAATTTAACTCAATTGACTTTGTTTACATATTATATAAGTATTTAATAAGAATGGCTAGTAATTAATGGCTATTTACATTAATTTTTGTTGTTAATTTAAGTTAACAAAGTCAAATACAATAAAGAAAGTTTATGTTTTCTACTAGAATGGATATATACTTTCTTTCTTTCTTTTTTTCTTTTATATCTTTGTTTTTTACTCTAAAGCCCAACAGAGCCAATACGTGAAGGATATGATGTCGACCACCACCTAATTATTTTGTCACAATTTCATGTAGAAGGAGAAAGATATACAGAGCCAGTACGTGAAGGAGATTATGTCGACCACCACCTAATTATTTTGTCATAATTTCATAGTTATGAAATAATAATTATTTCATAATTGAGAAAAAGGTTTTAAACTTTGTCATTACAAATGAGATCAACCTGAACTACTTGTATATGTGTTGGCTAGGTATCCATTATTGTAGAAGTTTTATAACTTCTCAAGTGCTTAGGTGTCGAGATACATTCTCCCATGGGATACAATGAACCTATATAATATCACCATATCAAGAGGAAATGGGTTAGATTGAGCTAGGTCCATTTATATCTATATGTAGAGAATATACTATATCATTAAAGCTTTATTATTTTTTTGAGACCATCTTCGTAGTGGGGGGAAATCATTTTCCTAGTTGAATAGGAGAAGGATCTTGTTTCTTATGGTATATCATTTATGTATGTCGTTTGATTTTAATACAAAATTGGACTCCCTTCCTCTACATTATTGATGTTATTTTCCATTGATATCTTTTTTATGTTATTCGTGTTGTTTGTAGATTGTCAGTAATGGTTATTATGCTCAAAAAACCTTGCAGCAAGAGTTTTTGGTAGTGTTGGTTGGTTGTATTTGTGTAGGTTCTCAGCTTGGAGTTCGGAAGAAAGGATATCTAGTGTCCCTCAAGATGTTTGTACCAACTAAATATTGCATCTTGGTGTGAAAGGTATGAGCCCTCACTTTCCTTTGCATATATGGTATTGTTTTCCTAACTAGAGGGTTCCTTGAATTTCTCTTTTCACTTTCATTACACACAGATTTGTCTAGTGAATCTTAGGAAATATTCATGGAGTAATACCTCCTTGTGATTTTGTAATATTATTCATAATGTATCGTCTATCTATCTACTTAGTAGGAATGAAAATCACTTCTACAAGATTACTTTCAACAAAGAAATATTAATTATCATATCTAGGATCTTTCCAATATTTTATTAACATAACTAGACAATCAAATTGGTATCATATCTCTAAAATTTTCTAGATTTTTGACATTTTTTATTGATTGAATAAAAGTAGAGTTCAATTTCAAGATAACCCACATAATCGATCTATATTATTCATTTAATGCCCTGATCCCACATCTACCCAAGTAACCATCCAACTGGGGTAGATATGTGATGAGAGGCTACTATGTTCAGATTTAACTTCCTAGGAGACCTTAAGGAAGTGGAACAGATGGAAACACATCATACAAACCTTCCACATCAGTAACAAGACTCACAGGAACCATCCAAACCACATAGGTAACTAGCCCCTAGGTCCCACTGAGGTTTTAACCTACTTAACCCCTAGACGCTTCAACAACATGTGCATGAGTGGGTTTGGGAGGCTCTGGAGGCTCCCACAAGAATGCATGGTTGCATCCAGGGACTAGATTTCATAGACTGTCCCTGCATCCATTAGATTTAAGGCACTTTTTCAGGTCCAAAGCCCATGCCATTGCCCAAAACTCAATGACAAGTTCAAAAATGAAATAAAACAGTGAAACAATGATGTATTGGAAAAATTCATGACAATACCTAGACTGGACCCTACTAGCCATGACACGAATTCCATCAAACATATCACAGATATGTAATCTGCTATTGTAAACAAAATATTTGAACATAAGGGTCTCATACTTATCGGATAACCGCTAAGAAGAATTTTTCCCTTATATCATTAACTGGAATATCATTTATTAGGTCATATTAAATTGTTTATTCATTTATAAATAAAAACATGAGGACATACATACATCATCACAGTCAAAATACATGCTCATAACTAGCACAATAACAAAAGAAATATCATAGATAAATCAACCATAGTATCAACATATAAACCACTACATTTACACATCAAATTCCAAGAACATCAACTTCTCATTAATGAATGTAAAAACCAACTTGGGATGGGACTACCGTGTTTCACCCGACCCTAGATTGGCTTAGCCAAATCTATCTTCAGCCAATCACCCCCATGCCATATTCCAAGCATGAATATGGGACTCATAACAAAAAAAATGAACCAAACAAGCATGGATGCTACCAGAGTTCTCCACCTACACCGTGAGGAATTTTACTACCTCCTAGTCTCTGAGGCTTTACCATAATCCATAGTCTGATACAAGGATCACTAGGCCCTACAGCGAGCCCCATTCTTCAAAATTTATCGTACATCCCATCCTCAGAATACTAGGCCAAACGGAGAGAAATCCACCTCTTGGCTTTACCGTATATCCCTCCATTCACCAGAAAGGATTCTTAGGCCCACTGAGGCACATAATCTTGGCTTTACTACAACCCACATTTAGGTTCATGGGTCAGTATGCCAGTGGATTTACCGTAAGCCTTAGTACGGTTCAAGTATTATTACGCCATGTTTTTGTCATTACAGAGATCCACGTCACTTACCTTCGAATCCATCCGACAATCCATCTCAACCAAAGTGTGATAACCTATCTCATCATTTCTATCCCGAAATGGAAAGGCTAGGTTGAAAACACCATCACACCTGGAAAAACCCATGCCATGAAAAAAAATGACCACATGCAATAGCATGCATGGAAAATCTAGCAAGGAAATCACACATGAAAATCAATACCTGCAAAGCATCCTATTGTAGAAACTTTATTCTACTCTTCCTTGATTTCTCCTTCCTTCCTCTTTCCCTCTATTCGTATCTTGATCAAATACCAAAGTTCTTCAAGAAACTCTAAGTGTCCAAGAGTGAGAAAGAGAGAGAGAGATAGAGAATAAGGAGAGAGCTCCAAAACTGAACTGAAAAAAGGTACCAACTAATCCTCATAAGCATTTTCATTGATTAGGCATCTATTTTCTTCATTTTCCATTATTTTCCTTCATTTTCCTCCTCACATGCAACATGTGACCTTTCACCTCCCTTTTCTCCCAATTTCCATTGTTTTCATAAATAAATGTGTCAATTTTTTTTTTCTCAACATTCAGCTTGGAATAAGTGTCCCATCAACCGTGCTAATTATTTTTTCCTTTATTATCTTTTATTACATGGAATTTTCACCAAGGTTGTTACAATTCAACTACCCTTGGAAGGTCACTCCCCAACATCTCAATGAAGGCTATAAATAACTCCACTTTCCAACCACATGGAATTAGGATTTTTCCATTTCAAAAGGCTACAAAACCCCCATAATTTTCAGAAGCCTCGATAAAAACAACCCAAAAGTCTGTTTGTAGAGGAGTCACTAGCGGAGCTGGGCGAGCGGGCGGATGTTTATTGGATGGTGCATTTAAAATATACAAACGCATGAGTGCTTTACAATCCATACAAGTAGTAGTGTTGCATATAACATGGTGCACTATGGGTTGTTTTACTAAATGAAGCGCCCCGATGCTATCGATTATTCAGGAACTAGTGCGTTGTTTTATTTAGCTCGTTGTGTTATATATATATATATATAGCTCGTCGTGTTATATATATATATATATATATATATATATATATATATATATATATATATATATATATATATATATATATATATATATATATATATATATATATATATATATATATATATATATATATATATATATACATACATATATATATATATATATATACATATATATATATATATATATATATATATATATATATATATATATATATATATATATATATATATAACACGACGAGCTAAATAAAACAACGCACTAGTTCCTGAATAATCGATAGCATCAGGGCGCTTCATTTAGTAAAACGACCCAGTGGATACGACTAAGGAGCATCAATGTAGTTTTAAATTTCAAAAAAATGAGGTGTTATTTCCCAACAATGCTCTGGTGCGGTAAATGTACTAAGACACCCTAGGATTTTTTCTAAAGAGCATTGATAGGAAGTTTTTAATTTCTAAAAATAGAGAAGTGCTATAGTAAAACAAAGCATTGGTGTCGTACGTGTACCGAAATGCCCAAGGCATTTAAAGAAAAGCATCGTGATATTTTTTTTTTTAATTTAAAAAATAATGCAGTGTTGTTGGCTCTATCCATACTGCATAGTGCTTAATATCTACCCACATGGTTCTACTTGTGATTTATCCACCTCAACATATGTAATATTAGGCCCTTCAAGATCCCTCCCAGAAGGCATTGTACTGCCACTTATTTTCAATGTGAATGTTATTTTTGTAACTTTGGCATGACTACATATTCATCATGTTAAATATATCACCTCGATCGGGATGGGGAATTGAACGAGTGACTTCACATGAAGGAGTGCCTTAAGAGATCACCCAATCACCGTGTATCCAAGACCCCATGGACTTTTCAATGTCAATGTTTAAAAAAGTTAAGAACAAAAAGTATCTCCATCCCTTGGATACTTTTTCAGTGGCTTGAGACCCTTCCAAGTCTAGGGCTAAGAGCAAGAGAAGTCAAAGAAATTTCAAAGAAGTCCAACTCATATAATTCATCTGAATAAAGATTGTTCAATTAACTTGCCCAAAGAGTACTTGTAGCATTTCTTCAATGTTAATTACGGTCCATAAATTTGTCTATTTTGGCTTCTATAATTTTACCTTGTCGACATGTGACCTTTGACTTCCCTTTTCTCCCAATTTCCATTGCTTTCATAAATAAATCTGTCAAAAATAATTTTTTCCTCTTTAATGCCTTTTTCATTGCCTTTGCAAATTTCCTTAGCCATAATAGACCAAATGAACACCCACTAGGATGTTTTTCCTAACATTCAGCTTGGAATAAGTGTCCCATCAACCGCGCTTATTATTTTTTCCTTTATTAACTTTTATTACATGGAATTTTCACCAGGGTTGTTACAATTCAACTACCCTTGGAAGGCCACTCCCCAACATCTTAATGAAGGCTATAAATAACTCCACTTTCCAAGCATATGGCATTAGGATTTTCCCTTTTCAAAAGGCTACAAGACCCCCATAATTTTCGGAAGCCCTGATAAAAACAACCCAAAAGTCTGTTTGTAGCAGTCACTAGCAGAGCTGGGTGAGCGGGCGGATGTTTATTGGATGGTGCGTTTAAAATGTACAAACACACTGGTGCTTTATAGTCCATACAAGCACCATTGTTGCATATAACATGGTGCACTGTGGAGAATTTATTTATATATAATAAAGAAAAACACGGTGAGCTAAATAACACAACGCAATATTGCTTGAATAATCGATAGCATCAGTTCCCTTCATGTAGTAAAATGACCCGGTGGATACGACTAAGGAGCATCAATGTAGTTTTAAATTTCAGAAAAAGGAGGTGTTATTTCTGAACAATGCTCTGGTGTAGTGAATGTACTAAGACACCCTAGGATTTTTCCTAAAGAGCATTGATAGATGGTTTTTAATTTCTAACAATAGAGAAGTGCTATAGTAAAACAAAGCATTGGTGTGGTACGTGTACGAAAACGCCCGAGGTCGTTTTAAGAAAAGCATCACGATAGTTTTTTTTTTAATTTTAAAAAATATGCGGTGTTGTTGGATCTATTCATACTGCATAGTGCTTAATATTTACCCATGATTCTACTTGTGATTTATCCACCTCAACATACATAATATTAGACCCTTCAAAATCCCTCCCAAAAGGCATCGTACTGCCACTTATTTTCATTGTCAATGTATTTTTTGTAACTTGGGCATTACTACATCTTCATCATGTTGAATATATCACCCCGATCGGGATAGGGAATTGAACGAGTGACTTCACATGAAGGAGTGCCTTAAGAGATCACCCGATATCACCATCTATCCAAGACCACATGGAATTTTCAGTGTCAATGTTTAAAACATTTAAGAGCAAAAAATATCTCCATCCCTTGGATACTTTTTCAGTGTCTTGAGACCCTTCTGAGTCTAGGGTTAAGAGCAAGAGAAGTCAAAGAAATGTCAAAGAAGTTAGATTGTTCAATTAACTTTCCCAAAGAGTATTGGAAGCATTTCTTCAATGTTAATTAGGGTCCATAAATTTGTCTATTTTGGGTTCTATAATTTTAATTTAATTATTAAACTTCCAGTCAATATTCTATATTCATAGTAGTGTACACAAATCAAAAGTTGAAATTAATCTCCAAAGTAATTATACATTTTTCCAATTATTTAGAAAAAAAATATTATATAAACAAGTGTCATATGAAATGACTTATAGTTGTTTAGTATGTGGTATTGATAAGGCATGATATTCACCTATAATATTGTAAAAAAAATGTATTTACATATCATGAATTTGTATACTAATTATTTTAATATTTCTTATCAATTTCAATACACACATTTTGAAAATTCATGGAAAAATTAATAATGTCGAAAATATTGTAAAAATTAGTGAAATTAATAATGTAAACGCACAGAGATGTTGAGAATAGATTTCAATAATGAGAGCATCCACGTGATAAATAATTTTTTACGATATAAAAAGGTTGGTCTAAGTTTGCAATAAAAATGAACATGATGGTTTACTAAAAATGAACAGGATGGTTTACTAAAAATATGTGAGGAGAGGTTTTAAAGCGCCCTGTCTCCCCGAAAACATGGAAATATTTAGAGGGACATTTATACTATATACCACACTGGCGGTAGCAAATAAGACAGAATATATGGCGTAAATTAATAAGGCTATGGGCCATGACCATAATATTCAGAGCTGCACTGGCTCGATAAGAACTTTGAGTATTTGGTCCTTTACCTCTTTGTCAGAAATGGATACGAAATCTTTGTATTTGAAGAGGAACTGCATGCCTCGTGCAAGGTTGAAAGAAAACCTTTTGCAGCACAGCGGCACATTGTCATGCTTCAGAAATTCCTGATTCAGTTCGCTGAAAGAAAGATCCAGGACAGCTTTCATATGATTTAAAGCGTCTTCCCGGGTACATTCGGGATTGTCTTTCAGATAACACTCTAAACTTGAAGCCATCTCGCCGCGTTCCTTCTCTTGCTGGATATATAATGGAAAATGTTAAAACAAATCTCATCTTGTTTGAAATAAAGCTTAAGCTGTTTAACGTCAAATACCTCAAAATCTGTTATGTCGTCCTTGAGTCGGATCGTCAATTCTAAGAGATAGTGGATCTTGGATGGATAGAATATTTGCTTCAGAAGGTGGTCAGGTAAATTTTGACCCATTATAAGAAGCGGAATCAAATTTAACACACACATCCCTGAGCTAGCGAGGCCACTCTTCAAGTACTCATCAAACGAAGGGACATATCCGGCCGCTATCCATTCCGCTTCTTGCAGATAAGCCTCAACGTATTGCTCCCACTAAAAATGAAGGCAACCAGTCAGATATTTCATTGATTCAAACAGAATAATAACAACTCTTTTATTTTATTTTTAAAAGTGGAAGTATGTTTTGAGAAGTTGTCTATATATGAACAATGAAGTATATGAGTACATACGCCAACTTTTTGTATGTACGCTGCCATATCCCTCCCTTGCATTTTTTCCACTTCAGCAGTCCATTCATTCGATGTATTCACGAAGAACTCGAATATTTTTTTTATGTAGTCTGGAAGGCGGCCTAATAATGAACTATCCCATCTGAAAATAAAATAATACAAGATGTTTATTAAGAAAATAATACAACAAGATGTTTATTAAAAAATAATATAAAATAATACAAGAAGATGTTTATTAAAAAGATAATTTATGTCGTCTAGAAGGCGGCCTACTAATGAACTATCCCATCTGAAAATAAAATAATACTAATGTTTCTTCTAGAAGGCGGCCTACCAATGTTTATTAAAAAATAAATAAAAGAGCTCCTCCTATCCCACAACGTACGCTCCCAGTTTCTTCTACATAATAGTCCCTAGAATTTGAATTTGACTTCACCTTCTCACTGCCTCAGTGAAGATTTCGATCTCGTCCAATGTTCCGTGAGTGTCATAGAGGTCATCTAGAACCGTCATGACTGTCGTAAGTTGTGTGAAGGCGATTCTGCTGCTACTAAATTCAGGCTCGAATGCGCATAGAACCGCCCAAAAGTAAAGCTCCACATGACGTTTCCTATAGAAATTCAGCTGCGGCAGATAGGAGTGTGCCCACCACCTATATATATATATATATATATATATATATATATATAGCACACGGTCATGTCATTAAATTGACAAGCAATCAAATCATATACGTACATAATATTATATCCTATAGTAGTGAGAGACAAATGCCAGCGCACCTGGAGATAAGTTGCATCTCTTTCTTATGTGTGCATTGCAGAATATTGAAGTCCAATTTAGCCAACTCTAAAATTTTCTGGTTCATATTATTAGACCTGAAAGGATACATGGTGAACATATATTACTAACACTCCTTCAAATTCAGGATTTCCTTTATTCTTTTGTACTGATTGAAACTCAAATCTTATGGAGAAGATAATTAGTACTCGAGCCATGAAAAGTTTTGTTCATATATTTCGATAAAGTTCCTGGCCTCCCATCTCGGCACACTGCAATGCCATGGAAATTCCAATGCATATTCTACCTGGAAATCAGGAATAAAATAAGACTTGTGCCGATGCTAAGTGGGTACAACATGCAAAACAAAAGAAAAGTTTGCAGATCATACAATACCAGAAGTTGAAAAATTAAGTGTTTACAGCTAATTACCTCTCTCCGAAGGCTTTGATTGACGTCAGCTATAGTTTGTCCTGTTAAAATTTGGGTTAAATACTGTGTAGTGAATGTCTTTGCCTCCTCCATCACTTTTTCTCCCGGAAACGAAATGTTTGAAGCTCGGAATAATGACAACATGTTTCTCACTTCTTCACCACTGGCCGAATTGCAGAAGAAGTGCCCGTTTTCATCTTTGAAATTCTCAAAAACATCTGTTTCATGGATGCATGATATTCTATGAGAACTAAAGTATGAAATATTTGTATTTAACTGTTAAGTGGCATCAAGGATATATTTTAATCTATCTGACCTGAAGAGACGTTGTATCGATGCATTCTGAGTGCCCGAAATCCCAAAGCTGTAGAGTTGAGATCTTTGCTGACTGAATCTTTTGATCCCGGCCCGATGCCCCTTTCGTTCCAACAACTACACATCATGAATGAACAAGTGAGGTTTTAATGAATCTAAAACAGCATACAATCACTGAATTCTATAAATGGTAAATCAAATTGCTTAACCTGTAAACGTAATCCATGGCTACTTGTATTTCAGGTTGAAAATGTCGATCAATTCCCAGACATTCGATAGTATCAACCATCCGAAGACGTTTGATTAAGTCATCATCACTGCAGCTATCTTTCATGTCACTCAAAAAAAGATGTTTGATATGTTCAATAAGAGTTTCAGCTCGTTCACGATATGCAGGTGCCTGCTTGACCACGCCGCATTTCAATAATGTTATCTTCTAGGAAGAGATTGATGAATGACGGATTTCAACATGCGAACTTTAAACGAATATATAAGTATATTAAGATAAATACCGCGTACGACGTTGAGAGAGAACGTATGACATCATCGTCCCAGACGTTGGAATGATGATTCCCTGTGCGTCTTTGTGCAGCATCAGCATTGCTCATGCTTGCAGCCATTATAATTGGCCTGATAGATTTCTTTGGCCTTAACATTCCACCACTTGAAAGTTCTTGACAGAAAGCCAAACGATCATTTTTGGAGCTGATCACCGATTTGGGGTATAGTTGTTGACAGAAAGCCAAACGATCCTTTTTGCAGCTGATCACCGATTTGTGGACACCCCATCTGCAAAGCAACGGCGCTACAGAAACAACAAGAGCCATTAGTACTTGCTTCCTATTATAACAGCTAAACTCATAGAGTTTCGCTCTCGTCCCTCGCATATTTATAAAACTACCCAAACTGTTGTGAGTATGTATTTCAATTTCTAAACAAAGTTCCAAACAAATGGGATCTTTGACATTTTGCATGCTCGATTTCTTTTGTTTATGTAAATATTTCTTCTGTCCATTAATAAAGATTTATCAGCGGATGTAATGGTCCTTATCCTTTAACCTACTCTGTCTTCGGTAATGTCAAAACGATTTTAATACCAATATTCTTACTATCTCTAGCGGTTCCGTGGCTACTGTTGCTTAGTCATTATTATTACTATTACAGTTAAGGTAAGGTATGGTATCAAACCCTGCTTCCTACTTTCTGGTACGCTGCCGATTCAGTGGGTACGGTGGTATTAAACCCTGCTTCCTACTTCCTGGTACGATGCCCGTTCATTGGTTGTTGTGTTATTACAGGTAAGTAAGGAATGGTATAAACCTTACTTCCTGCCACTGCACTTGGTTGGTAGAATTTCTAAAGAAAAATCCAAACTAAACGGATCTTTACCATCTCTAAAGAAAATTCCAAACAAAACGGATCTTTTATTTCCTTGACATTTTGTATAATCGATTTCTTCTCTTTGTGGAACGATTCGGCTCCTCCAATAAAAATGTACCACCGGAGGGTATGACGATTTTCCACCCAAGGTTAGGTCCTTTGTTATGTTTGCCACTAGCCATAACATTATTCAATGTTGTCATAATGACCATACAGCTAGCACACCATCATTTCTATGCACGGCTGTTTGGTTTTCTTTTTACTTCTTTGGCTTCTAATACATTCTATTATATTTTGAAAATCGTTACTCTATAGTAGGAATGATTATACACTTTACTATTCAATTGGAAAATTATGTGCTTGTCATTTCAATTTTATTTTTCATCTAGCAAAGCTCAACCATCAAACATAATACTATGCCTATTCAACTTCCATGTTCTCATGATCAATCTCTACACATAAGTCCCTAATTTAGGAAGCAATGCAAGCCTTTTTTTTGAAGTGCTAAACATATAAGAGACTGCTAAAATTACACCAATAGAAGTCTTTTTTTTGAAGTGCTAAACATATAAGAGACTGCTAAAATTACACTGAATTATGCTCTACCACTTCTAGGGTTTTCACCTTTTAATTTCTTATATGAATTTGCATCCTTCAACATTTCAGAGACATTTCTCATGGCAGCCATGTTTCCCAGCAAGGAAATGGTACAGAGAAAAGCATTTTCGAGCACGTGATGCATTCAATCTTCATAATGCTCAGAAATATTCAGATCCATGACCTCTTTCCAACCATTTTCTTTCTCAACCACTCTACCAACCCATTTAACAATATTGGTGCTCTCTCCATATGAGGGATCAACTGGCCACTTACTAGTCACTAGTTCCAACAACATCGCCTCAAAGCTATAGACATCACTCTTATATGCTACCTTCATTGTGTAATAAAACTATGAAAAAGAAGGGTGTATCATGATAAAAAATTTAACAAGAACAGCTTGATGCAACTTGTTTCCTTCTATATTTATAGTTTCTCAGGTAACCTTCGTTAGAGGTTTGAAATCATGCTTTGTACTTCAAAGGAATATTGACATGCATCAAAAGTGTGAGAAGATTTAAGAAAGAAATACTCGACGAAATGTTTCTAGAAAGTAAATTTACTTGCAAACCCAGCACCTCAAGATTATGTAACCCATAAAGCTCATCTAGTATACTTCCTCAAAATTTATTATTGCTAGCATTGAAAACAGACATAAGCCTAAGTCTGCTTATAAAAAAAAATATCATGGCTTAAAATTTCTTTGGAATTTGGTTAGATCAATTTCAACTTGGAGGAACCATGAATCTCAAATATTATGTACAATTTTGTAGTATTTCAATCAACTTTAACTTATTAACAGCTACCAACACAAATCAATTAGTTCAGTTATCATGCCCATAAACAATTCAGGTTTTGGAATTAAACATTCAGATTAGGTTAGTCTCTCGCTAGGGATACGTAACCAAAGCACAAATTATACTATCTGTAGAGAGGTAAAAGGAATTTAAGTACTAGGAAAATAAAAATTTAACATACAAAAACTGAATAGATGACCTGACTAGCCATGGAATTAGACATTAGGAACAAAATACCAATATAGCATGATCATAAAATAAACTCAAAGAAAAGGATATGAGTCTATGGTAGCAGCCAAGATGGGATCTTTGTTGTCTCTAATAATACCTCCATCTAAGGGTGGTATGTCAAGTTGTTTCTATATTTGTTCCATCTTGCAATCTAGGTCCTTCATGTGGTAATCAAAACGCTTAGGGGAATGGAGGATGTCAACCTGATACCCATGGAAATCAAGTAGTGTTCCGCATAGGAGGAACTCCATGTGCCAGTAAAGATTTTTTTTTGTGTATACAGATTAAAATGGCAATTAGTGTGCCTAGTGTCTAGAACCCAACCATCCAACTCAAAAAGAACCTATGTATCTAGGGGTTGATGTTTGTGGCAGGATATTTCTCCATTGGCATGAGTTATATCTTCCTAGATGGAGCATGGTGTGAGGTCACAAAAGTGGGAGGAAAATCCCTCCAAATGGTGATGCACGTGCATACAGCCCATGTGGGCTCACTCTTGATAATAAACCACTCCCTTGTGGACACAATGGTGTTTATGAGGCTGTAATATTCCAAAATGGAAAAGACAGGAATATAGAACATAAAACTGGAAAATGCAGTAAATACCAATACATAAAAACATGAGCAAATCATAGATCCATTTTATTACATATAATAACAACAGATGAGTACAATATCTTGAGGAAAAGGTCACTCAAATTAGGCAAAACAAGCCTCCAATGATCAAACACACCCAAACATGAAATGTTGTTGCAACTCAAAATGTCGGAGGACCATGACAGCGCAGTCCGAGTGATTGTCACTGATGCTGGAAAAAAGAAATACAAATATCTATTGATACCATGCTCAAAAAGTGATGGGGTCAGAGATATAAGCTCCCAAGTACAATTTCAAGACAACCCAGAAGGGGTTTTTGGAAATACATCATATGAAAAATACAGCCCTACGGCTGAATAACGCTCTACCATTGAATCAATGTTGGGAGATGGCTGATATGATAAGAAAATGGCTACAACTTCTCCATCCTAGCTTTCTGTATGAAGGGCTTCTCCCCTCACTAGAAAACTAGCTCACAAACTTGGGCACTAAGCCCTCCACTGCACTACCCTACAAAATAATGCAGTTTCTGAAGGAGACTATGTTGTAGATGATGGCAGAAGCTTTGCCTAATCCCAGATGGTGGAATAATGCTCACTGAATCTCCTTGCTAGCCTCCTAGATGAAGGGTTTCTCCCCTCACTGGAAAACAAGCTCAAAAACTGGGTCTATCAACCCTCCACTGCTACAGCCCTTCAAAACAACACAATCCTGAAGGAGACTGCGCTGTGGATGATGGTTGGAGCTTGGCCCAATGTCGGATAGTGGAAATGAAGCTAAATGAATCTCTCCTTAGTAGGCACTCAAGGTCCTCTGAGGATGAGTGTGGGATTTCCGCTCGGAAACACCCTTGTGCTAAACAGCACAACATACTCCGTAAAATAGCTGAAGTGTGCAAAAATTCATAAAATACCAAGACTTAAACAATAATCAGAATGCCCTCAATGGATGCCATCCTCTTCCTTATATGCTTGGTGCACTTCCTCACCATGGGTCCCACTCATTAAAGATGCTACTCTCATGCATACACTCCTCCATTATAACTGTGATGTCCTCCATTAACTCTCCACTACCTCCATGAAATCACTGTTGATTTGGTCAAACTTGACCCTGTCCACACGTCTTAGCCCCTATTCACACCCAAAAGTTCTTTATTCAACTAATAAAATGACGCACATTCACATTAGAAGTGGTTTTATTCCTACTAAAGAGATTTATGGGTCTCTCTACCCACTTATTCATCTATCTTATTAGAAAAAGAAAAAAATAGTTTTCCAACTAGGTAGAAGATAATTAGAAATATTACAGTCCTCCCCTCCCAAATGTTGCTTGTCCTCAAGAAACTGCAAGGATGGATATTGCAAAACCTCCTCTCCTTCCCATATAGCATCCTAATCTGATAGAATCCTCCACTAATCCAGATGCTCTCTAATCAATCTGTCCCTTAGCTACCCCTCCCAAGTGTTTAAGTTAGCCCTTGGTGATAAAACCAAATGTCTCACATCATAAAGAAGTGGGAGATTCATGGGGACAACTACATGTTTTCTAATGGCCTTCTTGAGGCATGAGATATGAAAAATGTTGGGGATCTTAATCCCAATGAGAGGCCCCAATCCATATGCTACTCTCCCAAGAAGATGGATCACCATGTGTGGCTCATATAAAAGCTCATCAATCCCCTACTTCTGCAGTGTAGAGGAGCTGAACGGCTGAAAATGATAGACCAAATTGTCCACCCCACGATGTCTCTCTCTCCATTTATGATATGTGTAGGACTCTTGTTGTTCTTGGGTTCCAGGAATGTTGTCCGTAAGAGATCAGAATACATCCTAACTCTCTAGGATCCAATATTTGGCTCTAGGAACCTTGCTTGCCCAAGCCATTCGACATATATTGAATAGAAGATCATCACCATATGGAACCAAAAGGAAAAATATACTAAGTGCCATATGAAATTTCGGGTGGGGACAATAGTCCCCCAAGTGGAACCAGCGTAGTTTGGCTCCTTTCTGCCCCTGAATATAATGTGGCAAGTAGCTCCCTAACCACTTACTTGTTGTGTCGGTCTGCTCATCTACTTGGGAGTAGTAAATGGCATTAGGTGTCAACTGAGTATAACCATAATAGAACAATACTTTCCCAAAGCCATAAAAGAAAGGGAAAGCTCTATCACTGATTTTGGTCTTAAGAAGACCATGAAGTTCAGGGAGAGGCTTGAACTCTTGTGGAGAAATGTACTGCAAATAAATGGCAAAGGAATGCAAATACTTTGTTAGTTGATCAATAAGTACAAAAGCACAACCCTTAACATGTACTGTTGGCAAGATGGTGATGAGGTCCATAGATGAGCTCTCCCATCTCTCTCCTAGAAGAGTAAGTGGTTTTAGCAACCTTGCAATATGGTTATTTCCCTCCTCATTCTTCAAGAAAACTACTCTTTCCTTGATATGCTGGAGCACATCCTCCTTGAGACCCTCCCATGAGAACCTCTCCCAAATGGCCCGATATATCCTGATGAAATCCTAGTGACCGGAAAGGAGTGATTCATGTGCTGCATGTAGTATCTTCTCCTTGAGCTTGGAATCTCTAATCAAGAAGACCCGACCCTCGTAATAGATGACTCCATCCACCACTCTATACCTCTCATCAATAACTTGTCCATCAATTACTATACATGTGAATTGGTTTTTCGAATACTCGACTGATCGCTGGGACTCCCAATATGTATCTATATCCCTCAATGACAGGGCTTCTAACTTCTGTGATAAGGTACTTATCATCTCATAGCTCCCCTATTCAACATGCTCAATGCTAAAGCCACATGTCGGAGTACTGCAATCCCAATTTTGTTGCCTTCCTTGCAGTTGCTTTTGCCCAAGAAAATATTTGAGTTTATGGAGGTCAATCTTTGCTTTCAAGTTATTTCCCTTCCAAAACCTCCTCAGTTTGGTCAATGCATGTATGAATATTAGAAACACTCTACCATATATGGAAGACTCCTTCCAATGTGGAAGTATCTTCATACTCTCAAAAGCTATGGAATAGCCCTCTTGCACCCTACTTGTGCCATCATCCACTCCTGAAGCATCACCTTTCAGCGCAAAAGGCTTGGTGAAACTTGGTAATACTGATACCAAACAATTATTCATCTCCTCCTTGAGCCAATCAAATACCAAATAATTATTCATCTCCTCCTTCAGCCAATCAAAGGTCCTCTACATTGTGCTAGTCCCATACAAGTTTCTCCTCTTAGCTAGATCTGTGAATGGTGTCACTTGTTGTGAGAAATCTTGTTGTGAGCTCATATCTATAATCATTTCTCTAAAATTTCACATTTAAAACTACAAAAAATGACAGGAGAGCTGTCGTCCATGCCAATTGTCGTCAGAAATTTTTTTGCAACATTGTTGATTTTGAATCAGCGATATCTCCCTCATCCGAACTCCAATTCTCAAGGAATCCATATATGGTCTTAGTTTTTGAAAATTATTTACCAAAAGTTTCATATCTGATCTGCAAACTCTCTGCCCCAAAAAATCATGGAGTTTGCTGAAGATTGTTGCAAAACATTGAAACTAAAATATGCTTAAAACTCTCATTTCCATGGATTCGTAACCTAAATTTGATACCATGGGTGGATGAATATGATGGGCCGGTATCATTTACAATAACATGGCTAAATTTCATGGGTGGAATAATACCATGGGTGGATTCCATTTTCCATTCGAATCACATACAAGGTTGTCCTCTTAGCCAGATCTATGAGTGGTGTCACTTGTTGTAAGAACTCTTTAACCAAATTCCAATTTGGGGGCCTCCCTCGTGGAATGCCTCTAAATAATAAGATATCATGGTCTAGAGTAAACTACATATTTGAGTGGACTGAGTTGTCCCGACTTCCTCTGCACAAATAATTATCCATCTTATGTGTGGAGGCTTCCTAAGGTGGATAGGTATGCTTGCCCTAGATATTTTGATGATTACCACTCTTCTCATCTATCCATGCCATCTGCAAGGCTTCCCAATCTATAGTGACCTCCCCTAGTGTAATCAGTCACTGCACATCCAATATCACGTTGGTGTCAGGGGTCTTGACCATAAAGAAGTGATCTATCAAGCTGTATGTCCCCAAAGTTATAGTCAGTACCAGAAAACACTTCCCCCACTGCTTGTTCCTAGGGACCACAACTGAGAATCCTTCATAATCACTGGTGGATATGTCTCCCCTCTTCACTAGTTAGGCATCAATAAAATTGTGGGTAGTCACACTGTCTATCAATACCAACACATGTTTCTCCTACATTGTGCCTCTGTCTCCCAATGTTAGATTCTTTGAAACTCCTCGCAAGGATGCAAGGGCTCCTCTAGTTGGATAAAATGTTCCATTTCCACCTCCAAGTGTGCGTTGATCTCCTCCTGGTGCTACAGTGCTGGTATCTCCTTCCAGCTCTTCTTCTTCCTCCTCATCATTATTGGAGAATATCTCATCATCACTAAGAGACCCTTGGTCTTGGTTCTCATTTAAGGGAGGAACCTTCATAGCTTCCCCTTTTGACTAAGAGGAGAAATCTTACTGAAGGGGGGCTCTTGCCCTTGGAAAAGTATTTTGCAACTCTCTGGCCCTCTCAATAGCATTTTGGAGCATAGTTTTCCTAGTGGATTCTACCAAATTATACAAAGTTTCTACTAGTCCATCAATAAACATATGTCCTTTTCTAGTTGTGGATAGATCTGTCACCATGACTGAAATTTTCAAAAATTCAGAGATATAAGTCTCTGGATCTCCTAACTGCTTGAGCTTAGTGAGCTCAACAAAATGAGCTTTTGGATCTCTTCAGTCAAATATTTCCACTAATATCCTATTGAATTATGCATATGCAATCACATTTGTAGGCCCCAATGTAGAAGGGCCATGAAACCACCACTCATGTGCTTCACCTTCAAGGTTCACCACTACTATCTTAATGGCCTCCATCTCTGAAACTTGGTTCAGTTGGAAATAGATTTATAATTTCCCTACCCAAGACGTGGTTGTGCACTTGAGTGACCCATCAAAAGTAGGCAGAAATAGTCTACCCAAGGTATGTTGCCGACCATAGTTCTGCATGTACCCTCTACCTCTATTGTGATTACTGGGTCTTATATCATCCTTTATCTGACATAACCCTCAGAAATTTAGATTCTCTTTGAACCTCTAAGATTGAGATTCATATTCTAGGAGATAATCACCAAGAGTCTGATCCAGGTGGATATTGGTGGCCACTCACCTATTCCACTTGGGGCCCCACCATTGTCTCTTTCAGTTTTTCAATTTCGACACAACTTACTATTTTTAGCAGTTTTTCGGGTCCTGAACTTCTAGAGCCATTTTGAGGCCCTAAGCGATGTTTTTTGGGAAAACTGGTGTTGCTCACATCAAAATTTGTATTCCTTAGACAGATATTTCTAATGACATATGGTGCACATCAACAGAGATCATATGCCAAAGTTACGTCCCCGGGAAGTTGAAACACCAATTTACCCAAATGGGGCCCATTGTTTTGGTGTTGATCACTGATTTGGGGTGTAGTTGTTGACATAATACCAAACAGACATTTTTGGAGCTGATCACCGATTTGTGGACACCACACCTGCAAAGCAATGGGGCTACCGAAACGACAAGATCCATTAGTACTTGCTTCCTATTATAATTACTAGACTCATACAGTTTCACTCTCGTCCCTCACATATTTATAGAACTAACCAAACTGTTGTGAGTATGTATTTCAATTTCTAAACAAAGTTCCAAACAGATGGGATCTTTGACCATTTCCTTGCGATTTTGCATGCTCGATTTTTTTTTTTTATATAAATATTTCTTCTGACCATTAATAAAGATTTACCAACGGATGTAATGACGATTTCCATGTCTGTTGTATGGTCATTATCCTTTATCCTACTCTACCTTGGGTAATGTCAAAATAATTTTAATACGGATATTCTTACTATCTCTAGTGGTTCCATGGCTACTGTTGCTTAGTCATTAAAATCTTTATTATTACTATTATAGATAAGTTATGGTATTAAACCATGCGGCTTCCTACTTCCTGGTACGTTGGGTATTAAACCCTACTTCGTACTTCCTGGTATGGTGGTATGAAACCCTACTTCCTACTTCCAGGTACGATGTTGGTTCCTTGGTTGTTGTTTGCTTGTGCTATTACAAGTAAGGAATGGTATAATTTGTAAAGAGAATTCCAAACAAAAGGGATCTTTACAATTTCTAAAGAAGATTAAAAAAAAAGGGCTCTTTTATTTCCTTGATATTTTGTATACTAGATTTCTTCTATTTGTGGAATGGTTTGGCTCTTCCAATAAAAATGTACCAGTGGAGGGTATGACGATTTTCCAACGAAGGTTAGGTTCCATGTCTGCTATAGAGATATTATCCTCGTTTTGTCACAGTGAAAATAATTTTAATATATTTATGAAAAAATAAATATATTTAAATTAAATTTATCTCAATTTATATAACTTAATATTTACAATTAGATGTATATATATAAATATTGTTGCATGTCTCTATATATAATAGTTGAATTGAGTTTAAGCAATGAACAACTTCTTTATTGGATAAATGAATGGGTTGTGCTAGGTGGTGCATATTTTATGGAACATTTTTTATGTTACAATGTTGGATGGAAGACCGATATGTCTACATATTGCATCATGTCACCAAAACTGTGTGCTCTTACTCAGAGCTTAAATGTCTATTCAAATAATTTTCATATCTCACAACTCACTCACATTGTAAACCTTTCCTCATAAAATTTAAAATATTATTTGGATGAAAATTCAACCCCACACAAACCAACAATAAAATTTTCATTTCTCACAACTCACTCACATTGTAAATCTTTCCTCATAAAATTTAAAATATTATTTGGATGAAAATTCAACCCCACACAAACCAACAATAAAAAAGTGTAATATACATCTTAGTACCTACTTCTTATACAAAAAGTAATTGATAGTTGTTAATTATTAAAAATTGTGTTTTGTAGGCGACATTATAATAGTTTAGATCTTTTTCATTTTTTGAATTTAGGTTTCTACTTCAGAATATTAAAACAACTTTTTATTAAAATAAATAAAATTGTTAGAGTTTTTAAGTAGGGATATTTTTATAGTTGAATTCACAAAGTTAAGATTCAAAAGTGTTTAGTTAAACGATGAATTTTCTATTTTGCATTAAAATCATTTATAAAAAAAAATTCCACAACAAGTGGAATCAATTGAATTTTGTTTACTCTTTATATTCTTAAATAACTAATGCATCTACAAATGCTTATAAGTATTTAGCTTGCATTAGTTCATACTTGATATTTGAAGGCCTTATATGACTCCTACACAAGTTGCCCATAAAATCAAGCTAGCTATTAAAGATAGGTAAAATTGTTTGAAAGAAAATCATTTAATATCATAAATTCAAGCTAGCTATTAAAGGTAGGTAAAATTTTTTGAAGGAAAAACATTGTATAATATTAAAGGAACACAGAATTAACTTTAAAAGGGCATGTTGACTTAGGGGGATACCAAAGAGCTATAAATATTTATAATGGAGGGGACATAGTTTTTTCTTATCAATACATTATATTATTTTGAAATATGTTGTTAGTAAAGGAATAGTTAAGTTTTAGGCATTTTAATTTTATTTGGAAAAAAACAATAGAAAAATATTACAGGTATGGTGAGACTTCAAGTTATTCATATATTAGATAGGCAATAAATGTATAATTGAGACTAAAATATCAGTTCCAATTAGAAATCAATTTATGAATGTAAAAAGAAATTCCGGTAATTTTTTTCCATATATATATATATATAATTCAACTCAAATGTATAAAGTTGTATTAATGTAGGAAGAACTTATATTCCATTTTAAAAAATATGTCTATATTGATATAGGAAGTGATAGAATATGATAAATTTATTTGATGGATTTCTTTTGTAGTTGTATTTGAGTCCTAGTAGTAAGGCTTAAAATAGATTTTGTTAAATATTTCCCGTTATAATTTAGGAATATTTTATTTAAGTAATGACATAATAATTTAGATGTCTTTCTTATATTAAGTAGATTATATATGATGATATTATATATAATTGAATCTATATATAAAGTGATTTCACACACAAATATATATAATTCATAAAATAAAAAAAGTCCATTTGTTTTCACTAAAATTACAACATTAAAATGGTTTAATAAATACAAAAATAGAGAATAATAAAATAGGAATAAATTGATTGCAATAATGTCAAGTGGTGTGAGTAAAACAAATTTCTTGAATTTTCTATAATTTTTGTTTTCTGTGTTTTGGAGAAGAACTGTAAGTGGAAATTGGAGTAAAACAAACTTACCATTCAATAAGTCATTTCTGTGTTATGGTAAATAAGTGAATAAAACAAACTTATTATGTTATGTTAATTTTGTTTTTGTTCTTATTATAAATATGCTAAAATTCTTAACATAACTATGTTATTGAAGAATATTTTTTTTATCAAACCTTTTTTTTAGTGAAAAGTTAATTTATTATCAAAATATCATTATTAAAACAAAAAAAATTTAAACATAAAACTTTATGGGAAACATAAAGATTAAACATATCAAAAAAATTGTGCGATGAATAAAAAAAACCCAAATTCCAACGGTGACCGGATGTGAATGTTGATGGACTAGAATTGATTGAAAGGTAATAAAGGCACCTATGCATATATTTTTAGAGGCCCAATTTCACTCATGGTCTCCTTTTATGAATGGGTTTATAGAGGAGAGCACATATTGTTTAGTATGAGTAGAAACAAACAAGAATTTAATGTTGGTGATTTTTAAGTTCAAATAATTTTATATTGTAAAATTTGGACGAATCATTTTTATAAAAAAAATTAGCCCCTAAAATTTTCCATGCATTTGATATGTAGTCAAATTATTTGTTGCTTCATACATGTTGAATTATTGGTGTACAATTTGAATTGGAATATTAGTGCAAGTAGAAGAAAAATTGAAGAATGGGTGTTGAATGAAACATACCTATCCGTTGTTAAGTTTTTGTGAACAATGTGTCCTTTATTGGTGAAGGTTCATCCCAAACACTACTTTTACTTGAGAAGGCAATATATATGTATGCAAGTTTTGAATTATATTAAAAGTTAGAGTTGAAGCTTGTTCTTTCTCATGGAGGGATTGATATATTGTGGTTACTATTGGTTTGGCTTTAACAATGAATTAAGTTATCACTTTATCATTAAATTGTTGATAATGAGTGAATTGTTTTATTTGAGATTTTTCATAAGTAGTTTTCTCTTGTGTTAATATCTACTACGATAATACCAAAGAACAAAGAGGTATCCATGTTCACAAATTACACATCTAAGAAAAAATAGATTTGAACCCTTGAATAGAGTTCAGGGATTCAAAGCATGTGTCACTCAATCAATTCTGATGAGTAAAAAAATATAAGCATGAAATATCTAAAGAATTAAAGAAAAAAACTGCACATGTCCTCATGCGCCTGAAAGGTGATAACAATAAAAATTATTTCAATCGGAATCCTATTTTTTGCTCTCAATATAGGGAAATCAGATACATGCGAAGTTAAGGCTAAAAGAATAAGAGATGCAAGCTATGATTTAGTAGAGAGATGCATGGATCAATGAATTGTAGATGAAAATCCATTAAGAAAGTTTTAGTATGGTAAAATTAGCACAGTTGAAGGAACAAGCTATTGGCATCAATCGATAGTTTCTCCATGAACATGAGTCATGCTGTGATAAATTGAGCTTAGTGAAAGTATAGGATGAATTCACAGTATTTCATTCTTCAATAAAATGATTCACATGGAAGTTGAGTATGATGAAGAAAAGAGGAAAATCTATAATATTTTTGTTATGTTAGGTCCTTTGTTATGTTTGCCACTAGGCATAACATTATTCAATGTTGTGATAATGACCATGCACCTAGTACACCATTATTTCTATGCATGGCTATTTGGTTTTATTATTACTTCCTTGGCTTCTAATACATCCTACATTAACATGGTTTTTTTTTTAAATCGTAAAAAAAAAACCTTAAAAACAAATAAGACACGAGCTATAGTAGGAATGATTATACACCTTACTACTCAATTGGAAAATTATGTGCTTGTCATTTTGATTTTTTTTTTCATCTAGCAAAGCTCATGGATCAAACATAATACTATGCCTATTCAACTTCCATGTTCTCATCATCAATCTCTGCACATAAGACCTTGATTTAGGAAGCAATGCAAGCCTCTTTTTTGAAGTGCTAAACATATAAGAGACTGCTAAAATTACACCGAATTATGCTCTACAACTTTTGGGGTTTTCAACTTTTAATTTCTGATATGAATTTGCAACCTTCAAAATTTCACCAACATTTCTCATGGGAGCCTTGTTTCCGAGCAAGGAAATGGTACAAAACAAAGAATTTTCGAGCACGTGATGCATTCAATCTTCATAATGCTCAGAAATATTCAGATCCATGACCTCTTTCCAACCATTTTCTTTCTCAACCACTCTTCCAACCCATTTAACAATATTGGCGCTCTCTCCATATGAGGGAACAATTAGCCACTTACTAGTCACTAGTTCCAACAACACCACCCCAAAGCTATAGACATCACTCTTATATGAAACCTTCAATGTGTAATAAAACTATGAAAAAGCAGGGTGTATCATGATAAAAAATTTAACAAGAACAACTTGATGCAACTTGTTTCCTTCTATATTTATAGTTTCTGAGGTAATCTTTGTTAGAGGTTTGAAATCATGCTTTGTACTTCAAAGGAATATTGACATGCATCAAAAGTGTGAGAAGATTTAAGAAAGAGATACTCGACGAAATGTTTATAGAAAGTAAATTTACTTGCAAACCCAACACCTTAAGATTATGTAACCCATAAAGCTCATCTAGTATACTTCCTGAAAATTTATTGTTGCTAGCATTGAAAATAGACATAAGCCTAAGTCTGCTTATAAAAAAATTATCATGGCTTAAAATTTGGCTAGATCAATTTCAGCTTGGAGGAACCATGAATCTCAAATATTATGTACATTTTTGTTGTATTTCAATCAACTTGAACTTATTGACAGCTAACAACACAAGTCAATTAGTTCAGTTATCATGCCCATAAACAATTCAGGTTTTGGAATTAAATATTCAGATTAGGTTAGTCTCTCGCTAAGGATACCTGACCAAAGCACAAATTATACTATATTTAGAGAGGTAAAAGGAATTTAAGTACTAGGAAAATAAATATTTAACATACAAAAAATGAATAGATGACCTGACTAGCCATGGAATTAGACATTAGGAACAAAATACCAATATAGCATGATCATAAAATAAACTCAAGGAAAAGGATATGAGTCTATGGTAGCAACCAGGATGCGATCTTTGTTGTCTCTAATAATACCTTAATCTAAGGGCGGTATGTAAATTTGTTTCTATATTTGTTCCATCTCGCAATCAAGGTCCTTCATGTGATAATGAAAATGCTCAGGGGAATGAATGATGTCAACTTGATACTCATGGAAATCGAGTAGTGTTCTGCATAGGAGGAACTCCATGTGCTAATAAAGATTTGTTTTTTGGGTATACAGATTAAAATGGCAATCAATGTGCCTAGTGTCTAGAACCTAACCATCCAACTCAAAAAGAACCTATGTATCTAGGGGTTGATGTCTGTGGCAGGATATTTCTCCATTGGCATGAGTTATATCTTCCTAGATGTGGCATGGTGTGATGTCACAAAATTGGGAGGAAAATTCCTCCAAATGGTGATGCACGTGCATATTGCCCATGTGGGCCCACTCTTGATAATGAGCCACTCCCTTGTGGACACAATGGTGTTTATGAGGCTGTAATATTCCAAAATGGAAAAGACAGGAATATAGAACATAAAATTGGAAAATGAAGTAAATACCAATACATAAAAACATGAGAAAATCATAGATCATTTTCATTACATGTAACAACAGCAAATGAGTACAATATATTGAGGAAAAGGTCACTCAAGTTAGGCAAAACAAGCCTCCAATGATCAAACACACCCAAACATGAAATGTTGTTGCAACTCAAGATGTTGGAGGACCATGACAGCATAGTCCCAGTGAGTGTCACTTTTGCTGGAAAAAATAAATACAAGTATCTACTGATGCAGTGCTAAAAAAGTGACAAGATCAGAGATATAAGCTCCCAAGAAAAATTCCAAGACAACCTAGAAGGGGTTTCCGGAAATACATCATATGAAAAAAGCAGCCCTACGGCTGAATAAGGCTCTACCACTAAATCAATGTTAGGAGATGGCTGATATTACAAGTAAATGGTTGCAACTTCTCCCTCTTAACTTTCTGTATGAAGGGCTTCTCCCCTCACTAGAAAACTAGATCACAAACTTGGGCACTAAGACCTCCACTGCACTACCCCGCAAAATAACGCAGTTTCTGAAGGAGACTACATTGTAGATGATGGAAATAGCTTGGCCTGATCCCAGATGGTGGAATAATCCTCAAGGAATCTCCTTGCTATCCTCCTAGATGAAGGGTTTCTCCCCTTACTAGAAAACAAGCTCATAAACTGGGTCTATCAACCCTCCACTTCTACTAACCTGCAAAACAATACAATCCTGAAGCAGACTGGGCTGTGGATGATGGCTGGAGCTTGGTCCAATGCTGGATAGTGGAAATGAAGCTAAATGAGCCTCTTCTGAGTAGGCACTCGATGTCCTCTGAGGATGAGGTTGGGATTTCCACTCGGAAACACCCTTGTGCTAAACAACACAATAGACTCCGCTAAATAGCTGAAGTGTGCAAAAAGTCATAAAAGACGAAGACATAAAAAATAATTAGAATGCCCTCTATGGCTTCCATCCTCTTCCTTATATGCTTGGTGAGCTTCCTCACCATGGTTCCCACTCATTAAAGATGCTACTGTCATGCATACACTCTTCCATTATAACTGTGATGTCCTCCATTAACTCTCCACTACCTCCATGAAAGCACTATTGATTTGGTCAACCTTGACCCTGTCCACATGCTTTAGCCCCTATTCACACCCAAAAGTTCTTTATTCAGATGATACAATGACCCACATTGACATTAGAAGTGGTTTTATTCCTACTAAAGAGATTTATGGGTCTCTCTACCCACTTATTCATCTATCTTGTTAGAAAAATAAAAAATTAATTTTCCAACTAGTTGGAAGCTAATTAGGAATATTACAGTCCTCCCCTCCCAAATTTTTCTTGTCCTCAAGCTACTGCAAGGATGGATACTACAAAACCTCCTCTCCTTCCCATATAGCATCCTCATTCGATAGACTCCTCCACTGAACCAGATGCTCTCCAATCAATCTATCCCTTAGTTGCCCCTCCCAAGTGTCCAAGTTAGCCCTTGGTGATAAAACGAAATGGCTCACATCATAAAGAAGTGGGAGATTCATGGGGGAAGCTACATGTTGTCTAATGGCCTTATTGAGGCATGAGATATGAAAAATGTCGGGGATCTTAATCATATCCTCATGCAGCCCTACGGTGAATAACACTCTACCACTGAATCAATGTTGGGAGATGGCTGATATGATAAGGAAATGGCTACAACTTCTCCCTCCTAGCTTTCTATATGAAGGGCTTCTCCCCTCACTAGAAAAGTAGCTCACAAACTTGGGCACTAAGCCATCCATTGCACTACCCTGCAAAATAATGCATTTTCTTAAGGAGACTACACTGTGGATGATGGCAGAAGCTTTGCCTAATCCCGGATGGTGGAATAATGCTCATTGAATCTCCTTGCTAGCCTCCTAGATGAAGGGTTTCTCCCCTCACTGGAAAACAAGCTCAGAAACTGGGTTGATCAACGCTCCACTACTACAGCCCTGCAAAACAACAAAATCCTGAAGGAGACTGCGCTGTGGACAATGGCTAGAGCTTGGCCCAATGTCGAATAGTGGAAATGAAGCTAAATGAACCTCTCCTGAGTAGGCACTCAAGGTCCTCTGAGGATGAGCATGGGATTTCTGCTCAGAAACACCCTTGTGCTAAACAACACAACATACTCCGTGAAACAGCTAAAGTGTGCAAAAAGTCATAAAAGACCAAGACATAAACAATAATCAGAATGCCCTCTATGGCTGCCATCCTCTTCCTTATATTCTTGGTGCGCTTCCTCACCATGGGTCCCACTCATTAAAGATGCTACTCTCATGCATACACTCCTCCATTATAATTGTGATGTCCTCCATTAACACTCCACTACCTCCATGAAAACACTGCTGATTTGGTCAACATTGACGCTGTCCACATGCTTTAGCCCCTATTCACACCCAAAAGTTCTTTATTCAGCTGATACAATGACCCACATTGACATTAGAAGTGGTTTTATTCCTACTAAAGAGATTTAGGGGTCTCTCTACCCACTTATTCATCTATCTTATTAGCAAAAGAAAAAATTAATTTTCCAACTAGCTAGAACTAATTAGGAATATTACAATCCTACCCTACCAAATGTGCTTGTCCTCAAGCCACTGCAAGGATGGATATTTCAAAACCTCCTCTCCTTCGATATAGCATCCTAATATGATAGACTCCTCCACTGAACCAGATGCCCTCCAATCAATCTGTCCCTTAGCTTCCCCTCCCAAGTGTTTAAGTTAGCCCTTGGTGATAAAACCAAATGGCTCACATCATAAAGAAGTGGGAGATCCATGGGGGAAACTACATGTTTTCTAACGGCCTTCTTAAGGCATGAGATATTAAAAATGTTGGGGATCTTAATCCCAATGACAAGCCCCAATCCATATGCTACTCTCCCAATAAGATGGATCACCATGTGTGGCTCATATAAAAGCTCATCAATCCCTTACTTCTGTAGTGTAGAGGAGCTGAACGACTGAAAATGATAGACCAAATTGTCCACCACACGATGTCTCTCTCTCCATTTATGATATGTTTAGGACTTTTGTTGTTCTTGGGTTGCATCAATGTTGTCCGTAGGAGATCGGAATACATCCTGACTCTCTAGGATCCAATCTTTGGCTCTAGGAACCTTGCTTGTCCAAGCCATTCCACATATAGTGAATATAACATCATCACCATATGGAGCCAAAAGAAGAAAAATACTGAGTGCAATATGAAATTTCGGGTAGTGACAATAGTCCCCCAAGTGGAACCAACGCATTTTGTCTCCTTGCTGCCCCTAAATATAATGTGGCAAGTAGCTCCCTAACCACTTGCATGTTGTGTTGGTCTACTCATCTACTTGGGATTAGTAAATGGCATTGCGTGTCAACTGAGTATACCCATAATAGAAAAATACTTTCCCAAAGCCATAAAAGAAAGGGAAAGCTCTATCACTGATTTTGGTCTTAAGAAGACCATGAAGTTTAGGGAGAGGCTTGCCCTCTTGTGGAGAAATGTACTGCAAATAAATGGCAAAGGAATGCAAATACTTTGTTAGTTGATTAATAAGTACAAAGACACAACCCTTGCCATGTAATTTTGGCAAGATGGTGATGAGGTCCATAGATGAGCTCTCTCATCTCTCTCCCAGAAGAGTTACTGGTTTTAGCAACCTTGTAGGATCGTTATTTCCCTCCTCCTTCTTCAAGAAAACTACACATTCCTTGATATGCTGGAGCACATCCTCCTTGAGACACTTCCATGATAACCTCTCCCAAATGGCTCGATATATCTTGATGAAATCCTGGTGACCAGAAAGGAGTGAATCATGTGCTACATGTAGTATCTTCTCCTTGAGCTTGGAATCTCTAATCAAGAAGATCCGACCTTGGTAATAGATGACTCCATCCACCACTCTATACCTCTCATCAATAACCTATCCATCAATTACTATACATGTGAATTTATTTTTCAAATACTCCACCGATAGCTGGGAATCCCAATATGGATCTATATCCCTCAATGACAGCATTTCTAACTTCTGTGATAAGGTACCTATCATCTCATAGCTCCCTATTTAACATGCTCAATGCGAAAGCCACATGTCAGAGTACTGCAATCCAAATTTAGATGCCTTCCTTGTAGCTGCTTTTGCCCAAGAAAATATTTGAGTTTATGGAGGTCAATATTCTCTTTCAAGTTATTTCCCTTCCAAAACCTCCTCAGTTTGATCAATGCATGTATGAAGATTAGAAACACTCTACCATATATGGAAGACTCCTTCCAATGCGGAAGTATCTTTTGACTCTCAAAAGCTATGGAATAGCCCTCTTTCACCCTACTTATGCCATCATCCACTCCTGAAGCGTCGCCTTTTAGCACAAAAGGCTTGGTGAAACTTGGTAATATTGATACCAAAAAATTATTCATCTCCTCCTTGAGCCAATCAAAGGCCCTCTACGTTGTGCTAGTCCCATACAAGTTTCTCCTCTTAGCCAAATCTGTGAGTGGTGTCACTTGTTGTGAGAACTCTTGCTGTGAGCTCATATCTATAACCATTTCTCTAAAATTTCACATTGAAAACTACAAAAAATGACAGGAGAGTCGTCATCCATGCCGATTGTCATCATAAAATTTTCTACAACGTTGCTGATTTTGAATCAGCGATATCTCGCTCATCCGAACTCCAATTCGGCCGATTGTTTTTTTGAATTTGGGTATTTTTTCTCAAGGAATATAGATATGGTCTTAGTTTTTGAAATTTTTTTACCAAAAGTTTCATATCTAATCTGCAAACTCTCTGCCCCAAAAAATCATGGAGTTTGCTAAAGATTGTTGCAAAACATTGAAAATGAAATATGCTTAAAACCCTCATTTCCATGGATTCGTAACCTGAATCTGGTACCATGGGTGGATGAATACGATGGGACGGTGTCATTTACAATAACATGGCTAAATTTCATTGGTGGATGGATAACATGGTTGGATGAATACCATGGGTGGATTCCATTTTCCTTTCCGATCACATATAAGGTTGTCCTCTTAGCCAAATCTGTGAGTGGTGTCACTTGTTCTAAGAACTCTTTAACCAAATTCCAATTTGGGGGCCTCCCTCATGGAATGCCTCTAAATAATAAAACATCATGGTCCTGACTTCCTCTGCGCAAATAATTCTCCATCTTATGTGTGGAGGCTTCTTGAGGTGGATAGGTATGCATGCCCTAGATATTTTGATGATTACCACTCTTCTCATCTATCCATGCCATCTGCAAGGCCTCCCAATCTGTAGTGACCTCCCCTAGTGTAATCAGTCACTGCACACCCAATATCACATTGGTTTCAGGGGTCTTGACAATAAATAAGTGATCTATCAAGCTGTATTTCCCCAAATTTATAGTCAGTACCGGAAAACACTTCCCCCACTGCTTATTCCTAGGGACCACAACTAAGAATCCTTCAAAATCATTGGTGGATATGTCTCCCCGCTTCACTAGTTAGGCATCAATAAAATTGTGGGTAGTCCCACTGTCTATCAATATCGACACAAGTTTCTCCTGCATTGTGCCTCTGTCTCCCAATGATAGATTCTTTGAAACTCCTCGCAAGGATGCAAAGGCTCCTTTAGTTGGATAAAATGTTCCATTTCCACCTCCAAGTTGGGGTTGATCTCCTCCTGGTGCTACAACACTGGTATCTCCTTCTAGCTCTTCTTCTTCCTCCTCATCATTATTGGAGAATATCTCATCATCACTAAGAGACCCTTGGTCTTGGTTCTCATTTGAGGGAGGAACCTTCATAGCTTGCCCTTTTGACTGAGAGGAGAACACTTGCTGAAGGGGGGCTCTTGCCCTTGGAAAATTATTTTGCAAGTCTCTAGCCCTCTTAATATTAATTATCGATCTGGGAGTCATAAACGTGAGTTGTAATGCATATTCGCGCAGCTTAATGGTCAGGGTATAAATATATTCCTTTGTAATTATAAACTAGATACTCGAATGAAACACACATTTGCTCGCAAATAAAAAATCTTGAAAATTAAACTCACTGAACTAATTCCTATCAAGCAAACTCCATACTGGAATTAAACTAAAAGAAATCCTCAATCACACTACAAGAAAAAATGACATTGGTGAGGGTCATGCTTGTGATGGACCTTTAAGGTCTGTCACCAATGTCACATATGGTGAAGGTCCTTAAAAAAATGTCACTGTAAGTGTATATAGTGATGGTCCCTTTAAGGTTCGTCACCAAAGCCACTTTCAATGACACTTTTGATGAGGGTCGTTAAAGGCTCATCACTAATTCTCTCTTTGGTGACACTTCTAGTGACAAACTTTTAATGACCCTCACCAATGCTCCTTTTTTTACTTTTGGTGACGGTAAAAAAATGTTCATCACCATTGATCATTACAATGAGTTTTTGATGACAATATATGCCTATTAATATATTTTTTTCAAAAGATAACAATTTAAGGCCATTATTGTGGAGTATTTTTTATGTTATTTCCAAGGCCATAGTGGTTAGAATTAGTCAATTTTTTAAGAAGTAATTAGTGTGTATCATTTCCCTCAAGTAATCACTAGTTGAATAGAGTTTTCCTATGAGTCAACACATGATTCATATCTATTAAGTTTATTGTCTATTAAATTCCCTTTAGATAAACTTCCACTAGTGTGTGTAGGAAATATATTATTTAATACATAATCAAGCTCTGACAATTCTATTAATGAGAAAGACCTAACACTCCTCAACAATCCGGGCACACCTTAAATTAATGCTTTGTCACACACTAAAATTTCTTAGCACCTCGCATGTCTTGGAACATCTTTGTACCTAGAACATATTGTCATGAAACTGACACTCAAGCACATAGCGGCATGCGCTAGCACAACATGGAACTCTCCTACCATGTGTTGGCATGCATGTAGTCCCTAACATGCCCTGGAACACCTTGGTTGAATGCATTGACATATATTAGCACTTAGCACACAATGCCACTTGGCATGTATTGGGACCTATTATTAGTGTGACTAGCATGCCCCTTTTGAAAAAGATAAAGTCCTAACATATTAACCTTCTTATGTGTTTATTTCCTTACATTTTAGCTTGGTTCTTTGTTTTTTTGCCTTGAAATTTCCTGACACATATTGACATACCCTGGCACCCTCCACATCCTTAGCACCTGGCATGTATTGGCATATCTTGGCACTATTTGGAACATATAATTAGCACACCCTGGAACTCCCTAGCACACTTTGGCACTTCTTTACATGCCTTTATATTCCATAGCATGCCTTACCAATGCTTAGCATACCTTGTCACTCCCTCCTTGGTATGACAGCTAGCACTCATTAACTCTAATCCATGACACACGTTCCTCATATTCATTAACTTTGATTAATTTTGACACACAAGCTATAAGATGACACAAGTTGAGTGCCCCAAAACTTATACACAACAAGATATAAGCTGACACAAGCTGAGTGCCCCAAAAATTATACATAAAAATGTACAATATGTAATTATCTAGAATAGTTTAAAACATGAGCATGAAGCCAAAGTATGCCACATCTCATATAAAAAAAATTAACTAAAGGAAAAGCAATGTTGTATCTAGCACAAAGTGATCTCCCTTTTTCTAAAACTCCTATGTCAAGCCCCTTATAATGACCACAGGCTTGCCTCCTGAAAATCATATTCTAAACTTCTCCTAACACACTTCGTCGTTAGCACATTTGAAATCGCTGACACTCCCTTTTACACACTATTATTTGTTCCTTTCCATGCATTTTGACCTGGTTATCCTTTGATATGCCCCAACACTCCCTAACACTCTAGTTCAGCATGCATTGACATTGTCCGACATGTGTTAGCATGCCTTCTAATTCCTTTTCATGCCCTGGCCCTTCCTAGCTATCATGCCCTCACAACTACCCTTATTTAATTTTCAACTTGGGAACCCAACCAAGCCCTCGCTTGAATACAAGAGCTTGACCAAGTTATAGTTACTACAAATAGACTATATTGTTGAATTGCGTAGCTTGGTAGGTACTCCACAAGCCTAGTGAGATGGATTTGTGTGAGTTTGGTCACAAAAGGCTTTGTGTGGAATATAAGCAAAGAAAAGGGATTTTGGACCCAAGACGGGGTTTAAAATATAAAATAAAATTAAAAAGGAAAATTAATATTTCCTAAGTTCTAAGTGGATAAAACCCGTAAGTTCTAGAGGGTTCCTAAGAGGTCTAGGAAAAAATATTTAAGGAGTCCTTAGGATGAAGGAAATAACATCGAGTGAGAAGGAGCTCATTTGATCAAGGGGGCGAAGGGACATGTAGTCCTAAAGAGGTCATGATCATTATCATGTATAGCAATCATTAAGATGCCTCAATATACTTTGGCATGGTTTAATATTAAAGTTATTTGAGATTAGTTATTGGAAAGTAGAAGAGAAGTAACAAAGGATGATTTGGTACTTAGAATACACTAACACTTGGCACCTGACACTCATTTTCACCTAGTGTTGGTGTGCATAGCATGCCCCTCTTGGAAAATGTAAATTGATGACTTATTAACCCTATGATGTGTTCATTTCCTTGTATTTTAACTTGTTTCTCCTTTTTGTTTCCTTGATAGTCCCTGGCATGTATTGTCATACCATTGCAGATATTGGCATGCCTTAGCACTCAACACATCTAAGCATATTTTACATGCCTTCGAACTATCTGGCACATGTTAGCATTCCCTAGCATGCCTTGGCACTCGTGCCCTCACAAATATCCTTACATTTTTTCATGACTTGGGAACCCAATCAAGTCCTTAGCTACTCACGTGACTTTGGTCTACTTCAACTGTAACAACTTGATCAATTGCACATACTACAAGTAGATTGTGCCTTGTTCACCTAATAACTTCATATATCTCATCTTAGGCCAGTCATGTCCAAGATGAACTTTTCCCACTTAAAAACTTACCAAGACAAGGATCACATCTAGCCATGGCCATAAAACAACTAAGAAACATAGCTTACATAGGAAATATTTCACATGTATGTCTAGTTCATATAAACAGTAGAGCATTAATTGAGAGTTTGCAAGAACCACAGGATACACAAGACACACAAGACATGGGCCAGCACAAGTTTAGTTCCCCAAAACTTATACATAACAATGTACAATATGGAATTGTGTAAAATAGTTTAAAACATGAGCATTCGGCCAAAGTATGCCACATGTCATATACAAATAATAGATAAAGGAAAAATAGTGTTGTTCCCAACACAAAGTCTCCCTTTGTTTAAAATTTCTTTGTCGAGCCCCTTATCACAATAGTAGGCTAGCCTCTTACAAATCCTATTATGAACTTTTTCTAACACACTTCATCCTTGGCACACTTGAATTCACTGAGACTCCCTGGAACACACTGTTATTTGTTCATTTCCATGCATTTTGAGCTAGTTCTCCCTTGTGATAACTCGACACTCCTTAACACTCCTCAACATGCATTGACATTGTCCAGCATGTGTTAGCACGCCTTTCCATTCCTTGTCATTCCCTAACCCTTCCTAGTTATCATGCCCTCAAAACTACCCTTACTTAATTTTCAACTTGGGAACCCAACTAAGTCCTCGCTTGACTATAGGAGCTTTACCAAGTTATGATTACTACAACTAGAATATGTTGTTAAATTGTGTAGCTTGGGAGGTACTCCACAAGTCTAGTGAGATGGGTTTGTGTGATTTTGACCACAAATTTTTTTGTGGGAAAATAACCCAAGTGAAGGGGCTTTGCACTTGAGATGAGGTTTAAAATATAAAAGAAAATTAAATAGAAAAATCATATTTCCTAAGGTCTAAGTAGATAAAATTCGTAAGTTCTAGAGCGTTCTTAAGAGGCCTAGCCAGAAAAAGATATTTAAGGAGGCCTTAGTATGAAGGAAAGAACATCAAGTGAGAAGGAGCTCATTTTATCAAGGAGGCTAGGAGAGATGTAGTCCTAAAGTAGGTCTAGTTAGAGGTCTAAGTAAGCGTTGCTAAAGGGAGGCCATGATCATCCACCAAGAGTAAGATCATCATGTGAGGGTTCAGAAGAATGTCACATACCTTAACGGGTTTGAGATAGGAAGTAGGATGGCATATTGTTGGTTTTCTTTGTGTAGATAAAGCTCAAGAGAGGTGACTCATGAGAATTTTGGCATGTTATTTCAGTGTTGTTTCTATGTGAAGTCCGCATCAAATTTTGAAATAGTAGAGAGAGTTGAGACCCTACCTTGTGCTAGTTACTAGGTTGTGAGGTCTATGATAAATACCAACACAAATGGAGGAGGGTTTGCACTAGAATTTAGGGCCAGAACTGAAGTAGTCACAGGTGTAATAGTGATTGAAGTAACCGTATTTTGAGGGTCATAGAGATATAAAGTCCAGTTCAAGATTTAGTCAAAGAAATGACTAGAATCTATGGATCCGTATGAGCTAGGCCGAGTCTCTTATGGAGGAAAGAGTTTTCTTTTTGCTATGGGTGGATATGGTTTGTTCTAAAGCAATTAGAATAGAAGTATAATTCCCTATTTAGGGAGGTTTCCTAGCATGTTCAATCCATAAGGTATGTCATTAATACTGAGACAAATTTTCAAAGAAGAAGACAGGTTGTGACCCTTAGAGAGAGGTTTATCTCTACAATATATACCACAAATTTGGAAGATGGTTTGCAGAAGTATGTGTGGAGATAGCAAATCCAAAGGAAGGTGGAACCTGATTAGAAGATGGAGCATAATAAATGTGTCATATGGGGAATGGATTGACATGAAGAGGAGATGATTTTGTTGGACTGTCCATAGAGTTTTGGATAGAGATATGAAGCAGCCTATAAACAGTTAGTCAATGGACTGTTAATGGATGATTTGTGACCCTAGTTCAATGATCTACAAATTGTTAGAAGGATGATAAGATGAGTAGTTCAGATTTGTTCATATATTGGACAACAAAAAATTGGTACACAAGAATAGTGATTTTGACAGGACTCAAATCACTATTAGATGGCATATTTGAAGAGCCCTAGACGAGGGCAGTGTTGTGGGCACTAGATCAGTAAAAAAATTTACTGTGGTTGGGAAAATTGATGGTAGTTCAAGTAAAATTTGAGGGTTGTTAGGTGACTGTCAAAGAAGAGCTCTAAGTCCTATACTTGTGAAGGAAAACAAGACTGGTAGAAGGGTAGGTGTATTGGGCCTAAGGACGTGTAGAATTTGAAGGACTAAAGTAGCAGTCAAGTGGGCTAGTCAACTAGCCCTAGTTGACTGTATTATAGAGTATTACGTCATTGAGAAGAAGGGAAACCTCCATATCCCTAGACTTGTCATCTTGGAGGAGCAGCATGGAAAAAGTGGGGAAACCAAAGAGTTGTTTACAATAGAGTTGTGAACAACTAATCAAAAATTGTACGTGTTTCAAACGTTAAAGGAAAAAAGAGGTAGATAGAGGGAAAAGTTTTTTGAGCCGAGTTCAGTAACATAAAGGAGTTTAGTTCATTTATAGAGGCGGATTGAGGAGTGTCATAATGGGATGAAAGAGGACCTGCTAGATGTGTTCAAGACATGTGGATTGAAAGGGCTATGTATGTCCACCATAAAAAATTGAGTCAATTGTTGTCTTGTTCAAGATATATTGGTTGTCAAAGGACTAACACCAAGCCCTAGTTGTATTCCTTGTATCAGTGTGATTGTAAAGGGTCATCATCCTTGGTACGAGAGCTCTAGCCTATTCTATTACATTTTGTAATTTAACGAAGAAAGGTTTGAAAAAGTTAAAAAATTTCATGTGCACTAATTGATTCCCTGATGTGTGTAGATTTCATTGTGAATGTTGATGTGTTGTGGCACTTGAATGTGTTTGCATCAAATATTCTAAGACCAAACCCAAATTCTCATGTGTCGTGGAAATTCAACATATGCCTTTTTCACCTAAGAACTACATGTAACTCATATTAGACTACTCATGTCCAATCTCAATTGATCCCACTTAACAAGTTACCAAGACAAGGCTCGTCACATACAACTGTGGTCTTAAAACAACTAAGAAACATAGTTTACATCTTTACATGCCATAACACCTGACATGTCTTAAATGCCTTGGAATTATGTGGCATGTGCTAGCATCCCCTACATTCCTTGACATGATTTTACACTCCCTAACACACCGTAGCACTTCCTAACACACCTTGGTAGTTTAACATGCCTTGGCATTGCCTAGCATATAACCTTGTCACTCCCTCCTTAACACACCTAGAACTCATTGACACTCCATATCACACACTTTTATTTGTTCATTTCCATGAATTTTGATCTAGTGCATCCTTGTGTTTACCTGACACTCCCTAACACTCCCTAGCATGCATTGGCACACCCTAACACCTAGCACATCTTGGCATGCCACCCTACCACTCTAGCATTCATTGGAACTACCTAGCATACCTTTTCACTCTCTCCTTAGCACACCTAGAGCTCATTGAAAATCCCAGTCACAAACTCGTATTCATTCATTTTCATGCATTTTTACCAAGTGATCCCTTGTGTTTCCATATCATTCCTTAACACTCCTTGGCACATGTTGGTACACCCTAACACCTAAGACATCTTGGCATGTCGCCCTGGCCTCTAGCATGCCTTAAAACTACCTATCATACGTTGTCAATCCCTCATTAGCACACTTGGAAGTCACTGACACTTCCAATCACAAAATCTTATTTGTTCATTTCCATGCATTTTGATGTATTGTTCCCTTGTGTTACCCTGGCACTCCTAGTTAACACTTCCTTGCACGTGTTGGCACATCTTGGCTGCATCCCGCCCTAGCACTCTATCATTCCTTATTACTTCCAAGCATGCCTTGTCACTCCTCCTTATCACACATGGAACTCATTGAAACTCCTTGTCACACACTATTATTCATTCATTTACATGCATTATGACATAGTTCTATCATGTGTTTCTCTAGCACTCCATAACACTCCTTGGCACACATTGGCACACCCTGGAACTTGGCACAAATTGGCATGATTTCCTAGCACTCTATCATGCCTTGGAATTTCCTAACATACCTTGTCTCTTCCTCCTTAGCACACCTATAACTTGCTAACACTCCCCCCTTAACACATTTCATGTCTTGGCATGCCTGGCATGTGTTGGCACTATCTGGCACATATTAACACACCCTGACACTTCTTGAAATGCCATAGGATTCCCTACTATTCCTTCACTCCCCCATTGCCATGCCTGACACTTGCTTACACCCCCAACACACCCTCTTATTCATTCATTTCCATTCTTTTTGACTCGATGATTTATGTTTAATGGGGTGCATGTCTAGAAAGAGTTCCTTTAAGAGAATAAAAAAATGATCTCACCATTACTGACATAAGTAATTGAGAGATTCTACTTTAGTGACAGTAGGAAACTACACAATAGATTTTAAGAATGACATTTTTTATGTTTTTTTGTTATGGTGTGAGAATGGTAAGAATTGAGTGGTCAATAAGGTGTGTGAATGATTAGAATAGCTTCTCACTCCCTCTGTGGCATGACAACTATCACTCATTGCCACTCCCTGACACACCCTCATATTCATTCACTTACATGTATTTTTTCATAGTGCTGCCTTGTGTTGTCCTAGTACTCCTTAACACTCCTCAACATGCATTGGCACTCTCTTACCATCAACATGCATTAGCACTCAATTATGCAATCCTTAATTTTGAGCCTTAACATTGTATTTTAGAAGTTATATTCCAATGATAACAAGTGAAAACTCTGATGATGCCCTTCCAACTTTCATGTATTGTACCAATTAAACTATTGTGGCCCAAGTTAAGATACAATAAGCTACTCAGGTTTCCAAATGAAGCTGGAATAGTTCCTATAAGGTAGTTAGCTAAGAGAGACAATACTGAAAGGTTTCTCATAATCTCAGGAGGGATTTGTCCTTCCAATAAATTATCTGAAAAATGTACTATCAAATAATAAATATGCTTGCATTACCAGGTGCCATGTAACCTATGGAGTATCTCAGCATGGTTGACAGCGTGTTTCCGCGAAGCTGTGGATTGATTAACTGTGCAATTCCAAAATCATTGATGTGCACCTATGGTGATCAATTCCACACATGGAGTCTTTGCAGCTAGGCATTTATTTTTCTAAAAAATGTTTGGGGTGTCACTGAATTGGTGGAATTCTCAAATTCATGCAATTGTAAATTATGTAGGAGATTTGTTGCTTTTATTATAGAGGCTAAGGTTTGCAAGGAGAATATAGGGTTTGTAGGGCTTAGGGGAAAAGAAGCATCAATTTATAGCTCTTTGATATACTAAAGAGTATGGATTATATGAGTAGTTGATATGGATTATATGAAATTGAATCCACCTTGAGATGGAGGTTGTTATGACTCTTGAAGCCTCATCCTTCTTCCTGTCGATGAAATTTTTTTATTAGTTATCCCTTGGATAAGAACCACCATTTTCATAAATTCCTATGACCCTTGACTCTTCAACAATGTTCCCATGTAGTTGTGCCCAAATTCCATAATTGTGCCCATTAAAATTTATAAGATATATCCTGAAACTCATAATGTTGACCCACTGATTTGATCCTAGATTTAGTTTGCAATTAGAAACCTAGAACCAATCCAGTAAACAAATATAACTTTTTAAGAGCATCTACGACTTTCATAAGATTGTAGGCAACATGCTACATCTTAAACCATTATCTTTAATACCATGTTGGAGAATAGAGGGATTTTGTATAGTAGAAAATTTGTATTCTAAAATAGAGGTGGCATCTAAATACATTATTACAACACCTAAGAAAAAACAAGCATAGTTCAACATACTAAGAAGTGTAAGAAACAAAATTATTTCCATACACAACACATATAATATGTTGCTCACCATATAATAAATACACCCATAAGACCATATTTTTTAGCACCAATATGTAACCAACACAATCCATACCTTGCTTAACATAAAATGAATTCTCTACATGCACTAGCTATTTTGGGTTGATTTATCACTAGATGTTCACTGAGTTAGACTAAAGTCCCACTACACAACTGATCTTCCACTAGTTCCTCCAAAATTTAGAACTAGTTTAATTGAAAGCAACTTGAAATAATTGACCCTGATTGCTACAAATTAACAATCACACATGCTTAACTGAACTCCAACTCCTCTAACTCGAATTTACCAAGCTAAATTAGTAACAAGATCCATGTCACCTCAGTTAATTGCCTCCACGTTGTTTGTTGATGTGGAAATTCAATTTTTCTCAATTTGACCAAGGCAAAGTCAAATTGAGATTTTCTTGCTGCATTTTTCAATAGTAGGCATTTTCCTACTCTATATAATGTTTTCCCTCAACCAGGTATGGTAACGAATGTGTTTTTTGTCGTTGTTGATCACTTCCTTTGGACGGGAATTTCGGCACCCCATAAGAAGACTGTTGAAACAAAATCCACCCATAACGTCTTCTTCGAGCACTAAAGAAAACCCTACCCCTTTCGAACCTCCTCCTAAACCCAAAACTGAAATACATAAGGTATATATTGAAGGTGGGTGGGAATAAGATCGTCGTCGCATATGTGTGACATGAATCAACGAACTAAATTTCACTCTGTTTCGCCTCTCCCTCCTGACTCAATAGGTCAAGCTCAAGCTTGATAAGGAAGAAGGTTTAGGGTCGAGAGAAAGCTCTTTGCCCATTCCTATTTCAAGGTTTCATACTTACTGATTATAGGGAAGGGTCTATTATATAAGTATCAACAACTTGGACTCGGTTGAAGAAAGAATAGGGGGTTTTACTAATTGATCATCCCATTATTTGACTAATAATTGGAGGGAGGACCCTTCCTTTTTTATTGGATGGAACAGCCACCGATGCCATTAAAACAATGAGAGATATATAAAACCCTTTTTCTAAACAATGACTAAAGAACAATGCATCATTAGGGGGTTATATGGGTTCGATATGGGAGAAGAGGGCTGACCACTCTCTTTATATAGATAATAAGGGGAGCAGCCCTACTATTATAATAAGGGTAAGGTATGCACTGATGAAAAAAAGAATGACCGAAACTGCCTATTACTGAAAGAGAAGCGTTTGCATGGCATTATGATTAGTTGGGGACTCACGACCCTTTGAATAAGAATAGGGCTAATGAAGCATCAGATCACCATATGTTGAACCATGAAGACGGAAACAACAACCAAGACTGGAACCTCAGAAAGAAGGTCGGGAAGTTCTTGAAAGAAAAGAGCATTATATCTATTTGGTACTCAACTTGGGTGGCTAATCTGGTTTTGGTCAGAAGGAAAAATTCAAAATGCACGGGCCTTATTATGATTTAAGCTGGGAGATAAGGCAACGATTTAAGGAATCTGGATTAGAATAGTAGGGGCCGGAACTTCCCATTGCCTAAATTAATTGTAGGTTTTGTTTTTTGCTTCATTATATATAGTAGGGGGTGGGGACCAGTAGCTTAGCTTAACACTAGGTTGGAACCAATAGCAACTATTTTTCTGGGTATGAGTAGGCCATCGAACGAATGGACTCTAGATTCTCTTCCCACCACAGCCACTTCGTACTTAGTTGTTTATGGCCCCTCCGAACAGATGAAATGGAATCACTTAGCTGAATGGGGAGATAGATGGAGTAGAAGTAGTTGCTCATCGTTACATATGTTATATTACGTATATAACGACTCCCATAAAATGAGGAATAAGCCCACCTGAAATAAAGAAAGAAAGGAAGAAATAAGGGTGGGGGGCGGGCTCTTGCCAACTACTTTATTCGTCCTCTAGGCAGGCAAGGTTATTACCCTTCTCAACTCATTGTATGTGGCATACTTCCGTAAGTGGCTTAGTGAGTGCCTTCCCTCCCCCCCCCCCGCCTAACTCCTATACAGACGGGGAAGTGGAATGAGAAAATGAGATACAAACAACTGGGATCGCTGGTCGTAATAGATCAACTTGAATTCCAGTTCTTTCTCTAACATGAGAGTTCCATTTTAGGGAAGGACGACGTACTACGATATCTTCGGTTTCATCGAGCCCTGCTTTGATCTCTGGTTTGATGGTTGTACGTGCTAAAAATCCAGTACATCCCACTTCGTTCCCCATCCCAGTGTTTCGCAACACCTCGAGTTTACTTATTTTGTTAGGTCCTGACCTCCCTGCCATGATCTCCCCAGTGGTTCATATAGGAGCTATTTCCGTTTCATCCTTACCCGTGTTTATGATGTTGAATATGAAAATAGCAGAGATTCATGAAAAAGTATCGCGCTATCCACCAGTGAGTGGTATTATTGTATTGATCCTTCGGTGGGAAATGTTGTTCATCCCAGATAATGATCACACTTTGGAAGGTTACAAGTGGGACTACTTCTCTACTCTACCTTATGGCTAGTACCTTACAGAGAGCTTACTAAGGCAATACATAAAGCAAGTAGAATGGATAAAGACTACTATAGACTTCTTTAGAGCTAGTACTCTCATTGCTCAGACCTACCGGAAGGAGTCCACATAGTATAGTGAGTAGTATGGCCTAAGACCTTATGGAAGTCCATATGGCTAGTACACTTCTTGGAAATATGGAATGGAATAAAATGACATCTATGATCTGGATTATTCCCCTTGTTGATGCCCCATTGGATATAACTTAGGAATAATATACCCCATTGGATTGGATTAGTACAAAGCCTTACTACTAGCCCATAGAGGAGAGACTGCCTTAGGTATAAGATAGAGAGCTTTAGCTCTAGCCATTGATGCACGTATCACGTATATATGCAGTATCATATGTTGTATAGATCCCAACATAAAGGCTTTCACGTATTTGAACTAATAAAGGGGACTTTGGTGGGAAAAAACCTACATGGATAAGTTGCGTAATCGGGGTGCCTCTCACACTGGGGACTATACTCCTCCCTCTGGCCTCTCCTATACAAAGACATCAACAAAATATTTTGTATTCTATCCGTGCCTACTTGGTTGGGTTGGGTGAACCTCACTATCTCCATTTGTTGGTGGGAACTTGGCTCAACAACCTCCCCTCTTTGAATAGCTCTATAGTCCCTTATCCCTGAGGTGTCTGTCTCTATTTATTGGTGCCTTGGTGGACTTGGTTGGATAAAGAGGAGAAGCTGGTCAGGGTGGAAAAGTGTATATGCTCATTAGGATATGCTAATTAGTATATGGGTGGGTGCTAAGGATCACCTACCTCTTTAAAATGGCAAAGTGAAACATATAAATGCAACCTCCTATAGTGACAAACATGTACAATGTCTTAATGACGGCATCCCAGCTTAGAGAAACCTCATGAAATGGAATTCTTACTCAATAAGAAAATCCATATTGATTAGTTTTCCCGATTTCCTAAAAGTTGTAGTCCACGGCAAGAAGCCTTAAGAGAATACATTGACTCCTGGGATCAAGTACCAGCATTGAGTGGTGAAGGTGAGTGGGGGTATCGTGGCCCTATCCTTCCTCTCGGCCAGTGGTGAGGCTATCCTCTATCCAACGCTTATCTCGTGTGGCTTCCGTTCGTTGCCCCGAAAGTGCTAGAAAGCAAGCAATCAACTCTTAAAATGGTGTATCGAGAACAGTTCACACGTCTCGAACTGGGCATGGTGGGTGGGTGTCACTACTCTCTGATGAATGTTTTATTTAGGAAAGTTCCAAGCGAACTTGGCACCTGGTCCGAATCTATTAGCTATGTGGGGTGGCCCCTCTTCCTCTTTCCCTTCCTTCAACCTCAAAGAAATCGAAAGCATCCTGCTGCCCATAGGTAAACGACATGAAAAAAAGGGCATAGTGTCCAGTAAGAATCAAATCCATTTATGTGCCCCGATGTTGTGGTGGTTTTCCCATAAAAATAAAAATGAGGTTTTTACAATTGAGAAGTGTATTGTATTGAGCAGGTTTTCCTGATCTCCACACCACAATATGTTGATCTCTCGTTTATGGATTTCACGGAATATGGATTTCACGTGGATTATTCCCCTTTATTCCCCATTGGATTAGTCCCATTGGCTTATTGAATGAATTCGAGCAAGCTCTCCTGTTGTATTCCTTCAAGCAAGGGATATTGCTAGAAGAAGGAAGCGAGCAGGCAAGGAAGAAAAGCATACCAGCATGAAGCCAAGCCACTTATCAGAGTGAGGGGAACTTGTTTGGTGAAGCCAGAAGCACTTATATAGAGTACTGATTATCCCGTAATGATGTCTATACAAAATACCCTAAGCAAGAGCAAGGGATACCAACACGCTTTAAGGCTAGCCAGACACATAGGTAGAATATGCCTTTGTTCCTAGGATCGATCAACCACAGCACAACACCTCACGCGAGTTGTTCACAAATCCAGTACGCAAGTATCTCTAAGCAAGGAAGAAAAGCATACCACCTGTATGCAATGCAATCCATACTTTATTCCTGAACTAGTCTGAGGGAGACCAGAGAAGAGATTCAGACCTATTGGCAGTTATTGTCTGAACCAATCCCAGCTGCCCCCGTAACTTAAATCAGGCCACGGAGCGATAAGCCAGGCAGTGACATTCCCCCTGCTTGTGATATTTTGATTCATGGTTTGGAAAAATTCTTCATGGTGACAAAATTTTCTCGTGAGACTACTGCCCATATCTTTGATGAAAATAATTTATTGAGCAGCATAGACAGTCCAGAAGAGAATTATTTACATACAGATAATGGCGAGCATGGTAGTGGTCAAGCTATTAAACCAGAAAAGGAAATGGACAGCTCAGTAGAAATTCAACCAGCTATTTCTCTGGATGCTTTACAGGTCAGTACATTATTTCCTGAAATATTACTCAATATGTAATGATTCTAATGAGTTTGTTCCATTATTTCATTAATCTAAGGGGAAACCAATTATTGAAACATTTTGGATTGAGTATGTTGTTATTTTTTCCTTCTGATTTTTTTTGAATTTCAATAGAAAGAGGTAATGGTACATTTTGTAATAGCCATAGTTGACTTTGGACTGAAATATCCAGGATTCTCTTTTCCCAGGAAAGACTATAAAAGTGTCTACTGATAGGTTGGGAATTTACCCATTATTATCATAGAAAATTTCCTTTTGAACATTACTTCAAGAACTATATTGATATATAAACTTTTATGGAGTTACCAACATGCAATATACAAAACAGAACAGGATTAGATGTCAATCTGCCTGTGGGTAAGAGAGAAGACCCCATTTCCTTTTTGTCAGGTCATCAACTATGGAGTTGCTCTGCCTGAAAACAAGTGTGAAGAAACATATTCTGGCAGGCTTCCATAACTATATTCGATCTCGTGTAGCATCTATGAGGGGGAAACAACAATATCTCGGAAAATAACTTTGTTCCTGGCAATCCATATTGACCAAAGAACTACTATAGGAAGGGCTGGGTGTTCACTCACCTCTCTAGCATCTACCCACTTGCAATGTATCCTCAACATTTTCACTTGTCCAATTCCCTTTTGCCTTTGTTATAAACTTACAACATCCAAGACTATTTTGGAAAAATGTCATTTAAGGAACAAGTGGTTTACAGTTTCTCCCCGTTATTTGCAAAAAAAACATATGCTAGATTATAATTTATCCATCATATTTATATACAGAGTTCAACCCTTTGAACCTCAATTAGTTTCATTCCACGGTGACTTATAAAAAATGAAATAGAATCTCTACACCAAATCTGTCTATATCACGAGAATTTTCCAAAATAATTTAGCTATTTGCAAGAACTGTAGGATAACAATCATCGACCAATGAATTGATACACTGTTTGAATATGGTTGTAAATTAAGTAGCCTAGGAAGCTGATCATGTCTCGAACATTTTCTGACTATATTATCTTATTAACTTCATAATTCTGTCATGGAAATTGATATAGTAATATGTTCAGTACAATGGTATGACCGAAGCAAATGTCACTGGAATATTTTGTCTTTTCAGGTTTGCTGATGATGCCAATGTATTTCTTGTAAATGAAATTCAAGATCTGCTTCAGGTAATTACCTTCTGAGGCTATACCTTAAAGCTCATTTTGTGTCTATATTTTTAATCCCTGGTTTGTCTTGAGATTCATTTTTGCTAAAAGGAAATTCCATGTCATAAGTTGAATTTTGCAATGTCTGGATTGTTGTTTTGCTGCAGAGAAGTCTAACATCTTTGGAACTACTTGGAGCACTTCTAGTTGCAAACATCATATCTTCTCTTCATATAGAAGCACCAACTCCTTCTATTCAGAACACATCGGATACATCCAATCAAAACTACCAAGATAAAATTTATGGTGGTTTGAAACATGGTGGGGTTCAAAATGAGCGCTTGAGGGATCCTGCTCATGAGATTTTGATTCATGGTTTGGAAAAATTCTCCATGGTGACAAAATTTTCTCGTGAGACTACTGCCCATATCTTTGGTGAAAATCGTTTATTGAGCAGCATAGACAGTCCATAAGAGAATTATTTACATACAGATAATGGCGAGCATGGTATTTGTCAAGCTATAAAACCAGAAAAAGAAATGGACAACTCAGTAGAAAGTCAACCAGTTGTTTCTCTGGATGCTTTACAGGTCAGTACATTATTTCCTGAAATATTACTCAATGTGTAATGATTCTAATGAGTTTGTTCCACTATTTCATTAGTCTAAAGGGGAACCATTATTGAAATATTTTGGATTGAGTATGTAGTTATTTTTTCCTTTTGAAATTTTTTGAATTTCAATAAAAAGAGGTAATGGTACATTTTTTAATAGTCATAGTTGACTTTGGACTGAAATATCCAGGATGCTCTTTTCCCCAGGAAAGACTATAAAAGTGTCTACTTATAGGCTAGGCATTTACCCATTATTATCATAGAAAATTTCCTTTTGAACATTACTTCAAGAACTATATTGATATATAAACTTTTATGGAGTTACCAACATGCAATATACAAAATAGAATAGGATTAGATGTCAATCTGCCTGTGGGTAAGAGAGAAGACCCCATCTTCTTTTTGTCAGGTCATCATCTATGGAGTTGCTCTGCCTGGAAACAAGTGTGAAGGAACATATTCTGGCAGGCTGCCATAACTATATTCGATCTCGTGTAGCATCTGTGAGGGGGAAACGACAATATCTTGGAATATAACTTTGTTCCTGGAAATCCACATTGACCAAAGAACTACTGTAGGAAGCGCTGGGTGTTCACTCACCTCTCTATCATCTACCCACTTGCAATGCATCCTCAACATTTTCACTTGTCCAATTCCCTTTTTCCTTTGTTATAAACTCACAACATCCCAGACTGTTTTGAAAAAATGTCATTTAAGGAACAAGTGGTTTACAGTTTCTCCCCGTTATTTGCACAACAAACATATGCTACATTATAATTTATCAATCATATTTATATACAGAGTTCAACCCTTTGAACCTCAATTAATTTCATGCCACAATGACTTATAAAAAATGAAATAGCATCTCTACACCAAATCTGTCTATATCAGGAGAATTTTCCAAAACAATTTAGCTATTTGCAAGAACTGTAGGATAACAATCATCGACCAATGAATTGATACAGAGTAGAAATAATTGATACACTCTTTGAATATGGTTGTAAATTAAGTAGCCTAGGAAGCTGATCATGTCTGGAACATTTTCTGACTATATTCGCTTATTAAATTCATAATTCAGTCATGGAAATTCATATAGTAATATGTGCAGTACAATGGTATGACCGAAGGAAATGTCATTGCAATATTTCATCTTTTCAGGTCTGCTGATGATGCCAATGTATTTCTTGTAAATGAAATTCAAGATCTACTTCAGGTAATTACCTTCTAAGGCTATACCTTAAAGCTCATTTTGTGTCTATATTTTTAATCCCTAGTTTGTCTTGAGATTTATTTTTGCTAAAGGGAAATTCCATGTCATAAATTGAATTTTGCAATGTCTGGATTTCTGTTTTGCTGCAGAGAAGTCTAACACCTTTGGAACTACCTGGAGCACTTCCAGTTGCAAACATCAGGTCTTCTGTTCATATAGAAGCACCAGCTCCTTCTATTCAAAACACAGTGGATACTTCCAATAAAAACTACCAAGATAAAATTTATGGTGGTTTGAAACATGGTGGGGTTCAAAATGAGCGCTTGAGGGATCCTGCTCTTGAGATTTTGATTCATGGTTTGGAAAAATTCTCCATGGTGACAAAATTTGCTTGTGGGACTACTAACCATATCTTTGGTGAAAATCGTTTATTGAGCAGCATAGACAGCCCAGAAAAGAATTATTTACATACAGATAATGGCGAGCATGGTAGTGGTCAAGTTATAAAACCAGAAAAAGAAATGGGCAACTCAGTGGAAAGTCAACCAACTGTTTCTCTGGATGCTTTACAGGTCAGTACATTATTTCCTGAAATATTACTCAATGTGTAATGATTCTAATGAGTTTGTACCACTATTTCATTAATCTAAGGGGAAACCAATTATTGAAATATTTTGGATTGAGTATGTAGTTATTTTTTCCTTTTGAAATTTTTTGAATTTCAATAGAAAGAGGTAATAGTACATTTTGTAATAGTCATAGTTGACTTTCTACTAAAATATCCAGGATGCTCTTTTCCCCAGGAAATACTATAAAAGTGTCTACTGATAGGCTGGGCATTTACCCATTATTATCATAGAAAATTTCCTTTTGAACATTACTTCAAGAACTATATTGATATATAAACTTTTATGGAGTTACCAACATGCAATATACAAAATAGAACAGGATTAGATATCAATCTGCCTGTGGGTAAGAGAGAAAACCCCATCTCCTTTTTGTCAAGTCATCAGTTATGGAGTTGCTTTGCCTGAAAACAAGTGTGAAGGAACATATTTTGGTAGGCTTCCATAACTATATTAGATCTCGTGTAGCATCTGTGAGGGGGAAACAACAATATCTTGGAATATAACTTTGTTCCTGGAAATCCATATTGACCAAAGAAATACTGTAGGAAGGGCTGGGTGTTCACTCACGTCTCTATCATCTACCCACTTGCAATGCATCCTCAACATTTTCACTTGTCCAATTCCCTTTTTCCTTAGTTATAAACTCCCAACATCCCAGACCGTTTTGGAAAAATGTCATTTAAGGAACAAGTGGTTTACAGTTTCTCCCTATTATTTGCACAACAAACATATGCTAGATTATAATTTATCCATCATATTTATATACATATTTCAAAACCTCAATTAGTTTCATGCCACAATGACTTATAAAAAATCAAATAGCATCTCTACACCAAATCTGTCTATATCAGTAGAATTTTCCAAAACAATTTAGCTATTTGCAAGAACTATAGGATAACAATCATCAACCAATGAATTGATACAGAGTAGAAATACTTGATTCACATTTTAAACCCTAGTGCCATTCTTAGACACATTCCTTTCTTGACAAATTCATTTTTTGGACAAACTGAATATTATGATTTATAATCTTGAAACTTCCTTTGTACTATTTGGCTTGGTTGTATTATTCCATTATTAGTCCCTAGAATTTTGTCCTATTTCATTACCTCTTATCATCTAAGCAGGACTTGAATAGGATTATTGTAGATGACATTTATAGATAGAGTACATTACTTCTACAGTGGGCCTTAGAAGTTATATGCTTTTCCAAGAAATAATATTTGCTTCCAATCGTCAGTAGTATCTATATTACCATCAATATTTTCAATCAATGTGTTCCTGGATCGAACCAATCAGCTGCAGGTACTACGATATCAGAACTCTTCAAAAGCTTGCTATAGGATATTGCCCTATATTGGTCAACTTTATTCTTGATCACAAGCTTCTTTGGTGTTTCTTTCAAACTTCAAGTAATATAGTATCCATTAAGATCTAACTTCTCCTTTTGTGCTTTCATTTAATCGGATTATTTTTTCCTCCTTAATCTTCATGCTTTTCCATGTTCTTCCAATTCTTCGAATTGCTAATCAAGCTTAGATAGATCTTGTCTTGACTTGCAGGCTTTGTTAGAACTTAGAAGACTATGAAAGAATAAAAATAGGCAAATTATAAAGATAATAGTAATAGTTGTAATCAAGGAGATGTAAAATGCTTATCTTTTGAAAAGGGTTAGCTCCCTCTTAATTTTGGACCTGTTCACCAACCTAGTTCTTACATTAGCATGGTGTCATTATTAACAAGAGTAAGATCTAATTTTTACAACGGAAATGATTAGATAGGGTTTTGTTCCTTGGGTTCATCTTAGTCCAAACTAGTGAGTTAGCTGCAAAGCCCTTGAGTCTTTATTGAGAATCCTTCTATACATGAGATTTTCACTCCTTGATCATAAATAAATTAGCAAATAAAGACTTCAAATGTTATAATAACAGTGATTTCTAAAATATATCTACACAAACCCTTATTACTATCTTTCAAGAGATCATTATCTTAGCATTACTACTATTGACATTGAGCATAGTTTACATGTACCTCTTTTAACTTCCCCTGTTCTCCATTATTGCCTTCAAGTATGATACTACTATATTGTATGTTGTAACTTCTTGGGGTTGCTTCAAAAGATATGCTTATGCTAAATTTGAACTTCTCTGTCCATACAGTTCTGCAACTTGGTCTTCACATTGATCTCACTAATTGGTCCTTCAAGCTCGGCTATAAGCCACAGAGATATCTTTGAGCCGCTTTCAGTGTCTTTTATCTTTCAATATCAAATAGGTCGGCTTCAAGAATTGAATTCGTCTTTATTTTATCTATGAGAAGGGTGCTATTTTCAAAAACTTGTGTCACGGATTCCTATACCCTCACAGTCCTTATGAAGAGATATAATGCTGCTACATATTCTAGTGTCACAGAGATGGGCAATATATCATCATAATAAATTATGTCATGAATTAGCATCCCTTAGGTTTTCGCACAGGATGCCACTAAACTCTGATTCTTGATGATTCAAAAAGTTTTGTATGTCTTTGTATAGTTTAGATCACAAATATACATGTTCTACTTGTCATAGAGATGCTCAAACTTTTCACAAATGTAAATTATGTCATTAAGTGTAGCTTCAGACTTGGAATTGATCAGAATCTTGGCTTTTATTCATAGTGATGATTTTGGTCCCTTCTATAGACTATGTACCTTAGTCTTTTGGTCTTGTAGCATAGAGTAGATCACAGACTTTTGATTCATTTTGCACAAAGGTATAGAGATGCTCAGTCCTTTATGTCACAGATAAGACTTGTTTTACATGTCTTTAAGTTCATCATTTGTACATTTAAATGCCTCAGAGATGATCCACATGGTTTTGGTTTCTTTTAACTTTAGATCACAATACACTTCTATCCTTCGTCTCACAGTGCCACAGATTTGCATTGATTATTAAGATGATGGACTTTATAGATGTGAAAGATGGATAGTCTCCCAAATGAGTCGTTCTGCCTTATATCGTGTTAGATAGACCTTGTATCGTTTCATGTGGTGTCATCATTGATGCCTTGAATCTTCAAATATGTGTTGCTATAGTAAGCTTCAGATACCTCATAGAAGTGTCACAGAACCTTTTTGTATTGATCGAAGAACAGTTCCTCAGATATTCCTTTTTTCCAAAATAAACTTGCTTCAATCATTATGGAAATTTTGGACTTGTTCGTACTCTTAGACTAGCCTTTGAACTCAGCAGTAATACATGTTAGCTACAGTATTTTGGTTACTCAAACTATACAAATATCACGAATACATTTGGTCTTTTTGATTCAGAAAGGAGCGCACAGTCATGCTCAGATTGCTACTACTATTATCATTGAGCATAGTTTACATGTACCTCTTTTAACTTCCCCTGTTCTCCATTCTTGCCTTCGAGTATGGTACTACTATATTGTAAGTTGTAACTTCTTGGGGCTGCTTCAAAAGATATGCTTACGCTAAATTCGAACTTCTCTGTCCATACATTTATGCAACTTGGTCTTCACATTGATCTCACTATTTGGTCCTTCAAGCTCAGCTATAAGCCACAGAGATATCTTTGAGCTGCTTTCAGTGTCCTTTATCTTTCAATATCAAATAGGTCAGCTTCAAGAATTGAATTCTTCTTTCTTTTATGTATGAGAAGGATGCTATTTTCACAAACTTCTGTCACAGATTCCCTATACCCTCACAGTCCTTATGAAGAGATATAATGCTGCTACATACTCTAGTCTCACAGAGATGGGCCTTATATCATCATAATAAATTATGTCACGAAGTAGCATCCCTTAGGTTTTCGCACAGGATGCCACTAAACTTTGATTCTTGATGATTAAAAAAGTTTTGTATGTCTTTGTATAGTTCAGATCACAAATATACATGTTCTAATTGTCATAGAGATGCTCATACTTTTCAAAAATGTAAATTCTATCATTAAGTGTAGCTTCAGACTTGGAATTGATCAAAATCTTGAATTTTATTCATAGTGATGATTTTGGTCCCTTCTATAGACTATGTACCTTAGTCTTTTGGTCCTATAGCATAGAGTAGATCACAAACTTTTGATTCATTTTTCACAAAGCTATAGAGATGCTCAGTCCTTTATGTCACAGATAAGACTTGTTTTGCATGTCTTTAAGTTCATTATTTGTACATTTAAATGCCTTAGAGACGATCCACATGGTTTTGGTTTCTTTTGACTTCAGATCAAAATACACTTCTATCCTCCGTCTCATAGTGCCACAGATTTGCATTGATTACGAAGATGATGGTCTTTTTAGATGTCAAAGATGGAAGTCTCCCAAATGAGTCGAGCTTCCTTATATAGTCTTAGATAGACCTTGTATCATTTCATGTTGGTGTCATCATTGATGCCTTGAATCTTCAAATATTTGTTGCTATAGTAAGCTTCAGATACCTCATAGAGGTGTCACAGAACCTTTTTCTATTGATCGAAGAACATTACCTCAGATATTCGTTTTTTCCCAAACAAACTTGCATCAATCATTATGGAAATTTTGGACTTGTTCATACTCTTAGACTAGCCTTTGAACTCAGAGGTAATAGATGTCAGCTACAGTATTTTGGTTACTCAAACTATACAAATATCATGAATACACTTGGTCTTTTTGATTCAGAAAGGAGCGCACAGTCATGCTCAGATTGCCACTGAAAGTATTGTCACAGTAGGTTGTCTTCTTTTAACAAATTTCATATAAGCCATTTGCTTTTTCTTTGAGTACTTTGTAGATTATAAAGATAATGACTTGTATGCTTATCATAGGAGAAGGTGCCTCTGAAATTCACATTAGTACAGGAAAATTACTTCGTAAATCAACATAGAGACTCAAATATGTGTACCTATGCCAAATATTTTGTCGACAACAGAGATATGAATTTCATCCTTGATTTACAAAGATAATTCCATAGAGTCTTTGCATGTATTATAGGTCCCTTTTTCTAGTCCTTATGTATTTTGGTCCTTCCTTTATTGATGAGCTTGGTTCATAGGAATATTGATGTCTTTCTTCAACTTGAATCACAGAGGTACTATGCCTCTTTCAATTCGTATTTTAAGGAAAGGATGTCATAGAATTTGTATGATACTTTGCTTAAGGTGCCACAGGGATAAGAAAATAAGCCAAAAAACTGTTATCTTCAATCTTCCTTTCCTTCAACCTGGCTTTGATACCATGTTGAGAAATCAAGATGCTTGTAGATTAGGGTAGATTTCTCTTAACTTGATAATTAATTGTGAATGTTTGTTGGTTTCTTGTTATTTATGTTATCTTCTCCATCAAGCAATTACCGAAAGTACAAAACATGAAGATCACAAAGAGACAAAGAACACAAGAAATTAGGCTCCAAGCCAAGGCAAAACCCCACAAGGGGGAAAACCCAAGAAAATCCTCTTCTTACAGAATCATATCAAAGTGAGATATCCAAGACCCAAGACCAAGACCGAGACTGCCACAAAGACCCAAGTCAACCCTCCTCCCATCCATTTCCAACAAATCATGGTCAACAGAAGTCAGCGCTGGCCAAATCTCAGAAATCTGGTCATCTCCTGAAATTTCGGGCCTGCAATACCACAAAAATTAACTCATAAAATTCCCATGCGTGAACAGAAACTAGGGCAGAAAACAAAAATTTCTCTCCTTTTACTTTCACTGAAATTATCCTCCTTGCATAGAAATTGAAGTGATGGATGGATGATAAAATGAGATTGAACTATCTTGTATTTATACATGTCCAGGAGGTCGAATGGCTGCCTCTTTAGGCCATCTTGTCTAGGAGGGCTGACGTGGTCTTTGTGGTGACATTTTTCAGTCTTTGACTTGAAAAATAAAATTTCTTTTTCTTTTACAAGTCCAAATGGGATCTTGACTCAATTACATTTCATTGACTCATGATAAATTTTCTCTTGACTCAATTGACCCTAAAAGCATGAGGAACATGCTTTGACTAGAAATAAAATAATAATAACAATGAATATAATAAAATTATAAATACATCAATAATACATTTGAATTACATTATGAAGACCGACGCTAGTTACATTTTCAACAGGGTCATTTAATTAGAAAAGGACATTACAATCCCCCCCTTCCTGACATTGCTTGTTCTTAGGCAATTGCACGTTCGTGTATTGCAAGATATTTTCTTGCACATATGCAGCCCACTTTAAAATTTCATGAATATATTTGAAGGCTTCATTCACTGTGCTGTGATTTCGTGCCTTCATTTTCCATATAAACAACTTATGGCTGCTAAGAGCTGCATAGAGATCGTTGAATTTCATTGCCACATAATAATAAGCTTGATGGTCTAGTGACTGATTGTTGTGGTGTGTCTCCACTGGACTGAAATCCTTAAACTACTCACATAGAGTAAGTGGCTGTTATAGCATCAATTTTCACCCTCATGTGATTCATGATTGTCTTTTTGGCCTTGGGCACCCATTCCCACAGACTTGAATGAAATTCATAAAAAAACAGTGTTAAAAATCCCATACGCGGACATGCCCAGACTTTTCCGCGTGTATACGCTAGTCCATACACACTTTTCCATGTATGACATTAAAATAATTTAAAACATATATAAAATTCCCTATTTTCGGGCTGGGTTGATGGTTACTCTAGTAGTTCAACCACCCCAGCACGTGGCCAACTGTTTCCAACTGATTGAAACTACTTTGAGGCAGTATAAAAGCCCCTCATGTGCATGGCCTATGGGAGAGAGAAATTTATAGACATTATACTCTGTTGGAGCCCCAATTCAAGTCTGATTTCCCATGCCTCCTGCACTTTCCCAGATTTTTACAGGAAACCCTTGTTTCCTGGAGATGTTCATCAGTTTATATGTCATCTCGTGTGCACAAGTCTTGAAAGTATCCTAGCGAGGCAAGGGCGGGACGGATCCGGACGACGGTCTGTTCGAAGATCGTGGAAGGATTCAGGTGATCTCTCCACTTTTTATTACTGTACATGCTGTTCATAATGAATAAGAACCATCTTGTTTCCGAATTCACGTGTTAATATCTGCTTGCATATGTGAAAAGATTATTATTTAAGCATTTATTATTGTTTATATGATGTTTCACATGGATTTCACTGACATTTAGGATAAATATATACTGTACAACTAGATTTCCGTGCACGTCTCTTTTTGGTTTTCAGGTTAAGGAGGAAGAAGGGTTGCTGGGGGTTTGGACCCCGCGGGATCTACATCAAACGTAGGATTACGGGTGAGTTCTACTATCGATGTTATCTAGTTTTTAGCATACAGGTGTGGTTGCGTGAGTCCTTCTTGAATAGCATGCCCTGATCTGTGGAGGTTTTGACCCAACAAACCTCTAGGGAGTTATTTCCCGAAACAGAACTGGCGACTCCGCTGGGGATCACATTCTTGTGATTCCCCTGTTGGGTGGTTTCAGCTGTTTTAAATGTTTCCAACAATTTGAATCATTATCTCTAGTCCATTTAACTTTTTCTCAGTTAGAGTGAAGACCTGGTTCTTTATCCAGGCTTGATCATTTTTATTTTTCATTATTTTCTTTTTCATACGCGAGTTTTCCTTAACACAGACATGTATACACGCAGTTTTCTTCAAAGGAAGTCACGTATACGCTGGTTTCCTTTGACACAGTCGCGTATGCACGCTTGTTTCAAAACTGTCAAGTAGCGTATGCCTAGGAAAATTTTGAAATTTTTGATTTCTGGACTTTTTGGTCCTGTCTGCCTGTGGAGACTTGTTCCTACAGTGTCTTTATAGTTTCTGGATTGTGTTGAAAGTGGTCATTGGTCTTTTTCTCTCTTGATTGGTTGAAGACTGGCTTATCTGGAAAATCTTGTTTTTTAGTGCTTGCATTTCTGGTTCAAGTACCAAGATCTCTTTCTGGGGATTCTTGGCTGTTCTGCTTCATCAGGACAGAGAGCTTCTACTCATGTACTCTTTTCTAGCTTTGTGTCTTGTTTTGCGCTTCGATTTTTTCCTATTTTTTGGTTGGTTTTCTTGAGTTCATTTGACTAGGTCTTGTTGCAATTTTTGAAGAGTCTTTCTTGGTTCTTTGAAGTTTTTGTTTGCTGCAAGGTTGTACTATTCTTCTGGGCTGAGTTACTGAGTTTCTTGTCTTCTTTTGCTCATATAAATCTTGCTACTAAGTGGCACTATAAGATTTGGAGCGTTTTTGAAAGTTTTGCTTGGAATTCAGAGTTGTTTGGCTTGGTAATTAGATAGTTTTCTTGGTCTCTTCGAGCTCTTCTTTTTATAAAATTCAAAAGCTCAAAAAACATTTTGTTTTGTCATTTGCTTTTGTTTTGCATTTTTGTTTTCGTTTCGTTACATCTTTTGAAGCTTTGTTGAGATTTATTGCCTTTGGTTTTTGACTTGATTTGGGAAGGGAATTGTCATTGGTTTCTTCCTCTTTTTTCAAGCATATTTTGGTGTCTTTATACCGAGAGTTTCTGATTTTGGGAACTAGTTTTGTGGACAACCGAAAAGTGATAAAACTGAAGGATTTTTGGGAAATTTCTCTTTGCTTTGTTAGATTTTGCATCTTAGAATTTTCACGCTTTTAGTTATTTGCATTAGGTGCACTTAAGCATTTGTAGTCTTTTTCGTAGATTTTGCGAGTGTGAGTTTGATATTTGAAAAGGAAAAAATATATAATCTCGTAGAACCCGTGTAGAAATTTCTTTTCATCGAAAGGAAATTACTGCATCTGCATGTGGTTTGGTTTTCATTAATTTTTTTTCTGCGTCATAAAACACCACGAGTTTCATTTCCATATCCCATTAACCTAATATAAGAACCAATTAAAATAAGCGCTATAATTGAAAAACAACTAGCAAGTTTTTTATTAAGTGTCATACACCAACTAGCTAGGTTGTAGGGACTTGGATTAGGTGAGTGGAGAGTTAACTCTCCAAGGCCGCTCAAACTAAAACATAGAAGTTTATTAATTGAGCGAAATCCAACTCCGTTAGGTGGACCGGGAAAGCTCTCCTCCAGAGAGTCAAGCGCGAGGGGAAGTGAAGGCCGAGAAGAGAGATACCCCCTCTCTGATTTGCTGGATCTTACCTCAAGACCGTTCTGCCTGGCTTCTGACATGGATTAGTGCCCATAGTTTCCATTCCTAGGTTCCACACAGGTGACTGCGGGGGGGAATACCCGTGGTACCTGAGGTATACATCGTATCACTTCCAGCAGTACTTCTGGGGGGTGCCCTTGCGAAGCTTGGGTACTTGTGCTGGCAAAGGCTGTTGTTAGGAGGTCGGCGTAACTGTTTCTGTTACCTTCGCTAGTAGGCCTGGGCCGTAATTATCCTAGACTACTTTCGAGAGCTTCTATTTTTCACTTTCTTGTATTTTGGTGTCCGGTCGTAATCACCTAGAGTGGAAATACCTGAAGGCTACTTGTTTGGGTTGTATCTTAGGGATTTTTGTAGTGAGTGCTCTCTTCTCCTAGCTTGATTAGCTTTATACTTTTTTGATTCTAATTAAATTTTGTTAAAGTGGCTGATCAAGCGCCTTGTCGATCGAGGAGAATCCAGGGGTTATCTCCCGAGAGTGCATAGCCTTCTTCAAGAAGGCGTAGGAGTAACATAGCAGGTCAATATCACCCTGTGGTATCTGACGCAGTGGAGAGAGATCCTCCACAAGGGATTGAAGGTTTCGTAGTTGGTTCTGGTGTTGGTTCCGAGAGGAGCGCTCCGCTCACCTCGAGAGTCTTATTTCCGCGGGAAGAAGTAGAAGTAGAGGAAGTATCTCAACCCTCTGAGTCACTTCCATCTCTTCTTCCTCCTGATTATCCGTTTGTTGTTGAGTACATCGGACCTGAGTCTGCAAGACCAGAAGATCCTCCATATTATTCATACCTTTCGATGGCCACAACTGGGAACGCGGCTCCAGCTGTGAGTGCTGCAGGCATTCAGACTCCTGCTTCTGTAGAAGGAGGAGGCACAATTGCTATATCTTCGATTGCTTCTAGTACTGTTGTGTTTGGCTCTGGTTTCACCCAAGCACAAGCTTCTCAGTCTGGTCCCTTTTGTTTTGGAATGCCCACTATTGGGATTCCTTCATTTTCCTTTTCCGCTGCTGCAGCTGCATCTACACCCATGTATTCCATGGCTAGTGGGTCAACTTCTTTTCAAGGGTTCCCCTTCGGAACTGGGCATATTCCTAGTTCGAATCCTTCTTTAGGGTCTTTTCCTTTTACTTCTGAGACTCAGAGTTTTAACCCTTGGTCTGGAGGTCAAAGTTCGACTACTTTTACAGGTGGGAACCCTGTATTTACAACAGTGGGGGCAGGGAATCAGTTTTACGTTGGTCACCAAGGGAATGCTTCTTTCCCTTCGTCGAGTTCTTATCAGACTTTTTCCCTTCTTTATAATGCTTGGAACCCCTATCAGGGGCCTTCCTCTTCATTCAATACTTCAGGAGGGGGAACTGGTCTGGTCTTTGGTAACTCTACGTTGGGAGGGGGTTCTTCTCCTTTTTCTATGAGTTCTTTCTGGAAACCTGGTGCCTTATAAAATCCAGGGTATTCTTTTCAGAATGTTGGGAATTCATCCCATCAAGGATGGAATCCTCAGGCTCCTCCTCGTTTACCTTTTCTGGCAACTTTGAACTTGCCATATTTGTCGAAATTGATGAATGATTCGATCCGATATAGTCCGCGGTGGCCTCTGGTTCTGACCAAACTACCTTCAGACATTCCAAAGTTTGAAGGTAAGAATGGAGAGGATTCGGCTGATCATATCACCACCTTCCATTTATGGTGTTCATCTAACTCCCTGATTGATGATTCGATTAGGTTGAGATTGTTTCAACGCACCTTAACTGGAAATGCTGCCAAGTGGTATATTGAGTTAACTGGGGGCAGTTTTGCTACATTTGGAGATCTGGCTTCTACATTTCTAAATCATTTCCAGTTGCCCATCCGTTATGATGCCCGGACTGAACTCCTAGCTAATTTTAAGTAGGACGATGCAACCCACATTTCTGATCATATTCAGGAATGGCGGAGAAGGAAGAGGCTTATTAAAGCTCATATTCTAGGAGAATTCCTTTTGGAATGGTTTTTGAAATCTCTGCAGTCAGATATTTCTAAGGATGTATCCATGTCTGGGGTATTTTTTGAGGAACAGGCCATTTTCAGGGCCCAACAGCTTGAATTGATATATTCTTAGTCTGGTGTCCTTCATAAATATTTGCCTAATGCTCCTCGCTCCAAATTAGATTTATCCAAGACTAAACCTGGTCCTCATGGTGATGGACTTATCGGGTCGATCAATAGTGGTGCAACTAACCTGCTTAATCAATTGCAGCAGTTGTCTATACAATTTGCTCCTTCTGGTCAGGCTGTGCCTGCTGAGTCATCGCCTTCTCAATCTTTGTCGGTAAATGCCGTTCAAACTTCTAACCCTAAAGAAAATCAACAATCCAAAGGGAAGAAGAAAGGATGTAATAAGAAAAAGGGCAAGAATGGGAAGGGTAATGCAAATAAAACCAACGAGCATGTTGGTGAGGGTCCAAAGGATAAAAAGAAAGTGAAGTTTCCATGCAAGTTGTTTGCTAGAGACCATCTTACTCACCTTTTCCCTAAAATTCAGGATGCACAACGCTTGTTAGCTCAGCAGGGTTCTTCCAGTTCCCAGGATGTGTTGACAAACCCTTTTCCCCAAGGGAAACAGCTAGTTGTTGGCACGAATCAAAGTATTGGGGCTTCCTCTGGGGGCACCCAGGAAGGGGAAACTCCGTCAAACATATACATGATGAGTGCTCACGTGGATATCACCACGAGATCCCGTGATTATGGCGAAGATGAGTCTTCGAAAGCCAAGAGCCAAGGGTGCTCCCGATGCTACTGAGCCGCTTCACATCACGAAGCCTACTGTTGAGCTTATACCTCAGATGCCCAAAGCATCTAGTAAGCGTACGAAGATTAATCCAAATGCTAAGGCTGCCCAGAACTACTCTATTGTGGAAGATCTGGCGCAGAGTCCTTGTGCCATGTCGGCTCTTGAGGTGCTCCAGTCTTGTCCTGCTCAGCGCAGTGCTCTGCTCACTGTTATTGGGGTTGTGGATCCAAAGAACTCTCTTATGATTACATTAAATATGACTAATTTTAAAAAGAGACTCCCCCATCATATGGCTTTTCATATTAAATCATCGTACCGAAAATTCAATATTTTCCGGACGGTCGTTGATGAGGGTGCTTCCACATGTGTGATGTCTCTCACATGTTGGAAGGGAATTGGATCTCCTACAGTTGTTCCATATGCTACTCTTCTGACTGCGTTTGATGGTCATTCTCACAGACCACATGGTATTGTCCCAGCTTTGCCCATCTGTGTTGGGGGAAAAACTGTAAATATAGAGGTTGAGATAGTTGATGCAAGCTTGGACTACAACCTTCTGTTGGGGCGAAACTGGATTTATGAGATGGATGATATTGCATCCTCATTATTTCGGATTATTTGTTTCCCTCACGAAGGGAGGATTGTTACAGTGGACTAACTGAACTATTCTCCTGTAGACCCGAATGCATTTACTGACTCAACCATTCCAAAGTTGGATAATACCAAGTCGCCTGTTGAGAATTTAGGGGTTGGAATGTATTCTTCTTTGATGGGTACTTTTGATATTCCACCTCCTACGGTTCATATAAATGCAATTTCATCCTCCAGGGCTCCCCTTCGAAGAGAGTTCTTCAGAACTCATTATTTTTCGGACCCTTGGACCTTACCTTCCCCTACCGCCACATTAGCGGAAGGTCAAGTGGGTGGAATGGCATTTCCGATGTCTGCAGCTGAGATTGCTTATCAGTCTATTGTTGACTCTGCAGAGTCCATTCCAGCTCCTCTTTCTCTGGATGAGTTGGATGGAGATGTGGCTCCAGCTTGGACACTTAGTTCTTGTTCTGCCCAGGATTGCCTTAATACCACTCTTCCATCTAAAGAGGCCATCCTGGAAGCTATGATTGGTATAGATAGACCGTGGGATGATTTGCATCATCGGTCCTACTTTTTACCTGATTTGACCGAAGTTGAAACAAGTTTCCAAGTCCTTTGTCTCCTGGTCCTATTCGCCCAGTCCTGAACCCTTTAGCACCAACACAGGTATATACTGAAGGGAACATGGCTGTGATTTCTCCAACTATCCCGGTGAACATTTCCAGGGATCCCAATGTTATTGAGAATGTCTACATCGGAGCTAAATGTTCCCCTGAAGAGATTCATATTTATACCGATCTCTTTAAAGAGTTTAGGGATGTATTTGCTTGGTCTTATGAGGAAATGCCTGGTATAGATCCATCTATTGTTCAGCATGAGATCAAGACTTACGAAAACACTAGGCTTGTGAGGCAAAAAATTCGTCCAGTCAATCCTAGGAAGGCTACAGCTATCAAAGCCGAGGTGGAGAAGCTGCTCAAGGCAGGATTTATTTATCCTGTTCCTTTGACTGAATGGGTTTCAAATCTTGTTCCTGTGGATAAAAAACAAGTAACAATTCGAGTTTGCATTGATTTCAGAGACCTTAATAAATCATGTCCAAAAGATAATTACCCCACACCATTTATAGATCAGATTATCGATGAGTGTGCCGGTAACGAGATTTTCTCCTTCATGGACGGTTTCTCCGGATATAATCAGATTACTATCCATCCTGAAGATCAGCATAAGACTGCCTTTATTTGTCCCTGGGGTACTTTTGCTTACAAGAAGATGCCTTTTGGTCTTAAAAATGATGGGGCTACATTTCAGCGGGCCATGTCATATGCCTTCCACAACATCAAACATATTATCGAGGCATATTTGGATGATTTAGCTGCTCATTCTCGAAAGAGAATGGATCATCCTGCTCACCTTCGTCAAGTATTTGAACGATGTCGTTTCTACAAGATTAGGTTGAATCCGAACAAGTGCATTTTCGCGGTTACATCCGGTCGGTTATTGGGATTCATTGTGTCTAGGGAAGGGATTAGGGTAGATCCCTTCAAGGTTGAGGAAATACTTCGGTTGCCTCCCCCATCGTCTATTCGTCAACTTCAAAGTCTATAATGAAAGGCTAATTTTCTTCGGAGATTTATCGTAAATTATGCTGAAGTTACCAAAGGATTTATGAGATTGTTGAAGAAGGGAGTTCCATTTTTTTGGGATGACTTCGCTCAACGCTCATTCGATGCTTTGAAAAAAGCATTGACCTCTGTTCCTTTATTGAGTCCACTTGATTATAGCAGGGATTTCCTTTTGGATCTTGCAGTAGGAGAATCTACCATTGGTATGGTTCTGGTTCAGAAGGACGATGCTCTTGTAAAGCATGTTATATACTATCTTAGTCGAGGATTGGTAGGACCTGAACTTCGGTATACTCCGATAGAAAAGTTAGCTTTAGCAGCTGTTCATGCTGTGCAGCGACTCCGGCATTATATTCTTCTATGAAAAACTTATGTTTTGGCAGCAGCCAATCCATTTCAGTTTGTTCTCAGTAGGCGAGTGGTTGGGGGCAAATACAATAGATGGATTGTAATTTTGCAGGAATTTGATCTTGAGTTTATGTCTGCCAAGTCCAAGAAATCATTGGTTTTCGCGAAATTGATCTCTGAGTTGCCCTGTGGGGAAGATATATTCTATGATGAATCCTTTCCGGATGAACATTTGTTTCTTATCTCTCCACAGGATCCTTGGTATGGAGATATCATTGTGTATCTTCATACTGCGAAGTTTCCCTCTACTTTTTCGAAAGATGAGCGCCGTAAGTTGCGTCACTTGGCTAAATTTTTTTTGATTATTAGTGATGCTTTATACCGTCGAGGGGTTGATTCAATCCTGAGACGTTGCTTGACTCTCGAAGAAGCTGAGGCTTTGCTGAATGATTGCCACAGTGGAGCTTGTGGTGGTCATTTATCTGGGCTTGCTACAGCCCAAAAGATCTTGTGTGCTGGGTACTTTTGGCCTTCGATTTTCAAATATTGTATGGAGTCGGTCAAAAAGTGTCATCCGTGTCAAGTTTATACTCAAAAAATGTGCGCTCATCCAGCTCTGCTTTTTCTAGTCGTTACTGTCAGTCCCTTTACAAAGTGGGGTATTGATTATACTACTTGTAACCCGCCTTCGACTAAAGGTCACAAGTACATTATTGTATCAGTAGACTACTTTACGAAGTGGGTCGAGGCTATGCCTACTTTTGGGAATGATGGTGAGACTGCAGCTCTTTTTCTTTTCAACCAGGTTATTGCTCGTTTTGGTATTCCTAGAGAGATTGTCACTGATCATGGTAGTCATTTTCAGAATAGCATGATGGATGAGTTGGCTCTAAAATTAGGTTTCTGGTAGGAGCACTCATCTCCGTATTATCCTCAGGCCAATGGGCAAGTGGAAGCCGTGAATAAATCCTTGAAGACAATTCTTCAAAAGACAATCAATAAAGCTCGATCCAACTAGCATATCATGCTATATCCTGCACTTTGGGCATATAGGACGTCAGTGAAAACTGCAACTGGCTTTACTCCGTTTCAGCTAGTTTACGGGTTGGAATCCGTATTTCCCATTGAATGTGAGATTCCTTCTCTTAAGATAGCTGTTGAACTTCTTCCTGACACTTCTAGTCTCGAGGAACGTCTCCTTCATCTGGAACATCTTGATGAGTAGCGTCGGGATGTTGCCACAATGAATGAAGCTCATAAAAATCGAGTTAAAGTTCAGTACGATAAAGCAGTCAAACCTAGGGTTTTTTCGGAATGTGACCTTGTTTTGGTCTATGCCCAAGAAAATGATGCCCTGAGGGTAGGAAAGTTTAAGTCTATGTGGTATGGCCCCTTCATCGTTAAAAAAGTCCTTAAAAAAGGAGCATATACCTTGGTTTATTTTGAAGGAAACGAGTTGCCGGAGCCCAGAAATGGGCTCTATTTGAAAAAGTATTATGCCTAGGTTTCGGCCTGACATTTTGCTTTTGTATATAGTAGTTTTTCTTTGTACATATCTAGTTTTTCGATCTTTGGTGGGATGGTGATGTTTTTAATCCGCTTTGGCAGGTTGTGTCAAATGTCATGAGTCATTTTGGTTTCGTTGATGGTGCTAGTATACACACCCAGAACTTGGCTTCCGCGGCTTAGGTGCTTCATTATCCATCTGGTCAGCTGTTAGTATCAAGAGGAGTCTGCATTGGTCCTGCTTCCAATAATATAGCAGAATACACAGTAGTTATTTATCTACTCTCGGAGGCAATATCTTTGGGTGTTGATTCGTTGGTAGTTTTCTTGGACTCCCAGCTGGTGGTGTCGTAGCTGAACAATACTTATCGAGTTCGAGATCCATTTTTACTCCGGTTGTTCTTGAGGGTACGTTTGTTACAAAGATCATTTCAATTTTTAACTTTCATTCATATTCCTTGAGCTGACAATTGGATGGCAGACTCATTAGCTAATCAAGAAATTGACTGGCATATTAATCATTCCATACAATAAAATTTAATCATCAAAAACATCATACATTTTTATACATTTGTCACATCACATCAAAAATCGCTGTCTATATATCATCAGAGTGTTAAAAAAACTATACAAAATTTGGATCCATAAGTCACAAAAATTTGGGCTTATGAGCGATCATGTTCAAATCTCAAAAAATATACAGTCATCCGGTAAATCATATCTATCTACTCCGGTGGTCTCTGCCCAGAAGTTGTGTTCCTATAGAACACGATCGCGGTGGCGACTCAGCGGAATAATCGTAGCCAGTCACGAGGTACTCCTACCACCCGTCTCTGGATGGCTTCAGGTAGATCTTCCACTACAGCCATAGGTACATGGCAAATTAACCCCTCCAAGTTCCTCTGTACAGCCTGGAGGGTTCTGTTTGGGTCTATTGTATCCACCTCACCTTTGCGGCACTTATGTCGTGGGTAACCCTCAGGTCGGACTGGTCCAATATCTGTATCATGATCATTATGATATTTTAAGTCACTTTGAATCCAAACAAAAACATGTTTCATTTTTTTCACACATATGGAAAAAATCTTTAAAAAAAAAAATCATATAAAAAATTGCAATCTTACCAACTGTACCCCATGCCGCGCCAGGTGGAAGGACGAGGTCTGGATTGCCACGGAAATCCATCCCGGCATAGGGATAGTCCTCCACAGCGATGATTTGTTCTCCCCACCATTGGAAGAACTCGTCATCCCAGGTGGTTCGGGGAACTTCACTTCCCCCCAGTGTCTTCATCAAGTCAGCCCATCGGGCAATTCTTGGGTCTCTTGGGTTGCTGATAGAAGAGATCACTTTGGGTCTCAGCCCAGGAATCTTCTCGAAGAAGAATGTCATCAAGATTGTACCATATCCAAAATGTTTTGTCTTTGCTTTCCGGATAGAAGTCAACTGTTGCTTCATATTCATTAGTAGAGCTGTGCACCAATCATATATATGAGTTAAGCATTCCACAGCTATACTCATTTGAGTCCTGGATGCCTGGTGTAAGGAAGCAGATCCTGCTACCCTGCCAATGGTAAATAGGAGAATTTTCATGTGCAAGTCTCTTAAATCTTTTATAGCAATTTGAGTCCCAACTTTCTTGGAACCCTCTACGCAGTAGACGTGGACGTAATCTTCCACGGTGAGCCCTCCCAAAGGTTTGCCATGTAAATCTACTGGCTCCCCCCTCCGGGAGAGTCCAGTAATAAAATAGATATCTTCCACTTCAATACGTATGGGCATTTGATCTATTATGAAACAATCTTCTTCCGGTTCCCAATAATTCACAAGCATTTCGAGCAACCGGACATTACTCTTCATATTTGGAATTTTGAAAAATTTGAGCAATCCACAATTTCGGAGAATATTGAGTGATACTTGGTCCTGCATTACTTCATTGTCAATGGCATTGTGCTCACGTTCTCTCCAAGATATAGTCATCCTGCAAAAATTCAATAATTTGTCCTTTAGAATCGCGTTTTTTCATTTTGGGTCGCGCATACACGACTTTCTTTATACATACTCGCGTATATATGCGGCTTGGTAATTATAAGCCCGCGTATGCGCAAACCCGTGATTTAAAATAAATAATTCTACGGTGAAAATTCATAATTTTTAACTTATGAACGGAAAAAATGAATAACAAGGATGGATTAAGAGCTTACCTGACAAATTCAGTGCAGTTTGACGGTCGATTGCTCTTGTTTTGACGAAAGAGGCTTTTTCTCCAGAGCACTTTTTCCCAAATCAGCAATGTAACAATGAACCAAATATGAGGTAACTTGTGTATTTATGCCCAAAATTGAAATTTTTTTGCAAAAATTTGTTATGCTTATTTTTTCAATCTATCTTAAGCTGCATAACCCGAATGCTTGGAAGTGCCCAGATTGGTATATTTTCAGGTACATTTTGACGAATTCGAGATTTTTTCCGGTTTTTTATCCATGACTGCTGACCCGTCATGGCAGGTATATGATCTTCACTGGCATATAGGTTAGGGAATCCACTTTCCGTTGCATTTTGCATACTAGCCTCCATTCTGATCACTTGCCATAGGGTCGATCCCATCAGGTCATGAGTATTTCACCCATTTCACTCGCCGATTATTTCATCATGACTTGGTGGTAGAGCCTTCCTTTACATGGGCTTCCTAGTTAGTTCCTCACTAGCATTTGTTGCCCATGCTGCGTTTTATGTAGGCTCGGGAGTCCTCTTTAGTCCCGCCATGACTTATGTGTTGAAGCTTCATTCTTCTTCTTCCTCACTATCATTTTTCTGGCTTTTACCCTAGAGGCTCCCTGGTGTTGTTGAGTTGTATTACTACATTGCATATTGGCTACTTGTTTATCCTGGCCTTTAGCCGGCTTCATTTGGACTCAATGTTTAAGCCAAATTTTGACCTTGTCTATCTGTACAAGTTAACCATTGCATGCACTTAGCTATCGCGACTTGACACCCTTTTACCCATGGATGGAACATTCCTCTGAGTATCGCTTACCAGTTTTCGTCACCTTGCATTGAGCATAGGATCGTTCCAATCCCAGGAACTAGTGCATCTGTTTCTTGATACTCGTTCTATCCATTGTACCATAGCATTCTTTTATTCTTTTTCAGGCTTATTATATGAAAAAGACAAAAAAAATCAAATATAACAAAAAGAGCGGGAACGGGATATAACTTCATAATTTGATGGCAGTACAGTGTCAGTTTGTCGCCCTTGAACAAAGCATATACACTTATATATTTCCTCCATTTGGGATGGTTTTAGTTTTTGACCTAGGTTCAGCCTTTGCCTTGTTTCACTGGTCAGTCCTCCCCCGGTTGGTTATCTCTTACAATCATATGGAGAGTTTGTTTTGCCTCCTGCATAACAGACTTATACAGTGTCACTTTTTACTGCCATGGTCATCATGAGTCATGCTTTTGTTCAAGGGAAGTCTAACCAGAGTCGGCCATTCTGCGGTGTCTCTTGACTCATTATTCAGTCGGCCTTCCCGGTCTTGTCAATATCTTGTTCTATCACATCAGATGTTTTGGTCTTCTGCTCGTGCTGGTTTGAGAAGGTCCCCATTGACTTCTTGCTGGCGGGTTTGTCTCTTATCGACTACGACACATTGCTCTGAGAGCAAACCTAGAGCCGTAACTTGGGCCTATTTCCATCATTGATAGGTGACCTTGTGCTCGGCATTTGATCATCATCATGGGTCTTTGACTGAGTGGTTTCCCCTGTGTTCGACGTCAGCACACATTATCACACTTGGGATTCGTGCAGTACCTTGATTTCCATTTGACCCTATCGGTGGATTTCTCGCCTCTGTGTCAGCTTTCATTATTGGTTGGTTCAGAGGGTTTCTTCCGTGCGCTAGATTCATCTTGTGCATGTCGGAAACGTACTTCGGTTTTGGTTCCATCACTCTACTTCGTCCGATTCCTTCCAAATCTTGGCCTGCGGGTTACACTCACGCTGGACTGATGTGGGATGCCTTAATGCCTTCCTTCCAGTAGATCTTTTCCCATCGACTCCGACTCATTTCTCTGGGAATAAGGTCTAGAGTCTTTTTGTCAGTACCTTAGGGTTTGTAGTCATCAGTGGCAGACTCTTCGCTATCGACAGTGGGGATTCATCATTGCCTCCTGATTGGTAGATTCTTTCAAGTGTTCGACTTCAACTCATTCATTCGCACTTGTTAGATTGTACTGGGGCACCTTGACACTCATTTTCATTATTGGTGGGTTGTCTCGGATTGGTTAACGGTATACATTATTTACCGGTAATCCAACAATTTCTCACATGGTCGACATCAGCTCATTTATTCCCATTGTGTAGAATTGTTCCATAGTGATCGGTGAAGACCTCGGGTTGCATCAGCATTTTTCGGTTCACTTTTTACAGTCCATTCAGTTTCTGCCAGTGATGCCGTTCACCCTTATATGTTGCAGTGTTAGTACAACAGCATCCTATATGTTGACTCCCGAGTTGCGTGATTGCACCATGTATTCCACCCCTTATGATTTGTTACTAGGAGATTTAGTTACTTTTATGATCAGACATCCAGTTTCAGCATCATTGATCAGCTTTCTATATGTGATACTTGGACATTGATTCTGACTTGTATTTCCGAGCCCTGCTAAGATGATTCATTCTGTAATTTCAGTTCAGCTATACTTGTATACATTTTGGATCTATTCTGTACTTTCTATATGATGTATTTTTGACTGAGCATGGGTATGCCCGCCTTAGCATGAGTTTACTCTCTGCTTTCTTTCATTGGTTTTTGGCAGGCTGAAATTTGGTGAAGTCCTCTCTTGTCCTTGCAAATTTCTTTCTATGTGCATAATACATTTCGGCCATCATGTACCCCTCTGACCTCATATATTAGGGGGCATCTGTTATAGCATCATTTTTCACCCTCATGTGATTCATGATTGTCTTTTTGGCCTTGGGCACCCATTCCCACATAATTGAACGAAATTCATAAAAAAACAGTGTTAAAAATCCCATACGCGGGTATGCCCAGACTTTTCCGCGTGTATACGCTAGTCCATACACACTTTTCCGCATATGCGATTAAAATCATTTAAAAAATATATAAAATTCCCTATTTTCGGGCTGGGTTGATGGTTACTCTAGTAGTTCAACCACCATAGCACGTGGCCAATTGTTTCCCACTGATTGAAACTACTTTGAGGGAGTATAAAAGCCCCTCATGTGCATGGCCTAAGGGAGAGAGAAATTTATAGACATTATACTCTGTTGGAGCCCCAATTCAAGTCTGATTTCCCGTGCCTCCTGCACTTTCCCAGATTTTTATAGGAAACCCTTGTTACCTGGAGATGTTCATCAGTTTATATGTCATCTCGTGTGCACAAGTCTTGAAAGTATCCTAGCGAGGCAAGGGTGGGACGGATCTGGACGACGGTATATTCGAAGATCGTGGAAGGATTCAGGTGATCTCTCCACTTTTTATTACTGTACATGCTGTTCGTAATGAAGAAGAACCATCTTGTTCCCAAATTCACGTGTTAATATCTGCTTGCATATGTGAAAAGATTATTATTTAAGCATTTATTATTGTTTATATTATGTTTCACATGGATTTCACTGACATTTAGGATAAATATATGCTGTACAACTAGATTTCCATTCACTTTTCTTCTTGGTTTTCAGGTTAAGGTGAAAGAAGGGTTTCTAGGGGTTTGGACCCCGTGGGATCTACATCAAACGTAGGATTACAGGTGAGTTCTACTATCGATGTTATCTAGTTTTTAGCATACAAGTGTGGTTGTGTGAGTCCTTCTTGAATAACATGCCCTGATCTGTGGAGGTTTTGACCCAACAAACCTCTAGGGAGTTATTTCCCGAAACAGTGGCAGTCTGTTAATTTTCTCCTAAAAAATGTCATATTTATTTAGTAATAGAATGAATGGTGTATCTCTGAAATGATGACTGCTCCACAACATTCTCAAAAAGTTCTTTACTAAAGGTCATCTTATTTCTCATCCCACTTTTGGTCATATTCACTTATAGCAACACAAAAGATTATAGCTCGTACATTCTCAAATATTTCTAGCCACTTACAGCCTTCATCTAATCCTTTAGTATTTACTCTAATAAGCTTATACTTTAGAGTTAGAGTTGGACAATCAAAGTTTTCATTATAAGGTTCTGACATTGGACTATGATCATCAGTTGAAAATTCTATAAATGCTAACCCATTACTCTGAGTCACTCTAGCATATAAAATGTGAGATTATGATGGATTGTATGCATTACTTGATACCTCAATAGCCCATTCCTAGAAGTGACCAGCAACATCAGGGAGAACATGAAGCTCATTTCTTCTTGCATACGTAGCTTGAATTGCAGGGTCCCTCCACATTTCATCAACTATTGGGGCATACTCACGTGTTGCAGCTGGTAAAAAACCATCTAAATCCCCCATTGCCATAATTTCCAGAAACCAATTGGAAAAATGTTTCAATTTTGGATTGAGAGTGTAAGTACATTGAGCAGCTTCTTTATCATCACTTTCATTTGAGGCAGAAACTTGTTCATGTACACTGGAACCATCCATATTTGCTAAGATTTCCTCCTCAAAATTCTCACGCCCCTCAAGCTATATGAAAAGGTATTTATATAGGTTGCTCTGTATCATTATTTCGATGTTTTGCAGCTCCTCCTGTGAAAATTTCTCGCCTTTGTAGAGAAATTTTGCCTGCTTGAAAATTGTACTAGCACTAGAGCCTTCATATCCAAGTACCAAGAGATTTTGAATCTTCTTCTGCTTCAAGCATTGTTGGACATAACTGTTGGAATGATTATCTGTATTTTCCCTCGAGCCATGATAGTTACTTTGAGGGGTAGGTAACGATAGTAAGGAGCATATCAACCTTGTTGAGAAATTAGGGCATTTAATTCAATTTTTATTTCATGATAATTAATTGTGAACTTGTTATGCTTCTTTTACTTGGAGCTTATCTTTGTTAGCTTATTATGTCTTTCATCAAGTCAATTTTCAAAACACAAGAGACACAAAGTTTGGGCTCTTCAAGCTAGGGCCAAAACCTCTCCCTCTTGGAGAGGAAAACCCAAAAGCAATTCTTCTTATAGATCTTCCATTGACGAGTACCATAACCATGAAATAGACCCTTGACACCAGTATGCCTCCAAGACCCTTGTCACTGCTCTTCCTGTCTTCTCTAGCTGATCTCTTCTCTCTGCACTGCACTGCATCTTTACTAGGGAAGCTCAGTCCCTAGTGTAGCAGCCCCAAACTGTGTGCTTCTTCTTGGCTTCCTTTGATCTTATCCTTAGCTTCCTAAAGTCTTCTTCTCGGCCTACTTCCAAAATCCATTGGACATCTTTGAAACTCAAGACCGAGCCTTTCTTCATGTTGTTGTAGCCTTCCTCTTTACTATGATTACCTTCGACCTCCTTGAGATATGCGAGGTAAAATTGCAGACCAAAACAAAGATATGATCAGACTTTCTTCCTTTGATAACACACCTTCTTTCTTGACCTAATCATAGATCCTTTCATCGTTGTATTACCTTCTTCACGCATTGTTCTACGCACTAGAAGAGGGACTTATCTTTTTCTTTGATAGCCTTCGGTTTGAAATGTGCGAGGTGGTATATACCCAGAACAAAGGTAAGTATACCTCTTCTTTTCTTCCCAGACTAGCCTCCTATTCTCGCATCAATGTAGACCCAAACTTCACTCTTCTATCACAGACATGATCTGAAATTGCTTACACCATAATGAGGCCGCATCATCCTTTATATAGTGACTGGATTTAGCTTGTAGGTCAACATGAGGTTTGTGTGTAAGCCGACTTCATCAAGGAGAATATTCACCATCTTTAAGCCGACTTGTGGAGCATATTGACAAGGTATTGAAGGCATACATTTGCATCAATAAATTGTCTTTATCAGTGTAACACAAATTCATATACATGACTCTAAATTATATATATTTATGACAAAATGACAAACCCCTAAAAGACATCAAGAAGAAGTCTTTGACCTATAATAAAAAACTCCTTGCTCATGAAACCCATGATGCGCAAGTATTACAAAATACATTTTACTATCTTTGTCTTCTTCATTACATAAATTCATAATTACAAGTCACTATGAAGATCAAACTTAGTTACACATTCCAACATTCCCTCTTAACTAGGGAGGTATTCATAATGGTACATGGTCACTTTCAATCTGAAGAATCTCATAAGAAGAATTCGATTGGTAATCCATCTGTTATAGCATCTTATTAACCAACATTGTCATAGTGCAAGGCCTTGATTAACAACTCCATCTCTTCATGAGACCATGAACTACAATGCTGGTGAGACCAATTATTATAGACATATTCATCATTGTCTCCAAGGTACATACTCCATTAGCGTGTTTACCAAGTATGACCTCATAGGACTATTCTTTTGGGGATAGCTAATCCTCAAAGGATACTTGTCCTTTCACGACTACTCTTACCTTGGATACCCTAATACATCCCCAAAAGAGTATTAGATGCCAGATGATTATCCAATCCCACATTCTATCTTCCAGGTGAAGACTAGAATGATACGTCTATCTCTCCCTCTTAATTAGGGAGGACATACCCATTCCTATCAAGGAATGTTCTCAAGCTCCCTCTTTTCCAAGGACTTGTCAAGGCTCCCTCTTAGCCAAGGACTTGTCCAGGCTCCTAGGGACTTGCTTCCAAGTTTCTACCAGGTAAGAAACTTATTACCAACCCCCCTCTTAATCAGGGACCTGTAGCAGCAATGATGAAAACACCGAGTTGTTCATGAAGAACTACTTTCTTTGATGTCATGAATTTATTCGTTGTTGAGGAGTCTTCATCTTTGGGATATTCTCATTAGGGCTCAAGTCACCCATCACTTCTCATGTTTTTCCGAAAGTGATCCATCAATTTTTCATCTGGTCTACCTTCATATCATGCTTCTTTCCTTCGAACCATACTTCTTCTAAGGATCTTACATCCTGTAATATGGCTATCAACTTGTGGAAGACATATACTTCCCTTTGGTTTCCCTGAATGAGCTCATCAGATATTATTCAATTATAAATATGAATACTTAAATCAAAATTTACCTTAGTGATGATCTTTCACCATGACATCCTTCTTGTAGGCATCGACATCCTTTTTTAATTTCCTAAAGATATGTATTGTCAAGGGTCTCTATCTTTTCCAGACTTCTATTAGATTCCACATATCTTCCCTGGAGATCTCCTAGTCAAGTCTTCTTGGCTTCCTTGGATGTTAATTGCTTCTTTCCGTGGTTGTACTTCCCATGATATCTTCCTTTTTCTTTCTCAACAGTTTTATTTCATTCCCAGGAACTTCCATTGTGCAGTTCCTTGATAATGTACAACCACCTCATATTCCATATGAAGACATATTATGTCGATTTCATCTAGTGTAGATCATGCCCTTTTGGCAACCTGCATGTCATAAGAGTTTCTGCTTTCTTTTTTTATCATATTTCTAAAGATAGAAGTATACAACCTGCAACCACATGGCATGACTTCATAGCATCCAGTGTCAACATATATATACATATACCTCATTATTTTCCTTTTGAGTCATCTTGCAGTAGGTTTCCTTGGAATGAAAGAGTTTCATTTTCTTGATCTGCTTCATCAATATCTCATCATATTCTAATCCCAAAATTTTGTAAGTTAGAATTCTTGATGAAACCTTTTGCTTTCTTCCTAACTAGTGAGTCCAAAGAGGATTCCATTAGAAAATGTCAACGCCTGTTTCCATATTGATTATTGAATGATGACCCTTGATCTAGATGACTCCCTTAAATAAATATTTTTTTCAGTGAGGTCCCTAGGAGCCACTTCTTTCATGGCACTCTTGTTGACTTTTGTGGTCTTATTCCTTGGAAGGTTTTATCAACACGATTTCCATGCAAGCTATTAGACATTGTCTTGAAACTTCCCTATTTTGCAGAGAAGTTAGCGTTATGCTAGTGATTAATTTGAAACTGTATCTTAGTGGAAAAATTCACTGTTTTTTGGTGGAATAGTTCATAATTTATTTTGATCTTTTTTTGCAAGTGTACTAGTCACGATGATAAATGTGTGGTTTACTTCAGAGGGTTCTCATTTCTTTCTAGATAAGATTTTCATCATTTTCTTTGAATAATCCTCTAGTGCTTTACCTTCATATTTTATCCCTTGCACAATTGCTCCTGAGGTCCATGTTATGTTTATTGGTTGTTTCTGTGGAAATTTTTCTTGAGGTTCTGCAAGGTAAATCCAAATGCAAAAAATACTATTTTACATATTGATATTTGTTCGAGACATTCTTGTGTGATACTTGAATTTCATAAATCTAGATTTCTATTTCGTGATCTATATCAATATATAAGAACATGCCCATGGATTGTTCATATTTCTCAAACTATGGAGTTGTTCCTTTCCTGTTGCATGTTCTTTTATATTGTTATGTTGTGATTCAAATTTTTAGTTATGCTTCCCAATTATTCTCCTACGTAGTACATGCTTTGTTAGATTATATCAAAAGTTATTCTTATTGTCTTTTTATTATGTATATTGAACATATTATTTCTAGCAACTTTTGATCTTCCTAGATTTTGTATTCCTTCGGTGTATCTTTGCACTTTTAGGGGCAATTGCTAGTTTAAAGTCTAATTCTTTAAAGGGTGCTAGCTCAATGGAAGAGCACCTGCTTTACAAGTAGGGGGTTGGTGGTTCGATTCCATCGTGCCTTGATATTCATAGGGAATGAGGACGATCAATTTTTGGTGACGGATGATCTTTTGACCATCACCAATGAGCTTATGGTGACATTTTTCGACCTTCACCAAAATATGAAATAGTGACGGTCAACGAACGCCACCATATATACGCATCAATAGTGACAACCATTGAAGGTCTGTCACCATAAATCTTTGTTGTTGTTATGAAATGGTGAGGGTCATTTTTTATCATTATAGTCATTATTCGTGACGGACTTTGAGGTCACCAATGAGTTTATGGTGATGGTCAATGAACGTCGCCATATATATGCACCAATAGTGACGACCATGAAAAGTCCATCGCAAAAAAATGTTGTTGTTCATATGAAATGGTGACAGTCACTATCCATCATTATAATCAATATTCGTGACGGACCTTGAATGTCACCACAACACATACTTTTGGCGACGCCACCTTTGGTGACCTTCAATTTTTGGTGACGGAGGCTATTTTCCATCACCATTGCTCATATGAAATGGTGACGGTCACTATCCGTCACTATAAATCATTATTGGCGACGGACCTTGAATGTCACCACAACCCCTATACTTTTGGCGACGCCACCTTTGGTGACGTTCAATTTTTGGTGACGAAGGCTCTTTTGACCCTCACCAATGAGCTTATGGTGACCATTTTCGCCTCTCACCAATGTCCTTTTTTCTTGTAGTGTCATGTAACATTCTCGCATTCGAATTCTACTTTTTAAATCTCCTATGATATCTTGAAAACCCTAATCTATTTGTTCCTCTTATTAACTTGAAACTAACACTCGAAATTAATAAGAAAAAACATCACCCATTATTCTAATGACAACCTCACAAATTAAACTAACTAGAACTACTCTTCCTAATAAATTCAAGATTCAAACTAGAAAAAGAAAGTTCTAATTATTGCTAAAATAAAACTACTTCACTCTATGTAAAATAACATTTAAAAGATCCTATTAAAAATAAAATTACAATTAATCTAGGAGAAACCCTTCTATTTAAATATTTTAATCTAGATTAAATGAATCATCCAAAAACAAGCTTACTCCTCAAAAATAAATCATGCTACATTTGAATTGCTCTCTTTAACTGCATGATCAAATCTTCACTCAGACTTGTTCTTATAAAGAAATTATTATACTATGAGAACAAGAAAGATTCTAATAAAAAATAAATATAATTACTAAGCGAAGTCCCGCAATGCATAAACAAATCAAACCTTGAATTAACATTCAAAATGGGAGTGTTACTTATTCAACTTCGAAGCATTACAAGTTGTTCTAATTCCAATCAATCTCAGAAATCATAATCATTATGGTCCTATCTCATGGATACTCCCATTACTCAGGAATAAAATCAAGCACATATCATATAATGAGTTTGAGTTTTACAACGATGACCAAAAGAAAAGCTTTGAAATTGAACCACCACAAATTCACACAAAACGGGAAATAGGAAACTTATAGTATCAAAATTAGGCGCGCATCCAATTAACTTGTGCTGGTTGATCAAGCTTAACTCCAGAGGTGGTGGGCCCTCCCACGCTTGGAGTAAGCATAATCACTGCAATGGAAGGAATATTTTAAAACATCACAAACTGGAATACGAAATTAATAATGCACTATTGATTCTGCTCACGACATCACTTGAACACAATCATGTATTGTTAAGACAACATCTAGAAATCGATCACATAAGTCCAACACAACAATTCAGTTTTATGCACAGCAATTTCCTGTCTCTATTACATGACTCTGCAAATTTTATTCTGGTTCTACATCTCAGGAAATCAATCTTACATCTCCGAAAATTAATTGCCTCCTGTCTAATTGATGGACATCTCTACATTTCAGAAGCAATTCCTCTATCTAATTGACAGACTCACTGCCTCTGCGCCCTATCTAATTGATGGACGGACTCATCGATCCATATAATTGACTGACTACCCTCCCTAATCGATTACGACAACTTATATATATACATTTTATTACAAACTAGATCTTCAACCAAAAAATATAGAAGATTTTTGGTTTTAACAACTTGCCAGAATGAGAATTGGTTTTGAAATAGAATGTCAAATTAGGAAATATCTCCTCTTTTTATGGGATGTTGCTATTGCTAGAAGGTGTGTTCCAGTTGTACTATTCTAGAATCATTTGTTCGCTCCATGTTGTTTGTAAGGTCCCACATTTTTTAAACTCATTTGAATTTTCCTTTTTATCAACAATAGAAAACTTTACACCATGTGTTCCAGCAGACGAGGTCATGCAAACTGATCATGATATCATAGATTTTTTTCTCTTTAAGGGATTGCTCGGTTAGGATCAAATTTTAAATCGCCATCGATGTCATGCTATGGTAGGTTATCTTGTCATGGTTCTTCTGTTTGGGGTTGGAGCTATTCGCCAGGGAATTTTGCAGTAAATCTCCGTGCCTCTTCATCCAGTGCTGACCATTCAGCAACAATGCGTTTGGCACCTTGTAGCTTAGGCTCCTTAGTTAATGGATTATTTCACAAATCAATGGTCTTGGATTTGGATTTTGTATCATTTCCACACCAAGACTCGCACCACAACCATTCCTGGGGTAGTGAGAATATTGGTACTGTATGTTGAGCATAATTTGGAAGATCCTGATCAAGGTTTGAGAGACTATTTGGATATTTACTAAATATCTCATAGAATACCCGCAGTGTATCTCCAGCAGCAGTTTGATGAAAATTGTCCAAATCCACCACATACAAGGCAATAATATGGTATGGCTTGCTACGTAGATGCTCTTTCCAGAAACCTTGTTTCTATAATTTATAGCCATCCATTTCCTTATTTTTATCACAAAAAGGTGTATATGCAAGGGGCCTCCCCTTGACATCCATATCATATAGCTCCCCCATATCAGCCCTAACAATTTGATCCACGTCTACGAATATAACCTTTTTCAAAGAAAGTGGGAAAATCACATCTAGAAACAAAACTTGTAGGCCCATGTGATTCGCTGCTTTTATGTCTGCTTATGCAACCATGATGGCCATTTGTACGTAATAAGATCATATTCAAATCCATATTCCCTTGCCATCATGAAAACTTATCATTAATGACATTATTACAAAAATCAGTTATTCGATTTAATTAATAACAAGAATTTAAAATTTAATAATTAATATTTCTAAATGCCTCTTAATAAGATATAATCGATTAAAACACTAGGTACAAAAATGTATTTACTTGATAAAAACCCATAAAAATTTGGACAAAGATGCAGATCAACACTTGCTTTGTGCCTCTGTCTCCCAATGTTAGATTCTTTGAAACTCCTCGCAAGGATGCAAGGGCTCCTCTAGTTGGATAAAATGTTCCATTTCCACCTCCAAGTGGGGGTTGATCTCCCCCTGGTGCTACAACGCTGGTATCTCCTTCTAGATCTTCTTCTTCCTCCTCATCATTATTGGAGAATATCTCATCATCACTAAGAAACCCTTGGTCTTGGTTCTCATTTGAGGGAGGAACCTTCATAGCTTCCCCTTTTGACTAAGAGGAGAACTCTTGTTGAATGGGGGCTCTTGCCCTTGGAAAATTATTTTGCAAGTCTCTAGCCCTCTTAATAGCATCCTGGAGCATAGTTGGCCTAGTGGATTCTACCAAATTATGCAAAGGTTCTTCTAGTCCATCAATAAACATATGTCCTTTTCTAATTGTGGATAGCTTTGTCACCATGACTGAAATTTTCAAAAATTCAGAGATATAAGTCTCTGGATCTCCTAACTACTTGAGCTTATCGATCTCAACAAAATGAGCTTCTGGATCTCTTCAGTCAAATCTTTCCACTAATATCCTATTGAATTATGCATATGCAATCACATTTGCAGGCCCCAATTTAGAAGGGCCATGAAACCACCACACATGTGCTTCACCTTCAAGGTTCACCACTGCTATCTTAATGGCCTCCATCTCTGAAACTTGGTTCAGCTAGAAATAGATTTATAATTTCCCTACCCAAGACGTGGCTGTGCACTTGAGTGACCCATCAAGAGTAGGCAAAAATAATCTTCCCAAGGTATGCTGCCGACCATAGTTCTGCATGTACCCTCTACCTCTATTGTGATCACTGGGTCTTCTATTATCCTTGGTCTGAGAGAACCCTCAGAAATTTAGATTCTCTTTGAAACTTTGAGATTGAGATTCATATTCTAGGAGATAATCACCAAGAGTCTGATCCAGGTGGGTATTGGTGGCCACCCACCTATTCGACTTGGGGCCCCACCATTTTCTCTTTCAGTTTTTTAGTTTCGGCACAACTTACTATTTTTAGTAGTTTTTCGGTTCTTGAACTTCTGGAGCCGTTTTGAGGCCCTAAACGATGTTTTTTGGTAAAACTGGTGCTGCTCACATCAAAATTTGTATTCCTCGGATAGATATTTCTAACGACTTATGGTGCGCATCAAACGGAGATCATATGCCAGAGTTACATCCCCGGGAAGTTGAAACACCAATTTACCCAAATGGGGCCCATATTTTTGGCGTTGATTACCGATTTGGGGTGTAGTTGTTGACATAAAACCAAACAGACATTTTTGGAGCTGATCACTGATTTGTGGACACCACACCTGCAAAACAACGGGGCTACCGAAACGATAAGATCCATTAGTACTTGCTTCCTATTATAACGGCTAGACTCATATAGTTTCGCTCTCATCCCTCGCATATTTATAGAACTAACCAAACTTTTTTGAGTATGTATTTCAATTTCTAAACAAAGTTCCAAACAAATGGGATCTTTGACCATTTCCTTGCGATTTTACATGCTCGATTTCTTTTGTTTATGTAAATATTTCTTCTGTCCATTAATAAAGATTTACCAACGGATGTAATGACAATTTCCATGTCTGTTGTATGGTTGTTATCCTTTATCATACTATGCCTTGGGTAATGTCAAAACAATTTTAATACGGATATTCTTACTATCTCTAGCGGTTCCATGGCTACTGTTGCTTAGTCATTATAATCTTTATTATTACCATTACAGCTAAGTTATGGTATTAAACCATGTGGCTTCCTACTTCCTAGTATGTTGGGTATTAAACCCTACTTCATACTTCCTGGTACGGTGGTATGAAACCCTACTTCCTACTTCCGGGTACGATGTTGGTTCATTGGTTGTTGTTTGCTTGTGCTATTACAAGTAAGGCATGGTATAATTTGTAAAGAAAATTCCAAACAAAAGGGATCTTTACAATTTCTAAAGAAGATTAAAAAAAAAGGGATCTTTGATTTCCTTGAGATTTTGTATACTCGATTTCTTCTATTTTTAGAATGGTTTGGCTCTTCCAATAAAAATGTACTAGTGGAGGGTATGCCGATTTTCTAGCAAAGGTTAGGTTCCATGTTTGCTATAGAGACATTATCCTCGTTTTGTCATAGTGAAAATAATTTTAATATATTTATGAAAAAAAAATATATTTAAATTAAATTTATCTCAATTTTTATAACTTGATATTTACAATTAGATGTATATAGATAAATATTGTTGCATGTCTCTATTTATAATATTTGAATTGAGTTTAGACAATGAACAACTTCTTTATTGGATAAATGAATGGGTTGTGCTAGGTGGTCCATATTTTATGGAACATTTTTTATGTTACAATGTTGGATGGAAGACCGATATGTCTACACATTGCATCATGTCACCAGAACTGTGTGTGCTCTTACTGAGAGCTGAAATGTCTATTCAAATAATTTTTATTTCTCACAACTCACTCACATTGTAAACCTTTCCTCATAAAATTTAAAATATTATTTGGATGAAAATTCAACCCCACACAAACCAACAATAAACAAGTGTAATATACATCTTAGTACCTGCTTCTTATACAAAAAGTAATTGATAGTTGTTAATTATTAAAACTTGTGTTTTGTAGGCGACATTATAATAGTTTAGAGTTTTTTCATCTTTTGAATTTAGGTTTCTACTTCAGAATATTAAAACAACTTTTATCAAAATAAATAAAATTGTTAGAGTTTTTAAGTAGAGAGATTTTGATAGTTGAATTCACAAAGTTAAGATTCAAACGTGTTTAGTTAAACGATGAATTTTCTATTTTGCATTAAAATCATTTATAAAAAAAAAATTCCACAAGTGGAATAAATTGACTTTTGTTTACTCTTTATATTCTTAAATAACTAATGCATATACAAATGCTTATAAGTATTTATCTTGCATTAGTTTATAACTTGATATTTGAAGGCCTTATATGACTCCTACACAAGTTGCCCATAAAATCAAGCTAGCTATTAAAGATAGGTAAAATTGTTTGAAAGAAAATCATTTAATATCATAAAGTCAAGCTAGCTATTAAAGGTAGGTAAAAATGTTTGAAGGAAAAACATTGTATAATATTAAAGGAACACATAATTAACTTTAAAAGGGCATGTTGACTTAGGGGCATACCAAAGAGCTATAAAGATTTATAATGGAGGGGACATAGTTTTTCTTATCAATACATTATATTATTTTGAAATATGTTGTTAGTAAAGGAATAGTTAAGTTTTAGGCATTTTAATTTTTTTTGGAAAAAAACAATACAAAAATATTACAAGTATCGTGGGACTTCAAGTTATTAATATATTAGACAGGCAATAAATGTATAATTGACACTAAAATATCAGTTGCAATTAGAAATCAATTTATGAATGTAAAAGGAAATTCCGGTAATTTTTTCCATATATATATATATATATAATTCAACTCAAATGTATAAATTTGTATTAATGTAGGAAGAACTTGTATTCCATTTTCAAAAATATTTCTATATTGATATAGGAAGTGATAGAATATGATAAATTTGTTTGTTGGATTTCTTTTGTAGTTGTATTTGAGTCCTAGTAGTAAGCCTTAAAACAGAATTTGTTAAATATTTCCCATTATAATTTAGGAATATTTTATTTAAGTAATGCCATAATAATTTAGATGTATTTCTTATATTAAGTAGATTATATATGACGATATTATATATAATTGAATCTATATGTAAAGTGATTTCACACACAAATATATATAATTCATAAAATAAAATAAAATCCATTTGTTTTCACTAAAATTACAACATTAAAATGGTTTAATAAATATAAAAATAGAGAATACTAAAATAGGAGTAAATTGATTGCAATAATGTCAAGTGGTGTGAGTAAAACAAATTTCTAGAATTTTCTATAATTTTTGTTTCCTGTGTTTTTTTTTTATAGCTAAAACGATTATTTTTTATTGAAGAAAAGCCTGATTGGGCAAAGCCTAATCAACCATTACAACTTTAAATACTGAAAACACTTAGGGGATAGTTGTCTTGATCGGAGCTTCAGCGTTTATACTTATCATACCACTTTGTAAAGTGCTGCCTATATTTGCCAGTCTGTCCGCTTCCTTATTTAGTCCTCTGAGAATGTGGAAAATAAGTACCGAGGGAAAATTCTTCAAAATTCTGTTCACTCTAGTTAACTGTTTGTTTAGCACCGGATCCTTGAGCCCATTTTTGCTTACAATTGCTTTTATAAACACTTCTGAATCTCCAAAAACAAGGATTTCACTTGGATTCTCTTTTCTGGCCAATTGGCAGGCTTTCAGAAGGCTGAGAATTTCAACTTGGTTATTGGTTTTCAGACCAAGACCCCAGCTGAAGTTTATTTTGTTCCCGTTCGGAAAGTTGATCACCCCTCCTGCGCTTGACCTTCCTGGGTTGCCTTTTGAGGCACCGTCAAAGAAAATTGTGCACTTGCCCTGAGATTTCCACCACTGGTGAAAGCTGTCCTCTGGTTCTCGAATTTTCCATCTTTCCTTATGGATTGTTCGAGTGATTGCTGGGACTCTGGCCTTGCAGGTGTAAGCTTCCAGCCACACCCTTTCTTCTGTTCGGAGGAAGTTGTCATCTTTGATTTGAGATTGGTTCAAAGTTTCAACAAGGAGTTTCTTGGCCTGCTCCGCCACTTTTGCTATTGGCAACTCATTATTGTTGAAAATGATCTCATTCTGGGCAAGCCAGAGCTTCCAGCAAACATACTTAGGGACTGCAATCCACACCTTGTGCCAAAATGATTTGCTGGCAATGTTATGGGGATAGCATGCTTTCCAAGTGGTAAACATGGAAGAAATCGAATTTTGAGTTGGTGGGTTCACATCCAGTCCATTCAGGAAAATGGACCAGACCTCCTTGGCAAACTCACAATCAATAAACAGATGGTCAGAAGTCTCCAAAGCACTTTTGCAGAGGGCGCAGCGATGTGGACCTACATTGTTCTTTTTGCACAAATTTTCCCCAGTTAGAATTTTGTTATGGAACAAGGTCCAGAAGAAAAAGTTGATTTTGGGAATGCTTAAGCTGTCCCAAACCTGATTCCACACAGACACAGAGTAAGGCAAGTCCTTTTGACTTTGCATCTGAAGGTATCCCTGTCTTGCTGAATACACCCCGGTTTTGCCCCAGCCCCAGGAGTCTTCTTCTTCGATGTGCACCGGAGAAAAGTCAGAAATGGCATCTATAAGCGCATCTAACTGCGATTTTAAATGCTCAGGAATTCTGGGAAAAATCCAACGCAGCCAATTTCCGTTGCTGTCCCAGTCAGAAATGTCCTCAATTTTCCTTATGCCTTTCTCCTGTAGCCAGTCTCTTATCTCAAAGATTTCTGTGTTTTCTGCAAAGGGGGGGTGACCCATGATGCTGTGTCTCCAAAGCCTTGTGTTTTTACCATTTCCTGGAATTCGGTATAGATGGTTTCTGAAAAATTCAATGCCTCTACTGCACAACTTCCAGGCTTGCGTACCTGTGGGGCATTTTTCCACTGAATAGGATTTAACTGATTGATTCTTGAGGTATTTAATCTTGAAAATCTGACTGACAGGATGATTAGGCTCTGCGTAAAGTTGCCAGAGTAATTTGCAGCCCAGAGCAAGATTTGCGTTCAAAGGATCACGAATTTGCAAACCTCCTTCAGCGTGGGGGCGTTTCACTATATCCAACTGATTAAGTGAAATCTGCTGCTATTTCCTCGCCCACCGTTCCACAGAAAATTGCACAATAATCTGGAAATTTGATCAGAAATTAACTTTGGAGCCAACATCAAAGAGGCCTGGTAAGTAGGCAGAGCTGAGAGGACCGATTTAATGAGTGTGAGTTTGCCTCCGGTGGTGAGCCAGAAGCCACCCCACGCTGCAATATTATTCGTAAGTTTTGAAATGACTTCCTCCCAAAGATGGTTTCTGTTGGAGCCCAACGTAATGGGAAGACCCAAATATTTAATTTTGTCCCATTCAGCGTAACCTGAAAAACCCAAATCATTTGCAATTTTCTCAATTGTTTGTTGCTTAGATTTCCATCCATAAACATCTCTTTTCCTTTCGCTTATCAGTGCTCCCGAGATGCTGCAGAATTTCTGAAGGATTTTTCTAAAGGAGATTGCAATTCTTGATGAGGCTCCTCCTAGTAAAAGTGAATCATCGGCAAATAACGCATGATTCATTGGGTCAATTCCTTTCTTGATTCTAATTCCGGGGATGTTTCCATTTTTCTTTTCCAAGGTCAGCTTTCTGCTCAAGGAGTCTGCCATCAGAATGTAGAGAAAGGGGGAAAGAGGGCATCCTTGCCTCAATCCCCTGGTGGCTAAAAAGAAGTTTTCCGGTCTTCCATTTATCATGGGAGCAATCCATATCTTCTCAATACAGGCTTTGATGAGATTGATAAAATCCTGTCTGAATCCAAAAGATGAGAGAACCCTGTACAGGAAAGAGCGGTTAACTCTATCAAAAGCATTGCACATATCCAATTTAATTAACATACCTTGTTCTTTGCGAGCATGACTGGAATGTAGAGCTTCTTGGACTTGGATGACATTATCCACGATGTGCCTTCCCTTCACAAATCCCCCTTGTGCTGGAGAGATTAATTTTTGCAGGAGGGGTTTAATTCTGTTCGCTAAGAGCTTGGCCATAATCTTATAGGACGCATTGCAGAGAGAGATCGACCTATATCTTTCGAAAGAGTTTGGATTAGCTTCGTTGGGGATTAAGGCGAGAAATGTGGAGTTTATTCCGCCACCAACCCTTGCCTTCGTCATGAATCCGTGGATCATTCTAAGAAGATCAGACTTGATAAGCACCCAGCAAATTCTGTAGAAATGGATTGAAAATCCTTCTGGACCTGGGGCTTTATCAGGCTCCATGGTCCAAACAATTTTTGAAACTTCTTCTTCCGTGACTGGACTCAGGAGGGTGTCATTATCTTCTGGACTGACTAAGTTCAGAATGTTTGTAAGGAACTCTGATATATCCTCCTCATTCCCGTCCTTTTCTGCACTAAGGAGTTTTTGAAAATGTTGCTCAGCATCTGCCTTTATTTGTTCGAAGCTTTTGCACACCTGACCACTGGAAGTAATGATTTCAGAAATATGATTTCTCGAGAGACGAGCCCTGCACTGTCTATGGAAATATGATGTATTTCTATCGCCAGCTTTGAGCCACAAGCTGCGAGACTTTATACACCAATATTCTTCTTCACTTTTGAAAGAGTTGTAGGTTCTCCTTTGAGCCAAGTTTTCCTTGTCTAATTCCATGGGGGATATATCCTTCTTTTCCAGTTCTAGTTGAAGTTCTCCCAACTGTTGGACTGCATCTTTCCTCTGGCTGGTGGGGGATTTTGGTGCCTTCTTTATCCATTCATTTAAAACCTTCTTTGCATTTTTCATTTTTTGTTCCCACACATAGCTTGGGGAGCCTGATACCTCTATTCCCCAGGCAGAATGAACTGTATCAAAAAACCCTTCTCTTTCAGCCCAGAGAGGACTAAAACGAAAAGGGATAGGACCCAGGTCTTCTTCTTCCTTCAAGCATAGAAGAATTGGTTTGTGGTCTGAGGTGAGTTTTGGGAGAATCTTGGAAAAGGCTATTCTTTTGTCCATCATAATGGAGCTGCTGGTGAGAAATATATCCAACCTTGCTGATATGTGGTTTTCCCCAGTTCTGTTATTGGTCCAAGTGTACTCTCCTTTCACAGGCTTGAAGTCTATAAGATCCCACTGAAGAATGAGATTTTCCACTGTGGAAAGAAGGGAGTCCCTAGAAAATATCCCACCTCGTTTCTCTTTGGAATCCAAAATAATGTTCAGGTCTCCTCCTATGACTATATTCTGAGGGTTGAGAAGCCCTAGATAATCCGAGAGTGACTTTCAGCATTCTTTCTTTTCATCGTAATGCACAGGAACGTACATATTGAACAGAGCTATGATAAGGTTGCTTGTTGTGTGGCGCAATTTAGTAAATATCCAATGTTGGGTCTCATGTGATCTTTCTAATGAGAATGAGTTTTTGGACTAGAATGTGCCTATTCCACCAGCTATACCTCTGGCGCTGACTACCTTTCCTGAGTCTAGTTTCCACTTTGTGTTGCTTATGTTTAGAAGGAGCTCTCCTTCTATTTTTGTCTCTTGGAGCATGAGAATGTCTATGGTTTCCATTTTCAACAAATCCTTACTGGCCTCTGCCTTTGAGGGATTCCCCAGACCCCTGCAGTTCCAAGAGACCAACTGCATCATTTACCACTTGTGGGGGTAGGACCACTTCCCTTTGAAACCTTAGGTCTAGTATTCCTCCCGAGGGTCATCTCAATGGTGGCTTGGCTGCCAAGGGTTTTTTGTCTTTCTGTTTCTTCTTCCCTTTTTTCCTTGTTTGATTTCCTCCCTGCTTTCTTTGATGGCCTTTCGAAGGTCTCATCATCCGAAGAGCCCACATTTTCAAAGTTCTTCTTCTTTTCTTAGTAATATCTGCATATGAAGGGGAAGGAGTATTGCCTAGTAGTGGGTTTGGAGTGTTACCTATATCCGGAGAATATGTGTTGTTCGGTTGGGAAGGACCTTCCGGCTCTGCCTCTGGAGGATCTGACTGTGGTTTGAGAGATTCAAAGGGGTTTTTATCCACCTCAATGCTGATGGCTTCCTTGCTTCCTGTGATTTGGGTGCTTGCGCTTACTTGCCCTGCTTTGTTCTTTGGTTCTTTGCCTTTGTTTTTGTTGGACTGCCTATTATTTGCTGTTTTCTTTACTTGTTTCCATTGATCTCCTCTTTCTTTCTCTGTTGTCTCCTCGTTTCTTTTCTTGCAGTATCTTGCGAAGTGTCCGTATTCGTGACAGTGTTGGCATTTGAAGGGGAGCTGCTCGTAATCAAGCTCCTGGATATGTGTCCAATCCGCTACCGAGAGTTTTATCGCTTCAGGTAATCCAATTTCTAGGTCGACCTCTACACATATTCGGGCGCAGGAGTATTGATCCTTCCTCGGCGCTTGGTCTATGTATCTGCGAAGAGCGTTGCCAATGGATTGCAACGATCTCTGGTTCCAGCAATGTAATGGGAGGTGTGGGAGACGCACCCATACAGGCAATCCCGTGGGCACGTCCTGAGCAGGGTCGAAATCTGGCGACCATTTGTTCAAATAAAGCCCTTGGGGGCCCATGAAGTACGGTCCGTTTCTGAAAATCAGGCTTCTGTCTTCAGCGTTGTCAAACACAAAAACAAAGAACCCTTTGCCAATGAAGTGACTTTTTATACCTTCAGTGACCAGCGGAATCCAGTTCTGTTTCACCCACTCTTCGACAGCGTTAGGAGAGGGCCATAGACCAATGAACTGGCCGATGAGACCTCTGTCCGCAAGGTTCAGTGCTGTTTGACAGGTTTCTTCCACGGGCAGGGACACCGTGGGGATATTATCCAGCTTTTTTGACAAACTTCTGCTGGGAAGCAGAGGACGGGCACTTCCCGGAGGCCGCGATAAGAGATCTGAAAGCTTCCAGCTCGGGAGGTGGGGGGGAAGGAGCCTCAGAGCCGCCTCCAAGCTCCATGGTGAAGAAGGACTCACGGAAGAGGAGCACGCCGCCTAGGGCAGCAGCAAGACGACCATAGACGCACTAAAAGAACGAGACCGGCCAGAAATGAAGGGAAGGCACAAGGAGAAAGAACCGGCCCTGTGCGCCGCGTGACCAAACCAGGGCGCCGCGCCCAACCGATGCGCCGCGCAAAGCCTAAAATAAGACCACCGGAAGCGACCCTGTGCGCCGCGCACGCCTGGTGCGTCGCGTTGGCAGCCCTGAGCGTCGCGCACTGCAACAAAACCCAAAACCTAGAAAATTTGCAGAGCGCCGCCTTTCCTGTGTTTTGGAGAAGAAGTGTAAGTAGAATTTAGAGTAAAACAAACTTACCATTCAATAAGTCATTTATGTGTTATGGCCAATAAGTGAGTAAAACAAACTTATTGTGTTATGTTCATTTTGTTTTTGTACTTATTATAAATATGCTAAATTTTTTAATATAATTATGTTATTGAAGAGTAATTTTTTTACTAACCCTTTTTTAGTGAACAGTTAATTTATTATAAAACATGATTATTAAAACAGAAAAATTTTAAACATAAAGTTTTATGGGAAACATAAAGATTTAAAATATCAAAAAAATTGTGTGATGAATAAAAAAGAACCCAAATTCCAACCGTGACCGGATGTGAATGTTGATGGACTGGAATTGATTGAAAGGTGACAAAGGCACCTATGCATATATTTTTAGAGGCCCAATTTCACTCATGGTCTCCTTTTATGAAGGGGTTTATAGAGGAGAGCACATATGTTTAGTACGAGTAGAAACCAGCAAGAATTTAATAAAGTTGTTAATTTTGAAATTTGGATATGTGTAATTTGGTTACATTGCTCACTTAGAGAAAACTTGAACCCGAAACTTTGGGAACCAAAATCCTCAATCACACCTCGTGTGATAGTCCTTGATTACACGACCATCGCGAGTAGAAATTCCTCACGTGAGTTTAGTTTCACAATACATTTAACGATGCATTTGAAGATCATCTTGGACTGCATCGTATTGTTATTGATATGTTAAAAGCAACGGAAAACCAAAAACAATTTAAATGGAAGAAAATATATAAAAGTGAGTTTTATGGCATTTACAAACTAGTTCAATTAATATTTGTGTTCAAAATAATAGCAATATTATGTTAAAAAAAATAAGAATATTATTATTATTTATAAAAATAAATTAAATTATAGATTTTTTTTTTTGAATTTATAAGAATTTATTTATATTTTCTCTTATTTATATTTTTTTTTAATTTAAAATTGATTTAAATCATTAAGTAATTGTAAAATAAATAATTGGAAAATGAAAGATAAAATAAAGATCTCACAATTCCTTTTTCTTATTGTACTTTCTCTTTCAATTGTGTTCTTTTGACAAGAAAGAGAGAATAATTGTGATCTTTTGACAAGAAAGAGAGAATGAAAGGGAGGAACCTTAATGAAAAGTTATAGAGCTGTGGAGTGCATTGTAACCTTAAATTTCCAAAATGAAAATTGAGAAATTATGGATTGTTTGGTATTTTTTTACATCAAATTTCCTTTGGTGAAAGTTGTGGTAATTATTGGAGGAATTTTGTTGAAGTTGTGTTAATTATAAATCTAGAGTTATTAGTGTTTCTATGTGTTTAAAATGTGTTACTAGTAAAATGGTTGCCTTCTTCATTTTCTTCTAAAAAGTTATATGCTACCCTATAAGCTCTCTTTGGAAGGTATTGCCAATTTCCTTTGAGTGCTTGGATATTGTATGTCCCCCTAGAAGCCATATGTAGCTCAACATGGTCTTGTTAACTCCTGTGGGGTCACACAAGTTGAAGGATGGACACGTAAGTTGAGTAGATGCAATTATTTAACTAGTATAAGTGAATGATAGCTCCACTAACTCATGGCTATTTTGGTTAGTGCATTTTTGCATTAACTTAGTAATAAAATATAAGAATTTTTCATTTATCTCATTCCCATATATATATATAAAGTCACCGTATACAAATTTTATGGCTTGTAAAAACATTGTTTATAGAAACAATTCTCATGATATCATATACATTCTAAGAAACCATTTGAATCTTGATACGTAGTCGAATTATTTGTTTCTTCAGACATGTTGAATTATTGGTGTACAATTTGAATTGGAATATTAGTGCAAGTAGAAGAAAAATTGAAGAATGGGTGTTGAATGAAACATACCAATCCGTTGTTAAGTTTTTGTGAACAATGTGTCCTTTATTGGTGAAGGCTCATCCCAAACACTACTTTTACTTGAGAAGGCAATATATATGTATGCAAGTTTTGAATTATATTAAAAGTTAGAGTTGAAGCTTGTTCTTTCTCATGGAGAGATTGATAAATTGTGGTTACTATTGGTTTGGCTTTAACAATTAATTAAGTTATCACTTTATCATTAAATTGTTGATAATGAGTGAATTGTTTTATTTGAGATTTTTCATAAGTAGTTTTCTCTAATGTTAATATCTACTACTATAATACCAAGGAACAAAGAGGTATCCATGTTCACAAATTACACATCTAAGAAAAAATAGATTTGAACCCTTGAATAGAGTTCAGGGATTCAAAGCATGTGTCACTCAATTAGTTCTGACGAGTAAAAAAATATAAACATGAAATATCTAAAGAATTAAAGAAAAAAAGTGCAACATGTCCTCATGCGCCTGCAAGGTGATAACAATAAAAATTATTTCACTCGGAATCCTATTTTTTTCTCTCAATATAGGGAAATAAGATACATGCATAGTTAAGGCTAAAAGAATAAGAGATACAAGCTATGATTTAGTAGAGAGATGCATGGATCAATGAATTGTAGATGAAAATCCATTAAGAATGTTTTATTATGGTAAAATTAGCACAGTTCAAGGAACAAGATGTTGGCATCAAACGATAATTTCTCCATGAACATGAGTCATGCTGTGATAAATTGAGCTTAGTGAAAGTTGAGGATGAATTCACAGTATTTCATTCTTCAATAAAATGATTCACATGGAAGTTGAGTATGATGAAGTAAAGAGGAAATTCTATAATATTTTTGTTATGTTAGGTCCTTTGTTATGTTTGGCACTAGGCATAACATTATTCAATGTTGTGATAATGACCATGAACCTAGTACACCATCATTTCTATGCATGGATATTTACTTTTATTTTTACTTCCTTGGCTTCTAATACATCCTACATTAACATGCTTTTTTTTTAAATCGTAAAAAATAAAAAATAAAAAAATAAAAATAAAAATAAAAATAAATCTTAAAAACAAGTAAGACACTCTATAGTAGGAATGATTATACACCTTACTACTCAATTGGAAAATTATGTGCTTGTCATTTCGATTTTATTTTTCATCTAGCAAAGCTCATGGATCAAACATAATACTATGCCTATTGAGCTTCCATGTTCTCATCAACAATCTCTGCACATAAGTCCACGATTTAGGAAGCAATGCAAGCCTTTTTTTGAAGTGCTAAACATATAAGAGACTGCTAAAATTACACCAAATTATGCTCTACCACTTTTGGGGTTTTCAACTTTTAATTTCTGATATGAATTTGCATCCTTCAACATTTCACCAACATTTCTCATGGGAGCGTTGTTTCCTAGCAAGGAAATGGTACAAAACAAAGCATTTTCGAGCACGTGATGCATTCAATCTTCATAATGCTTAGAAATATTCAGATCCATGACCTCTTTCCAACCATTTTCTTTCTCAACCACTCTTCCAACCCATTTAACAATATTGGTGCTCTCTTCATATGAGGGATCAACTAGCTGCTTACTAGTCACTAGTTCCAACAACACCACCCTAAAGCTATAGACATTACTCTTATATTCAACCTTCAGTGTGTAATAAAACTATGAAAAAGCAAGGTGTATCATGATAAAAAATTTAACAAGAACAACTTGATGCAACTTGTTTCCTTCTATATTTATAGTTTCTGAGGTAACCTTCATTAGAGGTTTGAAATCATGCTTTGTAATTCAAAGGAATATTGACATGCATCAAAAGTGTGAGAAGATTTAAGAAAGAAATAAGCGACAAAATGTTTCTAGAAAGTAAATTTACTTGCAAACCCAACACCTCAAGATTATGTAACCCATAAAGCTCATCTAGTATACTTCCTAAAAAATTATTATTGCTAGCATTGAAAACAGACATAAGCCTAGGTCTGCTTATAAAAAAACTATCATGGCTTAAAATTTCTTTGGAGTTTCGCTAGATCAATTTCAGCTTGGAGGAAGCATGAATCTCAAATATTATGTACAATTTTTTTGTATTTCAATCAACTTGAACTTATTGACAGCTAAAAACACAAATAAATTAGTTCAGTTATCATGCCCATAGACAATTTAGGTTTTGGAATTAAATATTCATATTAGGTTAGTCTCTTGCTAGGGATACCCGACCAAAGCACAAATTATACTATCTTTAGAGAGGTAAAAGGAATTTAAGTACTAGGAAAATAAAAATTTAACATACAAAAACTGAATAGATGACCTGACTAGCCATGGAATTAGACATTCGGAACAAAATACCAACATAGCATGATCATAAAATAAACTCAAGGAAAAGGATATGAGTCTATGGTAGCAACCAAGATGGGATCTTTATTATCTCTAATAATACCTCCATTTAAGGGCGGTATCTTGTTTCTATATTTGTTCCATCTCGCAATCAAGGTCCTTCATGTGATAATCAAAATGCTCAGGGGAATGGAGGATGTCAACCTGATACTCATGGAAATCGAGTAGTGTTTTGCATAGGAGGAACTCCATGTGCCAGTAAGTTTTTTTTTTGTGTATACAAATTAAAATGGCAATTGATGTGCCTAGTGTCTAGAACCAAACCATCCAACTCAAAAAGAAGCTATGTATCTAGGGGTTGATGTGTGTGGCAAGATATTTCTCCATTGGCATGAGTTATATCTTCCTAGATGGGACATGGTGTGAGGTCACAAAAGTGGGAGGAGAATTCCTCCAAATGGTGATGCATGCGAATATTGCCCATGTGGGCCCACTCTTGATAATAAGCCACTCCCTTGTGGACACAATTGTGTTTATGAGCCTATAATATTCCAAAATGGAAAAGATAGGAATATAGAACATAAAACTTGCAAATGAAGTAAATACCAATACATAAAAACATGAGAAAATCATAGATCCTTTTCATTACATATAACAACAGCAAATGAGTACAATATCGTGAGGAAAAGGTCACTCAATTTAGGCAAAACAAGCCTCCAATGATCAAACACACCCAAACATGAAATGTCGTTGCAACTCAAAATGTTTGAGGACGATGACAACACAGTCCCAATGAGTGTCACTGCTGCTAGAAAAAAGAGATAAAAGTATCTGCTGATACAATTCTGAAAAAGTGATGGGGTCAAAGATATAAGCTCCCAAGCACAATTCTAAGACAACCCAGAAGGGGTTTCCAGAAATACATCATATGAAAAAATAGCCCTACAGCTGAATAACGCTCTACCACTGAATCAATGCTGGGAGATGGCTGATATTACAAGTAAATGGCTACAAATTCTCCCTCCTAGCTTTCTGTATGAAGGGCTTCTCCCCTCACTAGAAAACTAGCTCACAAACTTGGGCACTAAGCCGTCCACTGCACTACCCTGCAAAATAACGCAGTTTCTGAAGGAGACTGTGTTGTAGATGATGGAAAAATCCTGGCCTGATCCCAGATGGTGGAATAATTCTCAAGGAATCTCCTTGCTATCCTCCTAGATGAAGGGTTTCTCCCCTCACTAGAAAACAATCTCAGAAACTGGGTCTATCAACCCTCCACTGCTACTGCCCTGTAAAAAAACACAATCCTGAAGGAGACTGGGATGTGGATTATGGATGGAGCTTGGTCCAATGCCAGATAGTGGAAATGAAGCTAAATGAACCTCTTATGAGTAGGCACTCAAGGTCCTCTGAGGATGAGGGTGGGATTTCCGCTCGGAAACACCCTTGTGCTAAACAACACAATAGACTCCACTAAATAGCTGAAGTGTGCAAAAAGTCATAAAAGACGAAGACATAAATAATAATCAGAATGCCCTCTATGGTTTCCATCCTCTTCCTTATATGCTTGGTGAGCTTCCTCACCATGGGTCCCACTCATTAAATATGCTACTCTCATGCATACACTCCTCCATTATAACTGTGATGTCCTCCATTCACTCTCTGCTACCTCCATGAAAGCGTTGTTGATTTGGTCAACCTTGACCCTGTCCACATGCTTTAGCCCCTATTCACACCCAAAAGTTCTTTATTCAGCTGATGCAATGACTCACATTCACATTAGAAGTAGTTTTATTCCTACTAAAGAGATTTATGGGTCTCTCTACCCACTTATTCATCTATCTTATTAGCAAAAGAAATAATTAATTGTCCAACTAGCTGGAAGCTAATAGGGAATATTACAACCCTCTCCTCCCAAACATTTCTTGTCCTCAAGCAACTGCAAGGATGGATACTGCAAAACCTCCTCTCCTTCCCATATATCATCCTCATTTGATAGACTCCTCCAATGAACCAGATGCTCTCCAATCGATCTGTCCCTTAGCTGACCCTCCCAAGTGTCCAAGTTAGCCCTTGGTGATAAAACGAAATGGCTCACATCATAAAGAAGTGAGAGTTCCATGGGGGAAACTACATGTTGTCTAATGTCCTTATTGAGCCATGAGATATGAAAAATGTTGGGGATCTTAATCCCAATGAGAGGCCCCAACCCATATGGTACTCTCCCAACAAGATGGATCACCATGTGTGGCTCATATAAAAGCTCATCAATCCCCTGCATCTGCAGTGTAGAGGAGTTGAATGGCTGAAAATGATAGACCAAATTTTCCACCCCATGTTGTCTCTCTCTCCATTTATGATATGTGTAGGGCTCTTGTTATTCTTGGGCTGCAACAATATTGTTCGTAAGAGATCGGAATACATCCTGACTCTCTAGGATCCAATCTTTGGCTCTAGGAACCTTGCTTGCCCAAGCCATTCGACATATGGTGAATAAAACATCATCACCATATGGAACCAAAAGGAGAAATATACTGAGTGCCATATGAAATCTAGAGTGGTGAAAATATTCCCCCATGTAGAAGAGTAAGTGGTTTTAGCAACCTTGCAGGATGGTTATTTTCCTCGTCATTCTTCAAGCAAACAACACATTCCTAGATATGCTGGAGCACATCCTCCTTGAGACCCTCCCATGAGAACCTCTCCCAAATGGCCTGATATATCCTGATGAAATCGTGGTGACCGGAAAGCGGTGAGTCATGTGTTGCATGTAGTATCTTTTCCTTGATCTTGGAATCTCTAATCAATAAGACCTGACCCTGGTAATAGATGACTCCATCCACCACTCTATACCTTTCATCAATAACCTGTCCATCAACTACTTCACATGTGAATTGGTTTTTCTAATACTCCAACAATAGCTGGGACTCCCAATATGGATCTATATCCCTCAATGACAGCGCCGCTAAATTCTGTGATAAGGTACCTATAATCTCATAGATCCCCTATTTAACATACTCAATGCCAAAGCCACATGTTAGAGTACTGCTATCCCACTTTTGTTGCCTTCCTTGCAGCTGCTTTTTCCTAAGAAAATATTGGAGTTTATGGAGGTCAATCCTCTCTTTCAAGTTATTTCCCTTTCAAAATCTCCTGAGTTTGGTCAATGCATGTATGAAGATTAGAAACTCTCCACCATATATGGAAGACTCCTTCCAATGTGGAAGTATCTTCTGACTCTCAAAGGATATGGAATAGCGCTCTTGCACTCGACTTGTGCCATCATCCACTCCTGAAGCATCACATTTCAGTGAAAAGGGCTTGGTGAAACTTTGTAATACTGATACCAAAAAATTATTCATATCCTCCTTGAGAAAATCAAAGGCCCTCTGTGTTGTGCTAGTCCCATACAAGGTTCTCCTCTTAGGCAGATCTTTGAGTGGTGTCACTTTTTGTGAGAACTCTTTAACCAACTTCCAATCGAGGGGCCTCCCTGGTGGAATTCCTCTAAATAATAAAACATTGGTCTAGAGTAAACTGCATATTTGAGTGGACTGAGTTGTCTTGGATTCCTCTGTGCAAATAATTCTCCATATTATGTGTGGAGGCTTCCTGAGGTGGATAGGTATGCATGCCATATATCTTTTGATGATTATCACTCTTATCATCTATAGATGCCATCTGCAAGGCCTCCCAATCTGTAGTGACCTCCCCTAGTGTAATCAGCCACTACACACTCAATATCACATTGGTGTCAGGGGTATTAACCATAAATAAGCGATCTATCATGCTGTATGTCCCCAAAGTTATAGTCAATACTAGAACACACTTCCCCCACTGCTTAGTCCCGGGGACCACAACTGAGAATCCTTCAGAATCACTGGTGCATATGTCTCCCATCCTCACTAGTTAGGTATCAATAAAACTGTGGGTAGTCTAACTATATATCAATACCAACATATGTTGCTCTTGCATTGTGCCTCGGTCTCCCAATGTTAGATTCTTTAAAACTCCCCTCAAGGGTGGAAGGGATCCTCTAGTTGGAAAAAATGCTCCATTTCCACCTCCAAGTGGGGGTGGATCTCCTCCTGGTGCTACAACACTGGTATCTCCTTCCAAATCTTCTTCTTCCTCCTCATCATTATTGGAGAAGACCTCATCATCACTAAGAGACCCTTGGTCTTGCTTATATTTTGAGGGAGGAACCTTCATAGCTGCCCCTTTTGACTGAGAGGAGAATTCTTGCTAAAGGGGGGCTCTTTCCCTTGGAAAATTATTTTTCAAGTCTCTAGCCCTCTTAATAGCATCCTGGAGCATAGTTGGCCTAGTGGATTCTACCAACTTATTCAAAGGCTCTGCTAGTCCATCAATAAATATATGTCCTTTTCTATATGCGGATAGATCTATCACCATGACTGAAAGTTTCAAAAATTCAGAGATATAAGTCTCCAAATATCCTCACTTCTTGAGCTTAGCTAGCTCAACAAAATGAGATTCTGGATATCTTTAGTCCAATATTTCCACTAATGTGGCAAGTAGCTCCCCAACCACTGTATTTCCCTCCTCATTCTTAAGAAAACTACACATTCCTTGATATGTTGGAGCACATCCTCCTTGAGATCCTCCCATGAGAACCTCTCCCAAATGGCCTGATATGTGTTGATGAAATCCTGGTGATCGGAAAGGAGTGAGTCATGTTCTGCATGTAGTATCTTCTCCTTGAGCTTGGAATCTCTAATCAAGAAGACCTGACCCTGGTAATAGACGAGTCCATCCACCACACTATACCTCTCGTAAATAACCAGTCCATCAAGTACTTTACATGTGAATTGGTTTTTCGAATACTCCACCAATAGTTGGGACTCCCAATATGGATCTATATCCCTCAATGACAACGCTGCTAAATTTTGTGATAAGGTACCTATCATCTCATAGCTCCCCTATTTAACATGCTCAATGCCAAAGCCACATGTCAGATTATTGCTATCCCACTTTTGCTACCTTCCTTGCAGCTGCTTTTGCCCAAGAAAAGATTGGAGTTTATGGAGGTAAATCTTCTATTTCAAGTTATTTCCCTTCCAAAACCTCCTGAATTTTTTCAATGCATGTATGAATATTAGCAACACTCTACCATATATGGAATACTCCTTCCAATGTGGAAGTATCTTCTAACTCTCAAAGGCTATGGAATATCCCTGTTACACCCTACTTGTGCCTATAGGAGTAAAACATAGTGGAAAAATAAAAACAATCACACATAGCAGAAAGCATAAAATGAAGACAGAAAATTTAACGTGGTTCACCCAACTAATCTGGGCTACATCCACCAAACAGAGGTATCGACGATCTTATTACTCAACAGGAGATTACACCAGTAGAAAATGAATAATAAATTCAATCACACAAGAATAGGATGAAATATCTCCACATGCTGATTTGATGCCACCAGTTTGGCAATAAAAACTATTGTTGGCATATCTAAGAGATTTTATCTAAATTAATATATAAAAAATCTCAACAATCTCCACCTTGACAACAATTAGCCTGATACCTTGTTCCTTTATTATTTTTATTTTCTTTGCAAGCCAAGAGAAGCCAGACACCATCGTAGCTTCTCTAATAAAACTGGTTTCGTGAACATGTCTGCACAGTTTTCCTTTGTATGCACTTTTTCAAGAGAGACTCCCCGTTTAGTGATAACCTGTCTTACAAAATGGTAATTTATAAGTATATGCTTTGATTTACTATGATAGGCTAGATTTTTAGCCAAGTGAATTTCACTTTGACTATCACAAAATAACTTAATGTTGTCTTGCAACCTACCAAACTCACCAAACAAACCTTTCAACCAAACCGCTTCTTTGCAAGCATGTGAAGCAGCTATATATTCTGCTTTTGTAGTGGATAAAGCAACAATATTTTGTAGCTTTGACATCGAGCTAATAGCTCCACCTGCAAGAGTAAAGACATATCCTGAAGTTGACCTTCTCTTATCCAAATCACCTGCAAAATCGGAATCAACATATCCGCAAACAAATTCACTACTTTTTTCATAAGTGATACAATAATCACTTGTGCCTCTCAGATATCGAAGCACCCATTTCTCTGCTACCCAGTGTTCCTTCCCTAGATTTTCCATATACCCATTGGCAACCCCAACTGCATGTGAAATATCTGGTAGTGTACAAACCATCACATACATCAAAGTTCCTACTGCATTAGCATAAGGTATTCGAGACATATATTCCTTTTCTTCATTAGTGTTAGGACATAAACTTGAATAAAGCTTAAAATGAGAAGCTAAAGGGACTGAAACTGGTTTCAAATTGATCATACCAAACCTTAAGAGTGTTTTCTCAATATAATTCTCTTGTGATAACGACAACTTACCATTACTCCTGTATCTGAAAATATCCATGCCCAAAATCTGTATTGCTGCTACTAGATCTTTCATATCAAACGTCCTAGCCATCTGAGCCTTAAACCTGTTGATCTCAGTTATGCTTTTTCTTGCTAAAATCATATCGTCAACATACAACACTAAGATAATGAATATGCCATTACTTAATTTCTTAAAGTAAACACAATGATCATATTCACTTCTTATATAATTTTGGCTCATCATGGAAGAATCAAATTTCTTGTACCATTGTCGAGGCAACTGCTTCAAACCATACAATGATTTCTTGAGATTGCAAACACATTTCTTGTTGTGATTTTTAACAAACCCTTCAGGTTGTTCCATATAAATCTCGTCATCTAAATCTCCATGTAAGAATGTAGTCTTAACATCTAGTTTTTGTAATTCTAAATCAAGTAAAGCAACTAATGCTAGGACAATCCGAATTGAAACAATTTTAACAACTGGTGAAAATATCTCATGAAAGTCAATTCCTTCTTTCTGAGAAAAACCTTTTGTGACCAGCCTCTCTTTGTACCTGTCTACTTTATTATCAACACCCCTTTTCAATTTGTAAACCCATTTACATCCTACACTTTTTATTTCATTAGGAAGTTCTACCAGATCCCATGTGGCATTCTTGTCTAATGCCTTCATCTCATCCTTCATAGCTTCTTTCCCCTTATTACTGTTAGAACCTTCTACAGCTTCCTGATAGAACAAAGGTTCATCATCATTAGTGATTAAAGCAATTGAAGTACAATAATCATCATACCTTTTATGAGGACGTCTGATTCTCGTGGGCCTCCTTAAAGATGTTTTTGGTTCTTCCACAATTTGCTGATTATTATCTGTAGGAACTTCTTCATGATTTGCATCTGAATCTTGTTCATCTTTACTATCTTCAGAATTTGAACTGGTTTTAAACTGAATATGTTGGAACTTAGGTACATTTTCCTATTTCAATTTAATATCTACATCTGGATTATCAAGTGAAGATTCATTGAATTTAACATCTCTGTTAATGATGATCTTGTGAGTAGTAGGATTCCACAACCTGTATCCCTTAATCCCATCACCATATCCAACAAAGATATATCTTTTTGATTTAGGATCTAATTTAGAATGATGATGTTTTGGAATTAGAGAATATGCATCACAACCAAAAACTTTCAATTTAGAATAATCACAAGGATGACCTTTCCATACCTCTTGAGGAATTTTGCATCCTATTGCAGTTGATGGTGATCAATTTATCAAATAGCAAGCCATATATACTGCTTTTGTCCATAATTCCTTCTGCAAATTAGCGTTACTCAGCATACTTCTTGCTCTTTCTAAAAGAGTCATGTTCATGCGTTCAACAACTCCATTTTGCTGAGGAGTATTAGCAGTAGTTCTATGTCTTTCGATCCCAAATTCCTTGCAATAATTAGCAAATTCATTTGAAGTAAACTCACCACCATTGTCAGTTCTTAAACATTTAATGGTTCTTCCAGTGATGTGCTCTACTAATGCTCTAAACTACTTGAAAACTGTGAATACATCAGACTTTCTTTTTAACATGTAGACCCATACTTTCCTAGAGAAGTCATCTATAAAAGATACAAAATATGATTATCCTCCATATGAGGTGGTAGGAGATGGACCCCAAACATTAGAATGGATATAATCAAGGATTCCCTTACTATTATGTTTTCCAGTTTTAAATTTTTGCTTGCTTCGTTTCCCATATATACAATGTTTGCAAAAATCTAACTTAGAAGATTTTAAACTACGAAGTAACTTACGATCAGATAAAATTTTTACTCCTCTTTCGCTCCTATGGCCCAATCGTTGATGCCATAGTCGAATAGAATCATTGTCATTTTCAGATACAGTAGAAGCATGATCTGACTCTGTTCTTCCTTCTAACTGAAAAAGATTTCCAATCTTCTTTGCTTTCATTACTAAGAGGATCCTTTTATAAATTTTCATTACTCCACCTTGAATAAAAGTTTTATATCCATTTGTGTCTAACACTCTTAGAGAAATAAGATTTTTCCTGAGTTCAGGCACATGTCTTACATCAGTTAAGATTTTATTTGTCCCATTAAAAATTTTAATACGTATGCTTCCAATTCCCACAACATTAAATGAGAAATCATTACACATGTAAACAACTCCATAATTGATTGATTTATAAGATTTAAACCACTCTTTATGAATGCACATGTGATTGGACGCACTAGAATCTAATAGCCAATGTTGATCATGATTTAACAAATTAACTGATAGAACTTCATCACTTATACCTGAACCGGACGTCAAACCTGAACCTGTATCTGTCTTGTTTCCCTCTTTATTTGCTGTGGAAGAGTCTCCTTTGGATGTTTGTTGTCTCTTCCAACAGTCCTTCTTCAAATGTCCCGATTTGCCACAAAACCAGCATTTTAGCTTACTCTTGTTCCCTTTCGATTTTGACCGAGAGTTGTTATTCTAACTGAAGTGTTTTTCTTTAGAACGACCTTTAACCATCATTGCTTCTGATGTAGAGGTTTCTAAATTTGACCTTTTCCTGGTTTCTTCAGACAGCATAGCTCCAAAAACATCATCAAATTCAAGGGTTTCTGATGAACTAAGACTTATAGAAGTAACAAAATGATCCCATGACTCAGGCAAAGAGCATAATAAAGTTACAACTCCATCTTCTGAATCAAATTTTACTTCTATACTTTCTAACTGCACCAAGAGAGTATTAAAGGGATTCAGATGATCAGTTATTGTCGTACCTTCCTTCATGCATAAGATTTACAACTATATCTTCAGAAGAATCCTATTTGTTAAGGATTTTGTCATGTACAACTTTTCTAACTTTTTCCATAAACCAGCAGCTGTTTTCTCTGACACGATATTAAATAACACATCATTCGCCAAACACAAGCGAATGCCGCTAAGTTCTCTGTCATCGATGTCACTCCATTCGTCATCTGTCATGGCGAAAGGTTGTTTGGATTTTCCCAAAAGTGCCTTCGCCACACCTTGTTGTATGAGTAGATCGTGCATCTTCACTTTCCAGATCTTGAAGTTGTTTCTCCCATTAAAATTCTCGATCTCAAATCGAGCACTTTGGGTTTTTTCCATATTGAGTAGCTTGTGTCAAAAAATATCCAATCGCAAATCGTTCAACGCTGCCACAACCATTAGATTTTACTGGGTATTTTTTTATTTGGGCAATCGACCATGCCACCGTTCACAAGCCACAACTTCTCCAGTCAAACGGTCCACAACTTCTCCACCATGCAGTAGCTCAAATTATGGCACAATCAACACACTCTGACGAACTTGGCTTTCACAGTTCACGAGCTCTACACAGCCACGAACACAGCTCATGGCTTGGCAGTTCGGCTTTACTTCCAACCACCATCTCTCGGCGTTGTTCAACTTTCAGTTCATGGCTTGGCAGCTCGGCTTAGCTGCTCTCAAGACCCGATCCAACTGTGCCTTAACTTTTCTTCCAAATAAGAAGATCCCAATGGAGACTCGAACAACTCACACAATCTTCATATTTTGGTGGACAGGCGTGCTCACATCAATTATAAACCAGTCACAGATCCATGCAAACGCAGATCTAGTTTTTGACTCAGCTCTAAGACTCGCACAGCAAACAAAAAAACAAATGAACCATAAACAAATACTTATCTTCATCATGCACTTGGTATTAATCCCAGTGCCCTCCTATGCTATTACACCAAAATTTCTATGATACCAATAGAGAGTTTACACAGCTCAATTCATGCGGAAAACAATTGTTATAGTTCACACAACGGAGAACTAATTCACCCGCACAACATAGGTTTTTTAAAAAATTGCAGATTGAACGCTGCGTGAACAACTCTTACGTCAACCCTTTGGAAACATGATAATCTAGGTCAATGGCAGTTTGTATGCGCATACATGGCTACTTAATGATTTCTCTCACAAACCTCTAATACCAGTTGTAGGAGTAAAACACAGCGGAAAACTAAAAACAATCACACATAGCAGGAAACATAAAATGAAGACAGCAGATTTAATGTGGTTCACCCAACCAATCTGGGCTACATCCACCAAATAGAGGTATCGGCGATCTTATTACTCAATAGGAGATTACACCAATAGAATTACTCATCTGCACTTCCTCTTCACACACCTCACATCTCATGAATATTTGCCTCAACAGGCTTACATTTTATAGATGGGAGAAGAAACTGAATAATAAATTCAATCACACAATAATAGGATGAAATATCTCCACATGCTAATTTGACGCCATCAGTTTTGCAAAAAAAAATATTGTTGGCATATCCAAGAGATTTTCTCCAAATTAATATATATAAAATCTCAACAGTGCCATCATCCACTCCTGAAGCATCACCTTTCATCGCAAAAGGCTTGGTGAAACTTGGTAATATTGATACCAAACAATTAGTCATCTCCTTCTTCAGCCAATCAGAGGCCCTCTGTGCTATGCTGGTCCCATACAAGGTTGTCCTCTTAGCCAGATCTGTGAGTGGTGTCACTTGTTGTGAGAACTCTTTAACCAACTTCCAATATGGGGGCCTCCCTGGTGGAATGCCTCTAAATAATAAAACATCATGGTCTAGAGTAAACTACATATTTGAGTTGACTGAGTTGTCCTGGCTTCCTCTACACAAATAATTCTCCATCTTATGTATGGAGGCTTCCTGAGGTGGATAGGTATGAATGCCATAGAAATTTTGATGATTATCGCTCTTCTCATCTATCCATGCCATCTGCAAAGCGTCCTAATATGTAGTGACCTCCCCTAGTGTAATCAGCCACTGCACACTCAATATCACATTGGTGTCCGGGGTCTTGACCACAAAGAATTGATCTATCAAGTTGTATGTCCCCAAAGTTATAGTTAATACCGGAACACAATTCCCCCACTACTTAGTCCCGGGGACCACAACTAAGAATCCTTCAAAGTCACTAGTGGATATGTCTCTCCTCTTCACTAGTTAGGAATCAATAAAACTATGGGTAGTCCCATTGTTTATCAATACAGACATATGTTTCTCCTGTATTGTGCCTCAGTCTCCCAATGTTAGATTCTTTGAAACTCCCCTCAAGGATGCAAGGGCTTCTCTAGTTGGAGAAAATGCTCCATTTCCACCTCCAAGTGGGGGTGGATCTCCTCCTGGTGCTACAACACTGGCATCTCCTTCGAGCTCTTCTTCTTCCTCCTCATCATTATTGGAGAATACCTCATCATCACTAAGAGACCTTTGGTCTTGGTTCTCTTTTTAGGGAGGAACCTTCATAGCTTCCCCTTCTAACTAAGAGGAGAACTCTTGCTGAAGGGGGTCTCTTGCCCTTGGCAAAATATTTTGCAAGTCTATAGCTCTCTCAATAAAATCCTGGAGCGTGGTTGGCCTGGTGGATTCTACCTACTTATGCAAAGGCTCTGCTAGTCCATCAATAAAAATATGTCCTTTTCTAGATGCGGATAGATCTATCACCATGAATAAAAGTCTAAAAAATCCAGAGATATAAGTCTTCGAATCTCCTCACTACTTGAGCTTAGCTAGCTCAACAAAAGGAGCTTTTGGATCTCTTTAGTCAAATATTTCCACTAATATCCTAGTGAAATATTCATATGAAATCAAATTTTCATGCCCCAATGTAGAATTACCATGAAACCACCACTCATGTGCTTCACCTTCAAGGTGCAACTCTCCTATTTTAATGGCTTCCATCTCTAAAACTTGGTTCAATTGGAAATAGATGTCTAATTTCACTACCCAATCCTTGGCTCTGCGCTTGAGTGGCCCATCAAAAGTAGGCAGAAAGGTTCTACCCAAAGTATGCTACTAACCATAGTTCTGTATGTACCCTCTACCTCTATTGTGATTACTGGGTCTTCTATTATGCTTGATCTAATAGAACCCTTGGAAATTTAGATGCTCTTTGAACCTTTGAGATTGAGATTCATATTATATGAGATAATCACCAAGAGTATCATCGAGGTGGATAGTTGGGGCCACCTGCCTATTCCAATTGGGGCCCCACCATTGTCTCTTTCATTTTTTTAGTTTCGGCACAACTTACTATTTTTAGCATTTTTTTGGGTCCTGAACTTCCGGAGCTATTTTGAGACCCTAAATGACATTTTTTCGGAAAACTGGGAGCAACATGGCTGCATGGACCCATTTTTTCTCACATTAAAAGTTGTAGTCCTCGGATAGATATTTCTAATGAGGTATGTTGCGCATAAAATGAAGATCGTATGCCAAAGTTATGTCCCTGGGAAGTTGAAACACGATTTTACGCAAACAGAGCCCATAGTTTTGGCACTTCATCTCCTAGGGTTAAGGTTTTGGATGTTTAGGGTTTCCATTGTTTCTAAATAATAAATATGCCTCGAGCCTCATTGTAACACAATTCAGAGGCCTGTAGCAACCACATCTCTTCTTAGAAATAAACTACCTTGCGCCCTACCTAGTTTATTTCCATTCTGTCTGTAGGAAAATTTCAGTTCTTTGATATTAATGAAATGAAGTGTTGTTTCGAATGAATATTTGTATTTATATTTATATGTGTATTCTATTGCATTCTTGCATAAATTCAGATTAGTGGTATCAAAGCGGTCTGCTTTTTCTCGATCCTTCTTTGCATGTCCCCAATGAGGTCGAGGTATAAGGAGTTAGGCCTCGATTTGGTTGAACCTTTGCAAGATTAGCCTCGCAAAACTCGAAGACCGCCCATGGGGGATGAAAGGAAATATGAGGGACCAGGAGCTTCTATCAAAATATTGCTCAAGGAGGCCCTAAAAAAACAAAGGAATGCGTTGATGGATAGCTTTTCCCAGATCCTTCAACGACTGCCCATCAACAACGTATCTACATCCAGCAACCACTCTGGAGACACGAATCCCTTTAAGGTACAAGAAAAATTCGAAATTCCCATATTTGACGGTCAAATAGATGCATATGTCATAGATAGATGGTTGAATCTCTTAGAAGGATATTTCTTAGATCATGACTTTTTTGACCGAGAGAAGATTATTTTGGCACTCCTCAAAGCTACCCCCCATGTCAAGGACTGGTGGGAAACCTACTGTGAGAAAAAGGACGAGAGAGAACCCTCTCTGTTCTCAGTCGTACCCACTTGGAATTCTTTCCGAGATGCCATCAAGGAACAATACTATCCCGTGGGGAGGTATGAGGACAAGTACATACAATGGAACACGCTACGACAACAAAGGGATTAAGATGTGCATGAGCTGATGAATCTGTTCCATATCCTGCACAAAAAGTTGGGTATCAAAGATTCAGAGAAACGTTTGGTGCTAAAGTATTGTAGTTGTTTTCACATATACATTTAGGAGGAAATGGAGTTTCTTGACATCTCCTCGCTTGGTACGGTATAACGATATGCTGCCAAGATTGAGCAGAAATTCAAACAGAAGAAGCGAGAATTTGGAGCTGCGAATCAGAAGCAAGGGAAAGGTTCCCCCAAACCACAAAGCAAAGGAAAAATCCAAGGCATGGTGGCCCAAGACAACCTTCCAAATCCGCAAGCAAATAACAACACTGCGAAGCTAAAGAAGGACACAGGAAAGTGGTTTGAGTTCCATAAGAGCTCCACTCATAACACAAGTGAGTGTCAGGCCAAGAAGTCGCTGGTATCTGAGATGAGGGCTTCTGAATCAGATGCATGATCTGACTCTGAATAAGAACCTAACAAGGGGAATGACAAAGGGAAACAGATTATTGATACAGAGCCCAATTCCACTGTTGCTACTTTGAAGATCCAGAAGGAGGAACCAAAAGATCCAGAGGAGGAGAAACGTCTCTTCCACTCCAAGATGTGGGTAAAGGGTTCCCTGCTACAGTTCATTGTTGACAATGGGAGCCAAAATAACCTCATTTCAGCAGACACCATGAAGCGGTTGGGCTTTCCGACCAAAGCACACCCATAGCCATGCACCATCGGGTGGCTTCACCAAGGACAAGACGTCTGTGTCATCCAACAGTGTCACCTTCCCTACATCATCAAGCCCTTCACGAATGATTTATTATGTGAAATTTCTCCTGTTGATGTTTATGATGTATTATTAGGCCAGCCATACTTGTGGAATCGACATGCTGTGTATGAGTCCCGGCCTCACGCTGTTATTTTTACTTTTGGAAATAAGTTGTACAGGATACCAGAGGTACCACCGTCTACTGCTATCTCTTTGGTTATTGCAAAACAATGCAGTAAGCTCATTTCAAAAACCAGGAAATTTGTTTTCCTGATGATCCGCCCCCAGGGCAAGAATAATATTGTGGCCACGACCTCCAGACAGGGTTCCTCTACACAATAACAACAAATGGACAAGGTTTTGGTGGAGTATGGGGACATCTTCACCTCACCCATAGGGGTGCCTCTGCATTGTCAGGTCAAGCACCCCATTGATCTAACCCCAAGTGCGCCGCCACCCAATGGACCGATCTATCGGCACTTTGTTCTGGAGAACAATGAAATAAAGAGGCAGATTCAGGAGTTGTCGTAGAAAGGTCACATCCATCTGAGTTCATCACCCCATGGGAGCCAAATTATGTTGATACAAAATAAGGATGGGACTTGGAGACTCTGTATTGACTATCGGTCGTTGAAAAAGATCAGTGTCCGGAATAGGTACCCAATCCCATGGATTGATGACCTTTTGGACCAACTCAAAGGGGTGAAATATTTTAGGAAGATTGAATTGAATTCTGGGTATCACCAGGTATCAATCGAACCCTCTAATGTGTGGAAAACTACCTTCAAAGCTAAGGAGGGCCTTTTCGAATGGTTGGTCATGCCTTTCGGGTTGACGAATGCTCCCACAACCTTCATGAGGTTGATGGATGACATCTTGTAGCTGAAGTGGTTTACTTGGATGACATTCTGATCTTCAGCCAGACTTGGGACGATCATGTCCACCACATCCGACAAGTCCTCCAAACATGGCAGCAACACAAGTTGTGTGCCGATTTGGAGAAGTGCACTTTTGGCATGACCCAAGTTCAATATTTGGGATACATTATTAATGAAAGGGGGGGTGCATGTGGATCCAACCAATATCCAACTCATTCGGAATTAACCAGCCCCAACCACTCTAACAGAGCTTCGCATATTTCTGGGTCTTGCTAATTTCTACCACAAGTTCGTGTTGGGATTCTCTCATATCACTTGGCCCTTGAGTCAAGTCACCAAGGGAGGAGTGAAAGAAAAATTCTTTTGGTCAAAATCTCAATGGAAGGCGTTCATAGAATTGACACATCTCCTATGTTCTGCCCTAGTGCTCACATTACCAAACTTGCAACAACCATTTGAGATCGATACAGATGTCTCTAACTATGCTATTGGGGTAGTTCTTACTCAACAGGGGCATCCAGTGGCATATCATAGTGAGACATTATCCAACATAATCCGCAAGTATCCCACATATGACAAAGAAATGTATTCCATTGTGTAGGCTTGTAGATAATGGAAGCATTACATTTTGGGGAAGGAAACAATCATCCACACAGACCACCGACCCTTGCAGTTCATATAGACAAAAGGGGAGTAACAGAACAATCGTCATCAGAAGTGGTCCACATATCTAAAACAGTTTCATTTGAACATCAAGTACAAGAAGGGTAGTATAAATAATGTTGCAGACTACCTTAGCCAACCACCGATCATGGCGCTAACCACCGTTCTCAACTCTTGTTGGCACGAGACTTCTAATTGGCTGCTTTTCTACAAGAGCAATCTAGAATTTGGATACACATACAAGGCAATCTTTGGGGGTACGCAAGTTTCAAATTTTCACCTCCAAGATGCACTGTTATGTCACCTCTGAAACCTTTGTGTTCCTTCAAGTGAGCGTGCCAAGATGATATGGAAAGCACACTACAGATGAGTCGTTGGGAATTTTTGGGCCGAGAAAACAGTGGCAGTACTGCAAAAGTATTTCTATTGGTCGAACCTTCAATAGGATGTCGCGAATTACATCAAATCCTCCACTTCTTGTGCCATTTCCAAATTGACCATCAAGAAGCAAGGCCTCTATACTCCGCTACCTACCCCTAGTCGACCTTGGAAATCCATCTCCATGGATTACATGTCGGGCCTTACTTCTCCTAAGCATGGAAATGACTATGTTTTCGTGGTCGTTGACATATTCTCAAAGATGGCCATTATGGCAGCCCACAAGAAGAATATCATAGTAGAAGCCACTACTAAACTCTTTTTTGAATGAGTGTGGGTAAACTTTCGAATCCCATAGTCTATCATCTCAGATCAAGATAGCAGGTTCCTCAACAAATTTTTTTCTAGCCTATAGTCAATTTTGGACACCAAGCTCACCAAGTCCACAGCTTTCCATCCCCAAATTGATGGAAAAACAGAGGTCGTCAACAGGATGACTATAAAAATTTTGCGCATGTACAATTCAAACCATCCACGCACATGGACGAGAGCCTCCCCTATATAAAACACAGTTATAACTGGGCTCTCCACAACTTGACTGGCCATAAACCCTTTCAGGTGGGCTTGGGATTCCAGCCACTATGTCCCATTGACGCAGCCATGCCATTTGCGGCTACTTAGGCCGATTCGGCTCATGTCTAGTTTGAAGCTGAAAAAGCGAACAAATTCATCGAGCACATTCAGCACATCCATCAACATGTTCATGACATATTGGACAGAGCCACTGCTAAGTACAAGTAACTACATGATCAACATTGGATGCCACACAACTTCCAAGTGGGTGACAAACTGTGGCTACATTTGCAAAAGGAGCGCCTCACTCGACCCCACCGCAAGCTTCACTCGCTCAAGTATGGGTCGTACACCATCACCAAGGATTTTAGGGAACAATTCCTTTGAGCTTAGTATTCCACCATTCCTTGGTTTGCACCCAGTATTAAATGTGGACTGCCTTCGTCCCTACTTCCCACCTCTACTGGACACCTCTGACATTGCAGAACAACTCACACAAACAGAGTTAACCCCAGATGGTATGGAACATGCCACCAAAGATTGTATCATGGACATGAAAATCAAGAACACTCGCCAACAAAATATCCAACTGTATCGGGTTGTCAAAGCTGGCCAACTCCTACACCAAGGCAAGTGGTTCACCAGGGACCAAGTTCAATAGAAGTTTCGTCATCTCATGGAGGAACTCAGTGCAATGGGGACCATTGCTTCCTAAGGGGGGAGGAATGATCAAGGTGGATATTGGTGGCCACCCTCATATTCCACTTGGAGCCCCACCATTGTCTCTTTCAATTTTTTAGTTTCGGCACAACTTATTATTCTTAGCAGTTTCGGGTCCTGAACTTTCGGAGCCATTTTGAGGCCCTAAACGACGTTTTTTGGGAAACTTGGGAATAACATGGATCCATAGAACAATGTTTCTCACATAAAAAGTTGTATTCCTTGGATAGATCTTTCTAACGAGGTATGGTGTGCGTCAAATGGAGATCGTATGCCAAAGTTACGACCCCGAGAAGTTGAAACACCAATTTACCCAAACGGGGCCCATAGTTTTGGCGCTTCATCTCCTAGGGTTAGGGTTTTGGATATTTAGGATTTTCCATTGTTTCTAAATAATAAATAGTCCCTCGAGCCTCATTTTAACACAGTTGAGAGGCATGTAGCTGCCACATCTGTTCGTAGAGATAAGCTACCAACGCCCTAACTAGTTTATTTCCAATCTATGTGTAAGCAAAATTCAGTTCTTTGATATTAATGAAATGAAGTGTTATTTTCGCTGCATCTTTGTATTTATGGTTATATGTGTATTCTGTTGTGTTCCTACATAAATCCAGATCAGAGTATCCTCCTCTTGTGTTTGTCCTACCTCATTTTCTATTGCTAGGAATGAAGGCGTGGTGGAGCGTTGTGGAACTGGTTGTAATGTTGATTGCTCACAACAATAATGTGAGATGTCAGAACTCTCTCGATGGTGAGAGCTTCTTGGGGTCTCTTTCTGTCTTTGCCTCCTCATCTCCTTGATGTTTTATGAAATATCCTACATAGTTTGGAGAAGAAGTGTTGGAAACTCTCTTTCATCCATTGATCCCAATTTATAATGTAGTGCCCCACAGGATGAGCCAATATTATGCTCTGATACCACTGTAATATTCCAAAATGGAAAAGAAAGGAATATATAACATAAAATAGAAAATGTGGTAAATACCAATACATCAAAACATGAGAAAATCATATATCCATTTCATTACATATAACAGCATCAAATGAGTACAATATCTTGAGTAAAAGGTCACTCAAGTTAGGCAAAACAAGCCTCCAATGATCAAACACACACAAACATGAAATGTTGTTGCAACTAAAAATGTTGGAGGACCATGACATCACATTCCTAGTGAGTGTCATGGTTGCTGAAAAATAGAAATACAAATATTTGCTGATAAAATTCTAAAAAAGTGTCGGGGTTAGAGATCTAAGCTCCCAAGCACAATTCCAAGACAACCCAGAAGGGGTTTTCGAAAATAAATCATATGAAAAATGCATACCTAGGGCTGAATAATGCTCTACCACTAAACAAATGTTGGGAGATGGCTAATATCACAAGGAGATAGCTGCAAATTCTCCCTCATAGCTTTCTAGATGAAGGGCTCCTCCCGTCACTAGAAAACTAGCTCACAAACTTGGGCACTAAGCCCTCCACTGCACTGCCCTGCAAAATAACGTAGTTTTTGAAGGAGACTGTGCTGTAGATGATGGCAGAAGCTTGGCCTGATGCCGGATGGTGGAATAATTCTCAAGGAATCTCCTTGATAGCCTCTCGGATGAAGGGCTGCTCCCCTCACTGGGAAACAAGCTTAAAAACTGGGTCCATCAACCCTCCACTGCTAATTCCCTCCAAAACAGCACAATCCTGAAGGAAAATGCACTATGGATGATGGATGAAGCTTGGAAGAATGCCGTATAGTGGAAATGAAGCTCAATGAACCTCTCCTAAGTAGGCACTCGAGGTCCCCCGAGGATGAGGGTGGGATTTCTGCTCGGAAACATCCTTTTGCTAAACAGCACAACAAACTCTGCTAAACAACTGAAGCATGCAAAAAGCCATAAAAGACCAAGACATAAACTATAACCAGAATTCCCACTATGGCTGCCATCTTCTTCCTTATATGCTTGGTGATATTTCTCATGATGGGTCCCACTCATTAAAAATGCTACTCTCATGCATAGACTCATCCATCATAATTGCGTTGTCCTCCATTAACTCTCCACTACCTCCATGACAACGTTGTTGATTTGGTCAACCTTGACCCTGTCCACATGCTTTAGCCCCGATTCACACCCAAAACTGCTTTATTCATTTGATACAATGACCCACATTCACATTAGAAGTGGTTTTATTCCTACTAAAGAGATTTATGGGTCTCTCTACCCACTTATTCATCTATATTATTAGCAAAAGAAAAAATTAATATTCCAACTAGCTGAAAGCTACTTAGGAATATTATAGAGGCACGGGGGAGGGATTAGAAATAGTAAGAAATACAAGTAGTAATGGGGGAAGGAAGGAGAAACTAAAGTCCAAGGAGAGTTCCACATTGTAGCAACATTGGGGATAATGTCAACATTAAAATAGTTATAGGAAAATGATACTACCAACCATGACCACCAAAAGGGAGAGGAGGACTATAAAAGAGGAAAAATAAAATTAAAAGGAAACATACCCAAAGAGAAAACTTGTAGCCAGGGTTCTAAGGACACAAAGCAAATGAAGCACAAAATCGAGCAGAGGATAACTGAGAGGGAATTCAGAGGGCACCATGGTGATATTCGAGGGTAGAAGATGGTGTGAAATCCAAAAGGAGGACAAGCCACCAAGAGAAGACTAGTATTGCAATACCTAGCTTCAGATGTGAAGGGCATAGATAGGTAGTATGGAGATGAAGAGGGTTAAGAACAAGAAAAAATAGAATTCTCTATAGTCTGAAAAAGGAATTTGAAAAGGAATGAAAACAACTCAAGAAATGGAAGTTATTAGTTTCACAACAGAGCCATTGAGTTGAGGATGGAGTAGCAACCTGAAATTGGAAATAATCCAACTAGGAAGGTTGATTTTTACCCAATTTAATCACCGAGGAACCATGCAATGAAAGGAAATGTGTTGCCTCATTGCATGTTCCTATTGGTGGAATGGATTGCTTGTGCATGTTTGTCATTTCTTGAGAGATACAAACTCTCATGATGGAAACCCTACCAGTTATTTGCATTAACTATCAAATTTCTTCAACAATTTCATTCAAAGTAATCATTTAGTTTTATAAATTTTCCAACCAATAAAATTTGTTGTGGCTTAATCCTCATAGGGCCTCTCATGATTCGTTGACAACATACAAAAGCCCAAGTCTGCTTACAATTTTTTTTTATTATCATGGATTAAAATTTATTTGGAATTTGGCTAGATCAATTTTAACATGGAGGAACCATCAATCTCATAGATTATGTACATTTTTGTAGGATTTTAATCAGCTTTAACTTATTGATAACTAACAACAAAAATCAATTAGTTCAGTTATCATATCCATGAACAATTTAGGTTTTGGAATTAAATATTTAGAAAAGATAAAGTAGGTGCATTTCTTGGGCTCATATATATGGTAAAACACTAATAATTTCAACCTTCTGTTCTGTCAAATTGGCATTATAAGCAAATGCTGGAAATCTCATTACTCAAGTACTCAATTATTGGACTATTGAAACAATTCATCTATATATAAAACATGAATTACACGTACATAATTGTAGCTTATCCGAAGCTAGAACAATTTTAAGCTCTCCTAACCCTAGCCAGGGAAACCAAGAAAAACATAACAAAAAACTCCTCCTTGCTAGGAATCACACATAACCAAAGCTGGTCACTCCACCAAGAATCCTCAACTACCTAGCATCACAACTGGAATGATATTCATCACATGAATGTTGGTATGTCATACATTAAATAAGAAGCTTTATTTTCTCTCTCAAAAAAATTGAGAAGCCTATTTGCATGTTGTATCCAAGTTGTGTGATGTTAGTGACCTAATCATCTTCGTATCGAGGGGGGCCCATTAAAGAATTTTTTGTGTTTGTAACATGAAAGTGCAATTTTCATCAAAGAAAATAATAACATGTGAATTGATATATGCATCAGAATATAGAGTAGATTAATTAGGAGTCTTGTCATAAGAACCTTGACTCATCTAATAAAAAGAGTTATGGTGGGTCTATCTATGTTCTTCACCTGAAATCAAATTATTGTGATATTGCATCCCTGCAAACATTCACACACTACATTAACAACATCAACAACAACCAATGCACAAATTGGAGAGAAAAGACAAAGCAAAAAACCAATAAATTCACCAACTTCCATGATGTCAATGACCCAAACATGTTCTGATTGAGGGGGACCCATTGAAGAACCCGCTTTGTCTGTAATATAATAATGCAATTTCCATCAGAGAAAATAATAACATGTGAAGTAATACATGCATCCTAATACAGAGTAGATCACTTAGGAGTCTCTTCAAAAGCACCTTGGCTCATCTGATAAAAATATTGATGATAGGTATGTCTACGCTCTTCACTTGAAATCACATTATTACAATATTTCATACCTACAAACATTCACACACTACATTAACAACATCAACAACAACTAGTGCACAACGATAAGAGTAAAGACAAAGAAAAAACCAAGAAATTCACCAATTTGTGTGTTGTGAGTGACCCAATTATGTTTTGATCAAGGGGGGCCCATTGAAGAACCTGTTGTGTCTGTAAGATAACAACACAAATTCCATCAGAGAAAATAATCATAAATTTCAAGTATTACATGCATCAGAATAAATAATAGATCAATTAGGGGTCTCATCAGATGCTCCTTGACTCATCTGATAAAAATATTAACGGTGGCTATGTCTACATTATTCACCTGAAATCACATTAATGGGATGTTGTAGCCCTGCAAACATTCACACAATACATTAACAACATCAACAACAACCAGTGCACAAAGCTAAGAGCAAAGCCAAAGCAAAAAATCTAGAAATTCACCAATTTCTTTGATGTTAGTGACTGAATCATGTTTTGATCGAGGGGGGCCCATTGAAGACCCTGATGTGTCTGTGGGATAACAACACAATTTCCATCAGATAAAATAATAACATGTTAAGTAATACATGCATCATAATACATATTAGATCAATTAGGAGTCTTGTCAAATGCACCTTGACTCATCTGATAAAAATATTAATGGTGGGTCTCTCTACATTCTTCATCTGAAATCACATTAATGGGATGTGCAAACATTCACACACTACATTAAGAACATCAACAAAAACCAGTGCACAAAATTAAGAGAAAATACATAACAACAAACCTAGACAATCACCAATTTGATTTAAACATATTGATATTTTCTCCCTATAGAACTTACTTCGAATAATAGAGGATGCATTGTTGGAGTGAGGACAACCATGTTTTTTGAGGTGTTGAGACTGAAATGGTTCATCTTCCGATGTAGGGACATTCAAATCAATATCCAATTTGACATTATTTTTGCTTATTTTATTTTTGTTAGGACTTAGGAAACTCTTCTTCCCCTTCAAAGACAACTCATAAGCACCCAACCCAAGGGTGAATTCATAAAACATAATATGAAGATCATAAACATCATCCACAATTCTTTTATCCAAATCAATCAAAATTTTTATATTTCTCATAGTAGAAGGAGGACTATTCTGAAACAGGTCTAGATAGCTAGACAACTCATCTCTCAACAAATTAAGTTCTTCAAAATTGTCATTTTCCATATTGGTTGTGATAGTATATGCATGAAGGTTTGGTGCCTCTATAATTATCTCAGAAGGGGAATTCAAAGTATTAGGCATGATATGAAGATCCAATAAAGGATATGAATCCATCAAGGAGGAATGCAACCAATCTACCTTTATGGCATGCTTGCAAATGTTTCCCCAAATAGACCATGGGAAATTGCAAGTGATAAAATTTGTGCGATGACAGATTATAGGATATTCATTATCATGTTTACTTTCAATCCTAACCCAATAAGCATGAGATATGCTCTCATGAGGCCTACAATCAATTTCTGGAATTCTTCTAGCCTTTTCAATTGATGATCTAAGTTGCATTTCTTTCTTGTGGTTGTTCAAATATCCTTCTTTTTTCATAATTTCCTTGAATCGATAACATGGCTCAACATTTTTTTAGGAGAGTATAGAATAGTCAATCCATTCTACGAGAACATTTATTTCATCTATCACATAGAAAGGTCATATTGAGATAACCATGGTATGATTCCACAACATTATTTGTCTCTTGGTTTGCATGAGGAAAATCTCTGCAACATTTAACCCACATCCCTACATGGAAAGACTCAATTAATAAATATATGTTTTCCTTATGAAACAAAAAACATAAAAAACAGAAGGAATATTATTCCAACTTATGAATCTTGTCACCGACAACCCAAGTCTTGTATAAATAGTCCAAAAAGTTATCCACAGTTGCATATTTTGTGGAAAATGCATTGATTGCATCATCCACTTCATGACTAGAAAAATGTTTCATGATATCTCTAAGTTCATTGAATGTCTCTTTTTCTTTTTTCTAATCTACTAACTAACCGATTAACAATATTTAGCCATGTCTTCCTTACATTCAAAATACATAAGATCACTTCACATTTCGTGATTCTCGTGCCACATTTAACTCATTTTAAGTGAGAAAATTTTAGAACAAATGCAACTCGAAATATCAAATAAGAATATTGATGTTACCTCAAAGCAATGATTTCAACCATAGAATCATCAACCATGAATTGATTGACCTACCAATCAAGACGAAGCTGAAAACACCTATGCATGAGGCTCTCCAGCCATACTGCTATATCTTGTGATGTATTACGTGCAGTAACCACCCATGCAACTGGCACCCCACTTTATTTTTCATCAAACACTGCAAGCATGTAGAACTGATATTGTCATATTAAATAAAATGAAGTTAATTTTAAGTCAAAAATCATATTGAATAATTATAACCAAAACGATTTTTTAAAAGCAATCACTGGAAAAAAACTCACCCCATATTTATTTGTACTAAATGTTGAGTCCATGGCTATCAATATATTGTGCGATAACTTGACGATAGTTTCCAATATCCATTTTGTTTGTTTTAAAACTATAAAAGGGATCTCTCCACCATTGGGCTTCTCGTAGAAGAAGAAATCATTTTAGTTTTTTTTATACCAGAGATTCACACTTATTTCATATTTTCTATGTAGTTGATAACTTTCTTTCTTTAGAGGATTATAGATGATTACAACATATTTTATGCGTAAGAAAAAATCCCTATCTCGAGCTGTAGAATCTATGTCAAGATATTTCTTAGTATGCATTTTACAAACAGAGCCAATTGGTAGTTGAAGAAAAAAAATATTTTTAAATAGGAAATCGTGTCCTTTGAAAGTCTTGGCTTCATCTGAGGAACATCATCACTTAAAATTTTTTGTTTTCCATGGCAAGGCCACCCTTTCCCATCTTCATGATCATTCATGTTGTATGTTATTATTGCTATGTTAGGATCCTGAACCATAATATTTATAATAAAATGGCATTGACATCCCCTCTTTTTGGAAATTGAACGCCTTGGTTTGGTTTTCCATTCTTCTCTCTTGTCAAATGGACCATATGAGCAATGTTAGCTATAAAATAAACTACAAAATTCCACCACGTCTCATAAATTATAAAGCACTATTAATATCAACATCTAAACAATGTTGTATTAAAACACTTATTGTTCATATAGTAAGGAGACACTATCCCTTGTGCTAGAGGGTTTTATTTATCGATGCACGAAGGAAAATGGAGCATCTGGATTCGATTCCTCTCCTTTTATAAAATAATCAATTCTTCCTTTAGGAATATTGGCAACACGGCTAATATCCATGTGTTTTTTGTAAACTTCAGACCAAACTAAATCTTTACTAGAAAAAATGAGTTTCTTTAGGGTATTTATCCTCAAGAGCAATGATTGACTTCCATTTATTTTCCATGTTGTCTCAATGTCTGCAAAAAAAGTGGAAACATATTAGGAAGCTATAACTGATGACACTTTCAGCTACAATTAATAATTCATTAAATATCATGTATATCTCTATGTAACAAATTTGAATCACCTTTACCTAATGATAAAACAAGCAAGGTAAGGTATAAATATAATCATAACCAATGTGTCTATCTTTCCCTAATAAATATAGGTGTCACTGAGGTCTTGTCGAATTAATTCTCCAAGGAATCATTTGGTGGCAAGAAAGGACTGATGTGGGACATACTAGAGGTAGATTCAGCCACTACATGCATGGACCGATGAAGGGAGTATATAGAGGCCCACTTGGAAAAATTATTAGATGATTTTTATTACTTAAATACTCTTAAATTACTATTTCAAAAGTAAAAAAAAAAACTGGATACCAATTCTGGCACGACTTTGATGCATTACATACTCCTGGATAATAATTTAACAAAGAAACAAAAAAAATTAATTAAATCCTTATTAAAAAAACTTAAAAAAATATTCGTTCCTAATGCTATCCCAAAGAAGTTTTATTTCCTGTATAATTAGATGAACTTGAAGAACAACTACCTAATTTCTAGAAATTAGCACCTAATCTTCTTTACTTAAACAATAAAAAACATCAAAAAATTCTAATTACAAAATGGGAAACCTCAACACATTTTAGAAATAATTTAATGACCTTCGTTTGAAACTCATTATTTCATAAAAATATCTTATTCCAGTCTTCATAGATTTATAAATTTCCATAGTTCATAATTTAGGAGTTTATTAATCTACAAAATTAAAACTAGATAACCAAAATCACATCATCTTGAAAAGTAACATAGAAAAGACGACTTGAAATTTGGCTGAGCTTCATGATCATTTTATTTAACCATTATAGTTTAAAGGGTTGTTATAGAAGGATTATTTTGAAGCAATGTTAATGACCACAAAATTTTGAAGCCTGGTAGGGATAGTGTGAACAAATACAAGGGAAATGAAGGAAAACTAGTTTTGCATAATACATCTTGACATTATTGAATCTTGTAATTCCAGGGTAGAGCATTCAAAGGTAATCTGAAGTAGATCACTTGCAAGTCAATGACATAGAAATTCCCTTCTCTACTCAACACACTATATGCATGATTTAAATTGAATAAGACTATATGTATAGAAGAGAGTTATTTGATGTCATTGTATAATCCAAGGATCCTTGGGTTTTTAGTATTTCTAAATCTATACATTCTATAATTAACACTAAATTTCATTGACTCAACATGTCTTATGAACTTATGTTGAATGATTACAATAACTCGTCACTTAAAATGATCAAATTTTTGGGTTACTTTTTCAACCATGGGAAATTTGTAACCCATTAAAGTGATTTGAACTTCACTTAGGATCAAACTAACTCATTTCTACTAGAATCTAAGAGTATATTCAAGAGGTTATATTTTTCAATATTTTATGATTTAGGAAGGGTTTAGATGTCTGGATACAAACTTGTGAGTGAGGTGTCTGCTCCTCTAGCCTTATCACAATGGGACAGATGTCTTATCTAGAATTTGAAGCCAAATGGGGAGAGTGCTACCTCCCAATCCTTCCAACTATTGGCTTCCTATCATCTCATTTGGAATAGTACATATCATGCTTAAGAGTGTGATCATATAAGAGTGTTAGGTAGATGTACTGGAAAATGATCTCCAGTGCTCACATAGGTGCTAGAAAATGATTTTTCCAGCACCTACATGAGCACTGGAAATCATTTTTTAGCACATACACTACTTTGAGTCAAAATTGGTCTAATAAAACATTAAAATTTTGGATATGTATGAATGAATATAATAATTGTGCTTAATTAAAACTTTTGGTAAAAGGTAGTGGAATGAGTAAAAAGGTAAAATCTCAAAAGGTAAAAGTTACGGTGGTACTAACAAGGTATAGTCAGCATTTTAAGTCGGTAATAACATAACAAAGGAAGTGGTATTCATAGTTTTAGTCCTCCTTAAACATAAAATACATCTCGCAAAAGCCATAATTTAGTTTGATATTGCCAATGCAAGAGGCATAAATTAGGCATTTAGGTCAGGCTTGCATGTAGTTATAGCTTGAAGTGACCATCAAAATACGTGGTGAGTTTCCTTGTTTCTTTTTCCCTCATGTATGGTGTAATATCAACTATTCTACCTGACTGAGTTCAAGTCTTATTCATGTTGGAGATGAACACGTAGGTTTTTATTTTTCTTATTTTTTAAATTAACGCTGATTATGATAGAAATTAAAAAAAGATGTTGAATATGAAAGAAATTCATAGTTTGATATTGTATTAGACTAGTCGACTATGATGATGTGATGTGTCCTTATTTTAAGTATAAATATCGGTGGCACAGTTTCTTCTCATATTTTTTCCACATGGAAGAGCTTCATATACCCTTTTAATCACAACTCTTTCACAAAATTACAAATATGACGAGGCAGTCTTGATCCCTTCCACTATACCATAGACTTAAGGTTCAACAAGATGATTTTCCAAAGAGCCAAAAAAAATCTCGCATTTTTTTCTTCTATTTGTAACAAGATCAACTTAGGAGATCACTATAATGAAGTCACCATGTATTCTTAGGTCTTCAAACTTCAGTACTTTGCACGTGTCAAGGAGTAATGTTATAGACCAAGACATTGTCATATAATTCACATAATTAATTTATAGGCTGCCAAAAAAATAATCAAGGTAAAACCTATATCTCTTAAGAAATCACATATCTTTCATCCAAAATCACAGTTCTTTTCACAATGGGGTATAACATAGTCCAACTCTTTTGCTTCACAGAGAAATATCACATAGAATTTTGTAAATGGTTATCTTTTCATAGAGTCTTGGCCTCATAAATAGGCTTCAGATATTCACTTTCGATTAGTGTTGTCGATTTTGATTTGTCAAAGAGATATCCAAACTTGTCACCTTCCATGGTCGGACTATATCCTTTTTCCTTAACTTTAAATGTCATAAGGCTTGATATGATTATAATTTATGCATACTTTGAATTGTAGTTCTTCTTTAAAAGGAATATGATACAATATAGTTCATATTTCCTAGGAGACTTTGCATATAGTTCCATAGGAGTTTTGATTTAACTTCAGAGAATATCAAGTGGAAATTTTAGTCTTCTTATCCTCTTCAGAGTAGGCAGAGATTAATTGTAACTTCTATTTTCACCCTTCAACAAAAATCATCCCCAAAGAATCATATACCATAATTTATTTACCTTTATTATAGGTAATTACATAGTCACACCCTATTAGCTCAATGACCCACCTACGTTGCATTGGTGAGGATAACCTTTGTTCAAGAAAGCACTTTAGAATATAATATAAGAATGGAATTTCTTTAAGATCCTTTGTTTTAAGGAAGAATTAGTTACTAGAATAATGCATTATTTGTATCACAATTTATCTAGATACAATGTATATCCCTTAGGAGGTTTGGGAAATTCCTAAAGCTTATGGGCTCAGTTGAATCATAGATTCATTTTATAACCATTCTTAGCAAGATTCCTTGAACCAACCTAGAGCTAATTGAGATAATAAAATGGATGCATCCTCCTCAAGTTGTTGGGACAAGGTATCATCTATCACAATTTATTTACCTTTATTATAGGTAATTACATGGTCATACCGTATGATATCATCCAGGTCATTGGATATCAATGTCCATACAATCTGGTATGGTAGGTGGAGTAAGAAGGAGAAGAGGGTTATCAATGAGTTTCTTCTGTCAATATCTAATAATAAAAAGATCCCTTCTATGGCCAGTGTTGGAAAAAAGTGAAACTATATATTGATCAGACTGGTGCCAATATTAGCAAAAACACGATGACTAATACTCCCATGATAATGTACTGATTAGGATTATTGTTCAAGAAGTGATAAAGAATACCATAACTGCCAAGAGTAGTCCCCTTTCCATTGATCCTAATAATGGTATTTACCTCCTCCTCACTTCGAGTGATGTTGTTTTCCAGGACTTTTGTAGAGAAATATGTGGATTTCATTATTTTACATTCCCATCCATTGTAGGATACACATTTCCTGATGCATTGGTTGGGAATTCTAGAAAACAGTGCCCAAAATTTTGTTCTTATCCTTTTGCAGTTCAAAGTTTCATGATTTGAATGAAGGAATTTAAGGCACCTACTTCTCCTATTGAGATTACAGATCCATGTAAAGGTCTTTATGGGAGTGGAGGTGGTGGATATTACACTGGAAAAGTCCTTATAGACAAATTTGGGGCTAATTACAATGTCAATAGCATTAGGAGGAGTTATTTAGTGCAATGGATATGGAGTCCTATTTTTAATTCCTGCTCGGGACCAAATGCATTGGATAGCTGAAGGTCCTCTAGTGCTCTTGTTAGTGGAAAATGGGTTTGCTAGTGTATTTGTACTATTTTTTTCCTGGTCCCTTTTCCTCCTTTATGATTTCACACGTATTTTGCCCTCTAATCTCACCTTGGTGCCTTGTGATGATTTCTCTTGGTGCCCTTTCCCGCCTCAATTTTTTATGTGTCAACACTTCGAATGGAAGTGGCCTGAAATTTCATCTCACTTGGGAGCCTTACCTTTCATCAAAACTACCCATAGGATATGTTTTAGCATTGCATTTACCAATTCAAGTTGTATTCTTCCTTGTTTTAAATACATGTCACTAAAACAATTAAAGGATACTTCTTTAATTTTGGGATATGAGCTAACAATCTCCTCATTGAACATAATGGATTTCACATTATTTTCCCATAATCTCAGCATGGCTTTGATTGTGGCACAATTTGTTACTTCTTTCACTACCTTTGAAGCCACAAGTTCTAGCTTTTAGTCTCCACATCTCTTCTTCAGCCAAAGTTAGAGCCTTATGGAAGAGGCTAAATTCCTTTTCTTACTCCTGTAATATGGAAAATTAATTTGAAGAGTACCTTGCATGGATACAAATAATGCATACACCTCAATATGCCTTAGGATTACTATACCTATGCATAGATCAGAGAGCATTCATGTCCTGTTGAATTTTTAAGATCTATTTTGATTAAGTAGAGGAGTAATTCTATATGCACATCAAAGTTTAGTAGAATTTCCATTTATGGTGACTAGGTTTCTAGAATGATGTCAATGTTGTGTCTTTTTCACTAGTCAATACTCACTTGAGAACCATTGGATACATATTGTAAACTTTAGAAATGGAATTTGTTGTTTTGAATCCTTTTTCAAGCCCCTCAAAATCTTCATAATTTTTTAGTATATATAGTAGATAGTTGTTTGACATATAATATCTAAGTCGCTAAATGGATTGAATCCTTAAGAACTCCATTTAGTTTTCTGAATTTTTTTTTTTATTATGAAATGTCTGAGAGGCAACGAAGTCTATTCTCTATTCATTTTCCTAGAGAACCCAAAATTACAGATTATATCACTAAAGGTTTTCTTCCATATTATAGCACTAAAGTCTTTCCAAGTCCATGAAATCTCTATTTAATAATGTTAAATGAATCAACCTCGTAGAGTGGTTTTTGTAACATTGGAGTATGTTTTATATCAGTTAATGATAGGAAAAACTTTTGTAAGAACATTTACTACCAAATTATTTATTTTTTGGCTCTATTTTAACTTCAAATTCATAGGCTTGAATTTTTTGAAAGACCACCTTCATATTAACCTCCATGTTTGTCATTTCTGCAAAAGCTATTTTTCATAAGAATTTGAAGAGTGTGTTTTTATGACTGTGTAATGTGTATTCCTATGTTTTATGAATGAAATTGACTATCTTGTATGCCTATATGATTTTGTGACAGCTGGGAAAGATTAGGCACCTAAAAATTTATGATCTGGAAGCATATGCATTCGAGGTTTACGGTGCTGAGGAATTCCAATTTTTCAACGAACCAGGCTAGTTTCCCATCATTAAGTTGTTCACCAAGCATAAAATGAAACTCTTTTATGATTTTGTTGATACTTTTGATGGTAAAAGTGCTAAGGTTGAGGGGCTAGTGTTTCCTATAACTGAGGAAAGAATTTCAGAAGCAACGAAATACCAGATGAGGGAGAGAGGTGGTTCAAAAGGAATCCAATTCAGGGGCTAAACCTGAATTTTTTCCTAAAAGACAATTGTCATGGCCCTTGATGTAGTGTGGGGGTCCATCGTGGCATTTTAAAACCAGAGTGGGATAAACTAATGTGACAAATTCAAATTTATCTCACATATGATGGCCGATCCTTTAAGGTATTTTTGTACCACATGATATTTCCGGTACATGTGGTTGGGTTCAATGGGATGAATCTCCCTTATTTCCTGCATCAAAGCCTAATTAAAATGGTGGCATGTGCAAGAAAAAGGAAGGTTTTATATCCCTATGATATCTGCCACCACGAACTCATCCATATCTTGTACCTTCATGCATTAAAGAAGAAAACACAACAGTCAAGGAAGACGGTAATGAGACAACCACTTCCTAGGAAACATAAGAATGAAAGGGCTCTAGCTACAAAGGCTGAGAGAAGTCACCAAGCTACTGCAAAAGCCATAGAGATCCTTGATAGGAGGAAAATCCCTAGGCTAAATACCAGGAGGAGTAGATGAAAACAGACAGAAGTAAAACACAACAAAAAATATGAAACAATTAGAGAATCTAGAAATACGAGTGAAGATATTGGAGAATTTCACCATACAATAGAATACTCTAGGAGGCCACGAACAAGGCCTACAAACAAACCGAGACCGGGCTTGAAAGCTTAACTAAATCCCAAGCTAAAGGAACCAATTTTAATTATTTATGAGCAAGAAGAGGGGTATTCTAGAGCTGAACATGGGATTCTAGTACAATCTGAAAGAAAATCTCAAACAGTTCAAAAAAAGGGTAAAAGAATGCATAGGGCGCTGTCCAAGAACGATCCCCTCAAAATAATTGCAGAGGAAACACATCTTGTTGAAAACTAAAACATGGGAAGCTTGGAGTTTTGTAACCTTGCTGGTTTTGGACAATTAAACTTTGTTCACTAGAGTTTTGTAAACTGTTAGTATGATTCTTTCGTTGTAAAAGATCACTTTAGCTATGCATATCAAGTAGCCCTAACATCAAGTATGGCTGCAAAATATTTTTAAGTTTGCTACATAAAATTAGATCTAAGCATAAAAGATATTAAGCAGATAAAATGTAAAATGGCTCCATGCATCCAATGAACAAGACAAGAACAATGTATAAAAAGAATATTATATTATATTAAAGAATGGGGCACCTGAGAGGAAAACAAGAAAGGTGTTTTCTAGTTCTCCTCAGTGGGATGGGTTCTTGGAAGTCCTCAGTATTTCAGATCTAAAATTCCTCTGTTTGGTTAATGTGGAAAACCCTAACAAACATGGAACTCAATGGGAGTTCAAAATGCAAACAAATGAAATTGGTGACCAAGAGTAGATCTAGTGTGATCTAATGCAATGGAGGTGACTAATGAATGGGGAAAACCCTTCTATTTATAACAAAATATTGGGGTGTTCTAGAACTTGGTGTATGAATAAAATATTATTAATCACATTCTAGAATCACCCTTTAGGAATATTTTATTATATTTGTTGGAGGGAAAAGGGTTTTTGACTTGGGTCAATTCCTTTATTTATAAATAATAAATAAATAAATGGTTTATTTATTATTTAAGGGAAATGAGGGGAATGTAATTAAATAAATAATGGTTTATTTAATTATTTAAAAATGATTTAGTCAAATTTAACTAGAAATAGTATTTAAATAATGTTTTAAATAAATTATTCTTAGGAAATAATTAAATAAACAATGATTTATTTAATTGATTACCTTGTTTTGGGTTAAATATGACCAATAAATGTAAACGAATGTGGTGAAAGCGATTTTACTTGGGGTAAAATTGGTCTTACATGGTGTACTTGGGTTCATCTAATGATAATGGGTTAGATGACCAAAAAATGGTGTAACAGATTGCCCCCCAACGTACGAGTGTTAGGAGCAAATCGTATGACCGAAGTACGTTGTAAGAACTGAATCACTAAACAATAAGATAGAAATGAAAGAGAGGAATGTAAGGTAATCTAAAGTGGTGGAGGACTAGACCCTGAGGAGACGAGACTTAGAGGTGCAACAAGTCTCAAGTGTATGATGTGGTACCAATGTGAAAGGCGGCGAGGGAGGCATACCTATGCTTGCCGAGACAATAGTACAAAGAATAAGGCGCCTGGAAAACCACGAAACGAAATAGTAAAACTAGTGCTGGCCTAATCATGAGCCAGAAATCAAGAATGATGAATCCCACATACATGCGATGCCTGAAATAATCATCAGGACTTATACAATAATATGGTAGTACATGAGATATTAATACACCCAAATTCCCCCTACACACAGGGAAGGGCTCGCGAAATCAGACCGACACATGCAAATCGAAGAGGTGCTGCAAGCGACTGAGGCCGATATCATCAAATGAGAGGAGGTGCATCAAGTGTTGGAATGAAGAAGTCATCCGGGTATGTGGGGGGCTACCTGCAGGGCCACCCCCTCCTGAGGGTTGAGACATCTCACACACACCTGGGTATCACCAATAGCTACTGCTGCATCACTGAACCATCAAGTGTATATATCACAATCATGCGAGGAAGAGCTTGAACGAAGGTACACTGCCCCCTAGACCTTGCTTCTGGAGTAAATGAGCTGATGTCGACCGAAGTAGGTCTGCCATAGGTGAGGCAATAATGGAACCCCAACTAAGGCACAAGGGAAAATAGTAGAGCAATGAACAGATGAACAATAATGATGATAATGAAATGGGGGATGATCCAAAGGGGACCATAAAGAACATGAGTACAAAATGGTATCTCATGACGGAAATTGACACGAACAGGAATGAGTATAGAGGAAAGATGGTGCCCCCAATGACATGTGTTGTAAGTGAGAAAATATGATTTGTAGGAGAGGTGAATAGACTCTTCGTGGAAAAAATGTGTCCTGGTGAAGTAGCAAGGTACTAAAAACTAAAAGTTACCCAAAGCTCATGAACAGGTCAGGTCGCACTTTTTGGGGTCTGTTCTGTGACCTGGGTAGTAGGTATTGGGCAGACAACTGTGACGTGTCCCGGGAAATGACTTGAAAAGTGCGACTTATCAGAGAAAGAGGGTTTCAGTGCTATTGTTGGCTGAGATCAGGGATTTTAATGGTTGAGGGGCATAGGTGTCCCCAAGCATGTTGTGGTTATGCCAAAATGTATGTAGCAAACAAGGGGAATCTAAACACATTTTAATGATATGGTGTGCCATTTGTTTTTGTTATGGGTATGCAGTTTGAGAAAGGAAATGGAGGATTACGAATCTCTTTTAGTACTGCATAAATGAATAAAATGGGCTTTAAGTTTCTGGGTTGGCATACCTGGTGCCACTATCCCAAACAGAGGATTTGGAGATAATGAACTGATGCTCTCTTAGAAAACCTATTGGTTGGTCAAAAAAAGTATCTAAACGATTGGGTTGCTGATGTAAGATGAAGGAACGATAAGGGGTATCATCCGTAGAGTGATCCGAAGTGATATGGGACTTTAGAGGTTCTTCTAAATGTGGAAGAATAATGGTACTAAAGTCTGAATGACCAGATACACTAGGAGAGTTGTGGAGAATTGCTTCTCTTGGTCTCTCAAATATGGGTGCCCCCTTACCCAAACATGGTGTTGCAATGTAATGGCCACAAGGTGTATGTGGTTTGAATGTATGGTGGTGATGTAAGGGGGAATAGATAAAGTCAGGGGTGGGGATTTCTTCCATAATGTTGTCATCGTGATAGAAGATGGGTTGATTGGTGGAAGAAAGACCACCTGACACGGCGAAGCTACCTGACTCATCATAATGAGAAGAGAGGTTCACATGCGCATCGTCACAAGGGGTGACAGAAGAGTAATAAAATAAGGGATTTGCCGATGTTGAGCCCAGGGTGATCGCTGAAGGAAAGTCAAGCGAAATGACAGGGGAGGATTTGGAGGGAATGTTCCCCGAGGGTCGCATGGATGATGATAGGTAGAATATGGTGGATGAAGGCTTCGTCGTCTTGACATCAGGAGGGGGAATGTCAATGGGAGCCGTCATGTCTAGTAATTCTGTTGAAGCAAAAAACGCAGAGAGGGGAGAGGTGGACTCGTTACGCTTGTCCTTGAATTGGCGGACCGCGGCAAGGGAGGTGCAGAAGTCCTTGAGGCTGGGAAAGAGGTGGGTGTAGTGGCCATGGAGATCACATAAAGCACAGGGGTGATTGGTGTGAATAGGCTTGGGGTTCGTGGCCGCGGTTGCGAAAGAAACAAAGGCTTCAGGGAATGCGACATTAACCATGGGCTTGAGATGAGGCAGTTCAGGACAGGTATGGGTGGCGTGACTGACAACATCACACAAAGCACACTGGATGGTATGCTTTGGAGGCTGAGGAGGGGTAGGGTTTGTCGGGGCAGCCTTGTCCTTTGATGCCCCCCTGTGAGCTTTGCCATTCTTACCTGAAGCGGTCGCAATAGGAGGTGGACCCTGTTGAGGGGACTCAGGCACTGTTGCAGCAGGAAAAGTCATGGGGACCGGTTGAACCGGGGTCAAAGGGAGATAAGGTTTGGGTTGACCAGGCGGGGTAACAGCTGGAGGATCAAGGTACTAGACGGGAATCCCAAGGGTCAGGTTAGAAAGAGAGAGGGTGTCCATGATAGGTATTATGTACACTCCTGGTGGGGGAGCTAGGAACGGTATCTGATCAGCGGGGTAATGGTCAGGAGGGACGGCTCCAAGATGGTTGAGACCTGGTGGAACCGACCCAGGAGGGTAAAGAGGCGCATGGGTATTAGCAGTAGGAGAAGGGTCAGAAGGGAGAGGTCCAGCTGGCTGAGGCGTAGGGCTAGGAGCAGGTTGCAGCGGGTGAATTTGAGGTTGCTGACTAGCCAAAGCAGGCTGCTTAAGGTCAGCTTGAGACGATTGCATCATGCAAACATTCGCCAAGCTAGGATCAGATATAGGAGGAGGAGGAATACCAGGGAAAGTTCCAAGCAAGGAGGGGTCCTTGTAGACGCTGGGGGAGACATTGGTCAAAGAGTCGATGGCGTGCTTATTGGCTACAGAAGATATGGTCGACTCAAGGGAGGTCTGAGATTTTGGCTCATGATATGTCAACTAGTCAATGGTGACTATCTTTCCATTATGAGGGAAAAACATCTTGCGGTGGACTGCGGAAGGGATGGCGGACATGGCATAGGTGTAACTACGCCCCAAAAGAATGTTGTAGTCAAGAGGGGCATTGATAAATTCAACGTCGACACAGACAGTCTTACTAGCAAGGGTGATAGGACAATTATGGAAGAGGCCAATGGGCTGGGAGGCATGGCCATCCCATGCTTGAAGAGTGATCATGGGAGGGGCCAGGTCAGGAGATCCGAGTTGTTTCTAAACCGAAGCGGACATCACACAGGTGGATGCCCCCTCATCAATGATGCACCGGGAAATGTGAGCATTCCGGATTTTGACTGGGATTTGGAAAGCTACAGAAGCAGGAAGAGGAGGAGACTCTAACTGATGGGTGTCAAAAACAATCAATTGGTCATCTGCGGGATCTACAGCACCCAGGGCAGATAGTGGAGCTTTTCTTTGAGAAGGGCATGACTGTAGGAGTTCCAGTGTTGAAATGGCAGTAGGAGATTGGGCCAGCTCATCTACTATGCTATATGCATGGGTAGCTCGGTCAGAAGCAGCATTTCGGCATAATGGTCCCTTAGGAATCTTGGTATGAACCTTGGCTTTGGGTGGAGGGATAAGCAAGGGACTATTAGTTGTCGAAAGAGGCTCTGTAGAACCGGAAGAAGGTGACTCAGGGACAGATGGAGCAAGAGGCTGGGGTTATGGATTGGACGGAGTTTGAAGGTTAAGGTCGATGATTATAGGTTGGTAAAAGTTCATCATGAGGATCTGGTAATCAGAGGTACCAGATGGAGGAGGTTGAGTGGTTACCGGTTCGTGAGGTGGTTGGGTAGCCACAAATCCCTGCTGTGCATACACCTTCTCTTGAGGGGGTGGTGTCTGCTATTGCGGGGGTTGAGAAGACAAGGGAGGCGGGGGTGCAAATGCTCGAGGAGCTGGAGCACTAGGCTGTGGGTATGGATGATAATGAGGTTCGGTAACAGTGTGGTAAACCGGAGGTTGGGCAGAAAGAGGAGGCATGTCGGATCCTGGATGCGTGCAACCGGGAGGGGGAGAAGTGTAGGAGGTGGTTCCCCCTCTCCCAGGAAAAACATAGCTCATGGGAGGTTGAGCGGATGGATGAGAGAGAGCTCCAACAATACCGTCGGTGGCATGAGGTGCCCCCGGTGTGTTAGTGCCACCGGGTCTGGGGAGGTCAAGAAGGATGGTATAAACATAACCAGATTGAGCATAGATCAGGTCATATTTCAAGGCTATTTGGAGGGCGGCTTCTTCATATTGAGGAAAATGGGATGCGACATCTTTGCCAATGGCGGGTAAGAGATATCTAAGGAACCAGTCCATGTAGACATGGTCTTCGAAGGTAGGGGCTTGACATAGGCTCTTTCTTCTCTGCCATTCTTTAACATGATCGAATAGGCGGGTCACAGATGATTTACGGAAAGAAGTCAAAAGTTCGATACTGGTGTCATAACGAGGGGGAAGCTGGAAGTAAGATAAGAAGGTGCGGGCAAGGGTCGCAAAGGTGGTATGGGAAGAGGTGGGCTGGTTAACATACCACTTAGAAGCTTCGCCTGTAAGTGTGCGTTGGAACAACCAAAGATGAATAGAATCATCGGTGATGGAATTGGAGGAACACCACATGTGGAAAGATCGGATATGGTTAGAGGGATCTTCACTAGCAAGGCCTTCGAACTTGGCAATGTCGGAGGGGAGCTTGGTTGGCATAGCAGGCCAACTGACATCATGGCAGATAGGATCATTGATAAGCTGATTGAATTTGGGGAGACTGAGGCCGGCCATATACGAAAGTAATGGGGCCGTTGAGGTAGGTCCCATAGTGGTTTCACTGGAAGCGGACCCAGCAGTAGAACTACGGTTAGGGCTAGGTCCAGAACTAGACATGGTGGAGGTAAAGGGGGGAGAACCAGAAGGACGGGGAGAACCCGAACAATTAGAGGAAGAGTCGGAGTGCGGACTCGGGGGAGGACTTACCTGATGACGACGGGAAGGAGGAATTCGACCAACCGGAAACTGAGGGTGAAGGCCAAGAAGTCGCCAAGATAAACGCCTTGGAGGCGCAATGATGACGGGAAGAAGAAGGACCGACCAGGGCAACAAGGTGCAAAAGCAAGACGCGACAAGGGCAAGGAGGTGCAATGTCGATTAATTTTAGAGTCTTTTCCAGGTGGTGTTAACCAGGCTCTTCTTCAATTAGGGTCAGAGTGCGGTGTGCGTTAATTTAATTGATTAAACCCAGACGTTTTGATTATAAAAGAAAAAGTGTGCTGCGGAATGGAAAAGAAATCTGCAGTAAATAAGACTAAAAGAACATAAAATTAGCAACTAAAAAGGCAACAATTGAACCCAAGAAGGTGGGTCTCTCAAAACTATTCTATAAGGGGTAGAACACGCTAACAAGAGACCAATAGATCTAAGGTTCGGAGGGACTGGGATCTAATGGAGAAATCTGTTGGAAAGTGGTGCAGAAAGCAGCAAAGAGGCAGGGGCAAGGTTGCTGCTAAAAAAGAGGAGATCAGCTAAAAAGAGGGGGTCAAAGGGGTGACCCTAGAGATGAACCCAAACAAAGCAAAAGGCAGTGTATAGAAAGGGAAGAAAAGCTGACCTGTGAGGATCTGAACAGGAGGTATCAGATCTGAAATAAGGCTGAAACTTCTAGAAATTCAGACGTCTGAAAACAGCAACAAAATCTCCCACAAAAAGTGGAGGGAACTGAAGCCCTAAGGGGCAAGAGTCCCACTTAGGTGAGTGAAATAGATTAGCAACAGGTCTGAACAGGTGGAGACAGAGGCTGGAAAACCCTGACAGAAGCTTTAGTGAAACATTGAAAAAGTGCTGGCAGATTGCAGAAAAAATTGCAGGTCGCAGGTTTGGGCCTGTTTTCAAGCCAGGTCTCATATTTAGGGTAGAAAAGTGTGACCTCAAGGCTAGGTTGCACATTTTGGGCCGATAAGTGCGACCTGCAGATCCGGGTCTGGCGGCGGCAGATTTCAGAAAATTTTGTCGTCTCAGTAGTGGCTGATGTTGGTCACCTGCGCAAAAAGGCCAGAAACATACAGAAGTTAGAAATTTGAATGTTTGAGGGTTTTAGAGGGGAAAACTAGCATAAAAATGGAAAAAATAGGAAAAATAAAAAATGGAAGAGAAACCCTAGGGTCTGAAACAGTTGGATATGCAGGAAGATAGAAAACGACAGTGGTCGCAAAAGAAAACCCGTGTGGAGTCGCCAATTGTTAGTATGATTCTTTCGTTGTAAAAGATAACTTTAGCTATGCATATCAAGTAGCCCTAACATCAAGTATGGCTGCAAAATATCTTTAAGTTTGCTCCATAAAATTAGATCTAAGCATACAAGATATTAAGCAGATAAAATGTAAAATGGCTCCATGCATCCAATGAACAAGACAAGAACAATGTATAAAAATAATCTTATATTATATTAAAGAATGGGGTACCTGAGAGGAAAACAAGAAAGGTGTTTTCCAGTTCTCCTCAGTGGGATGGATTCTTTGAATTCCTCAGTGTTTCAGATCTAAAATTCCTCTGTTTGGTTAATGTGGAAAACCCTAACAAACATGGAACTCAATGGGAGTTCAAAATGCAAACAAATGAAATTGGTGACCAAGAGTAGATCTAGTGTGATCTAATGCAATGGAGGCGACCAATGAATGGGGAAAACCCTTCTATTTATAACAAAATATTGGGGTGTTCTAGAACTCGGTGCATGAATAAAATATTATTAATCACATTCTAGAATCACCCTTTAGGAATATTTTATTATATTTGTTGGAGGGAAAAGGGTTTTTGATTTGGGTCAATTCCTTTATTTATAAATAATAAATAAATAAATGATTTATTTATTATTTAAGGGAAATGAGGGGAATATAATTAAATAAATAATTTTTTATTTAATTATTTAAAAATGATTTAGTAAAATTTAACTAGGAATAGTATTTAAATAGTGATTTAAATAACTTATTCTTAGGAAATAATTAAATAAATAATGATTTATTTAATTGATTACCTTGTTTTGGGTTAAATATGACCAAGAAATGTAAACAAATGTGGTGAAAGCGATTTTACTTGGGGTGAAATTAGTCTTACATGGTGTACTTGGGTTCATCTAACGATAATGGGTTAGACGACCAAAAAATGGTGTAACATAAACATAATATTGATTCCTATTTAATTATATTGTTATGGGTTGTTTTTAATGTTATGGATCTTGTAAGTGTATATTATAATTATTTTTATGTGTTATTATTAATGTTATGGATCTAGACTTAGAAATAAAAATGGTAGTATAGTGGAGTCTTCTGGTGAATAGACTGAATATTTATGTTACAAAAATAAGGACTGATGAAGATGAAATGGTTTTCGAACCCAATTCCCACATATATCTTCTTTGAGATACATGAAAACCACCATCCATGGATAGGTCTAGTTGAAGAATATTTTCGAGTAGTAGGTCAACAAATTGCCTTAGAAATTTTTACATTTGGCACATCCAAACAGAATAAGAAACTTGAGCTTTTCCCTCTATCTATATAACCTACAATGAACAAAACATGATTGAGTGTCAACAACACATGATCAACCAACTTCCTTTGCCCAAGTGAAATTATTCCTTTGGAAGGACTCAGACAAGACCACCATATACAACAAAAAGAAGGGAAATTTGGTGTATGGAACTTAGATATGAATGTATTAATCAATTATTTCATTACTATTTGTCTCTTATGGTGAATGGGTGGACACAAACCAAACCATTCCTACATTTACATGGAAAAATATAAAAAATAATGTGGCAACAGATGAAAATTTGTGTAGCTGTCATGAATTGGATTTTTGACAGATCTCCAAGTTATATAATTAGACATTTGCTCAATTTTGGTATAAAACACCAAAGAAAACCTAGTTCAACCTGATCAATGATTGGTGTTTATTTTGGCAGGAATTAAGTAGTAAAGGGCCCACTTGGGACATCCACCAAACAAGAATCTAGGAAGGACCATGTTTCTCTGTATTAGGAAAGGTAACTAAAGTATCCATCAAACATATCCTTATGGACTATAACTTCTCAGAAGACGCCCTCACATTCCCTGAGAATTTTGTGTCCTGAAAAACATCAAACTCTCAAAGAAGGATACACAAATAGATCAGGGAGCTTGCAACTGCAAAATTGAAATCATGAATCACTCCCATTAATTGTATATAGCATTTTTTGGACCATAGGAGTGCAATATTATTTCAAGACCTAGCTTTCTCTCCCTTGAAATTTTATCATAACTTCAAATTTAATTACGAGGATAGAGCCATTGAAAGAAACCCTAGGCCCTATGGGACTTGTGGAATTATGTATCTGATAGATGGCTCAATTTTTTCCTTCAAACTCGGTGTAGGGATTGGTAGTAATAAATGTGCAGAGCTTTGTGCTTTGATATCTCTATTAAATTTGATAAAATAAGATAGGGTCAATAAATTTTGAGTCTTTAGAGACTCGAAAATAGTGATATAATGGGTAAAGATGTGCATATAATTCATTGCATCACATTGGGGCCTCTCTTGGAACCAATCAAATATGTTGCAATCCAATTCTCTGATATAACATTCCAACATGCATACATAGTAGTGTTATTAAAATCAATCAACCCAGACTTGAACTTGGACGAGTTTACCAAGTTGACCTTCAACTGTATGGAATTTGTGCTCTGCTCAGTTTGGTGACAAATTTGGTACCAAAATGACCAAGTCAATATATAACTCAACTAATTGGGTACCAAACCCATCCAACTTGACCGAGTCTATACCTACCCAGCTAAGTAATTTATCTTCCTCACAATGGATGTTGCATTGCATGTCAAAACAAAGATGGCTTGGTTTCTCTATGTAATTAATAGTATATATGAAGAAAAATATGAGAGGAGTTATGCAATTTCTTACTTTGATAATGTGGTATTCATTACAATTAGTTTTGATGACTCCAACTCCACTATCATTCCTGTAGGAATGTAATGTTTCCACTTTATTTTTAGAACATGATGTTTTTCAAACAAAATTTTTTAGCAGTTCAATTGTAATCTTATTCCACTCATGAGTTAATTTTTAGACTATTAACTTCCACTCCCCCTCATACCACTCACAATTAGTTCTAAATATTATTCAAATGGTTAAGAAATAACAACTCTCAATGGAAAAATCCTACAAATTCTACATTAGAAAACACATAACAGTTTATCCCCGTTGAGCCCAAGTGGATCCCAAAAAAGAGAAAGAAAAAATAAACATAAACCTACGTTATCTCACATAGAGTAATATGTTAAGCATACAAAAATAGCAATTTGGAAAACACGTATAACAACAACCCACAAATGAAAACATTAAGAAGCCTCAGTTGGCACTGTCAAATAATATTGCTTGTCATGATGTTACATACCATTATCCTACTGTGTTTTATTTTCATTTTTCAAATTTTTTTATGGAAATTCAAATTGAGGAGATACAAGTTTCATTTTCTCACTATAACAGGTTTTTTTAAATGTCAAATTGGGGATTTACAAGTTGCATTTTCTAACTGTAACAACAGGATGTCTTACCAACTGGAACCTCAGACAACTAGGAATGAAATTTTTTGTTGCAATGGTGACCATCCAAAGAATTTTTTGTTGCAGATCATAACATGATATATGAATTGGTTTTATGTCCTGTTTGGAGCTCCCATTCATTGACATAATTTCTGAGGGTTAGTAGCTTTCAAAATGAAGAAATATGTAAGAACGCGAAGGAGATATGGTATATGAAAATGCAATCTTGGAGCTCAATCTTCAGGAATACATCAAGCAAGAAGCCCTCAATGGCCATAATAGTGATTAGTTGCTAACTCCTAGGGTCTTCATTACAGGTTGTTGTGATGGCTTTGGCTCCACTACCATTCCTATAGGAATGTAATATTTCCACTTTATTTTTAGTATAAGATGATTTTCCAATTTTTTTTAGCATTGTTAGCAATTCAATTGCAATCATATTTCGTAGGTTGTCTAGTTTTTAATTTAAAATAATAGTTCTTTAAGTGTGTCATTTCCCTCCGGGTCCTACAACAATGTCATATTGAACTAATTAATGTGATCCATAACTAGTACATAGAAGATAAAATTAAAATTCCCTTTGAATTATAAGGCAAGTACTCGTATTTCTATCAAAACATATTTGAAGTGTTCAACTGTATTCATGACATTAATCCCTTGTCATTGAACAAGTTTCTAGCTTAGGATACAAATCCTGTAGGCACTCGAAAATGATTTTCCAGCACGTCCTGTAGGCACTAGAAAATCATTTTCCAGCACTTACAGGATTTTTATTCTTGAGAAACAGACTCGGACCACTGAATTATCCAGTGCCCAACGTGAATGATACTCACCAAAGTTTATTTTAGTCTAGGATCTAATGATATAATGGTTGCATAAATCCTGAGGACAGGTACATACTATTTTTGTTATATTTCATCATCAAGCTTTTCATGTACGGATTTTCATTTTTCTTCATTATTTAGTATTCAATAGTCACTTCACTTTAAGACAACTCCATTTTTTTTTTCGAATAATGATTTATACGATGAATAGAATTTTAAAAGATCTCCCTAAATTATGTATGATAGAAATGAAATAAATAAAGGTCACTTCAGATGTTGTATAAATTATGGATCACTACCAATTTATCCTCCACCTTGCATTTCTAAGTTATCCTAATTATTTTTTACATATAAATTTATTTATGGGACATAATTCTTTAATTATAGATAAAATATCTATATCTGAGAAAGGAAGCCAGAATGTTATTGCTCTGTTGGAGTGGGGTCCCTTGGGGTGAATTTTGAGCAAATTTTTGTATATATTTTTGTTTATGTGCACTGCACGGAAAGGTAAAGGGGTTTTGGGGCGAGTAAAAGTCCCTCTTTTATGTAATTGGGTGTTAAGGGAAAATTGTGGGCCTCAAACCATGATTTGAGACCATAGTGTCTACGCGTTGAAGGAATATAAGCATAGATATATCGAGACTTGTAAGAAAGTTAATGGTGAAGCTAATATCTAAGTGAGTGATACATTTTTGTAAATTTTTTTAGTCTCGGTTGGGTAGAAAGGCTCATGTTTTTTGTGTGCACGGAGACCTACTCCTGGCTATGTACTGACTCTACTGGTTGTGTGTGTGAAAGGGTAATTGTAAGGGAAATTCTGACTGTACTGAACTGCTTGGATCTAATAGAAATATTATTTTGGCAAACAAAATGTTTCATGTGTTTGATATATGAGTTATCTGATTACTTTCTATTGCTTTCAGATTAATGTAATTCTGTTATGACCAATCATATATGCGCATCGCTTTACTTCTGTTATGATAAATTGTATCTGCGCATTTGTTGATGATTAAGTATATGAATAGATATGCTTAAGTGATTGAGAACGAATGTGTACTCTATCAATTGCGAAGATCTGATTCTACTATATGTATCTGCGACGAAGTTGATCGGTGATGTTGTTTATCTGTTATGCACATTATCTCTATTTACAACAGAGTTGATTTGATAAGTGTTGATCTATATTTGTGCACATATATTATATTCCGCAATAAGTTATTTTATAAACCTTTTTAGGGTTGCCACATCAATTTATTCCTTATGGTGCGGAAACCTAGTTCTGATATCCCCCCAATACTGCTTCGGGTGAGACTTTGATCTATGCAAGTAGGTCATTGCCGAAAGGGACAATAGTTGGAGGGTTTGTTGGTTGCGTGATAAACTTTGAACTTGGGTTAGGACCCCTCAAGCTAGAAAATGGTTTTGTTGCCGAGACCAAGATGTTTTTGAGGGATATTTGATGTAATTGTATCCTACACAGAAAGAATTTCAATACTGGCTGGATAGAAAGATCTATGAATTTGTGATCCAAGAAAATCGAAGTTCTAAATTATCTAATGAAGATTTTGTTGAGATGTATATCTATACAGAAGTTCACGAGATATTCTTTGTGTCCTTTGCAACTGATTTGCATGAGTGGTTATCGTGACTGACTGAATTTAATACCTGCGTGAAGGAAGCCGCAGTCACTTAGTGGACCCTAGAATTTGTACAATGACTACAATAGACAAGAAATATGATCCCCCGCATGATAGATCACTAGATCGATCATGTATTGGGATTATTTGTGACTGAGTTCACCATTGATCAGTTTGTGTCATACTTTGAAGCAGAAAGAAGATTTTTCAAGGGTTGTAGAGGTAAGTTCCTGCACTCTTTGAATTTATTGTAGAATATTTTATTGTGTGAATAGGGCTCTCTGTGTGAACATATTGCGATAATGTCCCAAAGTGGCCTGAATACACGTAGTGGAAGAATTTACCATGCAAACTTAACAAAAGAGTTTATTTACAGTCATCTCAAGGGTAGATATCATAGTGAGGATGAGCGAGAAACTAGTAGCTCTAGTGAATCTACATGCTTTGAAGAAGAGGAAGTATCCCAAGAAGAAGTATCACAAGATCAGGAAGCATTGATCATAGTTCAGATCCCATCCACTCCACTTCCACATGCATCTCACAAATCATCCACTCCACCTCCACCTCCACCTCCCCCAGGCGCATATATGGTCACATCTATGAATTTTCCTATGTTCAGAGGTATTGGAAATGAAGATAATGAGAAATTTTGGTTTTTCGCTGATGTTGTATGGAGAGAAAAACATGTTAATAATGATGATGTTAAGAAAGCGCAGTTATCCACTTCTTTTCAAGATTGCACATTGGACTGTTATATCAAATATGTATCAGCGAACCCTAATTAAAATATGGATGAGGTGAAAGATTCTTTGAAAGAACAGTTCAAAAATCCCAAGTCATATGCACAGTGTGTTACATAATTGAAAGAGATTCACCATGAGATAATTTAATCTGTGTGGGAGGTAGATCAAAGATTGAAGCACACTATCAAAGATGGTGGATTCACTATTGATGAAACCCAACACAAGGATTTATTTATTGCTATGCTGCTCCTGCATCTACGTCAGCCATTGAGTCAACAAAATATTGCCACACAGGCCGAGGATGTAGAAATTGCGATGAAATTAGAATTTGCATTGGTACCTGCTGCACTTGGAACTCAACATATTCATAGTAATTTAGAAGAAATGCATTTGGAGATTTAGAATCTACGCAAAGATAAGGGAAAGGAGGTATGCACAGAGGTATGGTGCATACAATGTGTTATCACTCTCCCGAACTTCCCAAGGTTGATAAAGGAGTGGAGAAAGGTAACCACAAACCAATCTTTTGGCTAGGTAGCTAGCCTTACCTAGACCATATAATTTTAGGCTATATATATATATATATATATATATATATATATATATATATATATATATATATATATATATATATATATATATATATATGAGTAATTTGTTTGGTATTTGAGATGTTGGATATAAATAAGAATCAAGGAAACTAAAGCTTATTTCAAAGGTTAAATTTGCAGAGAAAAATATGAGGCTGGGTAGGTAAACTATTTGAGCATACTTAATTTGTCATTGTGTGTATGGCTTGAAAGAGAGGAGTCTGAATGAGCATTTAAAATGAATTCATTCATTAGGAGAAGGTGAAGAAAAAGGCAGGGGTATGAATGAGCATTTTATTGAATTCATTCATCAGAAGAAAGACACACTTATGAAAATCTTAACAAACAAAGCATAGAAATAATGATTTCTGTTTATAGACTAATAAGATTAACATACAAAAAGTTGTAATGGAGATGGAATAATAGAGAAGGAATAATTATCAACATTAATACCACAAGAATCTCACAATATCTACTGCAACATCTTTGATTTCATTAAAATGTGTTTAAAATAGCTCCACAGTAATAATCAAAGTCTAAAACTCAACTATCCAACTACCAACCTATCCTCTATCTACAATCTGTGTATTTATAGATTACAATGGGTCTGCCAACAAGCTAGACTCTCGAATATCTCCATAGACTGGGACTTTATTACAATCCAAAGGAATAGAGAGTTTATGTTTCTAATATATTACAATAACAAGAAAAATTTATAGAAAACTTGACTGATATTTATCGATTTTAACAACATTGTGACTGTGGCAGTTTTTAATCCTAAATTGTAGGTGAAGAAGTACAGGGTCTGCTGATATTATCTTAACTACCTCAGTAAATACTGCCAAGGTTCTTGTAATGCTTCCAATTGTCTCTTGAATGCTACATGGTGCCTTGTTGAAACGTGCTAGTGTTGACAGTAATGGTGGCGCTAGTTTAATGGAAATCTGCTCTCAAGGATTTTAACCATTATTTTCCTTCTAAATGGTGAAAACCCTTTTTCTTTATAAAAAAAATGGAAACCTCTATATAATGATGGAAAACCCAAAACCTTTTTGGTAGAATGGCAGAGAAAAAGGTGGGGCTGACGCTATTAACACAAAGCGAAGCATGGTTTTCGGGGTTGTATGCAAGCGATAAGTAGTTTGAATAAATGGGGTGAGAAATAACGAGAGAAAGACATGTTGCAATGGGTTCGGATCATAATACCTCCTATTTTGGACCCCCTAGCTGTGTTAAATCTAGAATGGGATAAGGGGGCCGAAATAAAACAAGAGCCATTGATTAAAGAAGTGGGGAAGATCTCAAGGCCGGAAAGGCCTTTTAAACTATCTCAATTGCATGGAGCAAAGGGGAATATATATCAATTTATATGGCACACAAAATATGGGATTGTGAAAAGGTCACTGACGTGAGTAGGTGTGGTAGGCCTATCGCAAATCGCAATCGAGAGTTCTAAGCTTTATCACAAATCAGGGGGTCAACCCTTTATCGCAAGTTGGGGAGTCAAGAGATATCACATTTCGAAGCATACAACTTTTTGCATATCGGGAATCGAGAAATGAGGCAAGTAATATTAATAGAGGACCATAATATTTACGATATGCGATAGTCATGAATATATGGAAGACAAGGAAGGTACCACTATAATATCGCATATCGGAAAGGTTGTAGGATTCGGCAATGGTTACATGTATGAGGTTTGAATATTCGATAAGTGAATTGCGATAGAAGGTAAGGCAAAAGAGGGTATATGGGTTTATTGCAGTTTATATCATATATATATATATATATATATATATATATGAAACAGCCTAATGTCAGGGGCGGAGTTGCTTTTTAACCATAAAAATTGACTTTTAATAGTTAAAGAGGGGTTTTGAAAGAAATTAAGCACTGGAATTTGGGTTTAGGGAAAAATGAAGGGTAAAGAGATAAATGGAATGAATGAAGCCAGAAATGAAGTTTTCTCACCATTACACTTGACAACAACACTTTCTTCTTTTAACTGAACTAAAAAGGCATATTGATTCCTTGTAGCTCTGACAATCAAGATTCTGCTTCCTCTTTTCTTGACGTTTGAGATAATGGAACTTTGAGGGCGATGACATCCATGGATAAGATGATGGAGCAGCAAGTGTGACCTGGACTCTTTTATTGACCAAAATTTTATTTGAAAAATGACTTTGAAACATAAAATTTTGACTTACAACTTAATGAAATGCTACTAAAAGAGAGTTATTTGATCACTCAAATAATGACACTAACATTGGCTCCATTTGGGGATGGCATCTCCTTCAGGAGGTGTTAAGAACATCGCAGACCAAGTAGCCTTACCATTGGGCATTGGAGTGAAAACTGGACTATGAATGACTCAAAAACTGACTTGACTAAAAGAAAACTGATAACCATAACTGTAGACTAACTCAAAATTTACTGGAAGATAGTACTCAAAAAGTGCTCAAAATTGAGCTTATTTACTACACCTATTCTAACCTATGTATACATCACTTTTTCAAGTGAAATGGAACAACCAATGCAACCATGTAATAATTTTGGTTTTTAATTGAATTCTCTGTGAGTGCTTGCTTATGAGCAAGAAAGGAGAGCTACTGAAAGACAACTCCCATGAATATTTGTAATCAGATTGAATCTTAATGAAATTAGAAAGCATGATCCCACCATCTGACCTCAAGAATGCTGCAAAAGGATCTTCATAGAAATACATTTTGATTTCCAACCCATCTAACACATTAATGTTCTACTCTAGGTGGTCTGAATATGAACTTTCATCTTTATCCTTACTTTGTTGATATAACTGCAATTTTTCGGATGAAATTTGGAAAGAGACTCTTGCTAAACAAGACAATGATGTTGGTTGCCCAATTAGATTTTCATCATCTCTATTTTGAAGCTCATTTCTAATTAATAGAGAAGAACTTTGATTGGATAAATCATCTAAAACATCAGCTATCGGATCATGGAGAACTTGAGAATACTGTTGCAACTTATTATTCATTGATTCCAATGAGACTACATGAATTTCTACTTTTTGAGTGTTGGCTGTCAATTCTTCAAGCATGAGAAACTCTGATTCTATCTCTGGCATATTGTGTTTCTTGGATTCATACTCCTCCAAATCATATTCGAAATATTCTTTTAATAGAAAACATTCTTCAAGATTATTAAACATAGCAACCATATCTTCTTCATGAAAGGAAACAATACTTGTTGGTTGATCTTCCTACATGAAATCATATTCACAAATTGGTTTACTCATAACAGCTTCGTGTATCTTTTCATAAATCTCATGACTGTCATCATTTTCATTTTCAATAATGAAAGAAGATTGACTCACACATTGTTGCTTGTGTGAACACTGCAAAACTGAATTTTCTTGGGCTGTAACATGGTTGTTCAAGATCTAACCTATCTCATCTTCAGACAAAGGAGAAGATTGGTTTTGCTAGAAATTTTCATTGGCTTGCTGATTTCATTTTCATCTAAAATTTGCATTTTTATTTTTTGATTGCAGTGTTTTTCATCCAAAGTGGAAACTTCTGATTCTTGTTGGGAATACAAATCATTAAGGGATTCTATGATCTCAAAATCCATAAGTTCTAGATCCTCGTCAATACTTTCAAGATTCTGAATGAAACCCTCAAAATAATCACAACAATTTTGTACCAGCAGCCAAGAAAGAGAATGTTCTTTATAATTCTCAAAAAATACTGAATGAAAATTATTTAAAGAACATATGCTAGCTTTTTTCAACCATTCATACCAATTTCTTGCTCTGTCTTCCATAGTAGCCATGAATATCTTTATTCAGCAATACTCAAGAAACTTAACTTTGAGTCTATGTATATGCATATGAAACTTGATCAAATGCAAGGCAACATCATCTTTCTTTTCATCTTTTCACATGGGAAGATGAGATAAACAATCAGCATAAGGCATAGGATTTGGAAATCCAGGGACATGACACTGATCCATGGGAGCATACCTGGCATTTCTTCTTACAGTTGAATGCTTTTTGAAAATATTAAAGGCACCAAGAAGTTTTTCAATTTATTGATATTTGAGAAGTGGAGTCGCCATGCACACTCTGAATTTTTGGATTCTTTACCACTAGAGTCGCCAGGTGAATGATTCAGCCTTCTTATGTTTTACCATTGTTCACCATCAGCAATTAGTTCTAATATTTGTCGTTCTTTTCCAGGGAATGTTTAGCAATCGCTCCCTAGAAACGACGCTAGAAATGTTATCACTCTCCCCAAATTCCCAAGGCTGATAAAGGAGTGGAGAGAGGTAACCACAGACCAATATTTTGGCTAGGGAGCTAGCCATACCTAGACCAGAGAGGGCTCTCTCTATGTCACCTTTAAATAATCAATGAATGGCTGAGTACAATAGGATTTTAGGCTAGAAACGAGTAATTTGTTTGGTATTTGAGATCCTAGATAGAAATAAGAATCAGGGAAACTAAAGGTGATTTCAAAGGTTAAATTTGCAGAGAAAAAGATGAGGCCAGGTAGATAAACTATTTGACTATACTTGATTTGTCATTGTATATAGGGCTTGACAGAGAGGAGTCTGAATGAGAATTTTACTGAATTCATTCGTCAGAGGAAATACACACTTATGAAAATCTTAATAAAAAAAGCATAGAAATAATGATTTCTGTTTATAGACTAATAAGATTAACATACAAAAAGCTGTCATGGAGATGGAATAATAGAGAAGGAACAATGCTCAACGGTAATAGCACATGAATATCACAATATATGCTGCAACATCTTTGATTTCATTAAAATATGTTTAAATAGATCCATAGTAATAATTGAAGTCTAAAAAGCAACTATCCTACTACCAACCTACCCTCTATCTACAATCTGTGTATTTATAGATTACAATGGGTCTGACACAAGCTAGACTCTCGAATATCTCTACAGACAGGGACTTTATTACAATCCAAGGGAACAGGGAGTTTCTGTTTCTAATTTATTACAATAACAAGAAAACTTTACAAAACACTCGGCCGATATTTATCGATTCTAACAACATTGTGAATGTGGCAGTTTTTCATCCTAAACTATAGGTGAATAAGTACAGGGTCTACTGATATTATCTTAACTGCCTGAGTAACTACTTTCTAGGTTCCTGTAATGCTTCCAACTGTCCCTTGGATGTTGTCTAATGCCTTGTTGAAATGTGCTAGTGCTAAGAGTAATGGTGACTCGGGTTGAATGGAAATATGTTCTGGAGGAGTTTTGTCGTTGTTTTCCTTCTAAATGGTGAAAACCCTTTTTCATTAAAAAAAAAATGGAAACCTCTTTATAATGGTGGAAAACCCAAAACCTTTTGGATAGAATGGTGGAGAGAAATGTGGGTCCGAAGGTATTAACACAAGGCGAAGCATGGTTTTCAGGGGGGGTATGCAAGAAGTAAGTAGTTTGAATAAAGGCGGGTGCAAAATGACAAGAGGAAGACACATTGCAGTGGGGTTGGATCACAATACCACCTATTTCAGACCCCTCAGCGATGTTAAATCCAGAATGGGAGAATATGGTCGAAATAAAACAAGAGTTTTTTTTATTAAAGAAGTGAGGAAGATCTCAAGGCCGGAAGGGCCTTTTAAACTATCACAATCGCATGGAGCAAAGGGGAATAGATATCAATTGATATGGCACACAAAATATGAGATTGAAAAAATGGGAGTGACATGAGCAGGTGTGGTAGGCCTATCGTAAATTGACATTGAGAGTTTTAAGCTTTATTGCAAATCGGTGAGTCAACCCTTTATCCCAAGTTGGGGAGTCAAGAGATATCACATTTTAGAGCATATCACTTTTCGCATATCGGGGATCCAGGAAATGAGGAAAGAAATATGGAGGACCATAAGATTTGTGATATCAAATAGTGATACTGATGTGGAAGGGGAAGGTAGGTCCCCTTGTAATATCACATATCAGAAAGTTTGTAGGATTCAATAATGGCTACATGTATGAGGTTTGAATATGTGATAAGAGAATTGAGATATAAGGTAAGGAAAAAAAGGGTATAAAGTTTTATTGAGGTAATGGTAAGGTTTATTGCAGTTTATATCATATATATATATATATATCAAATGGTCTAATGTGCAGGGCAGAGCTTCGTTTTAACCATAAAATTTGACTTTTAATAGTTAAAAAGGGATTTTGAAAGAAATGAAGCACTGGACTTTGGGTTTAGGGAAAAATGAAGGGTAAATAGGTAAATGAAATGAATCAAGGCATAAATGACATTTTCTCACCATTACAATTGACAACAACAATTTCTTCTTTTAATTGAACTGAGAAGGCAGATTGATTCCTTGCAGCTATGAGCGTCATGATTTGCCTTCCTCTTTTCTTTATATTTGAGATAATAGAAATTTGAGAGTGATGGCATCCATGGATGAGATGATGGAGCAATAAGTCTAACTTGGACTCTTTCAGTGACCAAAATTTTATTTGAAAACTGACTTTGAAACATAAAATTTTGACTTATAACTTAATTAAAAGACACTAAAAGAGAGTTATTTGATCACTGAAATACTGACAGTAACACGATGTAAAGTTGTTGGGAATCATAAGGATCAATGTCCAGTATTCAATGATTATCTGCACGCTGGAGGACCTAGCCCCTTGAAGAGCATAGTAGGGCGTAGTGGGACACCGCCAGTATGGTGCACGATCTGTGATACTACGATTCTACATACGATAGATTTATGTCCAAGGATCAGAGAGTACGTGCCTGAGCTGAAGCAATTGTTTTGTAGATTACGTTTGTTATTGGGACATGATGAACAACACCATCGAAGTTTTGACCTAATGATGGAAAAATTTGAAATATCTAGAATGAAAGTCGAGCCTACCTCACTAGCATCCCCGTCTAGGCATAGTGGAAGGGTACAAGTCATTTTCTTCAACTACAGAGACGCTGGTCACTATGCGCGCGACTCTCCAAAACTGGCACGACAATCATGCAATTATTGTAGATAGTTTGATCATGTAATAGAATATTTTCCTGTTTTAAATGCTAAGATGCAGGATAAAAAGGTGCTGACTCTGATGCAGAATCTTCAGATGGTCACAGTGGAAATACGTGAGAAAGATCCTAGCATGAATGTGGTAACAAGGAGTGGTGCAACGACTAGTGCAGATAAGGGAGGGAAGCCAGATGTGGAAATTTGGATTTGTAACTAACCTGAAAACAAGGATGGATTTTTTTTTCATTGTGTAAAAGAAAATTTTTTGGAAGCGCGACAGGGGTTTACATAAGGAAGCGCATTAACATCAGGTAGACTGGTGAAGGAGGCAAGAGTAGATGATGAAATCAAGCCATTTTGACAAGCTGCATTAAGTTACTGTGCAAAAAAAAGGCAATGGAGACACTTCAGGCATTAATATATAACTACGCAGAAAAGAGACAACCTTCAATAGAACAAAAAGTTGTTAATAAGACCTATAAGCGAAATAACAAGAAAAGAACTAGACGAGAGATGTGGTTGAAACTCACATCAGTGCTTTTGAGATTGTTAGAGTAGGGTCTCCTAAAGAGCTGTGAATTTTGTCCATTTTTGTATATTTTTGTATTGTTTAGTCTGACGCAGGGGTTTTTGGATGGGTCAAAGCCCCTAAAGCATTGTAAACGGGTCAAGGGTAGACCAAGAGTCTGCAAACCACGGTTTGTGGACCATTGGATATTAGGCTAAATTGGTATAAATAGATGAACCTCTTTTGAGTCTTGGGCAGAGAAAGATAGAGATTGATGTGAAGCACAAATTGTTAGATCTGTGGTAGGGTCGTTTGGGTTAGGACTCCTGCTAGCTGTGTGCACGGAGATCCTCTGTCCTGATGTGTGTAGACCTTGATGGATGTGTGCGTAGGTGGTATTGAGGGAATGTAAGAGGATTTTGGTAGTGATATATATGCGAAAAGTATTGTTGGAGATCTGACGTTATCTAGATCTATTCTATTATGATTGATGCGAACTTGGGTTATATGATTAAGTATGAAAGTATCTGTTTAATAGCTGCGAGCTATCTGTGTTTCTGGTATATGTGACCTGTAACTACTGCTGTGAACTATCTGTGTTTTTGTTATATTTTATTTGTTAATTACTGCGATTATACTATTCTGTGATCATAGCTGGTAGTATGCACGTGGATGTGACCATGTTAAGTAGATCTGATAAACTGCATTCTGGTGATATACGGAAAACCCTGTGAATAACCTCTTGCTATGTAAATCTAATAATTGCAGATCGGCTTGACTTACATGCTCTCTCCCAGGGTGTGGAAACCTGGTTCCAGCGCCCTCGCATACTGCTTCGGGTGAGACTTTGGCCTGTGCAAGTATGTCACTGCCGAAAGGGCTAGTAGTATAGGGGTTTGTTGGCAAACCTTAACCTCTAAACCTGGGTCAGGACCCCTCGAGCCAACAAATGGTTCCGTTGTCGAGATCGGGATCATTTTGAGAGAGATCGGGTAATGCCAAGGCCATATTGGAAACCTAAGAAGAAAGAAATCGACGAGTGGTTTGAAAAGCAAGTTCAAGAATTTGCAGTAAAATAAAATTGTAGTATTAAGTTGACCACAGAGGAGTGAAAGAATAAGTAAATTTTCACAGAGATCCATGATATTTTCTTTGTGATGATTGCGATCGAGCTCCAAGAGTGACTTGCAAGGCTTGTCGATCTCCAGAAGTGTTGGAAAGACGAACGGGTCATGCGGTGGACCCCAGAGCAAATCCAGCAGTTAGAAAAGACTGATAACACCATCGCTCACATGGTGGATCACTGGGTGGATAGTGTGTTAGGAGGATTTGTGACAGAATTTGCAGTTGACCAATTTTTGTCCTACTCAAAAGCAGAGCAGAGGTTCTTCAAGGGTTTTCGGGTAAGTTTCTGAAAACTTTTCCATTACTGATTAATATCTTGTTGTGCGAAAAAAGCATTTTGTATAGCCATACAGAGTGAATGAGCTTCGATCAAAGCGAGGGTACAACGCGCAGTGGTAAGTACGACAAGACTAATCAAGAAGGGGATTGATCAGTCTACAACCCAGTAAGAAACTTTGTTGCGCATATCTCTCCATCTAAGCCCCCTTTGAACCCTCATAGGGGTAAGAACTCACCTTCACCACCCCCAAAAGACGATATGGCCTCGCACATGAAGCTACCTACCTTCAAGGGCATGGGGGATGAGGACAGGGATCAGTTCTGGTTTGTCACAGGGTCAGTATGGATTGTGTAGAACGTGGCTAGCGATGCAGTGAAAAGAGCACAACTATCCCTTGCCTTTGAAGGAAGAGCCTTGGACTGGTACATGGGATATATCGATCAACATGCGAATGCAACTATTGAGGAAATCAAGAATGCTTTGAAACAAAAATTCAAGAAGCCTAAGTCCTACTCTTAGATAGTAAACGACCTGAAATATTTCGAGCAAGGACCATCTGAGTATGTATGGGAAGAAAATAAACGATTAAAGAAAGTAATCAGAGAAGGAGGATTCCATTATGATGACAAGCAGCACACGGAATGGTTCATTGCTATGTTGTTGCCCCACCTACGTGTGCCGATGGGTCATCAAGCTTTTGAATCGTAGTAGAAGGCCTTGGAGGTTTCCATGAAGCTGGAGGCCGCGCCAAAAGATGATACCCAGTTAGGAGTACAACAGATACAGGGCCAGCTAGAAGCCATGAACATAGAGATTCATAATCTGGGAAAGGAACGAGGAACAAAGGCTAGCCCTGAAAGATGGTGCATGCAATGCAGGGTGAATGGCCACACCAAGGATAACTGTTAACTGCTCGCAAACTACATGCAGGCCAGGGGACCCAGCCCGCTACGTTCTAGGGATGCTACAAGACCAAGTGGGCTAGTGCTATGGTGCGATGACTATCGCATTGCGGGGCTGTATGATACCAACCACTACCCTCGCCTTGCTTCATATGTTCCAGAAGTAAAGAAAGAATGGCGTAGGTTTTGCAAGTCTATAGGACATGATGAATAGAACTGTCGAACATATGATCTGATGATAGACCAAGGAATCCTATATAAGGTACATTCGGACCCATCATGACCGAGAACCCTCGCGGGTATAGGGGGCTCCCCAACTAGGGGAAGGGGAGGGGGACGAGGTGGAAGCGTAGGTAGGGGTAGAGGCCAACTAATTTTCTATAACTCTATGGAAGTAGGTCACTTTGCGAGGGACTACACGAACATAACATGAAAATTGTGTAGATATTGTAGACAGTTGGACCTTGTGATCGAGGACTGCTCGAGTCTGATAGCCAAGGTGTAGCAGAAAAAACAGACACCTACACAGAATATACAAAGGATTAACATAGAACCTCGAGAGAAAGGGCCAAGTGTTAATGTGATAACGCGCAACAGCATGGCCACCAGAGGATCTGGGGAAAAAGTTGAGGTAGAGCCTCTTCTCTGTAAATCAGCCACAAAACAGGAAGCAATAGAATTACAAAGGGAGAATACCTTTGTCACAACTTAACAAGACTTTGCTCAGGATGAAATATTTGCTCCTCAGAACCCCACCGATAGTAGAGTTGAAGATGAGATCAAACCATTCTTGCAGCCATGCATGAAGCTGTTGCGTAATCAGCGGGCCGTGGAAAACCTACAAGCCCTAATTGACAAATGTGCAGGAAAAGCATATCCAGTCATGAAAATTAAGGATGTGCACAAAATATATAAGCAGAAAAGATGCACTGGTCGAGAGATGCGATTAACCACGCAGATTGGTGACTACAAAATGGACCAAGTTATTCTAGACCTAGGATCTGATGCGAATGTACTACCTAAACAGACTTGGCAACGAATGGGAGAACCTAAGTTGGAATGGTCCACTATCCAGCTGTGCATGGCTAATCAACAGAAGATCATACCATTGGGAAGGTTATCAAAAATTGTAGTAGATATCGTTGGAGTTAAGGTGTGAGCTGACTTTGAAGTCATTCAGATTGTAGAAGATGCAGACCCATATCTGGCACCCCTAGGATTGGATTGGGCCATTCATATGGGTGGTATTATCAATTTGAACAAACGAAGCATGGTGTTTGAAAGTGAAGGGACACGGGTGATCGTACCACTAGACCCCGCAGAAGGAGAAAGGTATACTGAGCCAGTGCACGAGGAAGAAGAGGTGGATCACATTTATAAGTTGACTGCAAGGGATGAAGATTGGATCAATCCTACAGATGAGGGTGTGATTTTCTAGGGAAAGGATAGCGAATGATTTTTCAACTCCGACGAAGAAATAAGAAATTGGAAAAACCGACTGCATGATGTTTCTGCGCTGCGCTGCCTACAGGTTACCAGGGACTTCCATTGCATATATGCTGAGGTCATAGAGCTACCCTACTTTAATGGTTTTGGTAGTGTAAAACAATTTTTACGAACATTTGAAGCCGCGGTGCCCAGAGAATGAAGACTAGGGGCCCTTAACCTAGCTATGCATGCAATCCCTGCAAGATGGTGGTACACACATAAGGAGGCATTCCAGGATTAAGAGGAATGTCGGGATATGATGATCCTGCAATTCGAGCCTCTGGCTGAGGTATGCGTCAAGACATCCCTTAGCCCAGGGGACCCGCGCACACACTTGTTTGCTTGGATGAAGAAGTGGTACGATTGAACTACGGAAGAGTGGTTCACTTGTTTATTCATGCGTTGGGATCAATCCCCACTACATGGTACTTAGATGCAGAGCTACATCAACGCACCTGCCACTGGGAAACTTTGACAGCTGAATTTCGTGGTACCTTTGGACTCACAGGGGGCTTAGAGGCACTTGAAAAAGGTCTGTAGGATATAGATACTTTTGTGTTTAGTAAATCCAGCTCCTCTGTAGCAATTGGAGTACCGACGAAGCAGACCTAGATGCGTTCGATCCTTGGACATGCAGGCTACTACAGGAAATTCATTCAGGGATAGGCACTGATCACAACACCTCTGGAAAAGCTGCTAAAAAAGGATGTTGCATTATTTTAGGATGATGCATGCCAGAAGAGCTTTGAGCTACTCAGGGAGAAGATGGTATCTGTGTCTATCCTTATTTTTTCCTATTGGACGAAGGTCTGCCACAATCACGTTGATGCATGGGCCATGGGTTACGCATTATGAAATTATCGACATTCTCTATTCAGGGGTCACTTCAAAGTATTCACTGATCATTCGACTTTAAAGTACCTGGTGAATAAGCCTGTGTTGGTGGGGGAAATCTATGGATGGCTGTTGTTGTTTCAGAAATACGATTTTGAAATCATAGTCAAGCCAGGGAAGTTGAATGCTGGGCCAGATCACTTGTCCCAAATCGAGACAGGCGAAGAACCCACTAACCTAGCAAAAGGATTGCCTGATGCACAACTCGCTGATATCGTTCAGTTCCCGCAGGAGATGGTTACCTAGGCGGTGGATTTTACCATTATCGCAGGTCATATATATAATCTAGGCACTGATGAAGTGCTGCGCAGATACGTTATGGAGCATGAATGGAATGTTATCATAGCAGAAGCTCACGAAGGTAGAGCAGGAGGTCACTACGCATGTAAGGCAATGGCATAAAAGATCTTGCGAGCTGGGCTATGGCGACGTAGAGTTACATGGGGAAGATTCAGATTGCAGCTGGTGCTCTGGGAGCGCAGGAGGTATGATCAAAGCACATAGGTGTGCTAGGAGCGCAGGGATACGCCGAGCACACCCCGGTTGCCAAAACTAACCATTAGAACAGTCAAATCAGGTAAAAAGAAAAAATTACCGTTGGATGGAGTGGGCGAACGAAAATTAAAGAGGAAATTTCCAGGGATTTTTATCGTTTACTTGATGGTAAGTTCTACATGAATTTTACCCTATTGTTGGACACTCACCAAGGCTATAAAACCAGTTGGCTAGATCAGACACGGGTTCTGTATTGCTCGAATAGCTTGTACTTAGCATATTTGTCTCTGGCCAATTTGTGATGTAATAATTTCTATGCCTATAGCGTCTCTTTCATATCTGAGAAACCTAATCCATTTGATAGTAGCAATCCTGAGTTTGTCTTTCGCACCAGGATGATGGCCACAAATCCAGCTAAACCTTCGGAGCCCGTGACCTCGGTGGAACAAGAAAATAAGGAAGTAATGGAGATCGATTTTGACGTCAAAGAGGTCCTCTCCACTCCCAACCCAAAAACGAGGAAAGGAAAAGGGAAATCACAGAGCTCAGGGAAGCCCCTGAAACCCACGAAATGGGCTGCAGGGAAGCCCTGTACTTCCCTATGAAACGTAAAATCCCTGAGTGCTACTCAGGAGGAGGCCCAGCCCGCCGAGCTGATCAACTGGTTACCTCCCTTTGTTCAACCACGCAGGCCCTTGACACGCACACTGAAGAACCTCGATGGCTTGATCACCTACCTGTAGATGCCACTGACCCCAGGGTAGGTCCCCATCAATGGTGAACCTTTCGTAAGGCTTCATGAAATCAAGTTTGACAATCAGAAATTGGCCAAGTACGAGGCCTTCCCTGAGTTGGCACCTCAGTTATACCTTGACACAGTTCACAGGGCCGATGGGGTCAAAGTGTGGTTTAGCTGGGTCCGGGCTCCTGAACCTGCTTAGGATGCCACACTTCGGTCACTACAATGTCACAGACTGGCTCGCATGACAGTTGCTCACCCTGATTCATGATGGCTACCTATGGATCTAGGACAGGACCCCCATTGATGATGTGCTTGTTCATCAAATTACTATTCTCCCCATGAGTGGACAGAACCCTTTGGAGCATGTGGGTAAGAAATGTGAGGGGGAGAATGCGGAATATGTGCGCCAAAAATATTACGTGGAGCGAAACACTCGGGGTTTCATAATCAAGTCCATCAATGACCAAGGTACGCAGTTGGGCACCATGTTTTTGGCATGCAAAATGATGAGGAAATTTCAGTCACCTCTGTCCCAACCCACGTAATTCAGTTAGTAGGCCATTGCGGGAAAGGGGTATGTTTTAACTGGGAAAAGTATTTGTGTGATGAGTTTCTGATTAATGTTCGCGAGTCCTAGGAGCAGGGCCATGCCTTTTTTTATTGTTGGTTATTGTTCCTCATAGCGTTGGTTTCCTGGGAAGCCCCTGCGGAGTTCATACTCCCTGAGCTTCCCTCGGACATGTGAGAAGGGGCTCGCTATGCACACTTATGGGATTCTAAGGATCCACAACGTCTTGAGGACAACTAGGTTTTTTGGGTCCTCTTTCAAAGTAGCGTGGCCACAGCCATTAACTCCCGACCACGATTATCCCCTACCATGTATGATAGATACAAGGGCATTGTGGTGTTTCAAATCAGTATGCACAGCATCCAGATTAGGGCACATAATGATAAGGCTTGGACCTCGCTTCCTTAAATGGTGGCGGATGAAGAAATTGACAACGTTATTGTGTTTTGGCCTCTTAACTAGAAGATCGACTTCAAAAATAGCGCGAAGGGCGTCGAAGGAACCAGCACATCAAAAGTCAACCCCCCTATCATCATTAAGGATATCAGAGGTGCGACCAAGAGTACCGGACAGGACACAGGTACGGTCGTACAAAAGGATGCACAGCCGAAGCAGACCCTTGAGAAGGACGTCGAGGCAGAAACTCTGGTAGATTCACAGCTATACGAGGGCACAGAAGGTCTGGATGTAGGAGGGCTTGCCTCCTCCCGCGGCATGAAGAGAACAAGTGAGCCTATCAGAGTGCCCCGCAAGAAGCAGCACTCCTAGCAGATGGAACGAGATGAGACAATCATGTTGACTGACAGAGACCTTGAACAAATCACTGATGCGGTCACTCTGGGCACGAAAGACAGATGGGTAGCCTTAGAAGAGTAGAAGAAAGCTATGATCGACATAATCTAGGCTGAGCTCCTGTGCTACAGCTGAAGATGGACACACTATAGACTAGTGTGACTCAAGTACGCACACCCTCAGCCGCCAGTAGCGCAGCATTAGTTAGAGATGAAACCTGCCTCTGCTCACTACCTAGCGTAACTCATATGATCAGTCCACTTGACCTGTGAATCCAAGTCCAGGCCAGTACAGAAGTGAAGCTGAATTTAGATAAGCTACCTCATGAGGCCTTGTAGGGCATCCACACCTTTGTGTTTTAGGAAATTCACCATCAAGACCAACAAGTGCACCAACAACTCATAGTGGCTGAATAGAAAATTGATGCAAAGAACGCTGAAGTGTGCCTCACTATCGCGAAGCACACGAAGCTCAAAAATGTGATCCACCAACTTTGCACTGATGTTATCACAGATATCCCAGCCACAGCCACCCCTCAGGAAAAATTTGAAAGGTTGGTCATAGTACTGAAGGCCTCTCGGGAGGAAGTTCAGATGGTCAAGACATGGATGGAGCAGCAGATCGCCAACCTCTAGGCTAAGTTGTAGCCCGAAACACCTCCTGAGGTATGGGCCCAGCAGATTGCATTGGTCACCGTAGCTATGAAATTCATCATAGGGCAGATCGTGTAGGCTTCCCAATTACTGGAGACCGCCATGTAGCTATGGACCAAGGTCCAGCACGACCTAATCCTACGAGGAATGAACCAGGACCTGTGGCAAAAAGAAGAAGAGTTCAAGACATTAGAAGCCTCCATGCCCACTTTGGTACCTTCTCAGTGCTTGTAACGGCTACGCACCAGCCAAGAACTCCAAGTTGATATTGAAGACCTCTAAAAAAATAATAAGATCCTTGGTGATCGTCTGAAGCCTTAGGCTGCCGAAGCCCTCAAACTTTCGCAGGATGCTGATATTGTTGTTAAGCAGCTAAACCAAACTCTGGAGAGTGTCACCATCACAACCGAAGGCCCGATTTTGGAAACATTGGTCAACATTGCACAGAATGTTGCTGCCCAAAGTGAAGGCATGCTGCCCCCATTAGCTAAGGCGATCAGATTGTTGCAGGCATAGATCGAGGCCCCACCAGCACAGTGACTCGGGATGAGTCACAAGATTTTGTTGGGGGACTGTTGGAGTAGGGTCTCCTAAAGAGCTGTGAATTTCTTCCATTTTTGTATATTTTTGTATTTTTTATTCTAATTCAGGGGTTTTTAGGTGGGTCAAAGCCCCTAAAGCATTATAAATGGGTGAAGGGTAGACCAAGAGTCCTGTAATATCCCCAAATGGGAAAACTCAGCAATACATGCTAAAATAACGCATTTTTCAGAAATGTATGCAATGAAAGTTAAATGCAGCTCATGGATCCCTTAGATATGATATTATAGTAAGTATATCTGAAAGGAAATCAGAAGCAAATCACTATTTCATAGTTAAATAGGCCTCCCATGCCATAAATAGCTCAAAATCATGCAAAGATGGGGACTACAACCATGTATGAAAGCTGGAATACCACAAAAACATTATTTTATTACCTCTACAATAGCAGTAGGTTATACATCAGATCTAGAGAAAGTATGTGGAAAAAAAGTTAGATGTATAGCAGATCCATGGGCTATACAAGCTCTTTTATCAATCACCCTTGGGGTTTTCAGCAAGACACCATGTACAATGTGTAGATATGAGTTCTAAGACCGTAGATCTATGGAAATATTCAGATCTGGAAAGTGGATCTGATATGATATAAAAAATAAACTGATCTCGTCTAACATATCTCCAAAGTGAAGGGCAGATCCCCAACACTCAGAAAATCAGCTCTCTGAATGGTGCACTGAATCACCCTGCAGCAACTCCTTCAAAAATAACGTAGATCTAAACTTCTTCTGCACTGTAAGGGAAAAAATACAGTTGGCCTGCAACCAAGATATGAAAATATATCTCAATACCTTAAATATTGTCCTTCCAATGGATTATAACACTCCTCCACTGAAAAGAAGCACTGAAATGGACTAGATCTGAAGATCTAATCTCCACTTGCTACAAATTACTGAATCAGACAAACCCTCAATAGGATCTATGTTGTTAAAGGAAGATGAAGCTTGGCCTCAAGCCAGATAGTGGAAAATATGGTGCAAGACTCTTCCAAGAGCTCCTTAAGGAAAGAGAAGGAATTCCTAAACATGAAGACCTTGTGCTAAACAACACTCTATCTTAGCTAAATAGCTAGAGAAAGAAATATGTCTAAACATACCATATACTCATAAAATCATAATCATAAGCTAACCCCATATGGCTGCCATCCTCCTCCTTATAAAAATGTGAGCCTTCTCACCTTTGATCCCACTCATTAGGGTTTCCATATTCATGCAATGAATCTCCCTCCAAAAATGCATTGTCCCGTCATCAATACCGCCCCTCCATAATAGCACTGATGGATTTGGTCAATATTGACTGGATCTCCATGAAATGTATTATTCCACACTCAAGGTGGCTTTATTATAACTATCTAAACAGATCCATATTCCCACTGAGTTATCCTCCATTAATGTTCCACATCCTCCACATTATCTTAGTTGACTTAGTCAAACTTGACTTTGTCCACATGCATTTGGTCCTTGTTCACACATGAAGGTGTTTTATCCAGTTGTGAATATGATCCCTTACACATCAAGATGGTTTCTATTGCTGCTATAAATATTTATGGGTCTCCTTACCCATTTATTCATCTAACTATGTGTTTGGAGCAAAATTAATATTCCTATTAGCTGCATGCTAATGTAGGAATATTACAAGTCCGCAAACCAAGGTTTGCAGACCATTGGATGCATAGGCTAAATTGGTATAAATAGATGAACCTCTTTTGAGTCTTAGGTAGAGAAAGATAGAGATTGATGCGAAGCACGCATTGTTAGATCTATGGTAGGGTTGTTTGGGTTAGGACTCCTGCTGGCTGTGTACACAGAGATCCTCTGTCCTATTGTGTGCAGACCCTGCTGGTTGTGTGGGCAGGTGGTATTCTGGGAATGTAAGAGGATTTTGGTAGTGATATATATGCAGAAAATATTTTTGGACATATGATGTTATCTGGATCTGTTATGTTATGATTGACGCGAACTTGGGTTATATGATTAAGTATGAAAGTATTTGTTTAATAGCTGCGAACTATCTGTGTTTCTGGTATATGTGACCTGTAATTGCTACTATGAGCTATATATGTTTCTGGTATCTGTGATCTGTTAATTACTACAATTATACTGTTTTGTGATCATAGCTGGTAGTACGCACATGGATGCGACCCTATTAAGTAGATCTGATAAACTGCATTCTGGTGATATATGAAAAACCCTACGAATAGCCTCTTGTTGTGTAGATTTGATAATTGTAGACTAGCTTGACTTACCTGCTCTCTCCCAGGGTGCGGAAACCTGGTTCCAGTACCCTCCCATATTGCTTCAGGTGAGACTTTGGCCTACGCAAGGAGGTCACCACTGAAAGGGCTAGTAGTATAGGGGTTTGTTGGCAAGCCTGAACCTTTGAACCTAGGTCAGGACCCCTCGAGCCAATAGCGATGGATCAGGTCATTCTGGATTTAGGATCTGACACAAATGTCCTACCTAACCAAACTTGGAAAAGCATGGGTGAGCATAAGTTGGACTCGTCTACTATTCAACTATGCATGGAAAAGCAACTGAAAACCATTCCATTAGGAAGATTGTCGCAAGTGGTAGTCAATATTGAAGGAGTTAAGGTGCTTGCAGATTTAGAAGTTATACAAATTTTGGATGATACTAATCGTTATCCTGCGCTGTTGGGATTGGATTGGGCTATTGATATGGATGGCAGCTTAAATCTGAAGAGAGAAGTCTGGAATGTGAAAACAATGGAACCAGAGTCATAATTCCCTTAGATCCTGCAGAAGGTGAAAGATACACAAAGCCTGTGCGCGTTGATAATGATATTGACCATATATATAAGATGACTGTGCATAATGAATATTAGCTCAATCCAGAAGTTGATGGAAGGCTTAATTGGGAAAAGGACAACTCCTTCTTGCTAATGAAGAATTGGAGAACTGGCAGAGCCAATTACATGAAATATCTGCATTGCACTGCAATCGAGTGACCAGATATCTTCGCTCCATAACATCAAAGGTACACAAATTACCGTATTATGATGGTTTAACTGAAGTGAAAATGTTTTTGGGATAACTTGAAAGGATTGCCATAGAAGGACAGAGATTCCATGCCATGGATCTAGGACTGCATGCTACTCCAACACGATGTTGGGAATCTTGCAAATAAAACATGGGCAACTTGGACGAATCCACTTGAATGATGAGATGGCGCTTTGAATGTCCCATTATTATAATGGAAGACGTATACTCTGGAAAGGATGATCCATGCATACATCTAGATAAATGGAATGTGGTATGGGGTGTAGAACCACGACCTGAATGCGTACACATGTTCATTTATACGTTGGGGAAGGTTCCTACCGATTGGTACCTAGAGACAGAGCTGCGCCGAGGCACTAGTTAATGGTTTGCACTAACGAAGAGTTTCATTCTAACCTTAAGCTTCGAGATTCGATTTTTCAAGATTGGAAAAGCCTTGCGTGATATTCAGGAAGTTATCTTTGACACAACAAAGCCAAAGGTAGAGCGCGCTTCACCATTCTGGGATGTGTAGATGAGGGATATTGTTAATTGTAGAGATATGGCAATGGAAGAAAATGAAGATCCAAGGAATATCACAATTCTGGAATGTAAGGGATAGCGTGCATTTGTTTTTCCTTCAATCACTTCACTAGATGTCACAAATCCACTAAAGATTAAACAGGTAAATATTGGATATGAAGGGAAACCAAAGGTTGCGAAGATTGGAGATTATTGGGATGATGACACAGTGGAAAAGGTTGTTGAGCTTTTGACAGAGTATCAAGAACTGTTTCCTATGAATTTCTCAGAGTTGAAAGGGATAATTGGAGAGCTTGGATTCATGAATATTACTTTTAAACCTTATGCATGCCCGGCGAAGCAACACCCATATAGATTGAATCCGAAATATAAGCAAAAATTCAAGGAAGAGTTGGATAAAATGTTTGTTGCAGGCATTATAGAACCAATGGAAGAGTCTAATTGGGTGATTCCTATGTTAGTGCAAGATAATAAGGCAAAAGGAGAGATAAGGATTTGCATGGACCTGGACAAATTGAATGATATCTATGTACATGATCCATTCCATGCTCCATTTTTTGATGAGATAGTTGACAATGTTAGAGGATAAGAAGCTTATTCGTGATTTCTCAGGGTATCACCAGATTAGGATTGCACCAGAGAATCGAATTAAGACCATATTTACAACGGAATGGGGATATTTTCAGTATATATTCTTGCCATTTGGCTTGAAGAATGCGCCTGATATATTCTCACATGTAATAGTAGCTGCATTCAAGGAGTATATCCACAAGTTCCTAGAAGTATACATTGATGATTGGAAAATATTTGGGCTATTGAAAAATCATGTCTCAAGTCTGTGCCTGATGTTGGATACCTGTAGAAAGTACCAGATATGATTGAATTTAAAGAAGTGCATATTTTGTGTGCCATTTGGGATATTCTTGGGTCACATTTTCTGCCAACAAGGATTGATGGTAGATCCCACAAAGATCGCAGTGATTGTTAATATGGAGGTACCTATGAATGTCAAACAACTGTGCTCAATATTGGGCCATACTGGATATTATCGGAAGTTCATTCAGGGTTATGCGCTGATAACTGTGCCCATGGAGAATTTGCTTAAGAAGGATGCGACATTTTGTTTGGATGAGGAATGTCAGAAGAGTTTCAAATTTTTGAAGGAAAATATGGTCACTCCACCCATATTTATCTTTCCAAATGGTCAAAGGTGTTTCATGTGGATGTTGATGCCTCCTTCATCGTGCTCAGAGATATTTTAGCACAGCCAAGAGTCGGAGAGATCGATCATCCTATTGTGTATGCTAGTAGGAAGGTATCAAGCGCATAACGAAATAAATCAACCATAGAAAGAGAAGGATTGGTGATGGTGTATGCACCGTAGAAGTTTCACCACTATCTATTAGGAGGATATTTCAAGATGTTTACTGATCACTCTGCATTGAAGTACCTAGTCAATAAGCCTATGTTGGGGGGAGATATCTGCAGGAAGTTTTTACTATTCCAGGAGTATGATTTTGAGATAATTGTGAAACTAGGGAGACTGAATTCTAGGCCAGACCATCTATCGCACATTGAGAATGGCTAAGCACCAACTAGCTTGGAAGATGGACTACCAGATGCATAGCTGTTTGCAATCGAAGTAGTTTATTATCATTTCCCTGATATCATTCAGTTCCTGACTACTGGACGTGTGCCTGAGGAATATAAATTTTAGTAGAAGAAAGAGCTCATGGAACACACAACAGACTTTACTATTATTGTTGGCTAGTTTTACAAGATGGGTGTAATATCCCAAAATGGGATTGCTAAGCAAGGCATGCCTGAAAAACACATTTTTTAGGAATGGATGCTACAGGATTTGAAACCAAGACCTGGATCCCTTAGATCAATGTCTCTAAGACCGAAATCTAAGAGGAGGCTCAAAATAAATCATTCTAGGTGGGTTAAATAGGCCTCCCACACCTAGTTGTCTTGAACAAGTACCCAATGACAGGACTACCGCAATGTAGGAACAAGGAATGGAGAAACATTGTTATTTTATTAAGCCTAGATACATGAAGATGTAGATAGCCAAAAAATGTATAATATAGTAGCAAAAGAGTACAATTCCTTGAGGAAAGAGTCACTCAAGATAGGCAACACAAGCCTCAATAGATCATGTACATGAAATGTGAAATATACTATTACACTGAGAATGCCCTAGGCTATGACTGCGCAATTTATAGGATAAACTGAAACATGCTAAATAATAATACAAATATATAACAATGTATAGCTCAAGAAATGTGGGGGAGCAAGCTCTCAACCCTTGGAAACAATAATGAAAAAATCCTTAGAAGGATTGGCTGAAATATACACAAAATGGAAAAACTGCAGAAATGTCGAAGTTGCAGTAGCCGCTGCAACTCATGGACTGGAACTGGATGGAGATGGATGAAGATGATACACAATATGAATAGACCTCCTCCAATGGATATTCCAAGTGAAAGGCTGATCCTATCACTGAAGATCTCACCATCCAATCAACACTGCAAACCCTCACTGCGGATACACACTGAAAATAACACAGTCAAAGAGAGGGACTGCAATGCAGATCATGGAAATGGTTGACCTAGTGCCAAAGATGATGGGAATCAGCTCAAATGCTCCCTCACTGATCCTCCAAAGGAAATAATACTTCTTCCTCTAAAAAATATGCACAGGAAGTGGTGTTCAGTAACCTCCACTACAACACCCTGCAACACAACTCAGCTCTAAATAGAAACTGCGTTGTAGCTGAAGGAGGATGCTTGGCCTCAAGCCTGAATGTGGAGAAATGAAGGGAAACTCCTTCAAGAGGCCTCTCTTGGAAGGATAAGGAATTCCTAAACAAGAATGCCTTGTGCTAAGCAGCACTAGATTTCTGCTAAACAGCAGGAGAATGCACAAAGTCTAAACAGACAATGAAATAAATAATCAATAGCATGAATAAGAATGACTGCCTTTCCCTCCTTTTAAAAAAGTGAAAGCCATATCTCCATGGGTCCCACTCATTAGGGTTTCCTCCACCAAATAACCCTCTTCCCATTCATGCTGCATTGTCTATCAAAGTGTTCTCCACCTCCTATCCCACTGCTGTTGACTTGGTCAAACTTGACCTTGTCTCCATGCAAATGTCCTCTTTCACACTTGAGGGTGTGAAATCCAGCTCCAATGATGATCCCATTTCACACTATGAGGGATTTTATTCATGTTTTTATTATGCATGGGCCTCCTTACCCAATTATTCATCTCCTAAGTGAAATTAGAAAAAATTAATATTCCAATTTGCTGCATGAAAATTTTGGAATATTATAGTCCTCCCCTCCCAAATGTTGCTTGTCCTCAAGAAACTGCAAGGATATAACTGAGAAGTTTCCTCCCAAGTCATGGAGACTGAAAATTATTGGGAAATCATCTTTCCCCAAGTGGAACCTCCATCCCCAAGCAATCATCCATACAAAATGAGTCACCTCCCAACATGGCAACTCCTGAAAATTCTCCTCCACCTTGAGCTCATGCAATGTAGGTGGGATGAAAATATGAACATGGTAGACATAGGAGCCTACCCCAAACTTTCATCCTCTCCACTTATAATAACTGTAGATCAGATGCTGATCCTGGGCTACAAAATAATTTCCCTCAAGTGGCAAGATGAAGGCTAGATCTCCAAAGATATTCTCTCCAATGTTGTGAATCAAGCTAGCCCAAATCATCCCATATGTGATGGATAGGAAATCATCACCATATGGCATCCCATCAATTACATGGCCCACCTCAAAAAAAGGAAACAAGTGTTTGGTAGTGGTGGCCATATCTCCTCTCATGCTCCCATTAGAACATGCAATGCAAAAAGTGTGGGAATCCTCTCCCCCAAAGGACACACCCAACTCATGTGTCTCTCTCCCAATCATGCTTCCAATAAAAATAAGATCAATATCAGCAAATTAAATCATGATCAACATCAAAATGAGGAAAATGTTGAAGGTTTCATGTAGTGTAAGAAGGTACCAATAGTTTTCCCAATAATGACAGCGCAGTTTACCAAACTGCTACTTCAGAAAATTACATGGCAAGTTGTTTTTTGTTACATGGATAATTATGTATGTCATGAAATCTACTGATACATAGAAAATGGCTAGGTACATCAACTAAAAATACACGAAATAAAACACTTTCTCAAGGCCATATAAGAGATGGTTGTCTCCATCATACAATTTGGCCCAATGTTGACCATGGAGCTCAATGAAAAGCTTGCCCTCTTGTGGAGAAATGCACTGAATATGAATGATAAGAGTATCCAAATATTGTGTTTGATAATCTGTCGATGCAAAAAAAATATTCTTACCATGTGCTAAGAGCAAGATGATGCATGTGTATATGAATTATTCCTCCATAGTGGTATGACACACTCCCATGAAGAGGAATGAACCATATGCTGCATGAAGATCACCCTTCTTATACTTGGAAATCAAAGTTAAGAAGATCATATCTCTTTAATAGATGTTTCCATCCACTACTCAATCTCTCTTACTCCCTCCTCACTCACCAATTGCATCAATGGTGAAGTGATCCTGGGGACACTCCATCAATAACCTCAAGCTCCCAAGTGACAGTGCTATTGGCCCATGCAAATAAGCTCCTGGCAACTCATAGCTCCATTATTTGACATGCTCCTTGTCAAAGACATCTCCCATAATGCTGCTACACACAAGAAGTTCCTACCAAGGTGGAAGTACCTATTGATCATCTAAGGCCAAGGAGTAGCCCCTTTGCACCATGATAGTGCCATCTCCTACTCCTGCAACATCATGCAAAGTGTTAGAGAAAATCTGCCCTTGCTCTCCCAAGAACAACCAAAGCAAAAAACTATTTTTCTGCCTCCTCATACTTCCATCATACAAATCATGTGATGAAAACATAATGAATGATATGAAGGTCACATCAACATCATGCATCCATACTCTTTGCTTCTCCATGATGCAAGTATCCTGCCACATATTCTCCATCCACTTACCCTTAGAAAGACTACATGCCAAGTGATGGCCAAATTCCTTCAAGAGTAACCAGCACAGTCAAGCCTCCTACTGCCCGATATCATAAATTTGCAAGTAGCTCACCAGCTTCTTGCTCTCCATCCACATCCACTCAACCACTTGTGGATGTGTCCTTCTATCCTCCATCTTGGTACTCCTCCCATGAGGGCTACCATCCTCCCAAATCGGATTTCTATCTTTGCATTTCATGGGATGTTGAAATGCATTCTTCTCAAGGATAAATTTGATCCCATAAGGACCCAAATAGGTGGTAGGGAAAAACCTCCCATCATGATGTTTAAGGCTTAAGAAATGTCCAACACAAACATGAGAGATGTTATCCATCCTAATATGTCCCCCATCATCTATCTTCTCCTCCTTGAATCAATAAAGATCCAAGTGTGAGAAGGGAAGAACCTCCTCAAACTGTTGAATAAATTTGCACTCCATGATGTGTTGAAGTGCACCTCCGATGAAATCTCTCCATGAGATCTCCCTCTCATCAATAGTCCTCCAAAACCAATGAGGTCTTGGGTCTGCTGAAAGTAGAAGTCTCTCTTTGAGCTGAGAGGTGCTCATTGAGAAATTGTCATCTGGAAAGGAGAAAGTTTTTCTCATCTCAAGATGTCTATTATATATCATCCTTTCCTTCAAGTCTTCCTTCAAGTATTCAAACCCCAACCTCCAATGTGATATGAAATCCAAAAATGGCTTATGAGGATGATGGTTTATTTCTTCCTTGAATGTTTTCATGTTGCACAACGCAGTGCAATCTTGCTGCTCTTGGTTACCAGCGTATGTTGATTCTTGGTCATTTAAATATGAATTTCCACAATTCTCCAAAAGATTTGCTGAAATAGAAAGTGGAACTTCATTCATACCTTGATGGAACTTGGGATCTCCTTGTATGGTTGCAATATTACTTTCCTCCAATGAAATGGCTTCCCCATTTGCAGATGTAGAAATTTTCTCTTCCAAGGTTGTGACAGTGCTGGTACAAGTCTCCTCCCTTAGTGGTGTGGGCTTTTCCTCCTCTAATCTATTTTTGTTAAAGGCTCTACTCAACCTTTGAGTGAACTTAGTAAAAGAAGTCACCCTTGCATGGCTTAAGTGACTAAACAACCAAAAAATTGGCTTCACCCTCTAGGTGCAGCACTGCAACTTCTAATGCCTCCCTCTATACCACTGGATGTAGTAGGAAGAATGCCTCAAGCTTCTTTGCCCAAGCTCTTGCTGTAGATGACCCATCAAATGTAGACAATAGGAATCTATTGCCTTTGATTTCCTTTCTGCTACAGGGCCTCCTCTCCTCCTTCAACTGAATGAATTGTGGGAGAGCTAGAGTCTCCTTGAAGGCTCTAGGTTGAGATATGTACTTAACAAGGTATTTACTTATAATCTGATGATCCAAGTATCTCTCATGCTTGCTTTCTTCTTCTTGGTGAGAATAGGAAGTGCATGGACCTTCCTCTTCTATTTTTTCCTCCTCTTTGGAGAGGTTCTTCTTAAGTCTGAAAAGTGATGAGAATAATGTCATCCTTCTGATCTTATTGTATCTTATTTGGCTGAAACTCACAGGCTGAGCCAAGATTGAAGCTTTGATACCACTGTAATATCCCAAAATGGGATTGCTCTGTAAGGCATGCTTGAAAAACACATTTTTTAGGAATGGATGCTATAGGACTTCAAACCAAGACCTGGATCCTTTAGATCAATGTATCTAAGACCTAAATCTAAGAGGAGGCTCAAAAGAAATCACTCTAGGTGGGTTAAATAGGTATCCCACATCTAGTTGTTTTGAACAAGTGCCCAATGACGGGACTACAACAATGTAGGAACAAGGAATGGAGCAACATCGTTATTTTATTAAGCCTGAATATATGAAGATGTAGATAGCCAAAAAATGTATAATATTGCAGCAAAAGAGTACAATTCCTTGAGGAAATAGTCACTCAAGTTAGGCAACACAAGCCTCAATAGATCATGTACATGAAATGTAAAATATACTACTACACTGAGAATGCCCTAGGCTATGACTGCATAGTTTATAGGAGACACTGCAACATGCTGAATGATAATACAAATATATAAAAATATATAGCTCAAGAAATGTGGGGGAGCAAGATCTCAACCCCTGGAAACAATAATGTAACAATCCTTAGAAGGATTGGCTGAAATATACACAAAATGGAAAAAATGCAGAAATGCCGCAGTCACAGTAGCAGTTGAAACTCATGGACTGGAAATAGATGGAGATGGCTGAAGATGATACACAATCTGAATAGACCTCCTCTAATGGATATTCAAAGTGAAAGGCTGATCCTATCACTGAAGATCTCACTCTCCAATCAACACTGCAAACCCTCACTGCAGAAACACACTGAAAATAATGCAGTCTAAGAGAGGGACTGTGCTATAGATCATGGAAATGGTTGGCCGGTGCCAAATATGATGGGGATCAGCTCAAATTATCTCTCAATGATCCTCCAAAGTAAAGAAGACTTCCTCCTCTGAAAAATAAGCACAGGAAGGGGTGTTTAGTAACCTCCACTACAACACCCTGCAACACAACTCAGCTCTAAGCAGAAATTGTGCTGTAGTTGAAGGAGGATGCTTGGCCTCAAACCTGAATGTGGAGAAATGAAGGGAAAATCCTTCAAGAGGCCTCTCTTGGAAGGATAATGAATTCCTAAATAGGAATTCCTTGTGCTAATTAGCATTGCAACTCTGCTAAACAACATGAGAATGCATAAATTCTAAATAGACAATGAAATCAATAATCAATAGCATGAATAAAAATGGCTACCTTGGCCACCTTTTAAACATGTTAAATCCCTCTCTCCATGGGTCCCACTCATTAGGGTTTCCTCCACCAAATAGCCCTCTTCCCATTCATACTGCGTTGTCTATCAAAGTGTTCTCCACCTCCTATCCCAACGTTGTTGACTTGGACAAACTTGACCTTGTCTCCATGCAAATGTCCTCTTTCACACTTGAGGGTGTGAAATCCAGCTCCAATGGTGATCCCCTTTCATACTATGAGGGATTTTATTCATGTTTTTATTATGCATGGGCCTCCTTACCAAATTATTCATCTCCTAAGTGAAATCAGCAAAATTTAATATTCCAATTTGCTGCATGCAAATTTTGGAATATTACAATGGGTGCAAACAAAGTTCTGAACATATATGTCTTCAAGTTTGAGAGACGTGACATCTTAGAAGAAGCTCATGGAGGGGTTACAGGCGGTCACTATGTGGGGAAGGTATCCACATAGAATATTTTTCTAGTGGTTTATGGTGGCCCACATTGCACAATGATGCCTATGTGCATTACCACACATGAGATGTATGCCAGAGGACTGTAAATCCATCACGCACAATTGAGATTCCCCTGCATCGACAGGTGGCACAACAAGAATTTAACCAATGGGACATAGAATTTTTTGGACCTATTAACCCTCTAGGAATGAATAGTGATGTGTGTTACATAATCACTGCGATGGACTATATAACCAGATGGGCTAAAGCTAAGCTAGTTAAGGATTGTAATGCAGACATAGCTACGCACTTCATTTTTGGGAATATTGTGACTCGCTTTGGATGCCCTAAGATTATTGTCGGTGATCAAGGTACACACTTTGTGAATGAAACCATTGAAGAACTGATAGAAGAATTATGGATTCATCATCAGAAGAGCACTCCATATCATCCGTAGGAGAATGGTGTGGTGGAATATTTCAATAAGATATTGGAGACTATGCTTCCTAAGATTTGCAATGCTAACCAAAACAATTAGGATGTGCACGTACCTACAGTTCTTTGGGCATATCAAACCACATGTAAGAAGTTGACAGGAAAAAAACCGTTTAGGATGGTGTATGGGCAAGAAGCTGTGTTGTCAATGGAGTAAATTGTTCCCAGTCTATGCATTGGAGCATTCACAAATATGGCAGAGGTGGATATTATGGAGGAACAGTTATCGTAGTTGGTTGCACTTGAATAAGATCGCTTTATTGAAAATTTCCATCAACAAGTACAGAAGGCACGTGAAAAGGCATGGCATGATAGGCATATCAGGCAAAAGGTCTTTAAGGAATATGATTTGGTCTTGTTGTATGAAAGAAAGTTTGCGCACCACCCAGGGAAGTTCAAGGTGCATTATCTAGGGCCATATACTGTAAAGGAAATTATTGATGGAGGTGTAGTATGCCTGGCCACGTTGAGCATAGAATATCTTCCCAGGTATTTCAATGGAAGACAATTGAAGCCATATAGGGATGAACCTCTCCCTGCGTGTACCAAATGACTATATGGCCAAAGTATTTGATCTACACAAAAGGGATGGCAGATGCACAGACAGGTATGAAACGTGCACGGTAGCTGCGCGTGGAGGTTGACTAGGTTGCAGAAGTGCCAAAATCTAGCCATTGGAACATTAAATATGGAAAAGACAGTTTTATTAATGTTTAGGGGAGCATCTAGGTTCCATTTAACGAGGAGATTTTAGCAGATTTGGAACCGTTTTTTCATTTATGGGGACACATTAATGCATAAGGGACCTTTGAAGATGCAATAAAGATATGAATATGACCTATGGGGTCGCATTAGTTCCCTTTTATTTCTGTGTGAATTTTCTGCCTTGATTTCTCTGATTTCTAAAATTTACTCATTGTCTATGTCTGGTCTGGATCCGGGGTTTGAGGAGGAGTTACGCCATAGAGGTCTAGGATATTTTATCCCCCAAAGTATGAAAATCACGTGCGTTGAAGAGGATCCCTCTATGTCGCTCACTGAGACGCCTACGCTCGCAAAGAAAGAGAAGGGATAGACCTCAGGGACCCATAAATCCCCAAGAGATAAGACCTCAAAGTTGCGCTCCACTACAGTTGAGTGCTAGAAGAAACCCATGTCTGAGCTGCATGAGATGATCATAGAGGATGAATATGTCGCCGAAGTGGCCCCCATATCGTGGTTGTCGACTTATGTCTCACCATGCATGATATTAGTCAAGGTCCTGAAGGACCTCGACAAATTGTGGGCATACATTAATATGCCTTTGATCCCTGAAAATGTCTCGCTAGAGGGCGATATGTTTGCCAAGGTTCCGCTATTGAAGATGGAGGATTGGGACATCACAGATATATATAAATTCCTTGAGCTTGCGCTTGAAAATACTTTGACTGAGTAACCTATGAGGGGGGCATTGTGCACGTAGAGCCGAAGCGCTGGGTGTTGGGCCTCCACCAGGTCGAGCTCTTAAATTTATTGTAGGTTCCACATTTCGGGCATAGACCGATCAATAACATATGTGTGTGACAATTGCTTGCACTGGTCCATGACGAAGCTTTGCGGTTGTGAGATCATGTACCTATTGATGTCTTGCTGACCCATTAGATCACCGACCTTCCTAATCAAGGTGAAGATACCATGGCCAATTTTGGAGGAAAAGGCCAGGAGAAGAAGGTGGTAGACAAGATCAAGTCTACCTACCACGTATTGCACCATAGCCAAGGATTTGTGGTGAGTTAAATTAATGATCTAGTCATGCAATTTTTTACACTCATTTTGGCATGCAAGATGATGAGGAAATGTAGGCCTAAAGAAGCCCCTACACAAGTAATTGCACTTGCAAGACAATGTGAGAAGGGCATCATTTACAATTCAGAACAATATCTGTGTAAGGAGTTTTTGGAAAATGTGAACGAGGCGTAAGAGGAGGGAAAGAATTTATACTATGCTTGGCTCTTACTGTTGATAAAATTCATCAGTTAGAAAACACAAGAAGAGACCTAGTCTCCAGAATTAGAACCGTAGATGTGTGAAGCTGCGTGATACACGACACTGTGGAATTCATCCATCCCCGCATGCATCATAGAGAAAAAAATATTTTTGGTCTTGTTCGATGCCTGCATCTTTCAAGAAATTCAATCAAATATGAGGCTGTCTCCAACTTTGTATGAGAAGTACAAGTTTATTTCCAATTTTAAAGAAACATTTCACAATATTCACATCCGCGCGAAGGGCATTGTCGAAGGTATATGGTACGAATTTCCTTATCTCGTCACTGAGGATGATTTGTTTCACGTCACTGTAGGATGGCCACTAGATTTTTTGGAGCCACACACCATGGGAGGTGCATCCACTTCTATTTCTAAGACTCCCACCAAGCCCCGTACCGGTACAAAAACACCCAAGAAGATCATTGGAGCATATCGAATGCTGCCCACACCCTTTGAAACAATTGACCTTGAAAGAGACACTGAACTCGAGAAGAATGGTGTCAAGCCTAAGGAGACCGAGGGTCACACAATAGAGCAAGTGGAAGTATATAATTCCAAGGGGACAGGCCGCAGGAGGTCCAAGGAAGAAGCACAAAGGCTCCAAGGCCTTCAGAGAGGAAGATTTGATGATGAATGAAGATGATCTAAATGAGATGGATAACACAATCACGATGGTGATAGAGAACATCTGGAAAGACATGGAAGAGCGGTACAAGGTTGCACTCAATGGGGTGCAGAGCGGCACCCAGGAGCTAAAAGTTCAAGGAAGCCTGATTCAGGAGAGTGTAGTGCAAGCGAGCCAGATGCAAGTGAGTGTGCCTACAACCAGCACTTAGCCGCTCAACATATTATTACCTGTAATAGGGGAGAGTCATCTCATTCAAATCCCTGATCCGACCATCCATGTAGAATCAGCAAGGCGAAGCGCATAGCTACGAGGTTGCGGTGATAACAATGTTGACATATCTATTTTTCCTAGAGGGAAATTACACATGATCCACAACATAATCATGGATGAGGTCTAGTTCAGAGAATCTCATGCCCATCACACTACCACAGAGTCACAACAATAGGCTGTCGAAGCTCAATAGAAACAATAGACCGTGAGGAAGCATGCTGTGTAGCAGAGGCTCAACGCGTTTCTCTAGAAGAAAAAATCAACCAAGTTTGTAGTGATGTGCTCATAGTCCCTCACATAGCCACCCCAACAGAGAAATTAGAAGGGTTGGCCACTGCACTGAAGGCCTCGTGAGCAGAGATTCAGATTTTTCACACAGATTTTGAACAACAAATCACAGATCTACAGATGAAGCTGCAGTCGGAGACTCCTCTAGAGGTTAGAGCTTAGACGATCGTCGAAGTTAAAAAAACTACAGAGAGCATAGGTGTCATAGTTACAGAATGCGGCTAGTTATTGGATAAGGCAATGGGCATCTAGACTTCGGTTTAGAATGACCTAATGGAACAACAGTTGTGAAACGAATTGTGCGTCAAAGAGAAAATATTTGAAGATATCTAGATGGAGATGCCTTTCCCGCCTACACAAGGGTCGGGTAATTCAGATAGAGATTTAGGATTTTCATCGCAGAGAGAATTTCTTAGAAACACATATGCAATCGTAGGATGAGGAGGCTCTATAGCTGTCATAAACACTTGATGGTGTGTTGAAGACCCTTTAGTAGATGCAAATAAGTATTGAGCTTGTCACTGAAGGTTCGACAACAGAAAATCTCGTCAATGAAGCGCAGGGAGCTAATGTGCAGAGCATTGAGGTGGTTTTTCCACTGAAAACTTCTCTTACTACGCTCAAAGCGAAGATGAAGGAGCCTACCCCACTGTGACTCAGGTTGAGTCATGAGTTTGTGTTGGGATCTGTTGGAGTGGATTCCCTTGGGGTGAATTTTGAGAAAAATTTTGTATATATTTTTGGTTATGCACACTGCACCAAAAGGTAAAGGGGCTTTGTGGCAGGTCAAAGTCCCTCTTTTATGTAATTGGGTGTCAAGGGAAAACTGTGGGCATGAAACCATGGCTTTATACCATAGTATATGCACACTGAAAGAATATAAATATAGATAGATTGATTCTAGTAAGAATCTTCATAGCGAAGCTGATATATAAGTAAGTGATACATTTTTGTAAGGGTTTTCAGTCTGGGTTGGGTCGAAAGGCTCCTGCTACCTCTATGTGCGGAGACCTATTCCTGGATGTGTGCGAACTCCGCTAGCTGTGTGCATGGGAGGTTATTTGTAAGGGATATTATGACTGTACTTAAATGATTGGATCTAATACAAATAATGTTTTGGAAAACCAGATGTTTCATGTGTTTGATATCTATGTTATCTGATTACTGTTTATTGCTTTGAGATCACTTCACTTCTGTTATGATCAATTGTATCTGCGGATCACTTCAATTTTTTTATTATCAATTGTATAGGTGCATCTGTTGATGATTAAGTATATGAATAGATCTGCTTAAGTGATTGTGCCCAAATGTATACTCTGTGAATTGCGAAGATCTAATTTTTCTATATGTATTTGCGACAAAGTTGATTGGTGATGTTGTTTATATGTTATGCACATTATTTGTATTTACGACAGAGCTAATCTGATAAGTGTTGATCTATATATGCACACATATGCTATAGTCTGCAATAAGTTCTGTTATAAACTTGTTTAGGGCCACCACATCAATTTCTTTCTCAAAGTGTGGAATTCTAGTTCGAGCACCCTCCCATACTGCTTCGGGTGAGACTTTGATCTTTGCAAGTAGGTCATTGTTGGAAGGGCTAGTAGTTGGAGGGTTTGTTGGTTGCAAGATAAAATATGAGCTTGGGTTAGGACCCCTCAAGCCAACATGCTCAATATGCTGATGCAATCTGGTCCTCCAAAGGAGAGACTCTACTTGCACTCAAGGTTGTTGTAACTTGTAACATTAGCTATATTTATTATCTGAAACCACCCATAATTTTAGGCAAGAGGTCTGCCTAATATTGAAGATGTATGAATATCGAAAAAAAAATTTGTAACTAAAAGAAGCCTTATCTTCCATTCCCTTTTCACATCAAGGTGAATGATAATATGAATCTTGGAAAGATGCTACAGTCCTTTGTTTGTACATTTACTACAGTTCTTTATACAACAATTGAACGGTAAATTTAGTTGAACATGAGAGGGAGTAATAATCTAAATGTTGGAAAACTGTTGTAGTGCTCTGTTTTTAATTTTACTACAATTATTTATTTAGTTATTGAATGGAAAAAAATGTTTCCAATAGGACTATTTACTAAAACAACAGTAACCATTGGATAAAGTTTGTCTTTGCACATTATTCTTTAGGACCACTCAAGGTTTATATATATCTTACATTTCATATTTTCCTCTATCTGACATCAAATATATCAATTTGAACTTATTCAATAAGAATCAAAATTAATACCATCTCGTTTGCAGGATACTCTGCTCTAACAGTAGCACAACTGAGTCTCATAGCGTCTTCAGAAATTGTCTCGAGAAATTTTCCTTTTTGGTTGCATGTCTCTATTTTGGGTCACATGTCTCTATGTTTGGGTTGGGTGGTCTCTTTTTTGGGTTGAGTTTCTCTATTTTGCGAGTGTGAATTATTTTGTTTCTATTGGTTTGAACCTCCGCGAGAGACTGCAATTAATGCAATAGGTGGAGTGGGGTGGCGGAGGGGAGTGAGAGTGGTCGTAGGGGAGTGGAGGGGAGTGGGGGAGAGGAAGGGAGCAGGGTGACTGAGGCAGTCGACAGAGGGAATAGGAGGGTACATCACAGGAACAAAAGACAAAGGCCGAGTGGGAGTCCATGCGACAGAGGTCTTCGGACGTGGGGTAGTCAGAGGGGTCCCATCACTAGAAGTCTTCGCCAGAGCCGATGGTCGGAAAGATACATTTCGTAGACTCAAAGAAACTTTTGAAATCTATTATCATGATTTCCCTACTTATACATTACTAATTCCCATAAATTTTTCATTGTTTCGCACATTATTAATTTCATTAAATTTTTAATATGTGTATTAATTTCATTTTTTCCCATGTTATTAATTTCATTAAATTTTGAATATGTGTATTAATTTCAGTTTTTCCCACGTTATTAACTTCATTAGATTTTTAATATGTGTATTAACTTATTGGTAAATGAATTTTAAAATATGTATATTTAAATGGTTGGGATAAGTGAAGAGACATCAATTTATAATAAACATCAAAACACTTATTTTTGGAGTTGTCTTTAGGTGCGAATTTTTAGAGTTTATGGTGGCTTTATAGTGGGAATATGGTGCAAAAAAAAGTGGTAAAATCTTGATTTATGTTGTTTAAACTAGTTTTTTTACTGCATATATGGATTTTGCACCCTTAAAAACCCCTATAGCACTTCAATTGTGCAACTTTCACCCATTAAATTTCAATACCATTCATTCCTAATATAAAAAAACAGCAAATACTTCATCTATATAGAAACTATGAGAAAACCTTGTCACATTAAACCAACAAAAGGCTAGCATGCACTAACATCTCATGCAAATTCTATGTGGGGAATCATGGATCCCCACTTTCTTTTCAATGGCTTATTATCATAAATGTCACTGAGATAGACTTGAATGATCACCTACCATGAGATATTTTAAAATTAAATATGTCAAAATATCTTTTTAGTAAATTACTATTAATTTTAATTAATACATTTAGATTTAATTTAATTTAATTAATTCTTTTATTTAATTTTAAGTTATTTCTCACAAAAAAATATATAAAACAATCCAAAAATCATAGTTTAATGTACACATTTACATTATGAGGTTAGAAATGAATAGTCCACTTCACATCTCTCACCTTGATATAATAATGATTTCTTAATTAAGTTTTCATGTTTTTCGTTTTCCTTTTCTTCTCTTTTTCTTTCTTTATTTTCTTTAATGGTTGTATTTATTATGCTAATATATTGTAAAATGAATCAAATTCATTATGTAATGAGACCAATCAAAATAAAAATGAATATACATGATCTTATGTAAATAATTGGTATAATTCGTTAATGATAGGGTATAATGTATTTAGAATCTTATTAGGATTTCACATAGGTCATTATTTAACCCTCTTTCATACATTATTAGGAGTATATGTGACACATTTTCTTTTATTACTTGACTTTTCCTACCATTTGGGATTGAGGGGTGACACTTAGGATGACATTAGAAAGTAACCTAGAACCAATTGAGCTACGACATAGCAATTTCCTCTCAATTATTCCACATTACTTTGTCCCTAAGGTACTTAATTAGTAATGTGCATTCCCTTTTTTATTTTGAGATATTACCTTATCCACTCACTAACAACCATATCCCTTTTTTATTTTAATTGGTCCCTTTAGCTATTTAACTTTTTTTTCCATTAACCTCATTCTCCCTTCTCTTTTTTTCTATTGTAGCTAGTCTAGTATTTTTACACAAATAAATCTTATGATTTTGCATGAAATCCTTAACGTTATCACAACATTAGTGAGTTTATAAATAATTCTAAAATTTTATTTCAAATTAGACAAGTTAGGAGAAATCACAGAGAAATTACCAATTGACTATGATCCTCACTTTTTTCAATTACATTGACTCGAAGCTAAAAATCCAATTGTTATTTCCTAGCAAGGGACTCTATAGGATCACAATGGGGATTAAAGTTTATCCTATTTCAACCACTCAGAAATAAAAGTGCTTCAAAAGAATGGATGAGTCTTATGGGATATTGTATCTGTTGAACTCACTTGGATTGTTATTTCATGTAAAAGCTTGGAATCTTTTGTCATGTTTAGACAAAATTGAAATTATTATTTTGAAAGAAAGATGATTTGAGAGGAAATTATCTAGAGAATAATCATATTTCATCAGATCAAAGCAACTTGAATACCCTATAGGAATTATTCTCTAAGTTAAATACTTTGATGACTTAGGTAAGATATTTGACAGAGATTGCAGATGTGGAATTACACGAATAATGGATTCAAAATTACGAAAGGAGTGAAAAACTCTTCTAGTAATTCAATAACATTTAAATAAAATAAATAGGAGATAAGGAAACAAACAACAACTAATAACTAGAGAAATTATTAACTAAAACTCAACTAAACTCAACTAACTGATGTAAACCAAAACTAACTATGAAACATAGAAGAAAGCGGTATTAATGATTTAAACACCCCCTCCTAATCTCAACCATTACAATTATTGACATTTGTAATGTTAAATTTCTCTCTTCGAAATTCAAATACATTTTTTCCCAATGTTTTTGTAAAAATATTTTCAAGTTGATCTCATGATCCACAAAATTCAAGAAAGATATCCCCATCGTTTACAAGCTCACGAATGAAAGGAAAATGTGTGTCAATACGCTTTCTCTTTTTTTGAAAGACATGATTTTTGATAAAACAATGATGGATTTTTTCTCACAAAAAATAGGAGTTCGCTCCTTTTGAAAATATGAAAGACCCTTCAATAGTCTTCTCATCCATATTGCTTGAAAATTTGTTGAAGTTGCAACTACATACTCTAGATATATTGAAGTTATTGAAACAATGGGTTGGTCCTTAGAGGCACATGAGATCAAATTTGTGCTCATGTGAAAAACATACCCTGAGGTGATCTTCCAATCATCTAAGTTGCCTGCATAGTCACTATTTGTGTAGCCTAAAAAGTAAGCAATATTTGTAATGTTTGTAGAACAAGCCATAGTCTAGTTTCTGTGTAACATATCTTAAAATTATTTTTGAAACCTTCTAATTGGAATTCTTGGGTGATTCCATATATCTGGAAAAAAAATTAGTTGCAAACATGATGTGAAGTTTAGTTGTAGTGAGATACAAGAGACTACCAACTAGACTTTTATAAAATGTAGAATCAACTGATGGTACTTCATCTTGTTCGCTCAGTTTGGTGCATAGATCAATTGGAGTGTAAAATTGTTTGCATTTGATCATTCTAAAATTTTGGAGTATGTCAGTGGCATACTTTTGTTGATAGACAAAAATGCCATTAGCATATTTTTGAATGTTAATTCTAAGAAGTACTTCATGAGCCCTAGATTAGTCATATCAAACATTGTTTGCATGGTAGTTTTGGATTATTCTAACATCATATTACCTTTATAAAAAAATCATCAACATAAAGGCAGACAATAATAATTTTACCCCCATGATTTTTTATAAAGAGATGCCACATGGTTGCTTATGTAAAATCCACTTTTGATGAGGTAATAATTTATTCGATTGTATAAAGCTCGGGGAGCTTGTTTCAAGACATATAAGGTTTTCCTCAACTTATACACCTTATGCTCTTGTCCCGAAACTTCAAAACTAGGGGGATGATATACATAAACCTCTTCCTGCAATATGCCATTTAAGAAGAAATATTTTACACCAAGTTGAAAATCTTGTTATTTGTGTTGAGATGCAATGGCTAGAATAGTTATGACTGTGTCTAACCTTGCTACTAGAGCTAAGGTTTTACCATAGTCGACAATAAATGATTGTGACAATCCTTTGGAAATGATCCTTGCCTTGTATCTCTTAATTTCTCCTTTTTCATTTAGTTTGGTCTTATAGACCCATTTGACACCAATGTTGGTTTTTTTTATGCCTATGATTTCCTGATTGATTTTATCAACCCAATGTTTCTCTTTTACTAACTCTTCAAAGTGTGTTTGTTGGAGCAAGGTCCCCTAGGACCAATTTTTGATACATTTTTGGAATATTTTTGAAGTTATTGTAAGTTTAGTTGTTCGCATCAAAAGTCAAGGGGATTTGGGGTGGGTCAAAGCCCCAAATGAGTTGTAATGGGTCCAAGGGTAGAAATAGGGGCCGATAACCATGTTTTGTGGACCTTAGATGAGTGCAGGCTAAACATATAAATAGGAGTCTAGATTGAGTCAATAAATAAGTAAAGTTCTTGATGATAGAGATATGATTGTATTTTGATATTCTAGAATATTTTTCTAGGTTAGAAGGATCTTGTTGGTTGTCTGCGTGGAGACCTTAGTCCTGCTGTGTGTAGACCCTGCTGGCTGTGTGCATGGGTGAACTGAAGGTGTTGTATGGGGTATCCGAACTGTTAATGAGTGAAAAACTATTTTGGTTGATATCTGAGTACTAAATGCATATGTTATTTGCTTTATGATCATTTCCAACATGTTATTTCCGATTACTGTGTTGTATGTATTCATATCGATTGCACAACTATTTTCTTCTTTAGATGAATGATAATTGAATGGATTTGTTACTATTGAGCTCTAAGAATACATATTAAGGATAATTGCAAGGATTACGAAGTCTGTCTTAGAGCGTGCATAAGGTATTATGTGTATTTTACTTATATCTGTCTGGTTAGGGATCCTTTTGTGAAGGTCTGATCAGGGTTGTTTAGATATGGAGGCACCCAAATCATTTAATTCTCTCTTAGGGTGTGGAAACCTAGTTCCAGCATGCCCCCATACTTTTTAGGGTGAGACTCTAACTTGTGCAAGCAGGTCACTGTTGAAAGGGCTAGTAGTAAGAGGGTTTTATTGGTTAACCTTAACTCTAAACCTGGGTCAGGATCTCTCAAGTGAACAAATTATCCTGTTACCGGGACTGGGATCATTTTGAGAGAGGTTAGATGATGTGCCAACCCTTAAAGCCTGAACTAGAGGACTGGTTCGAGAAACAGATTCAAGAAATTTCCCTGAAAGAAAACATAAGTAAGAATTTGTCTACTAAAGAGTGGAAGAACAAGTATATTTTCACAGAGGTTCACGTGATCTTCTTTTTGACCTTTGCGCAAGAATTGCAGGAGTAGTTGTCAAGATTAGCAGAGTTCCAAACCTGTTGGAAAGATGATAAGGTCATACAGTGGATGCATAAATTGATCCAACAGTTGGAAAAGAGTGATAATTCCATCACTCAGACTGTAGATCACTAGGTTGACAACATCTTTTGTGACATAATTTGTAGTAGATCAGTTTGTGTCATATTCGGAAGCTGAAAGGAGATTTTTCAAGGGATTGAGAGGTAAGTTTTTATGAACTTTTCCTCTGTTGATTAAGATGATATTGTGTGAAAAGGTTGTTTTGTGCAACCATGTTTAGTGAATGACCCCTGACAAGATAGAAAGTACTACATGCAACGGAAAATATTATTAGGTCAATCAAAAAGGGGACAGATATGTATACATCCCTCTAAGAAATTCACCTGATATAGAAAGTAGTGAGGCTACGTGCACTGAAGGTAGCCCTCATGCCACGCCACAGTCAAACTCATGCAGGGGTAAGATATCTCCTACCCTGCCACCACCACCACATATAGACGATATGGCTGTGTATATGAAGATGCCCACTTTTAAGGGTGTGGGATATGAGGACATGGATCGGTTTTGAATTGTGGCTGATGTAGTGTGGACTGTACAAAATTTTAATAATGATGTTGTCAAGAGAGCACATTTAGCTATCGCGTTCGAAGGTTACACTTTAGATTGGTTCATGGGATATCTCGCTCCGAACATAAATCCCAATGTTGCGCAGATTAAGAATGCCCTGAAGTAGCAATTCCGGAAGTCGAAGTCCTATTCACAGTGTGTAATAGTATTAAAATATATCAAGCAAGGGTCAAAGGAACCGGTTTGGGAAGCTAACCAATGGCTAAAGCACACCATCAATGACGTAGGATTTGTTTATGATGATAAGAAACATAAGGAATGGTTCATTTCCGTGTTGTTGCCACATCTGTGCAGGCCTATGGGTCAACATAAGATTGATTCTTAGGGCGAAGCCCTGGAAGTTGCTATGAAATTAGAAGTTGCGCCTAGAGAATATGCTCAATTCGGAACAATGAAAATTCAAAGCCAATTGGAGGCGATGCACTTGAAAATTCAAAACCTATGTAAAGATTGAGGTAATGAAGTTAGTACCAATTTCTGGTGTATACATTGTAAAGGCTCTGACCACACCAAATATTAGTGCCCTCTGTTCTTGGATTACCTAGAAGCAGGGGGATCGAACCCACTACCTCCGAGGGACATTGCTGGGCTAAGTACCCACACACTATGGTGCGTCAATTGTAGGGTGGCTGGATGACATGATACATACCATTTACCTAAACTAGGAGCCTATGTGCCAGAGCTAAAACAACAGTGGTGTAGATTTTTCTCTTCAGTTGGTCATGACGACTAGCAAAGTCATCTAAAGGAAAATAAATATACCGGGAAGAACAACAAACAACGAGGCATATTATATTTGATTGATAAAAGGCTTGGGAATAGCGATGGAGTATGGATCAAATGGAATTGTAGTTTTCACCAATTCTGAACTTGTGTGCAACCAAATGAATGGTGTGTGCCAAGTTAAGAAGGAGAGGCTAAAAGAACTGCATGGAATAGCAAACAATATTGTTAGCCAATTTCAATTTTTTAGTATAAGCCATTGTACAAATGTGAATAAGGTGTCTGTTGATCTATTGCGTGGGGAAATGCCAATTCAGGATTCATCTATCAAAGATGAATTAGAATTATACAGAGCAATGCTAATGCAAGATTCATCTCTCAAGTATGAATTGGTTTTGAGATGCTCTTCTTCAAAAATTCAAGATTCATCTCTCAAAGATGAATTAGTGTTGAGATGCTCTCCTTCAAAATTTATTGATGGACATTGTAACATATCTTGGATATGCATGTGTTGTGTACTTATAAATGCATATTTTTTAATGACCATGTGCATTTTTCAATTATATACCAAGTGTGTTCCGACCACACCATGTAAAGTGCAACTTGGTGAACTTCACATTTGCAACAAGTGGTGAACTTCACATTTTTGTAAAATTAAAATGCGGGGACTTCAACAAATTTTTGTTTAAATGGAGTTTGTTTAAATGCAGTTTCACTTCTTTTTTAATGACCATGTGTTTTTTTAATTTTTATACCAAGTGTGCTCCCACCATGTAAAGTGAAATTTGGTGAACTTATCATTTTTATAATTTTTTTTTGGTTAAATTGAGTTTCACACATCAATTAGTGCTTTGAAAGTTGTGTTCTACATAATTTGTGTACACTAAATTACATTAATTTTTCTGAAATTTATTTTGTGTAAATGTCTACCAATAGATATATATATCATGGAGGATGAACGACGAAGATCAACAGAAACCCATATGGGGGATCAGGGACTGGGAGATGTTCATGGTATTTAAATATAATCTTAAACTCCATACATGTGTGTACATATGGAATTGATTTTTTATTAAATTTGTGAGTTAAATTAGTTGTTAATAAGTTTCATTTTTTATTTTTTAGGAGCTAAGAGGAGAAGGGTCTCTACTCCATCCATGGAGCATGCCCATGGTTCACCCAGTCGTGGTATGGTTCACGCAATTTAATCAATGAATATGTACATGTATTTATATGTACACATGAATGTATTTTTCAATTGATTATAAATTCGTATTTGTTTATGAAGCTTCTCTCTCGTCTCGAGAGGTTGGTGGTGGTTCAAATCCCCTTAGAGGGCCATCAATGAGTGGTAGCAGGTTGCGTGAAGGTGGTGATATTTATTCCCCCAGAGGCCAATCAATGGCTGGTGGTGCTGGTTCTCAGCAGGGTCATTTTGGGTCTCAACAGTTTCAGGGTGGAGAAGATGCTAACCAACCACGTCGAGGTTGCCATCAATTTCAATATTTTTTTCATTGAATTTGTACAAATTTGATTACATGTATTTTTTATAATATATATATATATATATATATATATATATATATTGATGCAGCGGCTGAAAATGTTCCAAATATTGGTCAAAATAGACGCAGGGCAGAACACTACATTCAAGAAGAAGGTTGTCTACCCACCACAACTTATTCGGCCGACAATTAAAATATACCATGGGAAAGAAACATGGCGCAATGCACCTTACAAAGGTGTCAACAACTTCATGCAAAATTGCGGAGAGATCTCGTGGCTTTGACTCTACCTGCTGAGAGTTGACAAAGCCTCGAAATAGTTACACATTCATTGGGCGAAATTGTAAATGTGTACAAAAATCTTGGGCCAACGACTGATACATTTGTAGAAGTGATGAGAAAGAGAAAGGAAACAGTAATGGGTCCCGATAAATGGGAGGATGTAAAACAAAGAGTTACAAAAGATATGGCGAAGTCAATGTTTAATTTCAAGGAAGGCCAAAAAGAAAAATGTTGAAGGTGAAATATTTCAAGCACCCAAATATAGCTCACTATTTGTATGATAGGCACCTTGCGGCCTATGGAAGGCTCCCATGGAACGACGAGGTTCTCGTTTATTTTGCACAATTTTTTTACGCAGAGTTTTTTTTTAATATGAAACCCAGCTACAATGAACTTCCGTCAGAATTTTTTGGTTCGGGGAAAGGTCGATTGTATGACTGTAAGGGCACTAAGTGAGATGTGGAGTTGCCTCGCCCTGAGCCGCCATTGGTGAGTCGACGTTTTTGGGTCAAAACTCTGCAGTCAGAGATGGATGTGACTTCTCAAATAAGTGGAGAAGCAAGGGATGTCATGATCGACAATGTTTACAGCAGATTGGGTGGAGTCGATGTTTGTCTAGATCAAAAAAGAGCACGTGAAAATACACGTGCCAATTTTGTGTATTGTACAGATGAAAAGATTGACAACATGAATGTTGAAGATCTTCGAATATATGCAAAGGATTTTCGCAATGGTTTTCAAGACCTAATTCTTCATGAGGAAGAGGGCACGAGAACGATATGTGTTAATGACCTTAGGGTTCAATTATTTTAACATGTATACATGTGTACAATTTGTAATAAATACATGTGTATGTACATGTATACATTTATTTGTATGTACAATAATCTAACAAAAATGTATCATTATATGTTAAAACACCATTTGCAGTTGTCACGCATGATGAATGACGAAAATGTTAATATCACGTTCGGGACCTCTGGTTCAAACAATGCAGATGGGTCTCACCATCAAGATATGTTGGAAAATGTTAGTGTTTTTTAAGTGATATTTTTAAAGTAAATAATTGTGCACACATGTACATGTATGTATATATAATGATAAAATGTTTTAACAGATTCTGATTCCGTCCGATGTTTTTGGGATGGTGGTACCTTCTTCTTCCTTGGGAGATGTACCTTCTACTTCCTTAGGAGATGTGCCACATCCACAACAAGTATGGACAATTTTTCACTTTCAAAATTTATGTTTAAGTTATATATATATATATATTCCACCTCAAAAAGTTCCATTAAAAATTGAGATATATATATATATCTTGAGTTATTTTAAATTTTTTTAATTTTAGGTTCTTGGAGATTTTCATTTGGAGCCTCTCTTAGAAGATGTCTCAAATTCACCTATAGAAGTATTCAATTTTTCACTTATATATATATATGTGTGTGTGTGTGTGTCTGTGTGTGTGTGTGTTTTTAATTTAATTATAATTACAAATTGTTGTTTATTTAATTTTTATTACAAATTGAGATCTTAATCTTGAGTTATTTTATACTTTTAAAATTTTGAATTTTTGGTACCTATAGAATATTTCTTTAATCCATGGACTCTAGCGATGAAGATAGGAACATCCACACCATTTCAACCATTTGAACAAGTTGTCTAACTTTTTTTTAATTATTGAAAATAAGTTTATATACGTACACGTGCATTTTCATCTGAAATTTTTTAATATATATATATATATATATAACTAGAGATGAATATTGTACAATTTACTGTTGCAGATGTTCCCATGGGGGGGGGGGGAGCTTGTAGCAGGTGAACAAATGGAGAGGGAACCTCGTGAGGTATTGCATGATTTTTTTTATCTTTTTTTTTTTACAAGAAGTTCTATATATATTCTCACTCATTTTTAAAACATCAAATTTTAGTGTTTGTACATGTGCATTGTGTACAGATTTCCCATGCTTTGCATGATAGTGCACGGATTGAGACCCTGATAGAAAAGATGCTACATCCATCTCTATTTGATGGACATGATTTGTAGATTTGATTTCAAGATTTAGATAGTCTTAAATTTACTTTTTTATATATTATCTAGATGCACTGTCATATATATATATATATATAACTTGATACAGTTTGATACTTGTGAGATCTATAATTTTTGGGCATATTTTATGAGATCTACAATTTTTGGACATATTTTATTACAGTGTTAATATAATTTGTTTTGTTCCAAAAAGTTAAGTTTTGGATGGTTTTAGTACTTTTGGCATGTGAATGTGAAGTAATGTTGTTATATAATTTGTTTGGTTTTTAAAACTTTTAAGTTTTGGATAATTGAACTACTAATAATGTTGTCATCTATAAATTTATGTTTTGCTTCTGAACTACATTTGGAATGTTATGTAATGATGTGTTATAATTTGTTTTGTTTTTAAAATTTAAGTCTTGGATGCTTGAAGTACATTTGGCATGTGAAGTAATGTTGTGATTTATAATTTTTTGTTAAATTAAAAGTTAAGTTTTGGATGGTTTCAATCTCCATTTGGCATGTGATATTTAATGTTAAATTTTTAATGTTTTTATTGGATAGTCAAGAACTACAATTGGCATGGCATGTGAAGTAATATGTGCATGTGAAGTAATGTTGTGATCTATAATTTTGGATGGTTTCAATCTACATTTGGCATGTGATATAATGTTAAATGTTTTTATTGGATAGTTGAACTATAATTGGCATGGCATGTGAAGTAATGTTTCACGATATATAATAAAAAAGTTTTTAAAACTTAAGTTTTGGATGGTTTCAATCCACATTTGGCACATGTGATATAATGTTAAATGTTTTTATTGGATAGTTGAACTATAATTGGCATGGCATGTGAAGTAATGTTGCACGATATATAATCGAAAAGTTTATAAAACTTAAGTTTTGGATGGTTTCAATCTACATTTGGCACATGTGATATAATATTAAATGTTTTTATTGGATAGCTAAACTACAATTGGATGGCATGTCAAGTAATGTTGTGATATAATCAAAAAGTTTTTAAAACCCAAGTTTTGGATGGTTGAAGTACATTAATCATGTGAAGTAATGTTGTGATATAATCAAAAAGTTTTTAAAACTAAGTTTTGAAGTAATGTTTTGATATAATGTTAAATGTTTTGATCTAAGTTTTGGATGGTTTCAATCTACATTTGGCCTATGGAAGACTCACATGCATAGACATCGGATGTGTTTCAGAAGGGGAGGTGGGGGTAGGGGTGGAGGGGGCAGGAGTGCTGTCTCTCACCTACCTCTTTCAATCCATGACACAGGTAGCCACCCTCCTCTGGCAAGTAATGTCACACAATTTCACTTCACTAGCGCTATGGTTAGACCTCAAATTATGTCGACCATTTCTGTCTTTTTTCAGGAGGAGCCACAAGATGGAGGTGCCTCTGGTTCCAGGAAGTGACGGAGAAATTCCACCATCCCAACCCATCAACCCCAAGGCACCATGAAGTCGACAGCTCTTCCAGTCAAATCTGGCTCGACGAGCTCCAGCAGTGATGGCGCAAGCAGCGGCAGCTCAGATGACTCTGGCTCATCTTCTGCTTCAGAGAGCTCCTCCCAGCACTCTAAGGGAGTATATGATGTTCTGGAGGACTACAGTTGTCCAATTATGGAGGAGAATCCTCCTACACACATCGACAACTAGCCTGATGTCAGGTCCTATTTAGATTTTTTGAACTTTTGTCATGTTTTGCAATCACTGTGCTTCTGAACACTCTATGTCTACTGGTTTCCTGATATTGGGCAGCATCTTCTGGGTTTGTTTCCCGGTTATGGGAAGCCCCTTTTCTGTTTTTTTAATTCAGACCCCCTTTGGCATTGGCTAGTTAGGCAACCCAGGAGACGGGTCTCACTATGTACATTATGTTCAATATCAATAGATTAAACCAACTTAGAAAAAAAAAATATAATGTTAAATGTTTTGATCTAAGTTTTGGATGGTTTCAATTTAAATTTGGCCTAGATGGAAGACTCCCATGTGAATTATTGTTTTGATTTAATCAAAAAGAGTAAAGAAGTAGTTATATGTAAATCCCTTTAATTTTGATTTAATGTTAAATGTTAAATGTTTTGATCTAAGGTTTGGATGGTTTCAATCTACATTTGGCCTAGATGGAAGACTCCCATGTGAAGTATTGTTTTGATTTAATAAAAAAGAGTAAAGAAGTAGTTATATCTAAATCTCTTTAATTTTGATTTAATGTTAAATGCTAAATGTTTCAAGATATAATGTTAAATGTTTTGATCTAAATTTTGGATGGTTTCAATCTACATTTGGCCTAGATGGAAGACTCCCATGTGAATTATTGTTTTGATTTAATCAAAAAGAGTAAAGAAGTAGTTATATGTAGATCCCTTTAATTTTGATTTAATGTTAAATGTTAAATGTTTTGATATAATGTTAAATGTTTTGATATAAGTTTTGGATGGTTTCAATCTAAATTTGGCCTAGATGGAAGACTCCCATGTCAAGTATTGTTTTGATTTAATCAAAAAGTTTTTAAAAATCAAGTTTTGGATGGTTGAAGTACATTTGGCATCTTAAGATTGATTTTGATCTCTACATACTCTTGTTTGAGTGAAAAATTTTCCAATAGGAAGAACATAGCTTTTCAATGCAACTAACCATATCAATTGAGCTCTAATTGAAAAAAAAGTAAAGAAGTAGATATATGCAAATCCCTTTAATTTTGATTGGAAATATAATCTAAGTACATATATGTTTGTTGAATTAGGGTCAATGTCATTAATGCACTCAAATAGGTAGCCTTGTTGATTTATAAATTGGTAAATTGATGACATTCAGTTAATTGCATTCTAGAACATATATATTAAGCACGTGAATCATTTTTCATCAGTGCACATAGTAAAACTACTTGAACAATTAATCGCATTCTAGAACATCTATATACATCCAATACATGTAACATTTTTCATCAATGCACATGTATAGAAAAGCTACTTTCAGTTGATACTAGAGCACGTGCATGTACCCAAACAATTTGTATATGTGCAAACACTTGCACAAATAACATAAGCAGCTCAATTTTTAGTTCAGTACTAGAACTTCTAAAACTGTTCGGTAGTTCAATCAAAAAAATTCCAATGGAATGCCATCTTAAATAATCCGTTCATGATCGGATTTTGACATTTTCCATTTCTTCATTTTCGTTGTTTTCTTTGATTGAACCTTTATCAACTTTATGCGTGCTGCACACACCAAGTGACTATATTGACAACTTATGAAATCAGGTTCATAGTCTTCAAAGTAAACCAAATCACCACTTTGATTAGTTTTTCTAAAAAAATAACCTTTTAGTATAATAGATCCCCTTTCATATTGAAATCCGTGATCATTATAGTTTTCTAATAATTTCATTTTTCATTCAGTGCAACGCATCAAATAATACTTCACATTTTCATCATTGTCAATACGTGCAATTACAATAAAACATCTCCTACACAATAAAACAAACTTAACAAAATTATACATATTTAAATTTATTTCTAGATCTTTAAATCATTAGAAAGAAATTCAAATGTTACCTTCTCTAACAAGATCAGAAACTAGATCACCATTAGATGATATTGTAGTTTCCTCTGATTGCATTTCTTCAAAAATTGCAATAGACATTTTTCCCTTTGTATTTAGCTCTGTATATTTCCAATCGTTTACATACATTTTGTTTTCACAAACGTCATTGGATTTTGTGTTGTCTATGCAAACATGACAAAAACAAGAATATTTTCTTTTATCCAATGCAAACACATTTCTGGACGACTTTGTTTTAATTGAATGCAATTTTCGAGTCCCTTTTATTGTTTCAACGTCATTTCCAATTGATCTATCTACGTATTCGATCCCAATATGCCAGAAAAACCTTTATATGGAAAATTAAAAGAAGAATTTGTAAATATGATATCAAAATACAATCAAAGATAATCATTGCACGATAAATGTACAATGTTTAAAATTAGATTTCCAATAAAAATTAAATTGAATTTACCTTCGCACTTCCCTTGATGGGTTAGTCTCATGGCTTAGAGTAGCGATGCACCATTGAACAACTTCTTTAGCGTTCACAAGTCGGCTTGCAGAGTGGTTCATTTGATATCTTCGAAGTGCTCGTTTTATGCATGCTCCTGCACCGTCATGTTCTCCTTTTCCATGGCCAGTCTCAAAGAAATTCCAACAATGTTTAATGTAGGTTTTCTTATGAAGACAACACAACCAAAAGAATGATCGTGCAGATTTGAATTGACCTGTGCATCCGTCTGACCATATCCAATTTTCATTGAATGTTATTCCACGATTTTTCAATGAATCATAAATTCTTCCAAAACAATGTTGTACAAAACATGTATCATGTGTACGATCATCACTGATATAAAAGTGATATTCTTTAATGATATGTCGATTTTCACTCGTGCTTTATATATGATCGAAATTTTGTTCAGCATGTCTATATAGAATATGGACGAGCATGGAGACTTGGTCAGAGTGATAGTATTCACTCTGAATTTCTTTTTGTGGAACAAATGTGTAGTTTTCTACAAAATCAATCACTGACAAAATGGTTCCTGGTGGAAAAAATTCACGAGATTTTTTGAATTGCAAGTCTTGCCATCGAGCTCTATGGGAATGCATGGTGTATTTGTAAATTTCTGCTTCAAACTTTCTCAAAAAGTCTATTAGAAAAAATTCGTCTTCTCGTAATTCGATTCTTTTAACACTATCTGCACTTTGAATCGATGTACTGGTATATTCGTATCTCTTCCATTTCACTTTCATGTTGGACAATGATTGATAATTTATATCAATACGATATTTGTTTTGAAATTTAGTCAAATTTCCACAATCATCGCATTTTTTACCACAAACACATTTTTTTTTGTAAAATAGTTCATCGCTTTCTCTTTCACATAGAATTTGAGATATGAATTCACGGATAGTGGAAGGAGGAGGTGAATCCTTCCATAATGTTCTACCAAAATCAAGGAATGTGTTATAATATAACTCAAATTCCACATGATAACGGCAACAACAAGTGTCGCGTACGGTGATAGGTTTTACATACCATGGTTTTTGTTGAAAAAAAGCACTGATTGAAACATGAATTTCACGATTCTCTTCTTTGAACTTGTTGAATAACTCTATCTGAGTGGTTTCCAAGAAATATTTTTCATGTTCTTCGTACTGATTTCGTGCTATTCTTCTTCGCATCACATGCCTTGTAGTTGGCGAAACATGCGAATTGTTCTTCCAATATTCATATATTATTTTTTAACATTTTCTCCAAGTCTATCTTTGTATGGTTGCCTACAAATAGCTCTCCAACAAGCGAGTTCATCATTTACATCTATTTGCAGCCAAAATTTCCGATGTTTGTGCAAATTTTTTCGCAAGGTTCCTAATTCTCGTGCCATAGATGTTACCAAACGATTCTCTTTAGTACTTGATGAAACCATTGCCATATATATTCCTCTACGTACAATTGAAACGTTTTTCTGTCTAGATCTCCTAATTGAATTTATAGCACTACTTATATTTTGTATCACATTTTCTTTCATTTTTTTATCTTTGGTTGATTTTTGAATACCCAGTAGTGTCGTAGCTTCTTTTAATTTCCTTAATGATAGGAGACCTTTCAACATTTGAGCTTGAATTGTCACCTGCTCCTTTATGAAATACGTTTCAAAAATGTGGTTAACACGATATCGTATATAATGGTCAGGTTTTTTATCTCCATATGTGTGAGTGTCAACATTTTCTAACATCTCATCATTGACATTGATTTCATCTGTACATATTCGAATAAATAGTACATAATAAGTTTACATATTCAATAAATAACTAAATTAATAAATATATGTATAATTTCAATAATACGTGCATGTGTTCAATATATATATATATATATATATATGTGTGTGTGTGTGTGTGTGTGTGTGTGTGTGTGTGTGTGTGTACATACCTTGTGATTCAATTTCTTCACTTGAATTTCTTTCAATATTTTCACCATCTTCAATCATTGGTTCAATATCTCTTTCATTGTCTCTTTCAAAATTTTGTATCTCATCATCAATGTTTTGAGGAATATCTCTCTTTGTTTACATTGCAAAATATTTTTCAAATTAGTTCATCAAATAAAAATTAAGCTTCACATTTTACACTAGGAAAATTTTAAATATATCAATAGATCATAATAATTACATTTACATACATGCTCCAATTTCTAGTTGAGGTTGATTTTCCCCTTCAATATTTGAGAGTGCTTCTATCTTTCTTTTGCGAGATTGTCTCTTCTCTTCTCTATGTTCCTTAGGATCTCTTTTTCGATGATATTTTCTCACACAATTCCTTCAATTTCCCATGATAACAGAGTATGAGGTTTAAAAAATTTCCTTCAAAAATTTAGACAATAACTCAATTAGAAAAAGCATCACAAAATATTTGATTTAAAAAAACTCATTTTAAAAATTTTGCAAAAAATACAAACTCCAATCCAAAACACTTACTTTAAAAAATCCGAGAAAAAAATGTCTTATAAAAATGAAACAAAGCTCAAAATATTTACTTCAACTCAAAGCACATACTCTAAACAAATGTCACTTCAAAAAATGCCTCCAACTTAAGAAAAAAACATCACTTTAAAAAATACTTCAAAAAATACTTCCAGAAAATGTCTTTTTGAAATTAAGCCCAAATCCATACTTTCAAAAAAAATGAAGAACAAAAAAGATCCAAAAAAATGCATTGCATACCTCCAAGAAATGTCCTTTGAATGTACGTCCAAGAAAATTCCTTAGAACCAAAATAATTCTTTGCAAAATCAGACCACCTCCAAAAAAAGTCTTTAAACCCAAAAAAATTCTTTGCAAAATCAAACTACCTCCAAGAATTCGAAATTAAGCCCAAATCTGTACTTTAAAAAAAATGAAGAACAAAAAACATCCAAAAAAATGTATCACATACCTCCAAGAAGTGTCCTTTGAATGTATGTCCAAGAAAATTCTTTAAACCAAAAACAATTCTTTGCAAAATCAGACCGCCTCCAAGAAACATCTTCCAAGAAAAGTCCTTAAACCCAAGACAATTCTTTGCAAAATCAGACAACCTCCAAGAAATGTCCTTAAACCAAAATCTCCAAGAAAATTCTTTAAACCCAAACCAAGAACTTTGTAAAATCAGACCAAATGTGCAAAATGTGCTAAAATTATGAATGATTTCACGCCAATCTATATTGCCGCGAAATGTTTTTTTGGAGGATCTCTGTGAAATTTTCCAGCCGACGAAAAAGTAGGCAGAAGTTCGGCCGAACTATTAAGGCATGAGACTTGACAGCCTTTTTGCGCAAAAAATAGTTCATCCGAACTTTTTATAAAAGTTTGGCCGAACTAACGCGTCACCAGTTACCATGGGGGCTTCACTGGGGGAGCAATACCATACCACATGCATTCATATTAGGGGATATATATTGAGTAGAAAATGACATATTATATTGAGCATATAATAGGAGGTAAAGGGTTTTTATATTGGAATGTATAAAAAATGGAGCTCAAAGTTAATTAAAAATTATAAAGGGGTATAAAAAATGTTAATGAAAAAATGGATACCTACAATATTGAATGAAAGTGGGGGTTTTTAAATTGGGAAAATGTATTGGGTTCGTATTGTTAGGGGGTTAAATAATTTGATTTTTAGAAGAATTTTCCAATATATAATCAAATTAAGGGTATTCTTTAGTATGCCATGAACACACGTGCTATGTCCGAGGTTCATTGGGTGAAGCCCCCGTGCCAGTTACGCAAATCCAAGCTCTGAATACGTTTCTACAACTTTGGACTAATTAAACTCCAGGAAACATTCTGAATTAACTGTCGGAACCAAAACAATAATTTTCATAATTGAATCTACTTTTAGGAAATATAAATTTTATGAAATTTCATAAATATTTACTAATTTTAACTAATTTTGTAATAAAACGGGTGCAAACAATTTCTAAGGGTCATTGTGATTCAGTGAAATCAAAATTCTGTATCTCCCATAATACATTGTAAAAAAAATTGGAAAAATTATGGGGCATTACATTGTTCCGTCGTCTCTAATGGGTAGCTATTAGATTTTTAGTTTATAACTTATATGTTAAGAAATTTCTTGCGTCGTGAAACATACTCAAAATATGCAGTTTTTTCATATTGGACCAGTTCAAAAAATTCTAGTAATTATGATATGCATCCATTGGCTTTGTAAATATGACGAAACCGAAGTAGACTCTATCTAGATTGTTGTAACACTTTTTTTTTTCTCAAAAACACAAATTTTCAAAGAATACAACATTGCGTATTAACATGACTTCTTATGAATCCTTTGATTGTTAAAAAACACACACTCAAATAAATGCTAAGTTGACATATTAAATGTGCATAAAAAAATTCCAAAAAATAAGTAATATAAAGAAAAAAAATTTCTAAAAACTTTTATTTTTATCGCAAAATGAAATTCTAAACAGAAAAATTGTTATAGTTTGCAAAAAGTTGAAGAACCGAAAAAAATGAAAGTTTTTTCTTAAAAAAGGGCAAAAAGTGTAACCCAACTTCACATTTTCACCCTACTCTCCTTGGATGGTGTTTAGTTTATGTTCTCTTTGTGTGATATCAGATACCACGGAGTAGTATCAAGCCATGGTTCACCCCTTGGACTAGATGGGTGGTGTGTTGATCATGCATTTATGTTGCTTGGATATGTGTTTAGTATGATCGTGATCTATATGTGCTTGTAGCATCCATGTTGTGTTGGCCATGGTGGTTGTGGTGTTACCATGGAAGTGTATATGGTATTGTTTTCAACATGTTGTCATGAGTGTGATTGGTTATGTGTTGCTCATGCTTGTGTATTTTTTGTGCACACTTGCTTACATATTGTTACATATTGTACATGCATTGCTTGATTATGCTAGGGTTACATATTGGTCATGCTTCAGTGTTATCCATGTATTCATGCTTTTGTGATGTCATATTTTGAACATGCATTGGTCGTTCATGATTTTTTATACATGTCAAGGGGGTTAATATGGTCAAGTTTGCATTGGTTTGATTGAGGTTGTTGTGCATACGGTCATTGTATGAAATTAGTGATCATGATGATATTGATATGTTATGATGCTAATGTGTTAGCTGATATAGAGTAGGATATGGACATCATTAAAGTGAATTTGAAACAATGGACTGTGGGGTAGTAGAAGATCGTCATACAAGTGTGCATGTTTGGAATGCAGGTCTGTGATACATGGTTGTTGTAAGCATTAGGGTTACTTATATGTTTGTTATTCTATTATTATGGTTACATGTGTTGAACAGTGTAGTCATATGCATTACGGTTATATTTATGCCTTTCATTCTATTGATTTTATGGTTACACACATGATAGATGTTAGCTAATTAGTGTGATCATATGAACATGCATTGGTTAGTCAAGTATGGTATTAACTTGAGGACTACGTTATATGTTGTTGATGAGCATGATATATGTTAACTTATTGTTGTTATATGTTAGTTAAGTTGATGATTAGGGTTATAGCAATAATATATTGATGTTACATGTAGAATGTTAAATTGGGTTGGCCTATGCAGATGGTACGGGTTATGACATTCATCATGCTATATGTTAACTTATTGTTGTTAGATGTTAGTTAAGTTGATGATTAGGCTTATAGCAATAATATATTGATGTTATATATAGAATGTTAAATTGGGTTTGCCTATGCAAATGGTTAGGGTTATAAAATTCACGTATGAGTCAACTTACTTGTGACATTGTGTTGTACTAATCTAGACTGACTATGCATATGTGATTTCTATGTATGAATGACAATCGTTTGTGACGATATGATGTGCACATGTTAGGTAGTTACTATTATGGATATCATGACCCATTTTAGGTTGAGTTGGTGTGTTGAGAAGTTAATTGTGCTAATCTAGATCGATTGTGCAGACAATATAACCTCCCCCGAGATGCATTAAGGTATGAGTTTGCCTATGTCATCTACTTCGTACTTGATGCTTGATTGTTTGATTATGTAATCTATCTTGTGTTGAGTGTTTTGTGTCCATTATGTCGTCTAGTTTATTTATCGAACATGGTATGTTTATAGTTTGTTTAAATTCTTGATTAGTTGCATGATATGAATATGTGACTGAAATGTTTCACGAATGAATGGTCTTGTTTTAGATGGTTGTAATAACACGTATGCATTGAGATAGTTGATATGTATGTTAGTATTATTACCGTGATAGTTGTAGCATTATGTATTATGGTCGATGAATGTGAGTTTATTGTGAATTATGACATGGTTGTTAGTGTTGGTAAATTTTGATTTTGAATTGATAGATATGCTATCTTGATGTTGATACATATGACTGACATGTGTGTGTTTAGTTACAAGGAAACATGATTGGAACAACAGGGTTATATGGTAACTAGCATGTTGTTATGTTTATTTATGCACTAACATTTATGTGTTTATAGAAGTATGATGTAGGGGATTGCATGTCAAAAGTGACTATTATGAAATCTTGAAGAAGGCTCAAGCTGAGCTTTCCTTTGGAACTATTGGGAACCGTGGGGATTGAGTTATGGTGTTTGTTGCTAGTCTCGTGCTTTTGGTATTTTTGATTTGTTTGCATTTGATTTATGGTCTTGATTTCATCCAGTACATGATCATGCCACTTTGTTTGTGATGGTGTATTGCTATTGGTTTTCATTTTTTTCTTCTTGTTTGTTTCTTGTTCTTGCATTTTTTTTATGAGTCTGAGAGTTGGTTGGGAAAGAGGAAATTTAATGGAGCTCGAGAAGAGCTGAATGAAACTAGACAAGTCATGTAAGACTTGAATGAAGCTCAATGCATGAGTAAGCACAATGGAAGGTAAGAATATGACAGTCAGTAGAACTGGTTGGGTCTGTCGAGGTAAATGGATGGTGGCAGAAAAATCGTGATAAAGGTATCAAATACAAAGGCAGAACTAAGGACCGATGAAGGATAATTATTAATATTTTATTTCAACTTTATTATGCATATGATCTATGATTCTAACTTATGATGGTTACATGTTATTTATGACTATGGGTTATGATGATTTCATGTGATTCATCATTTTGATTTATGATGGTTTGGTTTTGAGCTAAGCATATTTGATATGTTTATACATGATGATTGATTAAACAACTAGTTTGACTTGAGTGGCAGAAAGTAAAAAATAGTGCAACTATACCTTGTTGACGGGCTACCAATAATGTATGATCTGAAGTTATTTCAATTTATTTTGAATCTAATGGGAATTATGTGCTTGGTATAGGAATGCATGGAAATGCTTGGGTGGGTGGTTGAAAATTATTGCAAGAACTAAGAATGTCAGGAAAAGGAATTGGAACATGCAACAGTTGCTGGTGAAGAACTTAAAGAGGAGGACCATTGTGAGACACTGGTACCGAATAGTGTTAGTTTATTTCCATGAGAATGCTACGACCGGTATGATGGTCTTGAGGTGGGTATATGCCTTGTTTTTTGCATCTTCTAATGAGAGGAAGCCTTGCCAAGGGATGGAGTTCCTAGGATGGGGGTGCTAGTGGAACTTGGAAGGTGTGTGACTCCATGGAAGGGTGTGACTGGATTTCTCGAGGGATTGTGTAGCAGACAAGGGAAGGTCAGGGTTACATTTGTTTTGGTCATGAGCATTGGCGGATGGAATCAAATGCACATTGGGAGTGTTCCCTAGAATGATGAGATATTAACTGTTTACTGAGAGGACAACATTGCGGGATTGTAGCACTGGACATTAGATGTAGCTTTGACTTTGGCAGTGGATTCTGGACTTCCTGGGAAGGAGGTGGATTGTCGTATTACTTTGAGGGTGGAGGTGTGAGCCTCTAGATTCCCTTGTTGTTGATACAGACATTGTATCCTTTTATTTGTTGGTCAATAAAATGTGTATATTATTGTAAATACTGTATCGAACAGGTTTTATAAAGGTCTGTAGACAATATGACTATTTGTTGATTGAAGCAAATATGGTTTTTGTTATAAATACTGTAATGAGTTTTGCAAACGGTATGTTTTTCATGTTTCACCAGTGGTCATTGAAAACACTACAATGAGTTGTGTTATAAAGCTCCATATGCAATATGTTTTGCTTTAGTATTTTTCTATTTTGTAGGTGTCATTAAATACCGAGGACATCGTTTCCCCAAGGGGAGGGTTTTGTAACAACCCTAGTAAAAATTCATGTGAAAATATATAAGACCACGGTTGATGGGACATGTATTCCAAGTTGAATGGTGGGAAAAACATCCTAGCAGGTGTTCACATCAGTTTATTATGGCTAAGGAAATTTGAAAAACCAATGGTTAAGGCATTGGAAAGGAAAATTGGAATTTATTGGCATTTATTTACGAAAGTAATGGAAAATAGGAGAAAAGGAAGTTGAAAGGTTAGAGGTTGCATGTGAGGAGGAAAGTGAAGGAAAATAATAGGAAATGAAGAAAATAGAAGCCTCATTAATAAAATGGCTTCTCAGGATTACTGGATAAGCTTTTGTTAGTGCATTTTTGGAGCTCTCTCATTATTCTCTCTCTCTCATACTCTTGAATACTTAGAGTTTTCTTGAAGCACTTTTCCCCTCTTTCACTCTTTCCCTATCCTGTAACAATGTTTCCCTCTTAATATCTAAATTTGTTAGACCCATCTATTAGTGCCCAAAAAATACTCTCCTTGAGTTATTATCGAAAATAGTTTCAATAATTGTCTCTCATTCTTTTAAATATTTATCTCCTAGCTTTTACCTCTTCACTTCCTAGTAAACCACTTTCCTTTTTAGGATTAATACAAAATATACAAACTGCCTACATGCCAAAGCCAATAAATTGACATTATAACAAACCCAATTAATTTTTACCAAATTTAAGAAATCCTCATCCTTGAGAAAAAATAGATTAAACTTAAATGGTACTCTAGGTTTTTATTCTAGGTTTGTGAACTCAAGGAGCATTGAATTATAATCAGATCCACCTCTTGTACCCACTCAAATTCTATATCTCCGCAAAGTTCCAAGGAATTTTTCCATCATAAGGAATGGTATTAAACCGTGCTTCCTACTTCCTGGTACGGTGCCAGTTCATTGGGTGTTGTGTACCTGTGTTTGTTGAGATTGTAACAAGATGATGAGCTTAGTGGAAAGAAGTCACCTTCACTAAGTGGGCCCACAGGCTATTTTTGGTGCAAAGTCTATTTTTAGACTATGTCTATTTTTAGACATGTCGATCATATTCTATGAGTTGCAAGATGCTATTTGTGGATGGTTGGTCAAGATGGAAAAATAGATGGACTTCTATTTTTAGACATACTGGGTGGAATCGATTTTTAGATTGCCAGTCTAAAAATAGATATGTCAAATATTATTAGCTCTTAATAATATTTGGACTATAAACATTATCTTATTCTCTTGGAGCACTTTAGTTAAGTGTCATGCGATGTGGCACATGAGCTGACAGAAGGAATTATGCTATTCCTGAGGGTTAAGTGGAGCTATTGCATGGAGACTTCAGTTAGAACTCATGTGACAGATTTTGGTGGAGTTGATTGAGGAAGTTAATGGAGTTGTGTTTAGTTTAACTGAGTTAAAAATAGTTGAGATAGTTGTATCTAGTCTAACTGATTGGTACAATAGTGAGAGTGGTGTGAATTAATTATTAATTAATTCACTAATTATTAACTCATTAATCAACTAAAGAATACATCAGTTAACTTCAGTGCATGAACAGTTTCAGTGAAGACCAGTGGAGAGATAGGTGAAAAAGCAGTGTGACTATCAGTTGTGACTATACTGGTGCATGAGTTTGTACCACACATTGATGGAGATGCCAATGAGGATTGCGCAGTGCAAGTTAGGTGGTATGAAGTTCATTCAAAGCCATTATTCAGCAGGGATTGCGTAATAGAGGCAGGCTAGCAGGTGGCAGAGATTGGAGCATGTGTTTTGCTAGATCGGACTTGATTAGTGTGTAGAAATTGGAGATTGTACTGAGAGCTTGTGAGGAGCTTTGTATAATGATTTTTACATGATCTCTATGACATATAATATACATATAGTTGGGGGTTTTCAGCTTTAGGCTTTCCCATAAAATACTGTGTTCATATGTGTGAATGTTTATGGTTTTAATGTGCGCATGCGATTGTTTTTATTTCTGCAATTAATGATCAATGGTAGAAGAGATTATGTATTGTGCATGAAGTCAAATAGTGTGTGATCAGGAGAATATCGGTTATAAAATATCAGTTATATAAATTTCTACATGGTATCAGAACGTTATTGATCATTGGAGCAATTGTGAAGCATTGAAGCAGTTGAGTTTTTGTGTTGGTGGAATTTGAATTTGCAGCATTGTTTTCTTGGTGTCGAAGTTGAGATGTCTTTCAACGGATTGCGATTGGAGTATGCCCTTGAGGGCAGCTCAAATTATATTGCATGGAAGGATAGGATGGAGGCGGTGTTGGATGACAATAGGTTGAAGGATTTCATAGATGCAGAAATTCCAAAACCTGCTTCTAGCGATGCTGCCACACTTGACACATGGAAAAAGAAGACAGAAAAATGTCGAAGGATTCTGTTGGAAGGTGTGAAGGATCACATAGTGTCCAGCCTTCATTGTAAAGCTTCTCCATTCTTGATGTGGAAATCTTTGACAGATTTATTTCAAAGCAAGAGTGACCAAAGGAAGTTGGCGCTCAAGGATAAACTCAGGAACATAAAAATGGAGAAAGGTGACAGTATACCCAAGTACCTCACGAAGTTTGTCCAGTGCAGGGATGAGCTGGGAAGTGTGGGGGTTACTGTAGATGACGATGACTTGGTGATGAGCTTGGATCTCCTTGGGCTTCTGAAGAGTTGGAATTCCTATCAGGACTCTGTCAATGGTCGGGAGAAATTGCCAGGATGGGAGCAAATTTGGTTAGATCTTGTGCAAGAGGAGACAAGGCAGAATACCAGGGACGGATCTTCATTAAAGAGTGTAGATGAAGAAAATTGTGCTTTGGCTGCCAAAGCAAGGAAGGGGAAGAGCAAGAAGAGTTATTCTCAATCCGGTGCGAAAGGAAAGAAGCAGGACATGTCCAAGGTGAAGTGCTTTCACTGTCACCAACACGGACATTACGCCACTAATTGTCCACAGAAGAAGAAAAATAAGTAGGCTGCTGGATCTGTAGCTAGAGAGGCCTTAGCCTCACAGTTTGAGCTAGATTTTTTGCTGATCGCATGCTTGGTCTCAAGTATGATGGGTTCAGTGTGGTTTCTTGATAGTGGTGCGTATTTTCATATGACCAGAGACAAAGATTTGTTTACTGATCTGGATGAGAAATATCTTGGAGTGCACATCGAGATGGGCGATGATGGTAGATACAGTGCGACCGGTATCGGTACCATTTCCTTTGAGAGGGAGTCTGGTAAACCCTTCGTATTGAAGGAAGTGATGCATGTTCCAGGATTGAAGAATAATTTGATCTCGGTGGCCATGTTAGAAGACAAGGGATATGATGTTGTCTTTAGCGAGGGAAAGGCTTTCCTGCGCAGTAAGGCAATTGGTGAGACCCGGAGGATAGGGGTTTGAGTTAAGAACCTTTATCAGTTGCAGGTAGATGGCTGCACAACAATGGCAGGCAGGGCAGAAGGAGTGGTGAGGCGGGATGAGGGCGAGCTATGGCACAGGAGATTGGGCCATCTTCACCATGGTGCTTTGAAAATTTTGCAGCAGATTTCTACCAGGCTTCCCAAAGGTACACTTGCGCAGTCAGATCAATGCAAGGGATGTACTTTGGAAAAAATTGTGAAAGCCACCTTTCACGAGAAGGATAGTCATGCCACGACGATCCTTGAGAGAATTCACATAGACGTGTGTGGACCTTTCTCAGTAGCTTCGACAACAAAGCATAGGTACTATGTGATATTTGCTAATGATTTTTCTCGAAAGTGTTGGATCTTCTTCATGCAGAAGAAGAGCGAGACATACTCAAAGTTCTGTGAATTCAAGGCACTGGTTGAGAAAGAATCGGGGAAGTAAGTGAAGGCTCCTAGGAGCGACAATGGTGGTGAATTCATCTCTGGCGAGTTCAAGGACTTTTGCAGTGCAGAAGGAATTCAAAGAGAGCTCATAGCGCCTCATAACCCACAACAGAATGGGGTCGCGGAGAGGAAGAACAGAACGATCGTGGGTGCTGCATGGGTGATGTTGCATGATCAGGGCCTACCCATACACTTGTGGGCTGAGGCATGCAATACTGCGGTTTATGTGCAAAACCGTTGTCCTCACAGGATACTTGGCATGAGTACACCCAAGGAGGCATTTTCTGGTAAGAAGCCTGATATTTCCCATTTGAGGATTTTTGGTTCACCTATTTACATTCATGTGACAAAGGATGCTAGTAATAAGCTGGAGCTGAACGTAGAGGTTGGGATATTTGTGGTATACACTGATACACCCCACAACTATCGTGTGTATTTTCCAGATAGTTGCAAGACTATTGTGCAACGGGATATCTAATTTCATGAGGAGAAAGCCATGAAGAGTTCACTTGAGAGGGAGCCACACTTTCATGCAGATGAGGAGCTATTAGTTCCTAGGGATGAGCCTCAAGATGTGGATCAGCCACAAGAGGAGGTTCATGGAGTGGAAGAGACCACTCATGCAACGCCAACCATCAGAGGGAAGAAGTGCACTACAAAAGCTGAGCGAATGATTCAGGATGCAAAGAAGGTTGTAGGAGCACCTACATCATAGCGCAGACAGAGACAGTCACCTGACCGGTAAACTGGATACATGGCTCTTATGAGCAAGTGTATCGTGACAGAGCCATCCTCTTTCGAGGAAGCTGTGGAGGATCCCACATGGGTAGATGCCATGGTGGAAGAGTATGATTCGATTGTCAGAAACAGTGCATGGGAGATTGTCCCAAGGCCGGAAGGGAAATCAGTGGTAGGTTTGAGATGGATCTACAAAGTGAAGCAAGCAGCTGACGGGAGTGTGGAGAAGTACAAGGCAAGATTTGTTTCCCGAGGCTTCTCACGGATTGAGGGGATCGATTATGAGGAAACCTTTGCACCTGTCGCAAGGTATTCTTCCATACAGACGATTCTAGCTCTCTCAGCATAGATGGGGTAGTACATTCATCAGATGGATGTGAAGACTGCGTTCCTTAACGTGGTGATTGAGGAGTCGGAGGTGTACATAGAGCAACCTGAGGGTTTCGAGATATTCAGCAGCGAGTCGCATGTGTGCAAGCTCAAAAGAGCACTGTATGGGTTGAAACAAGCACCTCGTGCTTGGTACACACGGATCAACAGTTACTTTACTGGACTTGGATTCTCCAAGAGTGAGGCGGATCCGAACCTATACCAGATAGTGGTGGAGGGTAAGTTGCTGATCATTGTACTTTATGTAGATGATTTGATACTGACCGGTGATGAACAATTGATACTCTCATGCAAGGCTTATCTTGCTAAAGAGTTTGAAATGAAGGACATGGGCCTCCTTCATTATTTCCTGGGATTGGAAATCTAGCAGCACAGTGATGGACTGTTTGTGTCTCAAGGAAAGTATTCTCGGGAGATACTCGAGAAGTTCAACATGCATGGCTGCAAGCCTATTGATACTCCTCTTCCTGGTGGATGGAGGAAGGAGGATGCTACATCGGCAGATGTAGTGGATGCCACTGTTTATTGACAGTTGGTGGGGTCGCTCATGTATCTGGTCAATACACGACCTGACATATGCTACATTGTTAACCAGCTTTCACAAGCTATGGTTAAGCCTACCAAGCTCTTTTGGAAGGTAGGAAAGCATGTATTTAGATATCTCAGAGGCACATCGGGATATGGATTTTGGTATAGACAGTCGGATGCGGTGAAACTGTGTGGCTTCATGGATCCAGATTGGGCAGGGAGCCCAACGGACAGAAAGAGCACATCTGGAGGGATTTTTAGTATCAGGTCGACAACAGTTTCTTGGTACAGTAGGAAGCAGAGATCCATGGCACTCAGTTCAGTAGAGGCCGAGTATATGGCAGCGAGTTTGGCTGCATTCGAGGCTATATGGATGAGGAAGATCCTGGTCGGGTTGTTCAGTTCACACTTAGATCCTACTGTGATATATTGCGATAATCAGAGTTGCATTAAACTCTCGATTAATCCAGTATTTCACGATAGATCTAAACACATTGACATCTGGTACCATCATATTAGAGATTGTGTGTAGCGGAAGATCATGTTACCTTCATACATTCCCACGGAGGATCAGGATGCTGATATCTTGACGAAGGTGCTCACCAGGAGCAAATTCAAATACCACAGAGGTAGGATCGGGGTGGCAGATAATCCCTATCTTGTTGAGAGGGAGTGTTGAGATTGCAACAAGATGATGAGCTTAGTGGAAAGAAGTCGCCTTCACTAAGTGGGCGCGTAGGCTATTTTTGGCGCACAGTTTATGTTTAGACATGTCGATCATATTCTATGAGTTGTAGCATGCTATTTGTGGATGGTTGGTCAAGTTGGAAAAATAGATGAACTTCTATTTTTAGACATACTGGGTGAAATCTATTTTTAGATTGCCAGTCTAAAAATAGATATGTCGAATATTATTAGCTCCTAATAATATTTGGAATATAAACATTATCTTATTCTCTTGGAGCACTTCAGTTAAGTGCACAGATGTGGCATAGGAGCTGACAGAAGGAATTACGTTATTCCTAAGGTTTAAGTGGAGCTATTGCATGGAGAATTCAGTTAGAACTCATGTGACAGAGTTTGGTGGAGTTGATTGAGGAAGTTAATGGAGTTGTGTTCAGTTTAACTGAGTTAAACATAGTTGAGCTAGTTGTATCTAGTCTAACTGATTGATACACTAGTGAGAGTGGTGTGAATTAATTATTAATTAATTCACTAATTATTAACTCATTAATCAACTAAAGAATACATCAGTTAACTTCAATGCATGGACAGTTTTAGTTGAGACCAGTGGAGAGATAAGTGAAAGAGCAGTGTGACTATCAGTTGTGACTATACTAGTGGATGAGTTTGCACCACACATTGATGGAGATGCCAATGAGGATTGTGTAGTGCAAGCCAGGTGGTATTGAGTTCATTCAGAGCCATTCTTCATCAGGGATTGCACAGTAGAGGCAGGCTAGCAGGTGGCAAATATTAGAGCATGTGTTTTGCTAGATCGGACTTGATTAGTGTGTAGCAATTGGAGATTGTACTGAGAGCTTGTGAGGAGTTTTGTATAATGATTGTTACATGATATCTATGACATACAATATACAGATAGTTGGGGGTTTTCAGCTTTAAGCTTTCCCATAAAATATTGTGTTCGTATGTGTGAATGTTTATGGTTTTAATGTGCACATGCGATTGTTTTTATTTCCACAATTAATGATCAATGGTAGAAGAGATTTTGTATTGTGCATGAAGTCAAATAGTGTGTGGTCATGAGAATCTCGGTTATAACATATCAGTTATATAAATTTCTACAGTGTTATTACAGGTAAGGAATGATATAAACCCTACTTCATCACACTGCAATTGGTTGGTACAATTTTAAATTTCTAAAAAAAATTCCAAACAAAAGGGATCTTTACAATTTCAAAAAAAAAAAATTAACTTTGCAATTTCTAAAGAAAATTTCAAACGAATGGGATCTTTTATTTCCTTGAGATTTTGTATAATTGATTTCTTCTTCCAATAAAAATGTACCAGCGGAGGGTATGATGAATTTTCACCGAAGGTTCGGTTCCATGTCCATTGTCCCTGTTATGTTATATTTTATGTATTATATAACAATTAACAATAAATACTATAAATCTTTAATTAAAAAGAGTAACATATTAAATGTGTAGGTGCTTTATATTTTAATCTATACCATCTATTAAATTATATATTTTTTAATTTATAAATAGAGTTAGCACCTTCAAGCATTTATCAATAACCTTAAAAAATTTATAATATTTAAAATATCTAAATTGTAAATAATTGTGAATTTAAATTTACAATTTCAACGATTTTTTAACAGTTATTAACAAAGATTCCTCTTTGAAACTTTAGTCACTCCTGTTATCTTATATGGATGTGAGGTTTGGGGTTCCAACATCTCTAGAGAATCCTAGAGAAAGATTGAGAAAATCCAGAAGCGTTTTATAACGTAAAACCTTAAATTAAAAGCAATACACCCTATCCTATTCTCCTTATAGAAGTGGGTCTTTCCGCTATTGAGAGCCTAGCTATGACTAGGCTTCTATTGTACAAGCACAAGCTCAATAGCATAGGAGACCATAGACTTCCTAAGTTAGCTTTAAATTCCAACCAAAATCACCTAAGGCTTAAAAGAGGTTTGTATAAAGACACCAGGGCCTGGTTAAACCATTGGGAGATCAACAAGAACGTTACATTGCAAAACATCAATAACATTAAAAAAATTGTTACTTCTAAGTTCAAAGAAAAAATGTGGTGCGAGAAAGATCTAGTAGCTAAAAGAAAATTAAGGTATTATAAGGAGGTCATCAACCCCACCTTAGAAGATCAAAAGTATCTCTCTGTTTTAACTAGCTCAAAGAAGAAAATTTATATAGCCAAGATTAGAACGAACTCTCATGATCTCCATAGTGAAACAGGTCATTGGACAGTTCCTAAAACACCATGGATGGAAAGGATCTGCCATCTCTGTGAGAATATGAACATGGAGGACGAAAATCACTTCCTCTTAGAGTGCCCCACATACAACCACATTAGAGCTCAATTTCATAATCTTTGTTGCAATACTGACCTTCCTAGCCTTTTAAGATGTCAAAATTATAGTGAGCTTGGGAGGCTTCTCTCCAAGTTTTTTGAGCATAGGAATAAAATCTTAAATCAAATTAAATAACTCTTTTCTTTAGGTCCAATAAACCAAAGATTGGTCTCAGTGGACATTAACCACCACCACCATCATCATCATCAATAACAATAATAATTAATGTAAAATAATATAAAATTAAAATTAGAATAATAAATTATATAGAATTGTGCATTAAGTACATCTCACATTATTTTTTGTCATTGTAAATAATTAATAAAAAATTATATGATTTTCAAGACAACGGAGAAGTAAACGTTATATAGATTTTTAAATTAAATTTATATCAATTTATATAATATTTATTACTTTGTTATTTACAATTAAATGTATATATAAATATTGCATGTTTTTTCGAGCTCTCTTTATATATAGAATAGTTGAATTGAGCTCTCTTTATGCCACAGTTTTGGATGGAATAGTGACATGCACATATATTGCAGCGTGATGTCATTAAGATTGTGTGGCCTCACTCAGAGCTTTATTGATATAATTTTTATCTCTTATAAGTGATTTACATGGTAAACTCTTCCCCATGAAATTTAAAATATTATTTGGAGGTAAATTTAACTCTACACAAATAAAAAATAAACAAGTTTAATATGGAGTGTTGTTGCTTAGTACCTATCTCTTATGCAAAAAGTAATTGATAACATAAGTTATTGTTAATTATTAAAACTTGTGATTTGCAGGATTACATTTTGTACGTGACATAATAATAGTTTACATATTCTTCATCTGTTGAATTTAGGTTTCTACTTCAAAATATTAAAACAAATTTTATAAATATTAAAACAAATAGAATTGTTAGAGTTTTTAAGTAGGGAGATTTTTATAGTTGAATTCATAAAGTTAAGATTTAAAGGGGTTTAGTTAAAACAATGAAATTTATATTTTGCATTAAAATCATTTATAACAAAAATTTCCACAACAAGTGGTGGCATCGATTGGCTTTTGTTTGTTGTTTGTATTCTTAAATAACTAATGCATCTAGAAATTCGTATTAGTATTTATCTTGCATTATTTCACAACTCGATATTTCAAAGCCTTATATGAATCGCACAAAAGTTGGCCATAAAATCAAGGTAGCTATTAAAAGTAGGTAAAAATGTTTGAAAGAAAAACTTAATATCATAAAATTAAGCTAGCTATTAAAGGTAGGTAAATATGTTTGAAATAAAATATTATATAATATTAAAGGAACACATAAGTAATTATAAAAGGGTATATTGACTTAGGGGCATACCAAAGAGCTATAAAGATTTTTAATGGAAGGGGAATTGTTTTTTTCCCATAAATACATTATATTATTTTGAAATATGTTGTTAGTAAAGTAATAGTTATATTTTAGGAAAATTATATTTTTATGAAAAAAACAATAGAAAAATATTTATAAGTATTGGGAGACTTTAAGTTATTAAGAGATTGGATAGGCAATAAATGTAAAATTGATATTATAATATAATTTCCAATTAGAAATCGTTTTATGAGTGTAAAAGACAATTTCGATGATTTTTTTTCACACACACACACACACACACATATAATTCAACTCAAATATTGATTATCAATCTAAATTAGTTGTATTAATGTAGGAAGTGACTCAAGTACAAGAAAGGTTTAGAGGAAGAACTTAAATTGTCTTTTAAATAATATCTCTATAATGATATAGGAAGTGATAGAATATCTTAAATGTCTTTGTTGGATTATTTTTGTAGTTGTATTGGAGCCTTAGTAGTAAGCCTTGAAAGAGATTTTGTTAAATACTTCGCATTATAATTTAGGAATATTTTATTTAAGTAATGACATAATAATTTTATATGTTTTTCTTATATTAAGTAGATTATATATGTCAATATTATATATAAAGGTGAATCTATATAAAGTGATTTCACATTATATATATATATATATATATATATATATATATATATATATATATATATATATATATATGACAAAAAAAATCATAAAATCATGGCAAGAGGACAACCTGGGAAGCGCCAAGGAGCAGGCAAAGGCAAGTAGAAACAACCAACCCATTATGAGGGCCCAAGTAAGCATGGGAGGAAAACCCATAAAGAAGTTCTGGAAAATATTGTTGACCTCTACGAAGCTGGTAACTCAGTTCAAATCCATAACACCATTCATGGATGGGAAAGGGAAAGTTCATATGATGAAGAAGACATCAAACAACAGGAAGCAACCTTGGATTTCCATTGTGACCCAGCAAGAACTAGAGGAAGGGTATCACTTTTCCACCAATCTGTAAACACCTACTGGAAACTCAAGTGTGTCTTGGTAAAGGCCATGGCAGGGATGCAGGAAACTGGAGGCAATCAATCAGTGCTGTCAGAATTTTAGCAAATTAAGAAGGATATTCAAGAAATTGCGAGATCTTAGTACCTTACTGCAGCAAGGATTAGGAGGATCGAACGTCAACTCCAAGGGATGCAACAAGTTGAGATGTCGAGATCCATTGCAAAGGACCCGACTCCAATAGATTCTTCTGATGGGTGAATTTTAAGTTTACTAGCTTTAAATGTTTTTCGCGGGAAGTTTTAATAGCTGTTGTTTAAAATGTAGTTATTATGGACATATTAAAGTAGTTCTAGTGGCAAGTAGAAGGAAAAGACAATACCAATACTTGTTGGCATTTAATTCCCTCAGGTAGCCAACAGACCTAGTTTCCTTCAAGCAAGTTGAGGCTATTGCAAGCATAACTAATTGTATAGCAACTTGCTTTTTGATAAATAGAAAATAGAAAGGCTCTACCAAATTCAAAAAAAAAAAAATAAAAAAAAATTCCAAAACTTGAGTAAATTTTGTAAATTGTTTTCAAAAGTTAAACATTAATTAAAAGTGAAACATGACTTTGACACACTTACCTAGAAACAAAAATTTCACAAATATTGAGATTTGATGTGTGTACTATTATGACACTTGGTGGTATATACATTTTTTTTATTTTTGATTTTTAAAATACATTTTATTTACAAATTCTATTCATAAGCCCATCAAATTTCAAATTTTTTTTTTTAATATTCAGTTTAATAGGTTATTTTTTCAGAACTTTAGTAAACTTTAAAAAATCGTTTTAAAATTTTAAATAATTAAAAATCAAACCATTTTAACTATAAAATAATTACAATATAACTTGCTTATAGACAATTATAAAGATACTCTACTTTACATTATATAAAAAATATCTGTTTACTATGGCCAATATATATTGACAGTGTTACTAAAAAGCTTTTAATGTTACGATAAATACTACCCAAATCATCAACTTTGAAAATATATCAAATTTGATATCTTGTTACGCCGTAAGGCGTATTTATTTGAAAACAACTTTGCTGGGTGCCACTCTGTACCATTGTTCACCTTTAGATCTAGCGTTAGACGATTGAAGAAAGATCTACCGTTTGATATTAAAAAACAGTTATAACAAAATAGTTAACCGATATTAATCAGTTATGTATTGGGTAATCGCAATTTCTCTGAATTTCTGAGCGAGATTTGCATATATTTTTTTTCCTGGACGTATTTGGGTGTTGTTCCATGGAGCATTTGCTTGATTACAGCTCCATTTTCTTGATTACATTTGTTGATTTTGTTTTTTTCTGCGTGTGTTAATGAAACCAAACATCTTAAAAATCTAGTTCATGAAAGGATATCAGAATGATAATGCCGCAACATTTGCAGAATGTCCATGAACACTGGTTATGCCGAGATAAAGAGCTCAGTCGTAGATTTGGCTATTTGGAATCAAACGATCCTGTTACGCTCAATCATAGATTTGGCTATGTGGAATCGAACGATCCTGATGTGTTTGGGCTCTGTTAGGGTAACGATTCCCTGTCTGCTGCCACAATTATGGCAGTCATTTGCTTCATGCAAGATCCTAAACGAGCTCTGCAAACCAGAGAGAACAACCGCGGCTCGAATCCAGACCGCCTCTGCAGGTTAAAAAACATACATTTTCTCTTTTCTTTTTTCACATTGATACATCGTGATGGCTTCCCAGGGCCAAGGATGCGCCACAATCTCACGATTGATGCAAAAAAGGGGCATTCGCCATAGGAAAACATGATTTTACCATAGGAAATGACAAGTAAAAAGTACCCAGCGCCTCCTCCAACATAAATAATACATTCTCCACTCCCTCAGGGTTCCCTCCCTCCAGAAAAAAGCACAGAGATCAGAAGCCCCTGCATTTTGCATTACGAATCATGGCCCAGAAATGTTCAGAACCCGGTTTTCTCGTGAATAAATCCGTACTGTGGGATGATGAAGATGCGCTGAATAGGAATTACAATTATAATTACTACACCGATCTCTGGTGTGGTCTTCCATTATCTTCTTTTGCTCCTACTACTGCTACTGCAAGAACCAGCGCAGAGGATTCTAGGCCCGAAGTTGTGGCTGCTTCTGAAGCTGTGGAGTCTGATTATGTGAGAGTGAAAAATAATAATAAAAATATTGTGTCAGCTGATAATCAACTCTCATGTGAAACTGCTGCAACATGTTTTTCTGGAGGGTCCATGAGCAGTCCAAGTAACAGGGTAATCAGGTCAGGCAAGAACAAAGTGCTTCTGGGTACCAAGGATATTGAGTGCCACAGTCATGTAAGTGCCATTTTTTATCCTTCTGTTCAGTAATGATTTCGAGGTTTCTAAGGGGTTATGAGGAGATTTATTTCCCGGCTATTGATTCAAAAAGGGGATTGGCGTTGGTAGGTCCCTGGTCTGTTGAAGGTTTTTTTCAGAGTGGTGATGATGACATTTGTAATGTTATCACTAGCAACTCCTTTTTTAAGTTTTAAGGCAGGGTGCAGGCCCTGGACAATTGAATAGATACACTGACTTGTAGCTTCTCAGCCTAATGGGTCTTTCTAGAGTTTTGTAAATCAAATACATCAGCCTAACGAGGCTTTCTAGAGTTTTGTAAATCAACTACATTACGTTTTAATACTCCCAGAATGGGGAAGGACATGCTTTCTACATAGTGTTAATAGGAAGCATCTGGTCAGAATAATAAACAAATAGAAATATTCTTATGAATGTTCTCAATCTCCATCTTCTCATGGAAAAAGGCAGCTTTTGGTTAGTGTTCATGTCTCTGCAAAGAGTAATATTCCGCGGTAATCATTGTAGCCTCATAACGCTGCATTGAAGGTAAATCATAATCTTTCTCACGATATGGAATTAACTAAATGAACATTTTATATCAAGAATAGCCATTAACACATCACTCATTTGTCATGAATCAAATTTACATGATAAGCTTCCGTAAATTATAGGATGGTTTCGAACACAGATAATAATTGAAAAGATAATCGCAAGAATGATAATAAATCATTCTTCCATAGATCCCATCTATACATTTTAGATACAAAATACCAACAATTACATATCAAGGGCAAACAGAACTAATTAATTACATATTGAAATTCGGCATCTTATTATTCATTAAGGTGATTTGATTACTCATTTTCTAATTGGATCCCTTTAGGTAATGAGTGCATACTATCAATGTCTGTTAACTGCTTGGCTCAGCATGCTGACAGTGGAGTGTATTACTTGCCTACTTGACTCATATTTCAATAGTGAGCACTAGGAAAAGTCTGTTTGAAACTTTTATCTATATGTCACCTCAAGAGATTGGAATTCTTTTATCGTTCAATAAATTTTGGTAAATCTCAAAGGTGGTCCCCTGAGCCCCTTGAAATTGAAATAAAATCTTATGTTATATTCTGAAATTTGAAAATTTAAAGAGAGACACAATTGGGTAGCTGTACAAAAATAATTCCAAAAGTGTTGTGGAGAAGAGGACTCACATCGGCTGCAATCCTTCGGAAGCGATAGTTTATTATTGAGAAACCTTGAGAAACATACACAGGTGGATAAAAATATTTGTTCAAACTCTAATGGATGAAATATACAACTAGATTTTTAACAGAACAGTAAAAGCATAGCAAGAACACAGTAGTGCTTCAATTGACTTTTTATAGTACATAAATCTTGAGAACAATGTGAACATTTCCATCAAATACCAGCTTCGACGTCATCATCAATCTCTTGAACTGCTTGTAGAGGTCCAGCTTCAGATATATAGGAGTACCCACTGTCCTCGAGTGAGTTGATTTTTTTCCAGTCTTCTTCAGATAATGACCAGTCAAAGATATCAAAATTTGTCCTGATTCTCTCAGGTCTTAAGCTGCGAGGTAACACACTTGTGCCTCGTTCTAATCCCCACCGTAAAATTACCTGAAAACATTAGTTCATCTAATTTTAGTTTCCTCTAAATAAAAACTCCAGATTCTAGATTTATTTCTATGATAATCTAAACATAAAATTAGTGAGATTGCAAGCAATCCTTGCACATATCATGACTCAAGAAAATATGGGAAAAAGGGTTCCTCTAGTTACATAATTATATTCAATTTGATCCATATCTGATGGCTAATTATTCTGGTTGTTCTAACCTTCAAAATTATAAACTATGGTAGAAAACCAAATGCTTCTCAGCTTTTTGTTCTTCAAAATAAGCATAATATCATCCATCGTAAAAATATCTGCTTCGATCATGATTATCTGCTCACAGGTGCACCTGCTAAGAGCTCTTTATTAGTTTAAATTTTCCAGTAAACTATGAGATATGTCAATGGGGTCTTGGTTAGTTCGTAAGGCAAGGTTGTTTCATACGTTCCACCAAGGCTCAAATCCCTACTATCTCACTCATGAAAACAGTCCATTTGATGCAGTAACCAGTTAAGGCAGGGTGCAGGCCCTGGGCAATTGAATAGATACGCTGACTTGTAGCTTCTCAGCCTAATGGGTCTTTCTAGAGTTTTGTAAATCAAATACATCAGCCTAACGAGGCTTTCTAGAGTTTTGTAAATCAACTACATTACATTTAATACTCCCAGAATGGGGAAGGACATGCTTTCTACATAGTGTTAATAGGAAGCATCTGGTCAGAATAATAAACAAATAGAAATATTCTTATGAATGTTCTCAATCTCCATCTTTCGATGGAAAAAGGCAGTTTAATTTAGTGTTCATGTCTCAGAAAGAGTAATATTCTGTGCAAATCATTGTAGCCCCATAATGCCATTAGCTAAATCATAATCTTCTGCCGTATATGGAATTAACTAAATGAACATTTTATACTGCAATAACCATTAACACATCACTGCCTCTCGCTGCAGCTGAAAATTTACACAGATAAGCTCAAAATTATAGGAGATGGCTTCAAACAATATAATAATTGAAGTAAGATGTCTGCAAGAATGATAATAACTCATTCTTCTGCTAGGATCCCATCTGCATTTTAGATACAAAATACCAACAATATTATATCAAGGGCAATGAGAACCACTACAATTACATATTGAAATTCAGATCCTTATTATTCATTAAGGTGATTTGATTACTCATTTGCTAATTGGCTCCCTTTAGGTAATGAGTGCATACTATCAATGTCTGTTAACTGCTTGGCTCAGCATGCTGACAGTGGAGTGTATTACTTGCCTACTTGACTCATATTTCAATAGTGAGCACTAGGAAAAGTCTGTTTGAAACTTTTATCTATATGTCACCTCAAGAGATTGGAATTCTTTTATCGTTCAATAAATTTTGGTAAATATCAAAGGTGGTCCCCTGAGCCCCTTGAAATTGAAATAAAATCTTATGTTATATTCTGAAATTTGAAAATTTAAAGAGAGACACAATTGGGTAGCTGTACAAAAATAATTCCAAAAATGTTGTGGAGAAGAGGACTCACATCGGCTGCAATCCTTCGGAAGCTATAGTTTATTATTGAGAAACCCTGAGAAACATACACAGGTGGATAAAAATATTTGTTCAAACTCTAATGGATGAAATATACAACTAGATTTTTAACAGAACAGTAAAAGCATAGCAAGAACACAATAGTGCTTCAATCGACTTTTTATAGTACATAAATCTTGAGAACAATGTGAACATTTCCATCACAGGTGGATAAAAATATTTGTTCAAACTCTAATGGATGAAATATACAACTAGATTTTTAACAGAACAGTAAAATCATAGCAAGAACACAGTAGTGCTTCAATCGACTTTTTATAGTACATAAATCTTGAGAACAATGTGAACATTTCCATCAAATACCAGCTTCGACGTCATCATCAATCTCTTGAACTGCTTGTAGAGGTCCAGCTTCAGATATATAAGAGTACCCACTGTCTATCAGGCGATATTGTGGCTCGAGTGAGTTGATTTTTTTCCAGTCTTCTTCAGATAATGACCAGTCAAAGATATCAAAATTTGTCCTGATTCTCTCAGGTCTTAAGCTGCGAGGTAACACACTTGTGCCTCATTCTAATCCCCACCGTAAAATTACCTGAAAACATTAGTTCATCTAATTTTAGTTTCCTCTAAATAAAAACTCCAGATTCTAGATTTATTTCTATGATAATCTAAACATAAAATTAGTGAGATTGCAAGCAATCCTTGCACATATCATGACTCAAGAAAATATGGGAAAAAGGGTTCCTCTAGTTACATAATTATATTCAATTTGATCCATATCTGATGGCTAATTATTCTGGTTGTTCTAACCTTCAAAATTATAAACTATGGTAGAAAACCAAATGCTTCAGTTTTGCTCTTCAAAATAAGTATAATATCATCCATCAGAAAATAAATCTGCTTCCTGGGATGATTATCTGCTCACATGTGCACCTGCTAAGAGCTCTTTATTAGTTTAAATTTTCCAGTAAACTATGAGATATGTCAATGGGGTCTTGGTTAGTTGGTAAGGCAAGGTTGTTTCATACGTTCCACCAAGGCTCAAATCCCTACTATCTCACACATGCAAACAGTCCATTTGATGCAGTAACCAGTTAAGGCAGGGTGCAGGCCCTGGGCAATTGAATAGATACGCTGACTTGTAGCTTCTCAGCCTAATGGGTCTTTCTAGAGTTTGTAAATCAAATACATCAGCCTAACGAGGCTTTCTAGAGTTTTGTAAATCAACTACATTACATTTAATACTCCCAGAATGGGGAAGGACATGCTTTCTACATGGTGTTAATAGGAAGCATCTGGTCAGAATAATAAACAAATAGAAATATTCTTATGAATGTTCTCAATCTCCATCTTTCGGCGAAAGGCATTTAATTGTGTGTTCATGTTCGTAAAGAGTAATATTCTCAGGCAAATCATTGTAGCTCCATAATGCCATTAGCTAAATCATAATTTTCATTCGTATATGGAATTAATAACAAATGAACATTTTATACCGCAATAACCATTAACACATCATCGCTTCTCACGTTAAATCGAAAAATTTACACAGATAAGCTCAAAATTAGTATTATTTTAAACAATATAACAATTGAAGTAAGATGACTCAGTAAGAATGATAATAACTCATTCTTCTGCTAGGATCCCATCTGCATTTTAGATACAAAATACCAACAATATTATATCAAGGGCAATGAGAACCACTACAATTACATATTGAAATTCAGATCCTTATTATTCATTAAGGTGATTTGATTACTCATTTGCTAATTGGTTCCCTTTAGGTAATGAGTGCAAACTATCAATGTCTGTTAACTGCTTGGCTCAGCATGCTGACAGTGCAGTGTATTACTTGCCTACTTGACTCATATTTCAATAGTGAGCACTAGGAAAAGTCTGTTTGAAACTTTTATCTATATGTCACCTCAAGAGATTGGAATTCTTTTATCGTTCAATAAATTTTGGTAAATCTCAAAGGAATCATTTCAATTACGTGCTACACTCAAATACTGCCTTGATGCATCTTTCCATGCACCATGCAACAAAGGATATTGATGCAATGTGGATTAGAATTCCAAGGCTCAGAGAGACAATGATAAAGAACTAAAGTTTATCTTTATAGTTCACACCCATTTATTGGAGACCAAGGCCTGATTACACTATCAAGATATTAATGAGGACTAAAAGTACCAGTCTTCTTCCTCTTAACTTCATCAACAATTCATACAATTATATTAATTTCCTAATGACTTATCCCCTTCCTGCTTGCTGCTTTCCCAGGACCAGAATAATTATACGTATCCATAAATATTTTATACGTGCCAAACCATTGAAATGACATATCATTCCTTGAAATTTCAGATATGAACTCTAAAGGTTGCGGGGAAGCCCCCCCTCTCGATCCCGCTACCAAAATGTTTCACACAAATTCAATTATGGGGGTGTGCCCTCTTAATCATATTATGCGCCTCATAATCATTTGATTGAACAGTGCACTTGGACACGCCATGAGACACATGGCATCCCTCAGTGAAAACTACTTCCACTGTCTGAGTGTGGTCCTCAAAACTCTTTTTTGGCAAATACTAGAGGGCTATGCTGCTTTTGGACTGATAAAAAAAGTAATGATATCATTCATTCTGCTAATAAGATTCGCAGATTCTCAGGGAATTTAAGCCCAAAGCAGAGCAGCAGCATCACTGTCATTCTCCTCCTCATCATGACAGAATGAGAGATTCTCAGGCTATCTCCTCCACATCATTAGAATGAGAGATTCTGAGGCTTGTGAAAGCAAACTGTCATCCTTGTGCATATGTATATGTTGCACAAATTCATTTTAAATTAGTTATATTGGCCTTTGGGGAAACCAAATTTTATGCACCATATTCATAACACTATTTCACAACATTTCTCTTTTCTTCATTCCAGCTCTATCCTTGCAGACTTCATCATGTTCTCCAATATTTTCCTTAACATGCATAAAGGACATAATCCCTCACGTAGGTCACTCTGCCTCACAGAGTATTTCTGTTCTTTCCCCCTTTGACCCACAGCTAAAACATTTTCTTTTGGTTTTGGCTATCTGTATCCTAATTCCTTTATATCTATTTTTGACAATCAATATCTTAATTTCTCTGTTTAACATTAAATTAATTACAATTGATTTCTTTCTAGCTTCTTCCTTACGGCGTTTCCTTTGCAACATTAGGTGCAATTGCTAGTATAACACTTGCAATAATATTAAATATTGAAAAGTATACGTACCATCAACTTTGAAACCATAAATATAATTTCTTTAATGCCACGTACAATAATATTAAATGGTGCATAGCAGGATGATAAGACTCCCACCCTATTTAGGGCGTCCAAGCACATGGACCATCGGGTGACAGGTATCTACTACCACTAAATGTTGAACCCCAAGTAAGGTTGGAATTTGACGGGAATTTTGATGGTCATAAGTTATTTTGATCGTAAAAAACTTTTACATTGTCATTCTTTGTGACGTGTTTTGCAGTGTATACAAGGTATCTTTGACGGTTTAGTTTTCCTAGAAAACTAAACCGTCATTAATACAGTTTTTAGAAAAACTGTAATACCTGGCATCGCCAGGTCGGGGCCTATCACAGTGGCACCAACTCACAATTCCTCACCGCCCATTGTCATTTGTCTTTTATCAGAAAAAAACTTGTTTCTTGCTTTTACACAGTTGGGTTTACATCAATGTTGTGTGAAAGTGTTGTATAAATACTTTCGAGAGTTTTGGCTGAAGGCTTTGGCAGTGATATTGAGTATGAATGCTATAGTTTAGGTTAAATAAATGTGCTCTAATAATTGGTTGGAAAAATAGGTATATATATATTTTTAATTTTAAAAAGCAAAATATTAACGTGAATAGATAAAGAAAATAGAAAAGGTTCAAGTTATAAATGGTAATTAGAAGTATTACTTAATATGATATTATTATTTTGAAAATGATTTTTTATTTATTTGTTAGTTATTTTTTCTTTTAATGGGTAAAGTAAAAAAGTTGTGTTTATTTGTGCAACGTTTTTTATTAAACAAAGTTTAATCTAGGTTGAAATCAGTTTTAATTTTGGATAAAAGAATTGAAGAAGATTGTTTCTTTCAAAACTGTTTTGTTTTTATTTGTGTTAATTCTATATTGTTTATTTATTTATTTATTTTTTGTTTTGTGTTTATGAAAGGTTATTTGCTATTAAAATTGTAACAATGTAACTCTAATGTTGGATGGAATTACTATCTATCTTTTAGAAAAGTTTTTGTTTTTATTTGTCTCGACTACTTCTCTTTTTCTTTTCTCTTTTTTTGTAAAACTAAATAAGTTGAGACTAGGTTGGGGTAAATTGCCACTATGATTGTAGCGTCATTATTGGATGGAAGAATGATCTACCCCCTTAAAAGAAAGTCATGAAACCACCCACACACACATATATATTTGTGTGTGTGTAATTATGTAGCCTAATAGATGGAATAATTGAGGCTATAGTCTAAATATTTTATGTTTTGACATTTCTGGGGCATATTTCTAGTTAATTTTACTTGAAAAATTGTTGGAAGTATAAGTTTGAGCTATGAAATATGCATAATATGAGTGCTCCATAGGTTTTTTAGGAAGATGAATCCATTTATGCATTCAAAAATGTATTTTAAACAACAAAAAATCATAATTTCACAAAGAAACAAAATGTCAAAACTTAGAAAAGCTAGACTACATGAGGGTTTCTTTCATTTGTATGAGCTACTTATTAGTTAGGATGTGAATCTAGGTTGGGGCCAACTGCCACTAATATTGTAGCCTCAATTTTGGATCGAAGAATAAATTGTGTAGAAATTAATGTGTAGATTCTAAACTGCTATGAAATTTACTAAATCACAAGACTAGAAGCTACTCTACTTATTAACGGAAGCTAATTCATTATCTAGAACACATAACATTAACATGAAAGAAGAAACATCACACATTCATAGAGATTTATCTAGGGAAAATAAATTACTCAAAACCCCCTACTATTTGTATTGCATTAATGAAAGAATAAAGATGAAATACAATGTTTTCTCAAGCATGAGGACAACCTGCAAGTGTATAGTCTATGTCTCTGCCTAACTGACTGAACCTAGAAAAAACTTAGCCAAATTTTCAAGCCTCCAAGCTCTTATTTCCTTGTGATGTTCCTTGAGGATTTATCCTCTATTTTTAAGGGAAATTCTTCAATTTGATTGTGCAATTCCTATAGGTCCATTCTCTGATTGCATGCACCACTTGTACACATGGGACATGTCTACAATTGATAGTACACTTCCTTGGAATCTCCATCTCAACTAGAAAACTCAAATTCTTTGCATGAAACAGTTAGTTTGGGTTGAGTGATCAATTAATTGTATGACCACTGAGCGTGATTGAAGTTACACTACACAACTTGAACTTCCACTAGTTTCTCAAACAATTGGAACTAGTTTAACTGACAATAACTCAACTTACATGAAATAGATTTCTAGAAATTAACAATCAGTCATACTAAACTGAAGTTAAGCCTCCCTAACACGAACTTAGTGATTCAACTAAGTGACAAGTGCCATGTAACCTTAGTTAACTACCCCTAAGATTCTACCAATGTGAAAATTTGAATTTTCTCTAGTTTGATCAGGGCAAGGTCAAAGTGAGATTTTCTCACTTCATTTTCAAGACTCCCTCTTAGCAAGAAAGAGATTATCTTCCACCCCAATCTTGCCTCTATTGAACTGAAATTTTCTCTTTGACAAATAATTTGTTAAAATGCATGCATCATGTACCCTTATTGAAATGTATTGCAACAACATGATCTGCCTCTACACACAATCTCGCAGATAGTTATACTAGATATCTATATGCTTGGATGAATTGTGAAAAATAGGATTTTCAGAGAGCTTGATACAAATTTGATTATCATAGTAAATCATAGTAGGGTCCATCATCTGACCATATAATCCAACAGTAATATTTCTCATCCAGATTTCCTCACATGTTTCTTGACTGGAAACCATGTACTATGCTTCTGTTGAGCTGAGTTCCATAGATCTCAGCTTCCTGCTATACCAAGAAATCATTGCAACCCAACACAACAAAATTCCTCCTTTTAGTCTGATGAACTCCCCACCCAATCTTCATCTCTGAAGCCACATACCTCCACTCCCTCTGTCCATTTGTACTATAGTCCAAACCAAGTAGTGACTCTAAGGGACCATAGAACATGCTTAGTTCCCATCCAAAATAATTTTGTTGGATGAACCATAATTTGGCTCAACTAGTTGACTGCGTAACACATGTCTGGACGTGTGTTCACTAGAAACATGAGTGAACCCACCAACTGCAGGTAAATAATAACATCCACTTCCACACTTGAAGTGGCATCCTCTTTCCTCCAATTGGTCGCTAGAGGTGTCTCCATGGATTTTCAACTCAAGCATAACTTCTAAGGTATCTTGTTGGCATACTTTCCCTGAGAGACAAACAACTCCCCTTCTCATTTCTATACTTCCAATCCAAGGAAATAACACATCAGACCCATGTCCTTCATTTCAAACTCTCTTGAAAGGTCCTCCTTGTAATATTTGATTCGTTGTTCATCATCGATTAGAATCAGGTCATCAACATATAAGACACTAATCAACAGTTTACCTTCTACCAAAATGTGATATAGGTTTGGATCCAATTCAATTTAGGTGAAGCCCAAAATGGTGTGATAGTTATTGATCCTTGTGTACTAGGCACGTGGTTTTTTCTTTAATTCCATACAACTCTCGCTTGAGTCTGGACACATGAGACTCTTTGTTAGAGGTCTCAAAACCTTTTGTTCTTTCGATATACACATACTCCTCAATAACTCCATTGAGGAATGTTGTCTTCACATCCATATGGTGGATATTCCACTTCATCTATGCAGCTAGAGCAAGAATTGATCTGATGGAAGAGTACCTTGCTACAAAAGCGAAGGTCTCCTCATAGTCAATCCCTTCAACGTGAGAGTACCCATTGGCCATAAATATGGCATTGTGCATCTCTATGCTTCCATTTATTGCATGATTTACCTTGTAAATCCATCTCAAACCTTCCAGTGATTTATATTATGGTCTTGCAACCACTTACCGAACACTATTTTTGACAATGGAATCATATTTCTCTACCATAACATCAACTCATCCAAGTTGCTCCACTACTCCTTGAATGAGGATTGTTTTGTCTCTACTAGCTCAGTCATCAGAGCCTTGTAGCCAGTCTACCGATCCAGTGACCTCCTCTTCCTACACTTTGAAGTGGGTGCTCCCACATTCTCTCTAGCATACTGCAATAATTTGCCAGTATGCCTGGTTCATTTCCTTCCTTCTATGGTTGTTTGTCTCCAATGGATGTATCCACTCTCTGCTCCTTTGCTTGTGGCTTCTCCACAAAATTCTGAGGTTATTCCTTTGGATTCAAAATATCTTTATTTGCGTGAAACTAATGCTCCCTATCTAGAGAACACCTCATTTTCTTCTCCTCATCAAATTTCATATCCCTTCAAACAACTCGCATTTTGAGGGATGACAAGTACACATGATTGTTGTGAGGTGTTTCTATATAGCCCAAAAATATCCCCAACTCTACTGTCGACTCTAACTTTAACCTTGATTCCTTGGAGACATGGAAATACACCGATGTTCCAAAGATCCTGAAGTGTGACACATCTGGTTTCTTCCTTGAAATTTTTTCTTCTGGTGTACTCATCCCAAGAATCTGATGACGACTCATGTTCTGCAATTAGAATATTGTGTTGCATGCTTCAACCCATAAGTGTAGAGGTAAGCCTTGGTCATGCAACATCACCCGCACTTCTCCCACAATACTTTTGTCTTTCCTTTCAGCCACCCCATTCTACTATGGGTTATGGGTTGTTATCAATTCCCATAAAATTACTTCCTTTACACAAAAAATTTTAAACTCATTCAACAGGTACTTACCTTTGTTATTTCTCCTAACAGAAACCACTTTGTTTTCAGTTTCTTTTGCAACAAGTTAGTTAAATTCAAAAATCTTGGAGAAAGTCTAGTATTTCTTCTGCATGAATAAGCTCAAGCACTTTCATGAGAAATCATCTAAAAATGTAACATCAAACATGTGATTGGTAGTGGAGGCTATCAAGAAATGTCCACATACATCAAAGTGGACCCTTTCAAGGACTTCATGCACCCTTCTGTGCCGATCATTGAAGGTGGATTTAGTGTACTCGCCCAAGGTACACACTTTGCATGCATCCTGCTACTTTAGTGCTCCTTTAGGGAAGCCTGTGCTGATATGTTGCATGATTTTCAAATATCTATGATCCAAATGGCCAATTCTTCTATGCCATAATTCATCAACATATCAAATTTTCACCTTCTTCGTCATTGTGTTGAATGCAAAAAATTATTCAAACTTCTAGCTTGTATAAGTTCTTCACTCAAAACCCAATCTACTTCACTTCTCCTATGGTGATGTGTCTAAATAATTCATTCCCTTTGTTGAATATCACATCGTAACCATGGTCTTCCAACACCGTGATGGGAATCATATTCTTCTTATACCTGGTACAAGCATTACATCCTTGAGCCTGAGAGGGGAGCCCGAATCCCTCTGAAAGGTGACAGTGCCAATCCCTACCTTGGTGTACCTTCCATCATCTCCCATATCAATGTGAATTTGGATATATTTATCCTGAAAGTTACTGAATTTTTTTTGTTTCCCATCATGTGGAATGAAGAACCACTATCCAGATAGCACACACTTCCCATCACTGTGAATTCCATGCATTTAATTAGGGTTAATTAAAGCTCTAATTGTGAAGCCAAATCTTCCCATGCCAATCCTCCTCATGTATTATTCCATTCCTTCTTCTGTGGACACTTTGTGGTATAGTGCCTGAATTCATGATAGTGAAGCACTTGATTCTAGAAAATTATTTCTTCTTTCCCCTTTGATTCAACTCTGGTTTGGATTGGAATTTCTTCCCTTTACCCTTCTTTTACATTCCTCACCCTTGGATTAAGTCTCATCTTTGGTATTCCACATTATTTCCTTTTATACCAAATTAGACCATAAAACACTCCTATTTTGTTAGTTTCTCCCTCCCATTCACTGAATCTATATATAAGTACCATCCCTTGGGAAGGCCTATAAGGGATAGGCTCACAAAATCATTGTCTGGTACTGTGACACCAAACCTTGCAAGTTAATCATGACATTGTGTTAACTTGCTCAGATACTATTGAATTAAGTCTTTCTTCTACATCTTAATAGTTCAAAGTTTATCCTTGAGGGTCAGTTTCCTATGGTCATCGCTCTTCTGGAACAGATCTATGAATGCTTGCCACATTGCATACATAGTCTCTTTCTTTCAGAAATTTGAGACAATATGGTCTCATACTCCCTCCAATATGATTCTCCTAATACTTGATACACACTTATTCCATTCTATTAGATTCTGAGTATCAACTGTTGTTGGTTTTAGAATGTCACTCTCAAGAATTTCCTTCAACCAATTATCTTCCAGCACTACCTCTATGCGGTCCTTCCAAGAAACATAATTAGAGCTTCCCTCAGGGAAATAATTGAGTCTTATTCCATAGAAATCCATCCTAATAGCTCTAAGGAATTGATCTTCAAAATTTGATCCTCCTGCAAAGACAACTTCAAAATATCTTCTCTACTGTCAATCTTGTTGTGATACCATGTAGAAATTAATGTGTAGATTCTAATCCTTTCATGAAATTTACTAAATTGCAAGACTAGAAGCTACTCTACTGATCTGTGGAAGCTAATTTATGATCAAGAACACCTAACATTAACATGCAAGAAGAAACATCACACATGCACAAAGATTTATCTAGGGGGTAGAAACTTCTCAAAACCCCTTACAATTTGTATTGCAATAATAAAGGAATATAGATGAAATGCAATGTTTCCTCAAGCTTGAGCACAATCTCCAAGTGTATAGTATATCTCTTTTCCTAGCTTACCAAACTGGGCCAATGCTTAGCCCATTTTTAAAGCCTCCAAGATCCTATTTCCTTGCATTGTTCCTTCAGGAATAATCCCCTATTTTTTTGAGAGCTTCCTCAATTGGATTGCAAAATTCCCATAGGCCCATTCTTAGACTGCATGCACCATCTATACACATGGGACTAGCCTACAAGTGATAGTACATTACCTTCGAATATCCATCTCAACTGGGTAGCTCAAATTCTCTACATGCAACAATTATTTTGAGTTGATTGAAGAATTAACTAGATGACCAATGAGATTGATTGAATTTACACTGAACAACTTGACCTTCCACGAGTTTATTCAACAATTGGAACTAGTTTAAATAACAATAACTCAACTTAAGTGAAATAGATTGCTAGAAATTAGAAATAAACCATATTGAGGTGAAATCGAGCTTCCCAAACTCGAATTTATTGGGTTAACTGAGTGACAAGTGCCATGTCATCTAAGTTAACTACCTCCAAGTTTATGCTGATGTGGAAATTCAAATTTTATCTAGTTTGACCAAGGCAGTGTCAAACTGAGATTTTCTTGCTGCATTTTCAACCAATTCCCCCTTGTAAAATAACTGTGAATTGTGAACTATTTACTAGATAGTATGATTCTATGTTGGGGATAGTTTTCATGAGGATTATTTCCTTGAAACAATTTATTTTATCATAGTTGGCCTCTTCAGTCAATAAAAAACAAGGGGTACAACAATAACAATAAGGGGGGCTACACTAAAATAATAAGGGACTACACTATTAATATAGGGACTTAACAAAACTCCAAAATTCATAATTAAAAACTTTATTAAATTCTAAATTTATGAATTTACCAGTATATTCGTTGCTCAACTTCATGTTTGTTTCTATTTTCTTCATCGGGACATCTAGTACTAAATATGATTTGTTATCCTCGAATAAACCATTTCTTAAAGAGATACCATGAGTGAAACTGAGCCTCTAAAAATGTATATCGTTTTGCGCTGTTATCACCCTTCAACCAATTCTAGTCCATCAACCTTCATTTCAGGTCAAGGTTTGAATTTGTATTCCTCTTTAATCATCAAACAATTTTTATTTTTTGATATTTTGGATCCTTATGTTTCACGTAGAAGTATTATGTTTAAAATTTTTCCCTTTTAATAATGATGCTTTGATCATAAATTAACCCTTCAACAATAAAGGTTTAATTAAAAAATTACCCTTCAATAAGATAGTTATGTTAAAAAAATTCACATATTTACCATAAGAGAAAAAACAAAATAACCATAACACAGAAATGACTTATTGAATAATTAAGTTTTTTTTACTCACATATTACTAGATCCACAACTCCCAGATAGTCCATATTCCACTTATAATTCTTCTCCAAAACACAAGATACGAGAATTATGGGAAAATATAGAATTTATTTTACTCACGCCACTTTCTATTATTGCAATCAATTTGCTCCTATTTCAGTATTCTCGATTTTGGTATTGATTAAACCATTTGAATGTTGCAATTTTAGTGAAAATAAATGGATTTTTCCACTAATGTGAATGAGAAAAATTCACAAGAAGAAATTTCCATCTCAAGGACTTTGGAGTTGATAGGAGGCTATCCTACAGGCTCCTTGCCATCTCCACAATAATAATCATAAGGAATTGATGTAGGGTTCTATGGTGGAGAGTTTGTATTCAAGCGAACACAATGTATTAAAATCATTTTAATATTTCATAAATGGCGATACACATCGTTCTTCATGAGACAGATCTCTCAAATATTTTAAGTGATCTATTTGGACTCTAGAGATCAATGTAGACTACAATTGAAATGACACTTCAATTGTTCCACATATGACTTTGGGACATAGGATAGTTTTCATAGGAGAGTGTTGGCTCGTAATCTATTATTATAAAAACAAAAAAGGAAGTATTTAAGTGAGAAAAATGACTAGTACTATAAAAACAATTACTACATACAACAAGTGTAGCCAACTCAAGTACATTCTCCTTGTTTATTTTCCTTCTCATCAGTAAGAAACAACGAGACAATATATTGATATCTTACATAATTCACATGGAAAATTTTAATTTGTAGGGTCATAAAAAGTGGTCACTCATAAATAAATAAGTATTATTTTTAAGTGTGTTCTTTCTTCTGTCGATTCATAGCCATCCTCAAAATTTTAAAAAATTTTGTTTGACAAACGCCAAATTTTTGATATGTTTTATTTGGTGATGGTGTTGAATTTAGAGGAATTTGGAAGAATTTTCAATTGTAGGAATTTTGGTTTTGTTTCCAAGTGAATAATTCCCGAGGTGTACTTGTGCACTAGTGCATTAGGATAGCAGAACACAGATTATTGGTGTGGACCTACAAAATCCACATGTAGTAGTCCAAATTTTATCGAAAATGTAAATATAATATTGAATTTGTAAAATTCGAAAAATAAATGAAAATCTAATGTTGGTAATATCTCCCATGAAAATTTCTAACTCTTCAATTTAGAATGTTAAACTAATGGCTTGCCACTGATTTTAGAATTTCCTCACAAAAATTCATTTCTCTCGCTCCTTTCACTGATTTTATAATTGACTTGGGAAGCTTCAAGTTCAACAAGAGATAATTTGTTCTATTTAACATTGATAATAATTTATAATTTGAGAACTAGCAGTAATAGTCAACTAGTTAAAATACACCTGATCTCACTATTAATAAGTTAATCTTAGAGAGTTATTAATTTTAGAGAGATTTTGTAGGTTTTAACCCTGAACAGAAATGATCTACACATGAATCTTATAACAGAAAATAAACAATAGCGAGAGCATAAAACATAAAATAGATAAACACAGAGATTTTCTGTTGGATCCCAAATTGGGACTACCAACTTGATTTTTCATTATATTCCTTTTAGTGTTACAACACATATATATACATGCCAAAGCATACATAAACCCCAATCCATTAACCCTGGATTAGAACATAACCGTAGTTCCCTTGACCGGATCTACAAAATACCAAAATAAACCATTGTACCCCAAAACCATGTGCAAACTCATGCACAAAACATGGGTGGGTCCGCCTATGAGTGGGACCGCATACCCAAAAAAAAAATTTCGGGGCGTTGCCCCGGACCCCGACAGGGGGGGCTCCTGCCCCCTCTATTACCCCCTGCTATGCCCAGTGCAATGTACAGTGCGTGGGGCTAGTCGTGGAAAGAATATAACACATACCCAACAGATTTGTTGACTGAAGAGGCCAACTATGATAAAATAAATTGTTACTTGGGTGGCATATTTAGTTAGGTGGTCTAAATAACAACCCCATAATCAAGCCACTGTATCCATGCATTCTTCTTGTTTTTTAAATATTGTAAAATTCCCATAAACAATTTTTTTTTATATGCCATGAAAGACATATGTTGAGTTGTTAAAAATTTTGTTTATTTATTTATATGTTGTTAAATTATGTGGAAATTTTGTGCTAGTTTAGGGACCCAAAATTGGGTACTTACACTTAGGGAGGCATCTGAAGAGAACACTATTAAATATTTTGATGTGTATTTCTATGTATGGAGACCATTTCTAGTAAATAATGAAAATGTGTCATTGTGAAAGATATAAGTGTAAGAAGGATTACTAGAACATTATTTCTCCAAAATATTTTTAAGAGGTAGTTAGCGCTAGATTAAAAATTGTAAGAAATCTAATGGAGTATGGTCCACATATTTTAGTGGTAGCAAGCAACTATTACTTCAAGACTTGTTTCCTTATTTAAGGAAAAAACATATCATGCTATCCTACCTAAATAGTTGTATATAATATATTTTTATTTATTTATTGCATGGATTTTCTAATATTGAGTTAATTTATATCACATCTTATTAGATATATTGACTACATACCATTTAGTATCATATCTCTATATGTTGTCATCTTACTTGTCACCCTTAGAATTGAATAGGGACCCTACATTAACCTACATGAGTGGAAGGATAAGATACACATCTCATATCCATGGATAGACATGTTTTCATGCTTCATCACTCTATATACTTAGCAAGGGGACAATGCATCACTCTCTGATAGTGAGAAAGGAGTGATGAAGTAGGAATCATTTCCTTTTGTCTTTAGGAAACAAGCGATAATGAGTAAAACATCTAGAATACATGATTTCTAAGAAGATCATAAGGATGGTGGATAAGATGACTTAGTGCTAGTCAACCTATTTATGTTTAAGGCTAACCTGTCTTTTCCCTAGGTGTCCATATTAATACTCCCATATGTTTAAGAAGCATATATAACAAGACCTTTCTAGGGGAGATAGGGATAGAAAGAAAGTGCATAGTACCCTTGTCTTGGTGTAATCTCGTAGGAACATCTCTTCCCATTACTATGTTGAGGTAGATAATAGTCAGTGGGCCAAGGAAGAAAATGGTCAATATAGTCAATCTTGAAATTTTCATTATACTACTACTATCAGGTTATGACTTCAACCCATTTTTCATTCACATAGTTTTCCATAATTTTCTACTGCATCCACCCTTAACCCATGTCAAGAAATTTATCTCACTTTCATGTTGAGTTACCTCACTACCTTAACTTTTTCATCAAATAGATTTGATGGTTAAAACCTATCTCATATTCCATTATACCTTGGAGTGCTTGAAAACCATCTTGTTGGAAGAAATTCCTTGAGAATAAAATCTTATAGTGAAACCTTAAACAAAGATATGCCACATGGTTGTGTAGGCTTCATGAGATAGTTCAACACTTATTGAAAAAATTTAAAATTCAATGAGGAGGGTGTTAACCCATGGTAAAACTCATAGCTGTTTGCATGCTAGTAATAATAAAGTTTAGATCATAAATTTGGTTCAAGTATTGATATGTCTTAATATGAGTAATTTTATGAGCATGGAATAAAACATTTCAAGTCTAAGAAGGATCAAAAACATCGAAATTTGGGTGATATGCACATTGTTTGGTTATTAGTATGAACACATGTACATAGTTTATTTTCCATGTTGATGATCATTTATCTGTGTGAAGGCGATTGTTTATTGTAGTGGAAACCAGGAGGTAAGTGTTGCCACACAAGAAATAAAACCGACAGAATGAATGGTTTTCTCAAAAGAACCAACCACAAGAAAGAAAAAATCTAATTAATTCCTTTTAACCAAATTCTTCAAAAGGAAAAAGGAGGCTGCGAAGCAGCAAGTCCCTGCCCGTTACCAGTGGGTGAGGAGAAATCAAGGAAGAGGAACCAGAGACAATGAAGCTAGAATGAACCTGTTTGCCAGTTTGATAAGAGAATGAATAAGCTTGAAAACTCCATTTATCGTGGCCTTGCTCACTTACACTACATGTACTTAGCGTGACTTGGGTCTGTAACTTAGTGACTTGGGTCTGTAACTTAGCTCAGCGTTTCTCACTTGCACCACAAGACCTCGACGTGAGCGAGGGATCTTATTGAATGTCCACGACCAGTCCCAAAAAATATCGACCCTTCCACCAGTTGTGCGATTGATAGTTGAAACACCAAAGACATGGAGCAATAGTGTGCTTTTAATTAAAATAAAATAGTGGAAACTATAAAAGAGGATGTCCTATCTGGACGGTCGAGATAAAACTCTCTTGATCAAAGAAGGAAAGAAAACTAAACAAGATATTAGGTTAGTAAGCCTAAATAAATAAATTCACATAAACATATAAGAAAAATATTACTTATTCAAAAATTTAGTATTAAAGGTTTGACGGCTTAGTGATACCCATCATTGATTATTATACTTGCACATCAATCAACTGTTTTATTGCGACAAGTTTTTTAAATTTATTCAACTTCCCAACTCGAGCAACCACATGGTGATGTTTCTTTGAAAACCATGAAGACACTTGACATTTGTAATCACGTGCTAAAAAATACATGCAAAAAACTCAATTTCAGGAATCTTCAGATTGGAAGGTAATGTGGAATGTAACCAGAAATGTGGAGCTAATAGTTAAATTTAAGGTTACAGATTCAGTTTCAGATCTTGATCTTGAGTTCTAGATGGTGAGAATCAGTTTTAGATCTTCATGTCTGGTTCCAGCTACTAAGAATGCCATTCCATCTTACTATGGTGCGCGCCAGCTGGTGGTGGGGTTAAAACAATGTTCCATGTGTTGTTTCAGTTGTTTCAACTGTTGATTGAGGTTGCTACAGATGTGTTATATCTTGCAATACATAGAAAGTTTTGTGCCCAAAGGAACACTGATCTAAATTATTTAGAGAAAATCATTTGCAAGGCTTCCAACCCGGGACCTGTTGTCGGAGGAGTCCAATAAGGAGGAGGGGAAAACATGTGCATTTTTTCTGAACCGACCAAATGCATAGATGATGGCATTAGGAAGAAAAGAAGAGCTAAATATTTGACTTCAATAGAAAATTCCAAGGTTCGAGCTCTATAAAATCTCATATTTCTTTGACATTTTTTCATAGTTTATCTGTATCATTATATGTACTGACTGAATTAATGTAGGAACTAGAGAAGGTTGTCTACAAGACTTTGCTTGTATCTAACCATTTTTCCATTGCGATGTTGGTAGACGAGTAGTAGTACATGGCCACATATGAAGCGGGCCGAGCGTGGAGGTTTCCGTTGTTGACGAAAGGGATAGGAAATTGTTCTATCGGTGAGAGCATGTGGGGTTGCAATCGTTAAAAATGGTTTAATTGCAGGGAAAGAGAATTGCAGGTGGAATTCTTCTCGAGCCTGCTATTGGATCATGAGGTAAATGGATTGGTTTTTTTTATTAGTAGTATGAAATTATATAAGTTAGGATTATTCGAAAGGGGATCTAATATAAGGTTTTCACTATTTGAAGTTTGATTATAAAATGCCCATTTTTCTTGTTTAATTTCTTTAGATGGTAGCCAATTGAAAATTTCAGTGTTTATTGGTTTGATAGTGAAATTGTGGTTTTCTTATTTCCTTGCTGAATTTAAATTGTTCAAAAGGTAACCAATTTAGAGTTCTCCTGTACACCGATTTGATCAAATCATTCCCAACTGAGAGTTTTAATTTGATCCCTTATTTTGTTTGATAAAATTAGCAATATTGCTACTGGCATTGTGTCCTTTGAATTTAAGGGAAAAAATCAGGACCCAAACATAACTCCATGTTCATTAGGTTCCCTTGTTTTCCCATGGCTTGGGAGTTCTGCACCGTGCCCTTCAGGAAACTCTTCGCTTGAAAATCATTTGCTCCACTGTTTTCAGTTGCACCTATTTCCAAAAGGCGATACAAAAATGTTTCTTCTGGATGACATGAAGCAATACTCTCTGGAAAACAAATTAAGAATAAATTAGATAAGTCATATACCTTTAAAAGTTATAAGTACTTGGAAACACCTTAAAAGTTATAATTATCATATAAGTCAGTGTGAAGTATTAATTATTGTTACATGTTGAATATCACCTTTTGAAGGCCGATGATTATCTAAAACCTGAACTCCACTTGTCTTCCCACTAGCACGTATTACTAAAATTCCCAAATCCTCTACCAACTGTTATCAAAACTCATCAGAATAATTAGCAAATAATGGAAGAATTAAAAGAAAAAACAAAACAAAACAAAAATCCATACAGAAAACTTAAAACATGCCTGATTCCAAGCACTATTTACTGTGATCAATATGTCATCGTAGGCGGTCTGTTTTCTTTTGAGTTGATTAAATTTGCCTTCAAGAACGTGGATTTAATTTTTCTGGGTATCTAACTGTTGCATGAATTTTTTATTCTGATACTGCAGAACTGCTGCATCAACCTGTTAACATTTGAGTAAGAATTAGTAATCCCTTGTTCAATATAAATTCAAAAAGCTTAGATTTCTGGACTTCAAAAGAATGTTTCCTGGTACCGAGAGGTAGGACATGACAAAGATAGACAATAACAAAACTTAATTTACTTAGAAGCCCAGTTACAAACTGGAACACAACTAGATTTTGCTGAGAGATGATCCACGGAAAAAGAAAGGGTATGATTGACCAAGCTAAAAATGAAACAACTTTCCTAACACTTGTAATCAACCATTGTTTGGTCTATGTACTCAGCACTAAATTCAGTAATAGCTATTGTTTTGTATATATAACTAGAATTCGTGAGAAAGAACTACTGAAATTTATTTTTACAAGGTAGTATGCAGGAAGTGCCCCGAACAGTAGTATCATTATCTAGGCTATTTTTAATTTAACCCCAAGCAGGAAGCCAAACCCAGATTGTGCTTTCTTGTGATAAAGGGCAAGGGGTCAGGGACAATAATGATAGTGCGATGTCAAGCGTATCTGTATGAATGCCATTAGTGGTATAAGTGCTATTGTATCGTGAAGCATCATAACTGTTTGGTGGTGTCTCGCCGCATGGTCTAGCCAACATCATCCCACCCGCCATCTCTCTTTGTTTCTTATCCCAGTCGGTTTGGATTCTCTAAGTGGCCACCATCCCTATTCGTAAAGCCCCCAAAGCCAGCAAGCAGTGTAAATTTCTTTCATTGTCTCTAGTTTGTAAGAATAGAGAGATACAAAGAGATACTTGTCTGAAGAGATCAGATCCCAAGTCTTTGAACGGTTACAATTTATGGCACCTATTATATGTAAACAAAAGAGTAGTGGTAGACGACATATGGAAATTGTTGTGTCACCTGTTAATTGTTATGTCACCTGTTATAGGCGTAGATATGACAATTGTTACCGTGAATGTCACCTATTAGAACCGCTGGATAATGGTTTTGAGAGCCATAGTTTTCCAACATAAAAATTTTAGCATTTAATGTTCATAATTAATGTTAGCATTAGTTCTTATCAATCTGAAAATTTGGTGGTATTCCCATACTTATCCTAAGTTCGGCCTCATACTTGCCTCGGTATGAGGCCAAATAAGATGAAAATTGCACTGATTGGTTAATAAAAAAAATTTGTATACTTCATTGGTCCAGCAAATGTGGTGGGGACATAGTAGGTAAAAAAACATAGTTCATAAGTTTTAAATTATATTGATTTATGTGCCAGCTTTTTAAAGTATATCGATTTCGATTACTATAGTCTCTGCCATGCCGCAGGCGGCAGGGACTAATAAGACCTAATCACATAGTTTCGAAGAAGGATATGGAAGGTTTCCTGAGGACAAATAACATCATAAGATGGGTGGAAAAATAAATCATCTAAATTACCATTATTTCACATCCTTTTGCCAACATTTTCCTTGACTTTTAATCATTTTGCTTCTCCATAACCTTGAATTAAGACCATCTTTTTTATATCTAGGATTAAGATCCATATTTTTTGATGCATTTATTGTAATAATTTAATTGATTTTGTGATTAAATACTAGGAAAAGAACATGTTTTTACCTTTCCTTGAAATTTGGGTGAGTTTCGTGATTATTACAAGTACATTTGAAGGTTCCAGAAAATCACCTAGCTCCAAATTTGACTTTCCTATTCAACCATTGAAAACTTTTCATTGATTTGGGATCATTAACAAATTATTTTTTATACGAGTCTTGGAGATTAATTATCAAATATATTGGATATTTAAAAGAATATAATTAGAGATATTTACTTGCTAATTATTATAAAATGGTTATAGCCACATATGAAACTTGTGGATCTAGGATAGATTTGTGGATATTTATTATTGGTTTCCTTATGTTTTGTATAAATAAGGATTCCTTCTCCATTCCAAAGAATATTAATCTTATATATATATATATATATATATATATATATATATATATATATATATAAGAAAAACTACGTGAAAAGAAATATGAGAAGTTTTATTCTATTTCAACATTATATGTATATATAATGTTGAAATAGAATAAAACTTCTCATATTTCTTTTCACGTAGTTTTTCATTCTCTAGTTTTATAAATAACATGTTTTGATTGAAGTTAATGATGTTATAGTTTAAGTTTTCTACCATAGATTCTTGGGAGATGGATATCACTCCATGAGAACATGGTGATATTTCTTCCATGCAATTTTATTTAATAGTTAGTATTTTGTTGTTGCAAGTGTGTTGTTTTCCCTTTCCTAGATTTTTATTTACTTTTTATATGCAAGATTCTAACTATAGAGTTATTTGTTATTCATCTGGTTATTCGATCAACGAGATATTGAAGAAAGTTCTTCTTATTTCTCACTAGGGATTTCTAACTCCTAAGCTAGAATCTATTCTCTTATAGAGGTGAAAAAGGTTACTGCTTCTTTGGAGATCTAGGATCTTCCTCTTCTAAGTGTGCCTCAGTAGATGAAGTTGGAGAGTCTCCTGGTTGGATTTCTGACCTTAAGACTTCAATAAGTCTATTTGTTGTTGTGAAAAATGGAATATGAGTTTGAGATGGTGGTATGGCACTTAGTAGTCTTGGTGGAGTGAGTGGTGTTGCTGGAATCAAACTTCTACCTCTACATATAAATCTACCCCTAGAGTCTCTTTCTCTATGCATATCAATTTATTTTTAGATGTAAGAAATAAGGTTTCCTAATTACACTTCCTCGGAAACGATGCCAAATGGTTTAGTCAATTTAATGTCTTAAATTGCTATCATAAATTATCGACCGAGGTTAGTAATTTGATGAAGTGTGATGCACTATATATGCTTAGATGCCCTTATTTCTTGCTTCGTTGTGTAGTTTTATATATTTTTTTTGGATGTTTGTATTTTATGTCTAATGTTGAAAAATAAAATCTGATCTAAGGAATGAGATCTAAGCTTTTAAATAAAATCTTAAGTGCTAAGAAACAACTGAATCTAAAAGAAATTTAATGATGAAAAACTTAATCTTAAGAAGGAAGAAAATGAAATGTTATTTTTACTCTAAGAAAATAAATTAATTTAGAAATTACTTTTAATAAAATGAATGAATTATAAAATCTAAAAGAAGGAAGAAAAGGAAATGTTAATTAACTAATCTATTTTTCATAAAAATAAATCAATCTTTGAGTGATTAAATCTGAGCTATGTTAGGCTATTATATGCTGGAAAAATATCTATGAAAAACATTTAATTGAACTTATTCTTCATTTAAACAAAGAATCATTCTAAATTTTATTGAATTCTATTGATTTCTAAATTATGATCTAATCTATCAACATAACAAAAATAAAACCATATTCTACCATATCAATTGAAAACACTAATTGTATGAAAACATAACCTCTGATCTAGTCTTAAATCTATCCAAGAATGTTCAAAATAAAATCCTACTCTAATTTTGTTCTACATTCCATGGAAACGAAAGCATCAAATGTATCACTACGAAATTGAACTGACTGTGCTAATTGAATTCAAATTTAAGTAAGTCAAGAAAAGAATGACAAAGTATCTATTGCACAAAAAGAAACTTATAATCTAAATCCTATGATTGTTGTGTAATCAAATGATAAAATTATTTCAATTAAATGTTGATAGAGTCACAATAATGAAACAATTCAGGAGTCCATAAGATATAACAATCCATCGTGCGTAAATGTAAACAACTGATTCAAAAAACATTTGGAAAATAATTGAAATTGAATTAAACTGTGGAATGACGAGAAATTAAACTATGAAATGAATATAAAAACCTCTTTTCTGTGTAGGGGCCCTCTGCAACAGAATGAGTGTAAATCTACTTAGGCTATATGTGCATCAATGGTCTGGAACTAGTCTTCTTCATTAACAAAACAAAGTTTTAAAATGTATCACAATATTATCACAAAATCAAGCTTATTCTAAGTTTCGACAGACCAATATTTATACAAAGTTTTGAATTAACTGTCTAAGATAATTTCGCTTATGGAAAGTAAAGTAAAGTTAAGACTAGAAATCTAATCAAAATAAAATTATTCATGGCTCTTTATCGATTTGCTACATAGGAGAAAATCGAGAATCTTCGTCCACTGATCTCATCCCTTATCTTGACTAATATTTCACCATGAGTGTAGGCATAATTCTTCTCAAATTTGAATAGGTAAGCAGGATATGATGCATATATGGACCATTTCAAAGCTACCCATATAACTCGCTTCTTCATTTTCTTCTCGAAAACTATCAAACAATAACGGTGGCTGCAGAAACAAAGGTTAGCTATAGAGTTGCACGAATTCTGTAGCTAATTACAAAAATTCATATAAATAATAAGAAACATTATAATATAAAATAGAGATCATCTAAATTAATTCTCAGGTGTAAAATATGTCAGTTATCACTGATTGATTTTATGGATTTTGTGAAAAGGAAGATAAGATGGTGAGAAAAATATGTCAAAATAGGAACAGTCTTGAGGTTCAACACTACTCTTACCCCAAATTCCATTATCACAACTTCACTTTAACGATCTACATCTCCTAATCTATCTCATGCAACACATTAGCATAAAACATACCAAATCATCATGATGATCTAATTGCATACAATGAACTTATGCTCAACAACCATAATCAAAACAATGCAAAATTGACCATATGCACCTACTTAACATGTATAACCAATCATGAATGGCTAATGCATGTTCAACATATGAAACCACACGATAAAGCATACATGGATAACATTGAAGTGTGACCAATATGTAATCCTAGCATAAGAAAGCAATGCATGTAAAATATGTAACAATATGTAAGAAAGCGTGGACAAACAATACACAAGCATGAGCAACACATAACCAGTCATACACTCATGACAACATGTTGACAAGAACACCATCATCACTTCCATGGAGACATCATTTCCACCATGGCCAACACAACACAGATGAAACAAGAACATATAACATAGGTATGAGAAAAACATATGCAACTGATAGAAAAACATGACCAACACACCAACCATCCAATCCATGGGTTGAACCATGCTCTCATACCAATCTGTAACACCCTCTCCCCATATCTACCGAATTAACTGACCAACCAAGGTAAAAATGCAATGAGAGGTTACTATAATGAAATTCAACCTCCTAGGTGACCTTGAGGAATTGGAATGATGGAAACAAAACATACATAACTTGTACAACAACAACAATACCCCCAGGAGGTAACCCAACCATTCATGCCTCTTACCCCTGGGTCAGACTGGAATTTTGACCTCTTTGAGCCATAGAAGTAGGCAGAAGCTTGCAAGCCAGCATCCAAGAGGCTATAGATGGAGGCATGACATTCCATTCTAGTGTCCAAGGACCCATTTTCTTAGTTCTGTGCTAACGTCCACAGGATTTGAGCCACCTTTTTAGGCCCACAACCTAGTGTTATGCCCATAACTTCATGAAAGGTTCAGAGATGATTATTAACAATGGGACAACGATACAAAAGAAATCACATAAATAAGAACTCTTCTGGACCCCTCTTAGCCATGACGAACATTTTTTTAAACATGTAACAAACATTGAAACTACAGTTGTAAACAACAGATTTTCACATAGGGGTCTCATACTTATCTGAGAATTGCTAAGAAAAATTGCTCCCTTACATCATTAGATACAATACAATATTTTTGACCATAGATACATTGTGCATTCATTTACAAATAAAAATATGAAGAGGGCCATACATCACCACTGTAAAAATACATGCTTCTAACCAGCATCATAACAACATAAATATCATGGATACAACAACAATAAAATACACATATTTAAACTAGTATATTTATACATCAAGTACGAAAGGAATGAGCTTCTCATTAACGAATATAAAAACCAACCAGAGATGGGACTTCCACGTTCCACTTGACCATATATTGGCTGATCCAAATCTCTCTTCAACCAATCACCCTCGTGCCATATTCCAAAAATAAATGTGAGACTCATAACCAAAAAAAAGGAACCAAACAAGCACGATTGATACTAGATTTCTCCACCTACACCGTGAGGAATTTTACTTCCTCCTAGTCTCTCAGGCTTTACAGTAATCCACAATCAGAACCAGGGATCACTATGCCCTACACCAAGACCCATTCTCTAGACTTTATCGTACATCCCATCTCGAGACTACTAGGCAAAATGGAGAGAAATCCACTTCTTGATTTACCGTATATCCCATCATTCACTAGCAAGGAATCCTAGGCCCACCGAGGCAAATAATTTGGCTTTACAACAACACACAGTCTTGTTCATGGGTTACTAGGACAATGGATTTACTGTGATACACTGTCTAGTTCAGGGACCACTAGGTCATGTGTTTGTCATTTTGGAGATCCACTCCACTCATATTTGAATCCATCCGAAAATCTAGCTCAACCAAAGTATGATAAACCCATCTCACCAAATTTATACAGAAATTGAAAGGTTATGCTAAAAAACACTGTCACACCTGGAAAAACCCATGCCATGACAGAAAAGAACTACATGTAATACCATGCATGCCAGATATATCAAGGAAAACACACATGCAAATTGATACCTGCCAAGAATCCCACTGTAGCTGCTTGATTCATGTTCCTCCTTTCTTACTTCCTCCTTCTTCCCGTTTTCTTGAATTTCTTGGTCCAATGCCAAATTTCTCCAAGAAAATCCAAGTGTCCAAGGGTATGAGAGAGAGAATAGAAAGAGAGCCATAAGTGTGAGCAAAATCTTACCAAAAGATCCTCATAAGCCTTTTTATCAATGAGACCTTTGTTATCTTCATTTTACACCTTCAGTTTCCTCTTCACATGCAACCTATGACCTTTCACCTTACTTTTCTCCTATTTTCCATTATTTTCATAAATAAGTGTGCTAAAAATACTTTTTGTCTCTTTAATGCCTTAGTCGTTGCCTTTGCTAATTTCCTTTAGCCATAATAACTGAAATGAACACCCACTGGGATGTGTTTTCCCAACATTCAGCTTGGAATAAGTGCCTCATCAACCGTAGCTATTATTTTTAACGTTTATTATATGGAATTTTCACTAGGGTTGTTACAAGGAGTTTCACACACTTAGAAATGAAATTTTCATTAATATTGAGATTTGATGTGTGTATTGTTTTTCATAAATATTAATAGTTGGTGTGTGTACTATTATGAAACTCGATGACATAGATTATTATTTTTTTAATTTTTAATTTTCATTAATTTTCATATATAATGAAAATTTCATGAAAATTGATATTTAATGTGTATATTGTTTTTCATAAATATTGAGATTTGATGTGTACTATTATAACACTTAGTGGCATATATACTTTTTTTATGATTTGTAAAATAAATTTTATTTCTAACAAATCCTATTTATAACCCCATCTAATTTCAAACTTTTCAAAAATTATTTTTAATTTTCAAAATTTGAGTTTAACAGTTATATTTTCAAAATTTTAATAAACTTTATAAAATATTTTTTAAAGTTTTCAAAACTAATTAAAAGTCAACCATTTTAACAATAAAATTATTACAATATAACATACCTATCAATAATTATAAAAATATAAATACACTCTCCCTTACATTACACCAAAATATCTATTTACTATGGCCAATATTCAATATTTACTATGGCCAATATTCAATATTCAGAGTGTTGCTGAGCAACATTTAATAGTACACAAACCATCAACTTTGAAAATATATCAAATTTGATATCTTGTATACCACTTACAATAACATTAAATATTAAATTGAAAAATGGTAGATGACCATCAAGTTTGAAACCATTTCAAATATGATATCTTGTATACCATGTACAATAATATTAAATGGTGACTAACGGGATGATAAGACTCCCACCCTATTTAGGGCGTCCAAGCACATGGACCCTCGGGTGACGGGTATCTACTACCACTCAATGTTGAACCCCAAGTATGGTTGGAATTTGACAGGAATTTTGTTGGTCATAATACATTTTGATAGTAAAATACTTTTAAAACTTTTACATTGCCTTTTTTTTACCATGGACTTTTTTTTTAAGTGTTTTGAAGTGTGTACAAGGTATTTCTGACGGTTTAGTTTTTACAAAAACGGCATTAATACATGGCACCGCTGGGCCAAGGAATGTCACAGTGGCACCAACTCACAATTCCTCACCACTCTTTTGTCTTTTATCACAAAGAAGCGTGTTTATCACTTTCACACAATTGGGTTTTACATCAATGCTAGGTGAAAGTGTTCTATAAATGTTTTCTAGTTTTGGTTGAAGGCTTGGGCAGTGATATTGAGTATGAATATTGTCGTATATTTTAAATCAATGTGTTCTAATAATTGGTTGGAAAATTAGGTATGATTTTTTTATTTTTTTTATTTCAAATATAAATCCACAATATTAAGGTCAACCGATAAAAAAAATAAATAGAAAAGGTTCAAGTAAATGGTAATTTGAAGTATTACTTAATATAATAATATTCTTTTCTCTAATCGGGGTATTCCAGGATCGCTGTCACCGGCCAGTCTGTAAGACAAGTGGCGGTATCATACCATGCAATCATTGTGTAAGCATTAAGTATGATAGCCAAATCATCTATCAACTGAATGTGGAGGTATGTGGAGGATATGGAGATGATCACACAATTAGTAAGACAACATGTGTTTTCAGAAGCATGGTGTAAAAGGCAGTACAGGGTTTGCTTCAAAAGACATAGTTCGGCTTGCCAAACAACATTCCCCTCTGGTAGAAACGGTGAATCGCGACGACGTGTGGAGGCTGGAGCAACCATAGTTCACAAGATTTATGCTCTAGTTCAGGGGTATGTTCTTCATATCAACCTCATGTTATTAGTCGTCAATAATGATATGCAATAGGATAGTGCAGTGTCTGCAAGTTTAGGAATGCTCTTAACCGTATGATGCTCTGCGATCATACCACCGGAGGCTATTAAGCCTTGTTTTCGCGACCCATTTAAACATGGGAAAGTTAATCAAATTTCATTGTTTTCTGTGAAGAGCTATTACTGTCTATTAGAGAGACGTCATTTCGCTTTTGTAGGTTTTTGTTTGTCAAATTTGGGAACTAGAAGTGGGAGAAAGGGGAACCAATCTTGTATGTGGGCTTCTGAGTTGGGGCAAATGAATTTCTGTAATTTCAATTATGTCGATTTTCATAGCAATAGGCAGGGCATATGCTTCTAATTGATCTTTTACATGCTCTTTCTTCTTGCCTTATCATGAATTCTTGTAACTCTAGGAGGCAGGGTATTCTGATGCAAATTTGTCTCGGTTTTATAGTGTTATTCTACCATGGTTTTAAGCTGCAATTCTGTCATTCTCATAGTTTTGGTTCTGGTTTTCACTTTTGCCCGAGTAATTTAGAAAGGCAGGGTACTCTGTTGCAAATTAGTCAGTTACATGTTCAATGTTTTGGTTTTAACTGTAATTCCTGTAATTACGAAAATCCAAATGGTGTAGGGAGGGTAGTTAAAGTTATGACAGTGAGTCATTACTGGGTCTGTCTATATTTCCAATTTAAATCCTGTGGTGGAAAAATTTTTGGACTACGGCATAATTTCAGTCAAGAGGAGAAACACGAGATTCGACAAAATTTTGGTCACAAGATAGGAAGATTAGCTGTTACACCTTTGCTCTTCCGTTATACATGATCACATATTTTTTATATAGATTTAATTCAAAAAATTACACAGCACAAAACAATGGTTAAGAGGCAGACGAGACAGAGTGTGGCTCAAAATCAAGATAAAGGGAAACAAAAGATGGTTAAACCTGAAGCTGAGAACAAAAAGCGAGGTAGGAAGAAAAAGCAAGAGGTTTTAGAGAATCTATTGGCAATTTATTCCCTTGGAAATCCACCTCAAGTCAAGAAGGTAATTCATGGTTAGGAAAGAGAAAGTCAAAGTAATGAGGAAGATAATGAAGCAAAAGCAGAAATTATGGACTTTATCACTGATCCTGGCAACACCAGAGGTCATCTTTCATTGTTCAATCAAACAGTACATACTTACTGGATCATGAAGTGTGTTTTGGCCAAGGCTATGCAAAGTCTTTATCCAAGAAACGAGACTCAAGAACCAACATTGATGGTGTTGATCATGTTAGCATTCTATTATAAATTTGGATAGGCAACCTCGCCTAAACCCCTCAAGCTCCCTCGTTTTGTCCACAAAGATCCCTTTTTCACCTATCGTTTCCATTCGTTAATCTCAAAACTGCATAAAAAGGCCCAAAAAACCCACATTTGATGATATATACAGCCTGGCACCTTTCGGCCCTAGCCCCTCAGTATTTCTCCTCATATGGTCTGAGCGCTAGACCAAGAGCTAGCCCGGAGGGCACCTATCACAGAGATATATCGGGCTCCTTCATGACCGTCGATCTATACAGATCTGACGGTGTTCGCAAGGCTTCTTCGCGCCTGTGGCCCACCCGTTTACTGCTCCAATCATCTGTCAGCCGTCCGATCAGATCGCAAATCAATGGTTCACGATGCATCTGCTCCGGTGGTCCCCACGCCGTGCTTTGTGCAGAAACCACTCGGTTTTTATCGCACCTCCTTTGGGTAGCAGGCGGTATTTTTATTTTCGTAATGATTCCATACGACATGCGATGCATGGCGGCAACACTATTTGAAAACCGCTAGCTCATCGCACGTTATTGTTTGGAATAGGACGCCCAACGATATCGCTGTCAGCCATCTGATCTTAAGCTCTTCATCCAATGGCTATCGCGCTTTGAAGCCGCATGGGATTTAACGCAAGGAAATCGTACCCCAGGCCCACTGTCCATCGCCCCCGACGCTCTTTCAACCGTCGATCTCCTCCTGAGATCGAACGATCAAGATTTGATCACATGTCTGTCACTAACCTCGTACCACCACGTCATCCTTTCCACATAGTCTTTCGTACGTCCACCCATCACCGTTCCACGTGTTTGTCATATTTCTCCTCTGTCATTTATACATTGCATCCATTTATCAAATCGTAATGTTTTACGTTAAAAACGTTTTCTCTGCATTTTTCGTTGCCACCTTGCATTATTCAACCATTCTGCCAGTCTGCACGACCATTTTCATTAACCTCGCCACATCCTCCATACTCATAGCTTTGATTTCTTACCATGTTTTCGGGTTTTGCAGGGTTGTCTGGTGATGAAAACTGCTATGATTCACAGCCTCCATTATAGAAGCAGAAATCACAAAAAGGACCATTTTGCAGAGGCAAAATTTATGAAGAAAGTCCCTGGAAGGCAAATCGATAAGACTTCCATTAAAGAAGTGGGGTTAAAATCTGTCAAACCCTATAGGGACATTCAAGGCACCGACTTCGCAGATGAAGATATTAATGGAGCAACAGAGAAAGATCAGTGGATGATTAAAGAATTCAACGATCAGCATCGAAGGTTTCAGGCCTTAATTCAAGGTTAAAAGATAGAGAGTACCATGCACAGGAAACAATACCCTCCAGGTTTCATTTCAGCAGGATTTTCTTTCAGGAAAGGACAGAATGTTCATATGGTTTTATGTCTATATCGTGTTCCTGAAGAGGCTTTCACCCAGTGCATTTATTTCAGAAAGCAAGCTACTGAGAATGTACAGCACCACAAAGTCATCAAGCAGTATGGGCGTGCACGTCTCCTCCATTTCGTTTTTATGATACAATTAAATGTTCATCACCCACTTCATTTATTAAGTTTTCTCTTTCTCTATAAAACCCAGGAAGAACAAATTATTGAGGGTTCCAGAATTTATCAGAAAACTATGCAGTGAAAGGATTTTTGTATACATTTTGTAAAGCTCTTGTATGAAGGCTCAGAGCCCATAGGGTCTCAGTGAGGAGGAGTTCTATCTGTTAAAGAGGATTCTGGTCTTTGGTATTTCACAGTGTGTAACCTTTTCTCTTATGTGTTATATTAGTAGATCATTTCATTTCATCTATCTTTCTTGTATCATGTTTTGGAATGCGAGTGGCTCACTGATTTGTGGTATGGATTCATCCTAGTTGAAGCCCATGCTCGAATCAGTCAAGCGCTTTAAATATGGCTCATGTGTGATATTCTGTTCCATTACTCATCTAAATCGTATTTCTGCTATATTAGTTGCTTTGGGAGGGTGTTTTTAAAATTTTATTATCATGTATGGATTCTTAGATTGGTAAACCCATGCATGGTGGTATTGTGTATCTGGATATCAGCTCAATGTTGACTAATATCCTCTCAACATTTCTTTCATTACATACACCTTCTGATTATTGATATCTGTGACATATTACTTGAATTGGCCCGCTTTGCAGTAAACTGTCTCTGAATTGTCTGTTGCTTTCATATTAGATTTATGCACTTTGCCTCTGCAGTATCCCTTTCTCTGTGTCAGTTTCTGAGGGTCTTGGTCCGATTCAAGTTTATTTCCCTGTTTACAAGAGATATCATGTGAGCTAAAGCTGACAACTTCATACATTATATTATACGCTCCTTGCTAATGCTAAGATGTCCTAGGCACTGGTCTATCACAACTCTAGGCTGTCTCTAGGAGTGACATCTTTTTGGCACCGTTTTCGGGGACCGAAGTTAAAAAAAATAGAATCCCCGGGCCTCGACAAAACCTAATTCACTCTTCAAGTAGGTGAGCATGGAGAGTTGAGAGTTGTAGACCCCTCACCTTGGCGACTCCACATTTGTTCATTTGATAAATCTATTTGCAGTCCTGGCTCCTCGTAAGCCACATCTGAGGTCAGATACGTCTAAGCCAAAGACACCTTCAGTGTCTAACCCTGAAAAGATCGTACATAGAAGAAATTGGAGGGAAATAAAATCAGTCCATCCTGATATTCCCGAATTCTCTCAAGAAGACTTTTCGTCCTCCTCCTCTCAAGATTCTCAATTGCAAATTCCCGACCCCACTGTTGGAGATACCAATTACTATTCAGATAGTCCACCCCAAGGAGGTGTCCAATTTAAAGACAGTCTTCATCCTACTCCTAAGGTTGAAGAGGTCAAGGAAGTCATTGAAGTATCTGCTGTTAACAGATCATTATTCCCCTCAACACCTCAAGCTGCAGTTGAGTATATTCCTATTATTATTCATACTCCACTTCCACCTCCTCCTCCACTTCTTACTCATCAAATTATTGCACTACCTCCACCCCCTCCAATGGCAAATGTTCCAGGCTTCTTGCTAAATAAATATGCTCCTCTGGCATTACCTCAAGTGTTGAATGATATGCCCCAAGATTATCTGAAGATCTTGCCCAGATTCAATGGGGAAAATGAGATTGATGCTCAAAAACATCTTGAGACTTTCTACTCTTTTGCAGAGAACTTTAATGTTGAACACTTAGATGTGGTCTTAAGGCTTTTTGTCTAGTCTCTTGATGGTGAAGCTCGAAAATGGTTTAAGACATTGGCAGGTCATTCTATTACCACTCGGGATAATACGGAAGATACTTTTCTCAGAAAATGGGGGGAGAAGAAAGATCATGAACAATGTCTTACTGAGTTTAATACACTCAAGAAAAGACATAATGAAGGGGTATCGGAATTTATCAAGAGATTTAATAAATTGTATCTGAGTCTCCGTGCTGATATGAAACCTCATCAAACTACTACTAAAGTTGTTTTTGTAGCAGCCTTTGATTCAGAATTTGGTTTCTCTCTCAGAGAAAGAAAGCCTGCTACTCTGGATGATGCTCAGTCAGATGCACTAGATTTAGAAGCAAACTTTGCCTCCACTGGTAAATCAAAAGGAAGATCTAAACAAGATACTAGAAGAAGAGGTAAAGAGGAGGTGTCTACCTCCAACCAAGACAGAGACTCAACAAATGATAGAATCGAAGAGATGAACAAAATGATTAAGAACCTTTCTGGTAAACTGGTCAAGCTTGAGTTGGAGGCCAAGAATTCAGCCCCCAAGAATTTCCACAATGCTCAAAATAGAGGTTACAATCCTTAGTACAGGAAACCACCCCTGCAAATATTGCCAAAGGAAACAAAAGAACAACAAGATCAAGTACCACACCCATTGTACTTAGAAGGTCCAGTAGATGATTCTACTGAAGACGCTGCCTATGGACTCGAGGATGCAAATCTTCCCTTTTCAAATAGTGATGGAGAAGAATACCCTCTGCAAGGAGATGATGGAGCTGAGTGCCCATTACAAGAAGAAGAAAAGACCAGAGGCACATAAGAAGAAGAAATTGATCATTGTTGTAAACAATTTACTGATTTCATGCAAGCACATTTCAATAGAAGATATGATCTCAGATATTCTAGGAAGAGGACTCGTACTCAAGAGCAAGAAGAGGAGCCTCCCCAGAAGGAAGCACCTGCTCAGAAGGAATCAACAGTACAGAAAGCCACAGACAAAGGTAAGGGCTCTCTAAAAAAACCTTTGCAGTCTAATGATCAAATCCCTTCCTCTTCAAAAGCAGTTAGTCCCTCTAATACCAAGTCTGTGTCAAAAGAAATCAAACCCCTAGCTAAAAATAAAGTCAAAAGAAGTTGTAATAGAAAATTCTTCTCCTATTTTTAGTCTGCAAAAGGAACTTGAAAAAGTAAAAATTCCAGTCCCCTTGGCTAAAATATTAAAGAAACCTGCATATCAATTCCCAAGTCACCTCATTCATGCTCCCCCCAGAAGCAACACTCACTTCAGATAGCCTCAACCTTCAAGAAGAAAGACCCATGGTTGTTTTTGGTCCACATGTTGAGGAATTGGATGCTTCTACTCCTCCCTTTTATGTGTCTCTACTGATGCATGACCTGCTATTACATAGTTGTCTGTTAGATTCTGGATCTTCCCATAATCTTATATCTCTGTCAGTCATGGAACAACTAGGATTACAAATCACCCGGCCCTACAAGGACCTCTATTCATTTGACTCCAAAAGAGTTAAATGCTTGAGGATGATCAAGGATTTGGTGGTCAATTTGGCCCAAATCCCAGCTAAAAGTGTGGTAATGGACATCGTGGTGGCTGACATCCCAGCTCGTTTTGGTATGTTGTTGTCAAGGTCCTTGGGAACAAAAATCGGTGGATCACTCAAGATGGATTTAACATATGCCACTATCCCAGTTTTTGGTGGCCAAGAGAGGAGGTTGTACAGGGAGACTAGATTTGTCAAGATGGTGACTAAGGCTGGCAACTCAATAGATTCACCAGTCTACAATAAGGAAGGAGATTTTTCATGCTTGATGCTGGAAGAAGATCAAGATTATGCTCATGAACCATCCTTCTGTCAGATCAGGACTGAACAGCTCGCAGAGAGCCATGAAGCAGGGCTCTGGACACTTCATTTTGATGGAGAAAATTCAAAAGAAGGTAATGGAGCTGGAATATTATTGATTTCTCCTACAGGAAGGTGGGTTCCCCTGTCCTTCAAGCTAGAATATGAAGCCACTAATAATGTGGCTGAATATGAAGCACTTCTGTTAGGATTGCAAACAAACAGGAATATGAACATACAAAGCTTAAAAGTTATGGGAGATTCAGAACTAGTGGTCAGACAAGTCAGGAATCAATGTCAAACCAAACATCCTAGGCTAAGGGCTTATAGGAATGAAGTTTGGGACATGGTAGAAAATTTCTTCTCAGCATTCGATATCCATTTCATGCCCCAAGAATAGAATAGGATGGTTGATTCCCTTGCTGTAGCTGCTAGTACATTTAGACCACCTCAGAACCCTCTTTTAAGATATGAAGTTGAGGTGCGTTATCGTCCTTCAATCCCAGATAACATCAAATGCTGGCAGGTATTTGAAGATGAAGAACAGATGAAGAGATTCCTGGAAACAGTGGGAGAATTCTCCAATATGGAGATTGATGCTGATGAAGAAGAGGTAGAGTCTGAAGATACTTCGGAAAGGAATTGGGAGGAGAAAGTGGCAGGTAATAAGGTGTTGCAGTTCAAGGGAAACATTATACCTAGAGGGCTGGTGCCTCTAGAAAGATTATTTGACAAGAATGATGTCCCACTGCAGCCAAGCAAAGTGGTAGAAGAGAATCAGGTAGAAGACCTGAATTTGGGTACTGAGGCTGACCCCAAAATTGTAAAAATGTCCAGGAAGATCCCTGGAGAATATAAAAAGCTATATCAGAAATTATTTCAGTCTTACAAAGATGTGTTTGCATGGTCCTATCAGGACTTGAAAACCTTTGATATCAGTATTATGCAGCACAAAATTCCACTGAGGGGAGATGCAAAGCCCCATAAGCAGAAGCTCAAACAAATCAATCCCCTGCTGCTGCCTTCTATTGAGAAGGAAATCAAGAAGCTGTTAAAAGCCAAAATAATTGTACCACTAAGGTACTCTGAATGGGTGGCAAACCTTGTCCCTGTACGAAAGAAGAATGGAGAAATAAGGATGTGTGCGGATTTTAGAAATTTAAACACAACATCCTTAAAGGATAATTATCCACTACCTAAGATGGATCACATCCTGCAGAAAGTGGTTGGAGCTTCTAGGATGTCAATGATGGATGGATTCTCTGGTTATAACCAAGTGGCTATACTTCCAGAGGATCAAAAGAAGACTACTTTCACCACACCATGGGGGACATTTATGTATGCCAGGATGCCTTTTGGATTGATTAATGCAGGGGCCACTTTTCAGAGGGAAATGGACATTACTTTTGTGGGGGAGCAGGATAAATTCCTAGTTGTCTACCTCGATGATATCACTGTATTTTCAAAGAATGATACTGAGCACATTGAGAATCTGCGTAGAACTTTTGAGAAACGCAGAAGGTATGGTCTTTCCCTTAATCCTCAAAAGTATTTATTTGCTTTAGAAGAGGGTAAACTTTTGGGACACATTGTAACTAAAGACGGGGTGAAGATAGATCCTAAGAGGGTAAGGGTTATAAATGGTATTGCTTTTCCCAGAAATAAGAAAGAGGTACAGGTATTCCTAGGGCGCATCAATTTCCTAAGAAGTTTTATTCCTAATTATGCTGAAATAGTTAGGCATATAACTGACATGTTGAAGAAAGATAATGAAGTTAAATGGTCCCATGAATCACGAGAGGCATTTTCCAGAATAAAAATTTCTTTTGCAGAAGCCCCTGTGCTAGCTGGGCCAGATTATGATAAACCTTTCATGATCTTTTCTTTTGCATCACCTCATACAATAGCAGGAGTTTTATTGCAGAAAAATGAGGAGGGGTATGAATAGCCCATAAATTTTTTCAGTCAGGTGCTCCGAGATGCAGAATTAAAGTACAAAATATTGGAAAAGAAAGCATACACCCTAGTAAAATCCCTCAAAGCATTCCGCGTATATATCTTACAGTCACATATCATTGCATTTGTGCCTGCATCCGCTGTAAAAGATATTCTCATCTAGGGGGATAGTGAAGGAAAAAGGGGAAGGTGGATTGCCAAAATACAGGAGTATGATCTAGACATTCGTCCTACCAAGCTGATCAAAGGACAGGGGCTTGCTAAAATGCTATCTGAATCAAACTATCAAACTCTGGGCATAAATTTTTCCATTATAGCAAGTGAGGTATCTGAGGATAAAGAAGAGCGACATGAAATTGGAGTAGCTACTCCAGAAATACATGCAAAGTACCTCACCAGTCCATGGTACCAAGAAATAGTGGAATATCTCCTCACACTTAGCTGCCCTCCCAGCTGTGATAAAGCTAACTATAGAACGCTAAGATTGAAATCACAGAATTACATAGTCGCCAATGGCCGGCTATACTAGCGAGATCCCTCGGGTATCCTACTTCTGTGTCTCACAGAAAATGAGGTAGGGATTTTTATAGCTGAATTTCATGAAGGGATCTATGGGGGTGACTACAACTGGAGGGCCACTTCTCATAAAATCCTGAAGGTTGGTTTCTATTGGCCCAAGATGTTTGGATATGTCTTTGCCTAGGTTAGAGCATGTGAGAAATGTCAAAAATTTGCTGAAAGGCAGAAGTTGGCACCCCTGCCCATGATTCCTATGCATGTGGATGAACCATTCAGTCAATGGGAAATTGATTTTATAGGTGAAATACATCCTCCATCATGTGGTAAAAATAAATGGATATTAACTGCCACTGATTATTTCACTAAATGGGTGGAAGCCATACCTGCAAGGAATGCTACTGATGCTGTGATAATAAAGTTCATGGAAGAAAACATCATATCCAGGTTTGGCTGTCCTGCTAGAATAGTGACTGAAAATGCACAGGCTTTCAAGTCTGAAAAATTTGTGAGTTTCTGCCAAAAATATAATATCACACTAAGCCACTCTACAGCCTATTATCCACAAGGAAATGGCTTGGCAGAGTCTTCCAATAAAACCCTGGTGAGGGCATTGAAGAAGGCTATAAATGAAAACCGGAAAAATTGGGATTCCCAGTTAAAATTTTCTCTGTGGGCCAATAGAATTACCAGTAAGAGAGCAACTGGAAAATCCCAATATGAATTGGTATATGGGAGGGAAGCAGTATTTCCTATTCAATTAGCCCTACCAGTAGCTCGATTCATGCAGGAAATTCAGGAAGAGCCTGATGATATGACCAGGCGAATAAATCAACTGGTGGAATTGGAAGAAACACGCAATCAGGTGAATCAGAAGTTGACTGAATATCAGGAGAAGATGAAGTACCTCTTTGATCAGCATGCTAAAGATAGGAATCTTCAGGTTGGTGATTTAGTACTCACGTGGGACATCCGAAGGGCTGAAAAAGGAAAACATGGAAAATTCGACCCACTCTGGTTCAATCCTTTCAAGATTATGGAGCTGGGAGGTAACAACACTTTCAAGTTGGAAAATTTACAAGAAGATTTGCTTGATGCCCCTGTGAATGGTCAGTTCCTCAAGCCCTACTTCCAATTTTGATTCGGGCTGAGAGCGCCTGATGTATCATATTGTATATTAGCTTCTGCTTTTACCTTTATTTGACAATGTGGGTGTTGTGATGAATTATTAAGTGAAAAGAAGGAGTGCTAAAGAGAAGAGTCGACATAAAAGATGATCAGGAAGGTCTGCGAAGTTCTCGACACGTCCAAGGGTGAACGTGTCGTCCCTAGGTGGAGCCAATGTTGATCATGTTAGCATTCTATTAGAAATTTGGATAGGAAACCTTGCCTATCTTTGCCATTCATTAATCTCAAAATTGCATAAAAAAGGCCCAAAAAACCCGCATTTGATGATATATATGGCCTGGCACCTTTCAGCCCTAGCCCCTCAGTCTTTCTCCTCATATGGTCTGAGCGCTAGACCAAGCGCTAGCTCGAAGGGCGCCTATCACAGAGATATATCGGGCTCCTTCATGACCGTCGATTTGTACAGATCTGACGGTGTTCGCAAGGCTTCTTCGCGCTCGTGGCGTGCTCATTTACCGCTCCAATCATCTGTCAGCCATACGATCATATCGCAAATCAACGGTTCGCGATGCATCTGCTCCAGTGGTCCCCACGCCGTGCTCTGTGCAGAAACCACCCGGTTTCTATCGCACCGCCTTTGGGTAGCAGGTGGTATTTTTATTTTTGCAGCGATTCCATACGACACGCGACATGTGGCGGCAACACTGTTTGAAAACCGCTAGCTCATCATGTGTTATTGTTCGAAACAGGATGCCCAGTGATATCGCTGTCAGCCGTCCGATCTGAAGCTCTTCATCCAATGGCTATCACGCTCTAAAGCCACACGGGATTTAACGCAAGGAAATCGTACCCCGGGCCCACTGTCCATCGCCCCCGATGCTCTTTCAACCATTGATCTCCTCCTGAGATCGGACGGTCAAGATTTGATCACATGTCCATCACTGACCTCGTACCACCACATCATCCTTTCCACATAGTATTTCGTACATGCACCCGTCACCATTCCACATGTTTTTGATATTTCTCCTCCACCGTTTATACATCGCATCCATTTATCAAATCGTAATGTTTTACGTTAAAAACATTTTCTTTTCATTTTTCACCACCACCCTGCATTATTCCACCATTCCGCCAGTCTGTACAACCATTTTCATTAACCCCACCACATCCTCCATACTCATATCTTGGATTTCTTAACATGTTTTTAGGTTTTGCAGGGTTGTCTGGTGATGAAAACCGCTATGATTCACAACCTCCATTATAGAAGCAGAAATCACAGAAAGGACCATTTTGCAGAGGCAAAATTTATGAAGAAAGTCCCTGGAAGGCAAATTGATAAGACCTCCATTAAAGAAGCGGGGTTAAAATCTGTCAAACCCTGTAGGGACATTTAAGGCGCCGATTTCACAGATGAAGATATTAATGGAGTAGCAGAGAAAGATTAGTGGATGATTAAGGAATTAAATGATCAGCATCGAAGGTTTCAGGCCTTAATTCAAGGTTAAAAGATAGAGAGTACCATGCACAGGAAACAATACCCTCCAGGTTTCATTTCAGCAGGATTTTCTTTCAGGAAAGGACAGAATGTTCATATGGTTTTATCTCTATACCGTGTTCCTGAAGAGGCTTTCACCCAGTGCATTTATTTCAAAAAGCAGGCTACTGAGAACGTACAGCACCACAAATTCATCAAGCAGTATGGACGTGCACGTCTCCTCCATTTCGTTTTTATGATACAATTAAATGTTCATCACCCACTTCATTTATTAAGTTTTCTCTTTCTCTATAAAACCCAGGTAGAACAGATTATTGAGGGTTCCAGATTTTATCAGAAAACTATGCAGTGAAAGGCTTTTTGTATACATTTTTTAAAGCTCTTGTATGAAGGCTCAGAGCCCATAGGGTCTCAGTGAGGAGGAGTTCTATCTGTTAAAGAGGAGGAGGTACTACCAAATTGACAAAAAAAAAATATAATAATATTCTTTTGAAAATGGGATTTTTTTTTGGATTTTTTTATATGTGCTATTTTTTATTTAATAAGTTAAGTAAAAAGTTTTTTTTTTCATTTTCGTGATATTTTTTTTACTAATAAAAGTTTAAGAAAATTTGAATCCACACTTAGATCAGTTTTAATTTTGGATAGAAGATCTGAAGAAGATTGTCTCCTTTAAAAATGTTTTTCTTTTATTTCTGTTAATTCTATATTTATTTATTTTTGGTTTTATTACATATGTTGAGTCTAAAAAATGTCTTTTGCCACTAAAATTGTAACAATGTAACTAGAATGTTGGATGGAATAACTATTTATCCCTTAGAAAAGTTTTTTTTTTTATTTGTCTCGACCATTTCTCTTTTTTTGTAAAACTAGATAAGTTGAGAGTAGGTTGGGGTAAACTGCCACTATGATTATAACACCTTTCCATTTTGTATATTCAACTTCTTGTGTTTATGCAAATATTTTTCTGTCCAAAAATATGATATGATGAACTTGATTTTACAATTGGTAGGACAGATTAAAGAAATGGAAATCCAAATGGACAAGCTTGTCCATGAAAGAGAAACTACAACAGCTTAAGAAGTTCCTACAGTAATTCCCATGGTAACTACAACTGTGCCTTCAACTCTGGCAGAAGAATTTGCACCAAAAGTACCACTGGCCACAATAGTACCAGTGACTTCCTATACTACTTCAGCTACAGAATCCTCTACCACAATAGATAAATAATTTGATGAAGCTAGTAAAATTATTAAGGCCATGGAGGAAATGACACTTCAAACCAATGAATTCAATATATTGAATAAAGTGATTGAAAATATTGAAGACAATAGAAAGCTAGCCCAAATTAATGCTAAAACTCAGGAACAAAGGGTTAACTGATTAAATTTTGAGTTAAAAAACCTTCAAAAGGATTTATCCTTGAAAGAGCTAATGTCCTATGTGAGGAATCAGTTGTGGAACAAAATCATTTAATCCATCAATGATTTTTGGCCCTCAATACAAGTAATTTATGAGCAAAAGGATTTGATAAAGGTAGCCCAAGAAGAGATTCGGAAAAAAAAGGAGGAACTATGTGTCAAACCTGAACAGGCCCTAGAACTAATCAAGTTTCTCAATAGTAAGAACAAACAAGAATCAGAAGAGATTGAAATTAATGATAGAATAGAGACAATCCTTGAAACAAGGAAAGTAATTCCAAAGCGAAATTTCATGAAGCAGCTAGAAGAAAAGTGTTGAAACATGAACATAGTCATAACCAAATTTATGGTTAAGTTTGAGATCTTGAGGCAAAAAGGTTTGCCATGTTAGAAAATTATATATTATGGAGCAATGCAACACATAAAATATGCGAAAAATACAAGAACACAAAACACATAAAACCAGAGAGACACAAATATACATGGTTCACCCAGTTTGGGCTACATCCACCCCGAATAGCCAGTCCTTCCTTTCTATTATCCAGCAAAAACTGAAGAGACAAAACCTACAGCAGATCCGCTGTAATATCCTCTGTTCTCTCTCACAGTCTCCCTATCTATTTCTCGCTCTGAGAATACACACGTAATACATAGCTACAATACAATACCCTCATATATAAAAGGGGGTTGCCTTCTAGGGAAAAAAACCATAAACTAAACATAACTTCTACCGTCAGATCATCTGGCTATGAACGACCCAGATTGACTAGAAATTACTATACTTTTACAAGGAAATTTTACGTCTGTTTTTAGCTTCGGGGGCGCTGCCCCTGAAACCCCCCGCAAGTGGGGGGGGGGCTCTGAAAAGCACTGCCAGCCCCTCCCTAGATCCCCCACGACAACGATAAATTATGGGTGGCGTTGCTACCCCTTTTAAGGTACAGGGGTCCAATGCTGTGATACAAAGTAAACAAGATAATCAGGTTCCACACCTAATAATCTCCCACTTGGAGACTTATTGTAGCAACTCCACCGCTGTTTCATTTGCTGGACAATGACTCCTCTTTGGACCTGGTTGTTCCTCATCTTCATTGTCATCCATGAAGACCAATTGAAACTGAGCACATTCTTAGTTTCTCCCTGGTTACAACTTTTGTTAGCATATCTGTAGGATTTTGGCTAGTGTGTATCTTTTCTAGCTTCAACTCTCCATCTTCCAATACTGACCGTATGAAATGGTACTTGAGCTGTATGTGTTTTGTCTTGGAATGAAATGCTGAGTTCTTTGCAAGATGAATGGCACTTTGGCTATCACTGTATAACGTGCCCATATCATGCTTCTTACCCAATTCATCCATAAACCTTTGTAACCAAATTATTTCTTTACTAGCCTCTGTAGCAGCAACATACTCTGCTTCTGTTGTTGAAAGTGAAACAACACTTTGGATTTTTGAAACCCAACTGACAGCGATTCCACCTATATTAAATACATATCCTGTAGTGCTCTTCCTGTTATCTCTGTCACCTGCCATATCTGCATCAACATATCCCTGTAGAGAAATGTTTGAACCACCAAAGCATAATCCTTGATTTGTGGTACCTCTCAAATATCTGAGAATACATTTTACTTCCATCCAATGTTCTTTTCCTGGATTATTCATGTACCTGCTTACAACTCCCACTGCATGTGCAATATCAGGCCTTGTGCAGACCATTGCATACATTAAGCTTCCAACTGTTGATGCATATGGAACTTTAGACATATAATCCGTGTCTTCTTGGGTCTTGGGGCACATCTCCTTACTAAGTTTGAAATGGCTAGCAAAATGTGTACTAACTGGTTTTGCATTCTGCATATTAAATATTTTCAACACCTTTTCTATGTATTCATTCTGAGACAGTGTTAATTTTCAATTTTTCCTGTCTCTAGCTATCCTCATACCAAGGATTTGTTTTGCAGCTCCCAAATCCTTCATTGCAAATGAATTTGCCAATTTTCTTTTGAGCGCATTTATTTCCTGCATGTTAGACCCTGAAACAAGCATGTCATCTACATACAATAACAATATAATATAGCTACCATCATTTTGCCTTTTCAGATAAACACAATGATTAGAGTGACATCTAGTATAACCTTGTTCAGACATAAACTTGTCAAATTTTAGATACCATTGCCTAGGAGCCTGTTTTAAGCCATACAAGCTCTTCTTTAGCCTGCACACTAGTTTTTCTTTCCCTTTGACCTCATATCCTTCTGGTTGCTCCATATAGATCTCTTCCTCCAGATCTCCATGGAGAAATGTTGTCTTTACATCTAACTGTTTAAGATGTAAATCTTCTGCTGCTACAAGACTTAAAATAGTTCTTATTGAAGTCATTTTAACAGTAGGGGACAATATTTCATCAAAATCAATACCTTTCTTATGTGCAAACCCCTTCACCACAAGTCTAGATTTGTGCCTCTGTTTTCCTCCATCTCCTTCCTTCAGTCTGTAAACCCATTTATTCTGCAATGCAGTTTTACCTGTAGGCAACCTAACTAAGTCCCAAGTCTAGTTATGCATTAAGGAGTCCATCTCTTCTTCCATGGCTAGCTCCCACTTCTTCTTTCTTTCAACCTACATTGCTTCTTCATAACATTCAGGTTCACTAGAATCAGTCAACAATAAATAATATAATGAAGGAGAGTATCATTCAGGGGTCTACTTATCTAGGTAGATCTTCTAACACCACTTTCAGGTGTTTGAGGTTCCTTTTGCTGTTGTGGTGGTTGTTACTACTGTGGTTGTTGATTATTATTATTTTCAGGCACCTTTACTTTTTCAGTTATCTCATCAAGAACTGTGTATTCCTTGCTTTATTTTTCCTGTTTCTTTTCCTGCAACTGATTCTTATACAAGACCTTTTCAATGAATATTACATCTCTGCTCCTAATGATTTTGTGATTTTCATAATCATATAAGTGATATCCAAAATCATTAACACCATATCCAATAAAGGTACATTTCTTTGATTTTGCCTCAAGCTTTGTTCTATTTTCTTTATTAATATGGACAAAGGCCTCACAGCCAAAAGGCTTTAAAAAATAGTAGTTTACCTTTTTACCTGTCCATGCTTCCTCTGGAATACCACCATCCAAGGAACTTAAAGGCCCTTTGTTTATTAGATAAACAACAGTATCTATAGCATATGCCCAAAATTGTAAAGGAAATCCTGCATGCAATCTCATGTACCTTGCACGCTCCATGATTGTTCTGTTCATTCTTTCTGACACACCATTTTCCTGTGGTGTTCTTGGAACTGTCTTCTCTCTGCGAATTCCATGCTTTGAACAGTACCTATCAAACTCTTTGCTGCAATATTCACCTCCATTGTCTAATATAAGACACTTCCACTTCTTTCGTGTCTTAATCTCAACCAAAGCTTTCCATTTCTTGAAAGTATCAAATACATCAGATTTATTCTAAATACAATAAATCCATGTTTTTCTAGTTGCATCATCAATAAAAGTAACATAATAACGAGAGCCACTTAGAGATGATACCTGAGTAGGTCCACATACATCTGTATGCACAAGCTCCAATTTTTTTCTCTTCTTTTCTTTCGCAACTCTGAGAAATCTGACTCTCTTTTGTTTTCCATAATTGCAATTTTCACAGAAATCCAAATCAACATTCTTCAAACCTAGCAACAAATTTCTTGAGTGAAGAATATTCATTCCCTTTTGACTCATGTGTCCAAGCCTATGATGCCATAATCTTGCATCTGCTCCTTTGGAAGTTAAAGCATTAACAGAGTTAGAAATACCATTGCATAAATACAATGTACCAACCCTTTCACCTTTTTCTATTACCAGCGCTCCTTTGGTGACCTTCCAAGTTTTATCTGTGAAAGTTGTCACACAACCTTCACTACCTAACTACCCCATTGAAATTAGATTTTTCTTCAGATCTGGAACATGCCTTACTTCCTTTAGTAGCCATTGGTTTCCATTCTATTGTTTTACAAGAACTTTACCCATTTCAACAATTTTATAGGGTTTATCATCACCCAAACAAACTTTTCCAAAATCTCCTTGAACATAGTCATGAAAATATTTCTTATCGGATGTGGCATGGAATGAAGCCCCTGAATCTACAACCCAAGAATCAATAACATTTTTGAAAGAAAGAATCAAAGCATCTTGTAACACATCACCTGTCACATTTGATTCATGATTGTTTTCTTGCTGTGCATCTCCTTCTTTTCCCTTCCAAGATCTACAATATTTCTTTAGGTGTCCTCTCTTTCCGCATTTCCAGCACACTATCCCCGATCTGGACTTGGATCTGCCTTTCCTTGATTTACTGCAATAACCCGAGCTCTTTCCTCTTTCCATTCTTCTTCCCCTAGACTCTACACTCAAAAAATTACCCGATGTCTCACCAGATTTTTTCCATCGCATTTCCTCGCTAAGGATAGCACCGACAACATCATCAAACTTTAAAGTAATAGATCCAGAGACAAAGTTACTAATGGCCATAACTAAACCATTCCCACTTTCTGGAAATGAGCACAGAAATAAAAGAGCCCTAACTTCATCATCAAATTTTACCCCTCCAGAACTTAATTGACTGGTAACTGTATTAAAATCATTTAAATGGTCTGCAACAGATCCACCTTCCGACATCTTCATATTAAATAATCGTTCCATAAGAAATACCTTGTTTGAGGCTGAGGGTTTTTCATATAGTTTTTCCAACATCTACATTAAACCCTCTGTTGTTGTTTTCTTCGAAATATTGAAGGTGACTAACGCCACAAGGCACAACCGTACTATTCTGAGTGCCTTTCTATCTAGAATGTTCCATTCTGCGTCTGTCATGGCTTTCGACTTCTTTGTTTTTCTGCTCAATGGTAGGTACAGATCTTTCTAATACAGATAATATTCCATCTGCATCTTCCACTATGGGAAGTTTTGGCCATTAAATTTCTCGACCCTAAATTTACCATCTTCCGCCATTGCTCCCACTCGAACCAGGAACCCTTCTTTCCTGCGAGTTTATCAGCCAAATAGACCTTCGGCTCTGATACCAGTTGTTAGAAAATTATATATTATGGAGAAATGCAGCACATAAAATATGCGAAAAATACAAGCACACAAAACACATAAAACCAGAGAGACACAAATATATGTGATTCACCCAGTTTGGGCTATGTCCACCTCGAATAGCCAGTCCTTCCTTTCTATTATCTAGCAAAAATTGAAGAGACAAAACCTACAACAGATCTACTGCAATATCCTCTGTTCTCTCTCATAGTCCCCCTATCTGTTTCTCGCTCTGAGAATACACATGTAATACACAGCCGCAATAAAATACCCTCATATATACAAGGGGGTTTCCTTCTACGGAAAAAAAACCTAAACTAAACATAACTTCTACCGTCAGATCATCCACCTATGAATGGCCCAGATTGACTAGAAATTATTATACTTTTACAAGGCAATTTTACATCTATTTTTAGCTCCAAGGGCGTTGCCCCCGAAACCCCCCACTAGGGGGGGGCTCCGAAAAGCATTGTCGCCCCTGCTTGGACCCCCACGACAGCAATTAATTACAGGCGGCGTTGCCGCCCCTTTTAAGGTACAGGGGTCCAATGCTATGATACAAAGTAAACAAGATAATCAGGCTCCACACCCAACATGCCAAAAATCCTTGTTCTTAATGATAAACTTATGCCCCAAGAAGACTACAACAAGAAGATTAGAGATCATGCAAAGGAGCAAGTGAAAAAAATAGAAGGACAAGGAATTCCTACAGGAAAGGTTTTACATAAAATTTGTGAAGAATTTTTTTATCTACAACATGAGATAAAACACTTATTTGTTATAAAACGAACATTTTCTAGGTACACTAAGGCTGATGAGAACTTTAGGAAGCTGAAAAAGATCAAAATTCTTGATAAAGAATATTGGGAATCACTCAATGACTTGCTGTAAAAGTCAAAATTGCAAAGAAGAGGATAAAAACAATTTGTTGATTTTATACAGTCAAAATAGAATTTTACAGCAGTAAAGGAAGTTAAACAGTGGTTAAAGAGTATAAGTGATTAAAGAGTACAAAGATAAATAGTATAAGATAAAGAAGATAATATTTCAAAACATATTTGAAACATCTTTTCCAGCAAAGAAGACAACAAGGCAGCTAGCTACACCCAATCCAAAATAACACTGCTATTTTATTTGGATATATAGGACAACTTGCTAAGTTGTTAAGAAACTGTCACTATTTTGTTGTAAAAGATATTTTATTTTCTGTAGAAAATTCCTATGAGTATTTTAGGATATTTTGTAAACATTTTTGTATATATACTTCATCTTTTGAAGTGATATTGTGGAATAAATTGTTGAAGATTTCTATAGTCAATATTTCTGTACCTGAAGGCTTTTTGTAGCAATTTCAAGTAGCAAACTGGATCAAATCATCTAGCATCATATTTCAGGATTCATGTGATGAGCCATTGAAGTGAAGTAATTTCTACTATATTTGTTTATCTTCTTATGTTTTACATGCATCCATATATGTGTTCTAAATTTGAATGATAAATCAGGAATATTATTACAGGATTTGTTAAAAGCACCTTGTCTTTAACTTTTTATCATTTCTATGTTTTTTGCTGATTTCCAGAGTAGATAACCCTTAATTTCTCCCTCTTTCAAATGAATTATGTCTACTCCTTCCTTATCCGGATCAAAGAATTCTTATTTGTTCCTTATCCAAATCAAACCACTTCACCAAAAAACCTTCCAAGATCTTCAATGACTTGTCTATCTTGCCCTGAAAATATTTGACTTTTTGACCTTGATCCTAGTTCTGTCTGCTTGACTTTTGACTCCTTAGCCCAATGGACAAACATATCTATCATTATCCATCTCATTAAGTGATTTTTTCTCACCAAAACAAACCAAACAAACCAAATCAAAACCAATTTGCACATCATAACTAGCCTAATATCATATAATTAAAACAAAGTTAAATATTATAGAGAGAGACCTCTCTAAATCCTAGGAAGGCTAGATCCTAGAGTTTAAAAGTTGGTCTCTGGTTACCTCTAATGTTCTTGGAAATTAAATCAAAATCTCATAGCTTTAGAATTATTAGAGTGATAACATATACCAAGTAGCGTATGTACGTGAGTTTCCTTCATCAAACCTGCATATACATTGAGAAATATTTCCTTTTTCATTTCTCTGGCACTTACCGGAATTCCTTTTTCTGACACATCTGAACTGACCTATAGAAACATCATTTTTACATCTTTAACAAGTAGTTTTCTATCAAAAGGAAACTCATCAAGTAGGTTTCCATCAAGGACAACTTCATCAAGTAATTTTCCATCAAGGATAGCATATTGCATCATATTGCCAACAATATTCCCCTTTTGACTTGATGGAAACCATGATGGTGTTTGATCACCGAAACAGATAGATACATTAATCATAAACATTATTCAAACACCAAGTTACTCTCCCCCCTTGACATCAAGGGAAAAGGGCAGATCAATACCAAACCAAGGTTTCTCTTTTCTTGTAGAAAGAAGAGCTCTGCAGATCTGATGTGCACTATATTGACTATGCTCCCCCTGAGTTCATGCTAAATCTTCAGACATATTTTATTCAATGAAGTACATGAATATAGAACTTAACCGAGATGACCATTCCTATCACTAAGGACTCATAATTACATCAACGATCCAACCGAGTGGAATTACATATTTTATGCAAGTACTAGACCAAGTAGGTTTACAAATTTGAACAATTCCTTACATGACTGAATATAACAAATTTACATCATAGGTCTCAATATGAATTTTTCATCAAATAACAGATATGAATTTTTATAACCAAGACCAAAGAATCTCAAACATGAGATCATAACACAACCACCAATCAGAATGCCAACAATGCATCCTTTTCAACAAGGCAGGTGCTCCCCCTAAACTTGTGCATCTTGAACACCTTCAACAACCAATTCATCAAAACATCTTCATCAAGGAGATAACTATGAAAGAAAATTACAGTAAGATGAATACATGAACAAAAACAGATATTAGCCAATAGCACCACAGATTGTTCTGAAAACTGACCCAGAGAATTTATGTCAGCAAAAACCATACACGGTTTTATGCACATAAACTCACGTATATACATGATTTTCCTTTATGAAACAAGTGTACTGAAATTAACCTTCTGAAATTAAGCAGATTTGATAAGAGAGGCAGGGACAACTCCCAGCTTCTATCTGAGATATTCAAATGCTTCCCTCGGAAGAGGTTTAGTAAATATATCTGCAACTTGTTCTTTGGAGGGAACATACTCCAATTTAACCTTTTGTTCAAGCACTTTTTCACATAGGAAGTGATACTTGATAGGAATGTGCTTGGTCTTGGAATGTATAACAAGATATTTCGAGATACTAATGGCACTTGTATTATCACATAGAATGGAGATGGGAGGGGAAAATTTGATTTTAATATCTTGTAATGTTTGCATCATCCAAAGAATTTGTGTGCAACATGATGCGGAAACCACATATTCTGCTTCCACTGTAGACAAGGCAATAGAAATTTGTTTCTTGCTGAACCAAGATACTAATTAGGGCCCCATATAGAGTGCATCACCACTAGTGCTTTTTTGATCATCAAAATTTCTAACCCAATCCACATTTGTGTAAGCACGAAGAGTGAGATCAACATTCGTTGGATACCATAGAACAAATTTTTGAGTCCCTTGTAGATATTTTAATATTCTTTTGATAGCCTGAAGGTGAGACTCTTTTGGATTAGCTTGGAATCATTCAACAATCACAACTGCATGCATAATGTCTGGTCTTGTCATGGTTAGATAAAGCAGAATTCCAATCATGGATCCATACTCTGGTTGATTCACCATGGGAGAATCATCATGACAACTGAGGTTACATCTAGTTACCATTGGAGTACTCATAGTTTTGCAGTCTCCCATCCCATACTTCTTCATAATTTTCTTGATATATTTTTCTTATGATAGAAATATGCCATTTGTTGCTTGTTGCACTTGTAAGCCAAGAAAATATGTTAGTTCCCAAAGTAATGACATTTCAAATTATTGCTTCATAATAGAAGAAAATTTATGACTCATGGACTCTTCATTACTTCCAAAAATGATGTCATCAACATACATAACAATAATCAATAGTTTATCATTCTCAATTTTTGTGTATAAGTTATTGTCCGCTGATACCTTTGTGAAACCTTGTTGTTGAAGATATTTGTGAAGACGATAGTACCATCCCCGAGGATCCTGTTTGAGACCATATAAACCCTTTTTAAGTTTGTAAACAAGTTTTTCATCATTTCCCAGAATGAATCCTTCTGCTTGTTCTATATAAACTTATTCTTCTAGATCATCATTGAGGAAAGCATATTTTACATCCATTTGATAAACTTTGAATTGTTGAAAACTTGAAAAATCAAGAAACATTCTTATGGCTTAAGGTTTGGCTATAGGAGCAAATGTTTCTTTAAAGTCTATACCTTCTTGTTGAACATAACCTTTACCAACAAGTCTAGCTTTGTTTCTAATAACATCTCCCTTTTCATTTAACTTGTTTTTGAATATCCATTTTGTTCCAATAACATTTTTATCATGAGGTCTTGAAACCAATTCCAGAATATGGCTCTTTTCAGTCTGATCAAGTTATTCATTCATGGCTTGAATCCAACATTCATATTTACTATCTTGATTTAAATTATGTAGTTCAATAGTGGATAAGAATTCCAGATAGCCAGGGGATCCTACAAGAGTTCTTTTTGTTTGGACACTTGATCCCTTTTCTCCCTGAATTTGAGATTTTGGACTATTTTTTTGAACATACCTGGATGGAGCGTTTTCAGATATATCATCTTCTGGTGCTTCATTGGGTTCTCCTTCTATATTGTTGCTATTTGATGAGGTAAAATGTGCATTATCATCATCTTCATTTGTTGTTGTTATTTCCCTTTTAGGAGTTGTGAGAGACTCATCAACTACAAAATCAATACATTCAACAATCTTCCGAAGTCTTTTATTGTAACATTTATATGCTTTACTTCTAGAAGAGTAACCAAGAAATATTCCTTCATCTGTTGTAGGCTCAAACTTACCAAGTTTTTCAACATTGTTCTTGATAAAGCATTTTCTTCCAAAAACTCTAAAATGATTTACAATGGGAAGATTACCATACCAGAGCTCATAAGGAGTTTTATCATTGTTCACACGAACATGAGCCTTGTTAATAATTTTTACGGCAGTATGTGCTGCCTCTCCCCAAAAGGTATCGGGAGTTCCAGATTCATCAAGCATAGCACGGGCCATCCGTTGAACTTCTCTATTCATTCTTTCTGGCACATCATTTTGTTGTGGGGTTCCAGCTACAAAAAACTGTCTTTTTATGCCATGATGTTAACAAAAATCAAAGAATTCATCTGATCCATATTCTCCTCCTCGGTCAGTTCTACAATATTTTATTTTTAGATTAATTCATTTTCAACCAAAGATTTGAAGATCTTAAATTTTTCAAATGCTTCATCTTTGTGTTTTAGTAAACCGATCCAACACATTCTAGAGAAGTCATCAATAAATAAAATATAGTATTTTTCTCCACGAGGTGACTTTTTCCTTACAATACCACATAGATTAGTATGTATAATTTCAAGAGGCTTACTTACTGATCCTTCTTTGGCATTGAAATTCACCGTGGTTTTCTTACCAAATTGGCATGATTTGCATCTGGTACTTTCAGGCAGAGTGATGCTGGGAAGATCGCAAACAACTTTAAGTCTACTAGATTTTCTTATCTGAGAGAAGCTCAAATGTACCAATCTTCTATGCCATAACCAATTTTTTGTAGATTTACCTAAGTAGCATTGCTCTTGGACACCTTTCAATACATACAGATTGCTTGGTGTTCTAGTTCCTTTTATTACTGTTTTTCCTTTGTCAAGTTTACGTACTACACATTCTTTTGAGCTAAAGACAACTTCATTTCCTTACTCACACATTTTTCTTACACTCAACAAGTTATGATCTAACCCATCCACATACATAACATTGTTAGCTTTAACCTTTTCTTTTAGAAACACAGAACCTTTACCCTTAATGATAGCAGGAGAGTCATTTCCAAAAGTAACATTCCTTTCTTTCTCTAATGCATTATATGAAATAAGTTTATTTTTATCACCTTTCATGTGTTTTCAGAATCTACTATAAATGTACCATTTATTTTCTTCTCCTTCTACAAATAATGCTATGCCACAACTTTCAACCTGTGAGTCCTTCTTTCTCCATACCTTGGAATTTGTGGGTATATGTTCCTTTGGCTGAAGTTTTCTCCTACATTCAGATTCTTCATGTCTAAAGTTAGTACAATAAGAACATTCAATTTCTCTTTTGTAAGTATTCTTATTTACTCAAGCCTCATTTCTTTGCTTTCTAGATTCTCTGGTCATGATGGTTTTGTATGCAACACATTGTACAACTTTATGACCAAAATTACGACATGAGAAACATTGTCCATTAAAGAAGAAATTTCTGCGATCATGAAACCTTCTATTTATGTTTACCTGCTAATTGATATTTCTGTTATTGTTCTTCCTTGAATTGAAGTAGTCATGCTTTACCTGGGTAGTCTCTTTGTTCTTTTACTGAGTGACAAAACATTGCTAGCTTGCTTTAGCTACATTTATATAGCTTGGTGTTGAATACTGAGAGGATTCTATGATATATCCAAGATGTGTCTTTACAAGAGGAGAGTGTTGTACCTTGATAATTTCATCTAAGGTTTTAGATCCTTTAGAAAATCTAAGATTTAAAGTTTTCACTTTCTCAATTTCCCTTCTTAGAATTACTATTTCACATTCTAATTTCTCATTCTGCTTCTCCTTTTCTATAAGCTGATTCTTTAGAGTATCTATAGAAATTTTTTTTTCTTCCAAACATATTTTGAGTTGATTTATTTCTTCAAGAAAATCATTGTCTTCTAATGCATCCATAAAAGTAGCTTTAGCCTCACTAGAGTCTTTTTTAAAAGTCATGAGCTGTCTAATATATTGATTAGATTCTCCTTCTTCACTATTTGGTAGACCATCACTATCTTCATGAGTATAATATATTTTTCTATTGATAAACCGTTTCTTATTTCCTTTTTCCACTTCCTTTCCCTTTTCATGATTATATTTAGGGGGACATTTAGCAGCATAATGACCAACTCTTCCACAAGAAAAACATTTAAAAGGAAGCTTACCTATGAACCTTCAAGTGCCAAGTTGTAGCTTCTTTACAAAATTTATCTCATCTTCTTCTGAAAAATACCCTGATCCCTCTTGTTATTCTACTTCCTTTCCTTTTATAGCAGCTCTAAAGACAACTTCTTTGACTTCAGATGGACCTCCTTTCCTCATTTCAAATGTAGTCAGAATCCCATGAAGTTGAATAATAGTAAGAGTTTGTATATCCTTCTTCTCTTCAATAGCAGACACTTTTGACTTGAATTTGGGAGTTAGAGATCTTAAAACCTTTTCTACTAGAGTAGTGTCAGTTATGGTTTCACCCAGATTTCTCATACGATCTACAATATCATGTAGACGTAAAAAGAAACTAGCAATGCTTTCCTCACTATGCATTCTAAGTTTTTCCTATTAAATTCAAAGAGTTTGGAGTTTAGCACTTTTCACCTTGGCATCACCTTCATAGCTCAGAATTATTTTGTCCCATATCTCCTTTGTTGTATTCAACTGCATGATTTTGAAAAATTCTGATTCAGTCAAGCTTCCCAATAATGCATTGACCGCCTTTGCATTGGTTTCATAGTTCTTTCTTGGTGCTAGATCTGCTAGAACTCAAAAACTAGATATTGATAACCTCCTTCAACAATAGCCCATACATATGCTCCAATAGACTGAAGATAGGATCTTGTCCTTGTCTTCCATAAGATTAAATTGTTTCCATTGAAGAGAGGAGGCCTGATAAATGTTTTCCCATCTTGATTTCTCATCTTAGCTGATCTTCCTTCTAGCAATTAAGCTTTTTCAGAAGGACTTGCTCTGATACCAATTTTTGGGAAAAATACTAAAATAGGGGGGGGGGGGGGTGATGAGATAGTATTTTCAATAATCATAATCTTTTCTTTTTCTCTTACTGATTTCTATACATGACTTTGATTAGCCCAACTAGCATATATACATGGATACACTAACAGAAACTTGCATATACTGAGATAACTTTATTGTTATATAAACTTTCAGAAACATTCTTTAACCTAGCTTATCAGTTATGCATAAGATATTTAAGCAGTAAATATGTGCAGTAATAAACAAATAAATCATCACACAAGAGCATCACACATGAACACCAAGATTTAAGTTGGAAACCCAATTCACGAGAAAAACACTATTGGTGTCATCTCTCTCTTCAATATTTATTATATTGAAAACTGCTTACAATATTGTATTGATGCAGACTCATATCAGTACGCAGGTATCTCCAGCTACTACTGGAAGTGAGCTCCAACCCCCTGATCTTGTTTACTAGCAACTACTGGAAGGGAGCTTCAACCCCCTGATCAGAACACCAGCTTCTACTGGAAGGAAGATTCTACTTCCATACTGAAGGCTTCAACCCTCATAACCACTGCAGACCACGTTTCATCAATTTTCACACTGGATCGCATGGCTTCAACACAATTCATCATAAAGATCATCAATAATAAACTTAACTCAAACTTGAATCAACACATTCAGATCACTGTAACTAGAACACAGTAATAAACCCAGATTTCAGAATCAGTATGCAGAACCAATCTCCACCCTAATCATTCATTATCTTAAAATACATATACTACTTTACTTTACTGATCCTGCATGTATACGTGCTTTCCTTCACACCAACCTGTGTATAGATCTGAGAATACTGAATTTATAGAATATGATCAGTCTTAGAACTAGATCTGAGGCTTTCAGTCAGATATCTTTTCATTATTGCAGAACCCCTATTTAGTCAGTCATCATTAAATATATTTACTCACTCATTGATCAGATTTGTACGTATTCAACTTATCAGCATATATAGAATTCAAGCAACCCATATCTACATGAAGTCTTCATTGAAAGATAGTAGAAATACAACATCAATAAACAAATAACTACTCCAACAAGCTTCATAAAACCATGACTCCCATACGCTCCTTTTCTGAGAAAAATCTGTGTATATATGGTCTTCCACCAAGATGAAATAGCATATAGATCTGTAAATATTAATTTTGCAGAATGTTTTAGATCTATTGTCTTACCTAGATTTCTTCACATCACTTCAGCAAACATGCACTAGGTCACAGATCCAATCATCTCTTCAATAGATTAGATACATAGTCATTTTAGGTCTAGAGATCATGATCCATCATTGTATCCAAGGGTGCATCATATTCTCAGATCTACAAATAAACAGAGTTCATCCCATGCATATATACTTCAGAGAGAAGTATTCAGTAAAAACACTTACATGTTCACCCTTTGCACTATGATCTTCTTTTCCTCATTTAGATTTAGCCTTTACCAATACCATGAGCCAAAACCACACTACTACTGATGATATTCTTGGATGAAATCAAATAGATGACAGAGCGCTCAATATTGTGGGCTAATACCATGGTAATGCCCCCTGGTATCACAATTTTAGAGAGAAAAGGTATATGTGACTTGGCTTCTTCATACCCATGTGTATACGTGTTTTCTCTTCATATACACTACGTATATACTAATTCTGGATGTATACGCGGGTTTCCTTCATCAAGCCTGTGTATACATTGAGAAATATTTCTTGTTTCATTTCTCTGGCACTTACTAGAATTCCTTGTTCTGACACATCTGAACTGACCTGTAGAAAAATCATTTTTACATATTTAAAAAATAGGTTTCTATCTAAAGGAAACACATCAAGTAGGTTTCCATCAAGGACAACTTCATCAAGTAGGTTGCCATCAAGGAAAAAATATTGTATCATATTTCGAACAATGTAAAGTTGCTATAGTGGGCTATTTTTCCTTTCACTTGCAAGCAACTTCGTTACAACTCTCCACTTGTTTAGAATTGTCAGTTTTAGTGGGCAATAATTCATTTCCAAGCCAAATGATCTAGACAAAATCAAATCTAGAGACACATCTTACAAGACAACCAATGCCAATTTAGAAGGGATTCCTGGAAATACAAAAAGGCCAGACTTTGTCCCATAGAAAGAATTCATATTTTCCCATTGATAGAATTCATTTGTATGTTATCATCCATTATTTCCCCTTTTATTTTGAAAACCATTTCCGTCATAGGGGTTACCTATGAAATCACCTTACTCCATATCGCTTAAGGCCTAGCAATCTGCAAGGGAGGCCCTCTTGAATCCTGAGAAAGAGCCCGCCTAAAGAGACAAGGTAGGTTGCAAAGCTGATAAAGATTGACCTACCTATTTTACACTCAGATTGTGGAGTGTGGTTTGGAGCTTCCATCACTTTAACACACAACTTGAGCGGTGAAAGGAACCAAAGTGTGCAAACAATGTGTCACCATTAGCATAATAGCCAACTTGCCATCAAGAACTCAATCAATAACATGTTGATTGTTTCACTAGTAATAAAACAAATATCTCTCAACAACAAGATATGATTCCTTTCTGTGATATTCTATCAATTCTAACATTACAAGAAGAATATATCCTTCACTTGAAGAAACCTATGATGACTGATTCTATGTAAATGTCCAACTAAAATCCCTCCAATTCCATTAAGAATATCATGTCTACTCTTAACAATACAAATGGTGACTATCTTTAAAACTGCACAACAATATGATTACATGAAGAAGAAAAATTCAGGGAAGTTTTTTCCTATGAAATTGGGCACTAATATTGCCAAACATTTGGCACATGCATATGGTATTATGACAAAAATAGTTGCATCAATAGCACATGTGGACCCAAATCCAGCAACAATCCATCCAATTTCAATTTTCTACTACAAGACCTCTTCTGTTATAACATGAAAACTAATATAGATGCAAATAAAATTTATTTTGAAAGAGTGGGACTCTATACTTCAATTCATATTTAACCATAATAGTCATATCACCATTCCATCTCGTATATTTACCCCAATAGTCAAAACATTGTTCCAACTTTTCTTTATCAAAGAAAGAAGGTAATTTTGGTATCTTAGAGGCTCTATGCTAGCATTCCTAAAAAAATATGTGAAGCCTATTATAATTTATCTCTTTGTAGCGATAACACATCAAAATTGGACTATAAATTCTAATGTACATGTAGGCAAGTAGGAAATAGGTTAGCTTTGTTAATGGAATAACTACCATTAAAGGTGCTTCCCACATTGATTTAGTATTAAACTAGATAAAAACCCATGTGATTAACATTGTAAATAAGAAAAATGTGATAGCTGAGGTGAAAGCACACAAGATCAAGAATAATTTATGGATCTTTGTCAATTCTTTGATTGAAAATCTTGCTTTTGAATCCCAAACCAAGGAGACACTGACAACTCATCAGAAAAACTTTGGTTCAAAGTGTGAACTCTCTCAAGAGTTTTTTAAGAAAGTTGCTAAATGTGGAGTTGTTGAGAACATATTATCATGGGCAGACTTCAAACGGAGCAAGGATGTTAAGAAAATTTATGGAACCAAGAGACAAATGTTAACTGGTATCACCAAGCTTGATGATGCAAATGATGCAGGAGGAAAGAATTCTTAGAAATGCACTTTGATTTTAACTTAGGGAGATTCATCCAAGGCCCTTGCGATGATAGGGTTCATTTTTGTTGGTCGAAATCATTATGGTGTGTTTCCTCTAAGAGGTAAGTTTCTAAATGTAAGGGAAGCCAACCATAAATAGATAATGGAAAATGTTGAGATTCAACATATCAAGCAAATCCTTGGTTTGTAGCATGGAAAGTAATATGACAGTGTCAAATATCTGAGAGATTGCCATCTTATGATTATGACAGATCCAGATCATGATAGTTCATGTTAGCGCTCAAATCTACCTTAGGTTGAAATAAGGTAAAACTCAAGGCTACATCAAACCACGCTCAGCCTCGTAGCTAGCCCTACGAGGACAGGAGAGGGCTCTCTCCGGGTCTATCTCGGAAAATGTTTTAAGAGGGGCTGAGATGACTTATAATGAACAATGAATACTGATTTTAGGCTAGTAAAGAGATAGGAATGTTTGATTTTGATTTTTGGGTTTTCGTTGGAGAGATGGGAAAAAACAATTTTGGGTCCGGGGATAAGGTCAGATCTTTGCAGATTTCGAGTTGGGGCGAGGTAGGCAATAGTCTTAATGCCTTTGATTGGATATATGGATGGATCAGAATGAACAGGAGCTGAAAAGGGCAAGGATGAACATGGATCCTTTTAAAACAGGCGAAAACATGAAAAACTAAATGAATTCAAAGGCAGAGCACTATGAACAATGGATTCAACCTCATCTACTCATTCATTTAATTTAAGAAGCATAAGTGAGAAATGGCATACATTAAACACGAAGGAATTTACAATAAACTCGAGAGAATACTTCACTAAGAACTGAAAAACCACAAGGATCCCAAATGTGTGCCGCAAAACCTTTGATCTTTCCTTAGCCAAAATATGAAAAAAATATGTACAATAGTGCCAAAAGTTTCCCAAGAGTCCAACCTATCCCACCCCCTTTCGAAAATGATTTAGAAATTACATCATATAGAACATCCCTAACCCTCCCACACCTCTAGGGGTCGAATTCCTCCTTCTAGAGCAGTTCCAACAATTTAATCAAGGAGCCAAAATCTAGTGCCTACTTGCCTCTAAAAGAGTCAAAACTGATTCATTTACATGATTTTCACTTTTTTGAGAGTGAATCTTCTAGAATAGGTAAAAATGAGCCAAATTTACATGTCAACCATCAATTTACATCATGAAAACCCAAAAATTTCATCCACAGGAAAAAATGGTCCCAACTGGCTGAAATTCTGAGCTGGAAGTTGAAAATTCAGCCAAAAATTTAAGTGGGTAGCGCGCCTGAACTGAGTGGGTAGTGCGCCTTTCAGCCTGATTTTGAGGCACTTCCCAGCATCCAAATTGAGCTCATGATAGCTCGTTGGAAAGCCCTAGATGTTGGATATCCAACCCAAGTGGAATTTATTAATTTGGAGCTCACTTTCCCCTCCAAAACTTCATTCTCCCAGAAGTACTTCCTGCTGGTGCAAAAGGTGGCAGCAAGGTGGTTTTCATGGGGTTTTTGAGCTTTTTGACCATCCAGAATCTGATGAAATGCTTCGGAAATGCCTGAGGATGCATAACTTACCATGAAAAATCCAAAAATGGAAATATTTTCTTCAGCAAGTGTCCCAAAAAAAAGCGAGCATATGGGCGCGCTACCCGCTTAACTGAAAAACCTGTTTTTAGACCAAAATATTTCAAAATGACAAATTTTTTTCCGAATTGACTCAAATTTGGAGCGAAGACCCTCCATCATGTATCATGCCCAGCCAACGAAGCCTCGGCCAAAATCCGGAGTGGATCAGGCCTTTTTCGCCGTTTTAGTGCTCTCCTGGTGCATGCAGTTCCTGTGGTGAAAACATTGTCTCGGTCGTATGATGTGTTGTTGTCAGTCATGGTGTTGCAATGTGTATGTTCAGCTTGTTGAAAATGAGAAATGAGACCTTGGTGTCTTTGTGTCCAATCGCCAAATGCGTGCCAAAGGGGAATGAAGGATTGAGAACCCCTATAAGTGAGATAGGAATGGGATATGGTGATAGGGGTAGTTTTTAAAGACAAGAGTGAAATAAAATGGCAATATATCAGTGAGTCAAGTGGAATCAAGGACAAAGAAAACATCCCTTGAATGTTATGGAGATTAGGCTTTTGTCAATGGAGGAAGTGGACAAGTGAAAATGGGACTATGTCATAACATGAATGATGAATAGTGTGAAAATGACAATGGAAATAACAATGAGAGAAGTGATGTAATGGCAATGAGAGAGCGTGAGGCTGAGGTAAATAATGAGCAGGGACACCACAGACAGTAGAGGCATGAGCATATATATCAACAACACAAGCTTGGAAATCCTTCACAAGGCTATCAACATGTCTTTCAAAACCCTAAGAAATTAATTTTCAATGAACATAGGTTTCACGTTTCTCCACATCAAACATTTGTTTCTCCACTTTCAAAACACCATAATCATGTCCAAAAATCACTAAGCAATGTTTAAAAACCTACTTGCACTTTGTTGGAGTCGATTTGGCATGAATCTGGACGAAGGAGCAAAATTTTTTGGCTCTGAAACTGTATGGGTAGCGCCCCTGCCCAATGGGTAGAACCCCTCAAGTGGGTAGCACCCTTGTTATTTTACACAGGCTGAGGAGGTTAAGTGGGTAGCGCACCTTAAGTGGGTAGCGCCCCTCCTGTATGGGTAGCGCGCACTTTTCTATGAGTAGCTACATAGTGCATTTTACAGGAGGCGTTTGGAGGCTTTCCTGGTGTCCAAATTAGGCATGTGATAGCTCGTTGGAAAGATATTGGAGTCTACTTTCCAACCCAAGTAGAATTTTACAATTTGGATTTCATTTACCCTATAAAAAATCAAATCTCCCAAGACTGGTCAAAATGAGCAGAATGAGGCTGCCTCAAGGCAAAGCGCTGTTGCAGTCAACTTTTGAAGGTCTTCCTCAACTCAAAATTGAGCTCATGCTAGCTCATTGGAAAGATATTTATGTCTAGTTATCCGTTGAATCATCAAGCAAGTCATTTAGCCAACCATGCTAGGATAAATCTTGATTTTCCCAAGGTCACTTCAGAGGTGCATTCAATTCTCCTGAGGCAATGGTATTTTTGACATTTCTGTAAAACCATGATACTTGTGTAAAAAGTGAAAGAGGTTTTTCTTCCTTGGCATGTTGTGGACAAAAAAATCTCTCAGTTTTCCAAAATTCATCTTTTATTTCTCTGAAACATCTTTTGAGTGAAACTTATCCCGATGTGTGAAACAAGGGATTTTGTCGAAATGAAGCGAAATGAAGGGGATAAGGGGCTTCTAAATTCTTGGGGAAATTTTTTGAAGTAGGGAGGGATGTTAGGAAGTAGGGGAAAGTGGAATCTTAGAGATTGAGTGAGGGGAAGGGGTCCAAAAGGGAAAAACACAGGCCTAGCCTAGAAAATTGCCAAGTTGTGGCAAGAAACTAGGGTTTGTGCAAAAATGAGGAATTTGAGGGATCTCAGTGATGGGAAGTGTTTAATAAGGTACATTAATGATAGGGGAAGGTGTGTGAACATTAGGATACAAGTTTTTATAATTATTTGACCATCCAAGATAAATTACCTCCAAAACCCTAGGAGAGGGAAATGGACCTTACCAAGGCACAACTGAAGCATGAACAAGCTGTAAAATGACCCAATGGAACCTGACATGATGATGACAACCCTCTGAATGATGGTACACTCAGCTGAATGGTGACATGAACCGACATTTGGACAACTTTGACAGGAGTAAAAGCAACCCCTAGACCTAATGCCTAGTGACCAAATTTTGCTTGAAGACTCATTGAAATGACAAAATTTGACCTTGAAACCTTAAAATCATTTTGTCAGAGCATGTTTGATCACTGGAGGAAGGCTGCAAAGGCTGACACTAACATTGGCTCCAATGGGGATGGTAGCTCCTTGGAGGTGCCAAGAACGGCAGATCTTTGGGAGAGCAGACCAGTGCCTTATCCATTGGGCAATGGAATAAAAAACTCAAACTGAAATGCATGACTGAAAACTGATGACTTGACGACACAAATTGAATCTCACTCAACTAAAAACTAACTCGATACTTAAACACAACCGAAAAACTGGAAATATGCTCAAAGTAGAGCTTATTCATCAAACCTACTCTAATTGTACTTTTCACCACCCGATCAAGTGAAATGGAACAGCCAATGCAACCATGTAAGCATGCTGGCTGTTGTTTGATTTCTTCCCACATGCTTACTGATGAACAGGAAAAGGAAAGAATCGAAAGGCAACTCCCATGGAAACTTTGAACCAAGTGGACTGCTGATAAACTTGCAAAGCACAAATTGACTGGATGACTGCAAGAATACTGCGAAAGGATCTTCATAAACATAGCTCTGGTCCAAAAAATCTCCATATCTTGATCTTAAACTTTTCCTCACACCTGCGGTGCTTTTCTTTGGTGATTGCAGCAAGCTATCAAAAGGATCTTGAAATTCATGAATAACCAAACTCTGTTGCTGATTCCAAATTGAACAAAAGCATCCTTTATCAATCTCCTCATATGACTGCAAACCTTGATGAGAGCTTTGTAATGAAAAATATGTTAGACAAGACAATGAAGGCAACTTTTGAATAAGATTATCATCAACATTCTTTTCCGGCACATGGTTAGCTAATGAAGGAAAACTTTCACAGCAAACATCATCCAACACACGAGCAATAGGATCATCAAAAACTTGAAAAGACTGCTGCACTGTATCCCTTGAAATTGTATGACATCCTACTGGCTGTTCCTCTTTTCCTTGAGATATATTACGAATATTCTGCCTTATAAACTGAAATGCCTCGAAACAAAAGGGTATAGAATTTTCCTGCATCATCAAATCATGTATTTCATCTTCCACACCTTCATCTGTAGTCTGACCTTCAATTGCATTGGATGGCTGCAAATATGATGCTACAAGCTGCTCATCTGAAGATTTACTATGCAATTTTTCTCTCAAAAGCTGAAATGATTCAAAACAGAAAGGTACGGAGTCACCTTGTATCATTTGATCACATGTACCAGCTTCCATGTCCTTATCTGCAACTTGACAATCAATGACTTTTGGGGGCTGCAAATCTGAATATGAGAAGTCTTGAACAAGGTTTTCATTGCGCTCAAGATGGTCCAGATAAAGACTTGTTGATAGTTGATTTCTGATTGCATCGTAGTTGTCTCTGATGAACTTAAATGAATCAAAACAAAAAGGAAAAGATCCTTCACATACTTCAAAATTTGCTGCACTTTCCTCATCATTGTCATAGCTGATATGCATCGGTTGATCACTGTACTCGAGCTGCTGAAAGTGAACTTCCTCCTCACACAAACTAGCTACTGATTTTTCTACAAGATTAGCTTCTTTTTGGAGAACATAGACATCATCATACTGATCAAACTGAGGCAATTCATCATCAAACATACACATTATATCAACAGCTCTCTCTTCTTCACAATGATCTATAAAACTATCACTATGACTACTGGGATTAGAAACAAAATGTTTTGGATCAGCAACTTGTTCTTGAATGTCATTTTCATTTTTTGCAGTCATTTTCCGCACCATCTCTTCTACTGCATTTACGAAAAGATCAAGCTTTTCCTCTGAAGGTGTCAGCTGCTCTGAAACATTCTTCTTTTCTTCTTCCTTCAACCTTGCCCTCAAGATCAGCAAATGAGCCTCTACATCCACTGCCTTGTTCTGGATCTCGTGAAGTGTTGCAATATTCTTTTCTCTCAGCTGAAACTCCATTTCCAGATCAAAGGCACCCGGGTAGTGAAAGAGAGCATATCTAGGAGAAGGTCTTATATCAACTGGCATCGAATAATAAACTTGGTTAAATCTGGCAGAAAATTTTTGTACTGTCTCCCCTGGCAGTCTTTTCAGCTGGTTATACTCTTCTATAATCAACAAAAAATTCTGTCCGATCATCCACCTGTCAAGGAAAACTTTGACAAACTGCTGGAAATCTGTGATACTCGCATCAGGCAGGGCTTTGAACCAACTCTTTACTTGGCCTTGCAAAGAAAGAGCAAAAAGCCTAATACTAACATCTTCATCATCAACTTCAAAAAGATCTAGAAAAGTCTCAACATTTTGCACATGTTGCTCAGCGTTGACATTGATACATTCACCATCAAATCTTGGTAGATATAGGTCATAATTTGCAGGAAAAGCATGGAGAACAGAAGGCAAAACAAGAGTTTTATACCGATCTGGAATTTTACAAGGTGTAGGGGTATGTACAAGAGCTGCGAGATCAGTTTTATGTTCTTTAGGCTCATCACTATGAAGAGAGTCATCATAAGATGTGGGAAAAGTAAGGAGACCAGGATCAAAGGGAAACTCAACATTTACACTTTTTGAATGGGTCGAGTGAAGATTTTGATCACCTTTATCACACAACAAATTCTAAAAAAATTTCAGGACAGCTTCAAGGCCAGCGAAGAAGTAATTTACAAGAAAGCAGATTAGATCCTGAATACCATTCCACTTTAGATACCTGAATTTTGTGTAAGATCCTTCCATTTTATCAGAGAAAAAGTCAGTCCTCCAGACTTTGAATTGGAGTCACCAGGTGAATGATTTCAGCCTTCTTATGTCTAATCGTTGTCCACCATCAACCATCAGATCTGAACTCGATACATGTACTGGGGGAATTCGCAAATCAAGGGACACATTCACAAGCTAAACCGGAGATCGACTGAAGCAGCTTTTATCTACTATGCACTCGCAGAGCAATGTGCAGTTTGAAGGCTACCTGGCGTGACTTCAGACTCCGTCTATAGCAAATGACAGTAACAAGCAAACCATTTTCTTCCCCAGTATGGTCGCCACTATGTTAGCGCTCAAATCTACCTCAGGCTGAAATGAAGTAAACTCAAGGCTACATCAAACCACGCTCAGCCTCGTAGCTAGCCCTACGAGGACAGGAGAGGGCTCTCTCCGGGTCTATCTCGGCAAATGTTTTCAGAGGGGCTGAGATGACTTATAATGAACAATGAATACTGATTTTAGGCTAGTAAAGAGATAGAAATGTTTGATTTTGATTTTTGGGTTTTCGTTGGAGAGATGGGAAAAAACAATTTTGGGTCCGGGGATAAGGTCAGATCTTTGCAGATTTCGAGTTGGGGCAATGTAGGCAATAGTCTTAATGCCTTTGATTGGATATATGGATGGATCAGAATGAACAGGAGCTGAAAAGGGCAAGGATGAACATGGATCCTTTTCAAACAGGCGAAAACATGAAAAACTAAATGAATTCAAAGGCAGAGCACTATGAACAATGGATTCAACCTCATCTACTCATTCATTTAATTTAAGAAGCATAAGTGAGAAATGGCATACATTAAACATGAAGGAACTTACAATAAATTGAGAGAACACACCATTAAGAACTGAAAACCACAAGGATCCCAACAGGTGCTGCAAAACCTCTGATCTTTCCTTAGCCAAAATATGAAAAAATATGTACAATAGTGCCAAAAGTTTCCCAAGAGTCCAACCTATCCAACCCCTGAAAATGATTGAGAAATTAAATCATATAGAACATCCTAACCCCTTCCCACACCTATAGGGGTCGAAATCCTCCTTCTAGGAGCAGTTCCAACAAATTCTAATCAAGGAGCTAAAATCTAGGCAGCTAACAACTTGCCTCTAAAAGAGTCGAAACTGATTCATTTACATGATTTTCACTTTTTTGAGAGTGAAACTTCTAGAATAGGTAAAAATGAGCCAAATTTACATTTCAACCATAAATTTACATCATGAAAACCTAAAAATTTCATCCACAAGCAAAACTGGTCCAAACTGGCCGAAATTCTGAGCTGGAAGTTGAAAATTCAGCCAAAAATTTAAGTGGGTAGCGCGCCTTTCAGCCTGATTTTGAGGCACTTTCTGACATCCAAATTGAGCTCATGATAGCTCGTTGGAAAGCCCTGGATGTTGGATATCCAACCCAGGTGGAATTTCTCAATTTTGAGGTCATTTTCCCCTCCAAAACTTCATTCTCCCAGAAGTACTTCCTGCTGGTGCAAAAGGTGGCAGCAAGGTGGTTTTCATGGTGTTTTTGAGCTTTTTGACCATCCAGAATCTGATGAAATTCTTCGGCAATGCCTGAGGATGCATAACTGACCATGAAAAATCCAAAGATGCAAAGATTTCCTTTAGCAAGTGTCCTGAAAAAAAGTGAGCATATGGGCGCGCTACCTGCTTAACTGAAAAACCTGTTTTTAGACCAAAATATTTCAAAATGACAAATTTTTTTTCCGAATTTACTCAAATTCAGAGCGAAGAGCCTCCATCATGTATCATGCCCAGCCAACGAAGCGTCGGCCAAAATACAGAGTGGATCAGGCCTTTTCCGCCGTTTTAGTGCTCTCCTGGTGCATGCAGTTCCTGTGGTGAAAACACTGTCTCGGTCGTATGATGTGTTGTTGTCAGTCATGGTGTTGCAATGTGTATGTTCAGCTTGTTGAAAATGAGAAATGAGACCTTGGTGTTTTTGTGTCCAATCACCAAATGCATGCCAAAGGGGAATGAAGGATTGAGAACCCCTATAAGTGAGATAGGAATGGGATATGGTGATAGGGGTAGTTTTTAAAGACAAGAGTGAAATAAAATGGCAATATATCAGTGAGTCAAGTGGAATCAAGGACAAAGAAAACAGCCCTTGAATGTTATGGAGATTAGGCTTTTGTCAATGGAGGAAGTGGACAAGTGAAAATGGGACTATGTCATAACATGAATGATGAATAGCGTGAAAATGACAGTGGCAATAACAATGAGAGCAGTGATGTAATGGCAATGAGAGAGCGTGAGGCTGAGGTAAATAATGAGCAGGGACACCACAGACAGTAGAGGCATGAGCATATATATCAACAACACAAGCTTGGAAATCCTTCACAAGACTATCAACATGTCTTTCAAAACCCTAAGAAATGAATTAGCAATGAACATAGGTTTCACGTTTCTCCACATCAAACATTTGTTTCTCCACTTTCAAAACACCATAATCATGTCCAAAAATGACTGAGCAATGTTTAAAAACCTACTTGCACTTTGTTGGAGTCGATTTGGCATGAATCTGGACGAAGAAGAAATTTTTTTTGGCTCTGAAACTGTATGGGTAGCGCCCCTCAAGTGGGTAGCGCCCTTGTTATTTTACATAGGCTGAGGAGGTTAAGTGGGTAGCGCACCTTAAGTGGGTAGCGCCCCTCCTGTATGGGTAGCGCGCACTTTTCTATGAGTAGCTACATAGTGAATTTTGCAGGAGGATTTTGAAGGCCTTCCCGGTGTCCAAATTAGGCATGTGATAGCTCATTGGAAAGCTATTGGAGTCTAATTTCCAAAACAAGTGGAATTTTAAAATTTGGATTTCATTTACCCTATAAAAAATTAAATCTCCCAAGGCTGATCAAAATGAGCAGAATGAGGTTGCCTCAAGGCAGAGCGCTGTTGCAGTCAACTTTTGAAGGTCTTCCTCAACTCCAAATTGAGCTCATGATAGCTCATTGGAAATATATTTGTGTATAGTTATCCTTTGACTCATCAAGAAAGTCATTTAGCCAACCATGCTAGGAGAAATATTGATTTTCCCAAGGTCACTTCAGAGGTGCATTCAATTCTCCTGAGGCAACGGTATTTTTGACATTTCTCTAAAACCATGATACCTGTGTAAAAAGTGAAAGAGTTTTTTCTTCCTTGGGATGTTGTGGACAAAAAACTCTCTCATTTTTCCAAAATTCATCTTTTATTGCTCTGAAACATCTTTTGAGTGAAACTTATCCCGATGTGTGAAACAAGGGATTTTGTCGAAATGAAGCGAAATGAAGGGGATAAGGGGCTTCTAAATTCTTGGGGAAATTTTTGGAAGTAGGGAGGGATGTTAGGAAGTAGGGGAAAGTGGAATCTTAGAGATTGAGTGAGGGGAAGGGGTCCAAAAGGGCAAAACATAGGCCTAGCCTAGAAAATTGCCAAGTTATGGCAAGAAACTAGGGTTTGTGCAAAAATGAGGAATTTGAGGGATCTCAGTGATGGGAAGTGTTTAATAAGGTACTTTAAGGATAGGGGAAGGTTTATGAACATCAGGATACAATTGTTTCTAATTATTTGACCATCCAAGAGAAAATACCTCCAAAACCCTAGGAGAGGGAAATGGACCTTACCTAGGCACAACTGAAGCATGAACAAGCTGTAAAATGACCCAATGGAACCTAAAATGATGATGAAAACCCTCTGAATGATGGTACACTCAGCTGAATGGTGACATGAACCGACATTTGGACAACTTTGAAAAGAGTGAAAACAAACCCTAGACCTAATGCTTAGTGACCAAATTTTTCTTGAAGACTCATTGAAATGACAAAATTTGACCTTGACACCTTAAAATCACTTTGTAAGAGCATTTTTGATCACTGGAGGAAGGCTCCAAAGGCTGACACTAATAGTTCACACATAAAAATATTATTGATCAACTTCATAAACTCTCTCTGGCCATCTCTACTCAATATTCCTTCATTTCTTGTTGAATTCATTACTCCTATTTTCAAGGGAACCCATAAAAATGGATGGGTATTGTATTTCTATACCATGCCTGAGTATGAATCATGGAGATAATATCTGTGTGGATCAGCATCAGGATGGACCATAAAGTACTATAAAGGTCTCAGTACAAGTACTTCTAAATAGGGGAACGAATATTTTAAAAATTTGGACAAACCTAAAAAAGACTTCATGTGGATAAATGAGGAAGATGGTGATGCAATTGAATTTTCCTTCAACAACAAGAAAATAGAGGCCGGAAAGAATTGGCTAAGACATTTTGAGCTAGGAAAACATTTGGACTAGACTGACATGATTATCAACTACATCGACTTTGTAAAAAAGGAATTGATCCTATTTTCCATGGCTAATTTTCAAAGATCCATCCCATCCATGGTTGATGGTTTAAAACCAGGGCAAAGGAAAACAATATTTTGCTCTTTCAAGAGAAAATTTGTTACACAAGCAAAGGTTGCTCAATTTTTAGGTTATGTATTTGAGAATTCTTCTTACCATCACGGTGAGTAGAGTATTGCTAGCACAATTATTGGAATGGCACAAGACTTTTTTGGAAGTAACAACATTAACCTCCTTGCTCCACTTAGGAAATTTGGTACCAGAGCCAAGGGTAGAAAATATCATGCAAGCGCTCGATATTTTTTCACATTCTTGTCACCAATAACACGCTTCTTGTTCCCAAAATATGATGATGTACTCTAGGACTACTTCAATGAAGATGGCCAAAAAAATGAGCCAACGTGGTATGTGCCAATTATTCCAATGGTCCTTGTAAATGGAAGTGAAGGAATTGGAACTGGTTGGAGTTCGTTCGTACCTAACTACAACCCAAGGTAATGCGATAAGATGGATACAATACAATTGTAGTTATATCACCATAACTAGAACAACTAAGCAGTTGTAGCCTATGACTCCAACTACATAGTGCTAATACAAAGTGTAAAAAGTGCTAATACTACATATTTAGCAAGTAATGGAAGCTTAGCGTATTAGGGACAATAATAACAACACAATAGTAACTAGTATCACTATTAATGCTTGTGTGTATAAGCTTCTATCATATCCATAGGAGTTACCAACCCAGCTTAACTAGTACAATAGGGATATGCTTATATTCACAGTATATAGAAAGTACTCTAAGATATCATGTTCAAAGCTTATAACCAGTTAAGAAATCACATTATTATCGTAATTATGGTTACTAATATAATACCAATAATAATAAATCCCTTATAATCAGATCATGTTACATAGTTATCACATTGGTTATGTCATTACCTATCACCATTTGATGAGTACTAGTAAGCGAAACCTGATTACAACAAGTAGAGTTCAAGCCTGATGTTGAATATGAACTAATACGACATCTTCATCATATCAAATATTAGGGAGAAACAATATCCATGTACAGACAATATACATAGAGTAAGAACCATGTATGCATTAGAGTGATTCTAGGTGATCAAGTAACATAGTATGCCCATGATATACGTAAAGCTTACATATGATATTGCTTGTATTTCACCTATTTCTTAAGCTTAGAACTTGAATACCATCTATATTATGGATAATTCTTGGATATGTATAAAAATTATAGTAATCTTAGGTTTAGTTATAAAAGGGTGTATATTACTAATAAAACCATAACCTGCTTAGTAATTATAATAAGGAGAGTAATACTCATAGCTTAAAGTGATACACATAGTATGTGTATTAGTTGCAACTACTCTCTTCTATCAAATTGACTCACATGTTATATATAAATAATAATGGTTACAGCACTATGTAACATGAACATGATGAATCCTAATTCCATATATAGTATGTCTTAGTTTAGATAGAGTAGGTAGAATGATAAGCAATTTGTTGTATGTATTCAGATTAGTTATGCTTACTCAATTACAAATAACACATGCAATATCACTAGTACCAAGTGTGTTAGCTCTTTTATTACCCTGGGATATAAGCTATGTTCTAATTCCATTTCTTTATCATTACTATTAGGATATGAATCACATAAGAGCCCGGTTTTAATTACTAATATTATACTAATATGTGTAATAGATTTAATATGGTTAAGATATAGCTTAGATAGGGTTGAATAGGGAAACATAGACTGGTATAGAGATCAAATTCATATGGTCATGATACAGGTAGAGATCTTTCACTATGTCTTGTGTAATGGTTCATTCAAATCAATGCTAAGCTTAACCAATCATATAAGATCATCTATTATATAAAAATTAGCAATCAAACTGTGTTTCTACTTAAGGTTTAGATACTCATGTGGGCATAGAGCTAGTAAGGCTATGTACTTATTACTATGAATCTGGTAAATGTTAATAAGGTATGAAATGAATAGGGAAACATAGATCATTACGTGATAACATGGAGCTTAGCTTGAATATGGAGTTCCTGGTCTCTGTAATATAAGACCTGTACTAAGGATATCGTGTTTATACAAATATGTGTTATTCCATTACATGTAGTTACATCAATAAATCTTGGTCACTGATTCAATGGACTTGATTCATTAGTACTAATAACATAGTGAAATCAATAAGCTTATAGATTCAATAGAGCTTACTACTAGTTTAAATAAGGTGATATAGTGATAGTTACTAAGCTTAAGCTGGGTATCATAGGTACGATATGGTCTCTTATACCAATCTACTTTTAGTTCCATATAACTGTTATCATTGTAACTAATACTTGGGAATCATAGAAGATAGATAAGGGTGAATAAATTACTCAGCTTAAGATAATCCATCTCTATTCACTAATCAAAGCTGGAAAGAGGGTATTCAATGATATCGAGCTAGAACAAGAACACGAATATCTTAGTATTGAGCTTACATTAAACCTATGACCACATTAGCTATTGGAATACAAGATGATTTATTAGGTAGAATATTGTATGTTATTACTCTATCCTTAACCAGCATGATGAATATGGACATCGTAGTATACACTAGAGTAACACTTAAACATATTTTTTATAAAAGACCAATATGAGAAAATGTAGATTAGGGAAACACTATACTCATATAAACTATAAAAGCTTACAGATCCAAATATGATTTCCATAATGAATGGGTTGGCTAATAAAAAAGGGATCTAGATCTCAGTATTTATATCCCCTTTGCAATGATTATGAATAATACATAATGTAAGGGATATGCTAAGTTGAATACTACAGAATCATAGCTGAGTAGTGACCAAGTAGTGGAAAGCTAGTTCATAATGATCACCATTTCTAGTAATCATAGCTTGGTATGTAACCAATAACCATGGCTCATATGAGCTTAGTGCTTGCATATGATAGACTAGTCTCATTAGGATGATAAAGTAGACTGAATCTGTATAAGCTCAGTAATCATGCGTGTTTATAACAGTTTCAAGTTTGAATATACACACGTAATCATGGTTACATAAGCACAACATAGCATATTTAGTAATCAGTAAAAGCTTACTATCAATAATCTGTTTATAAGCTCAGTAATCATGCGTAATCATGAGTGTTTATGTAACCATGATTCCAATTGGACAACCTTCAACTTGATCTAATGAAATTGGATAATAAATTTAGATTCATCTCGGGAGTTGTAAATGGAGAAATTATAGTGAACAATAGGAAATGTGCAGAGTTGTTGCTTGAATTGAAGAGTAAAGGTTTCACTCCATTCCCCAAGAAGGGAAAAACTATTGAGGCTGCTATTGCTAGGGAAATAGCAGATGATGAAGAGTTTCCTGAAGACAAAATTGAGAAAGTAAAGGGTGATTGTGATGTAGATTATGAGTATCTTCTATCCATGGAAATAGGAATATTGACTTTAGAAAAAAACAAACAATGATGTGCTGAGAGATATAAGCTTCAGGAAGATGTTGAGGATATTAAAAAGGAAGCACCCAAATCTATATGGTACAAAGACCTAGATTCCTTTACAAAGGAATTAGATGATGAATATGAGTTGAGAAACATGGGAAATGATGCTACCAGAATCTTCAAACAAGTAGGAAAAAAATGAAGAAAAAATACCAAAAAATTCGTAACTGCTGAAAAAAATGCAGGAGGCCAAGGATGACGAATATGAGTTGAGAAACATGGGAACTGATGCTACCAGAATCTTCAGACAATTAGGAAAAAACTGAAGAAAAAATAAAAAAAAGTTGTAACTGCTGAAAAAATATATTCTTAATCAACCACCAACAATCAGGCATCGATTGCCTCTCTTACTACAACTAAAGAAAAGAATGAAATTACAAAACCTAAGCGTGGAGGCGGAAAGAAAGGGGTTGCAAAAAAACAAATGGAAGTGGAAAGAAATGAGGATGATGAACTAGATACCAACTTGCAGGATCAGTTGGAAGCCTACAACTAGGATTATTTGTAGATCAATCAATTGTTCAAGTTCAGGGAAGTAAGCATAGTTCACCAACTAAAGATTTTAAACCAAAGTAGAAAGAGACCACTAGATGGGAAAAAAAGGCTTTAGACTTCAACATTCACTATTCACCGTTCACCATTCAAGGTTCAGCATTCACCGTTCGACATTCAGGGTTTAGGGTTCACCGTTCAACATTCAACGTTCAAAATTAAGCGTTTAGCATTCAATGTTTAGGGCAAGTCGGGTTCCGCATGGAGTCAGGTAGTTTGGTAGGGTCGAGTCGAGTTCAACCCGAGTCTCTGTGCAGAATAGTGACAGTGCATTCAGAACAAGGATTCGAAGGGTGTATTTTTTGCAGGTGGGAATAGGGAGGTTGGGTGAAGGGTGAATTTTTTTTTGAAGGGAATTGGAATAAAACTAAAAATTAAAAAATTAAAAATTAAATGTAAATAGTAATATTTAGAAAAATAAAAAAAATAAAAAAATTAAAAATTAAAAATTAAATGTAAATAATAATATTTAAAAAAATGACATAAAGTATCAAATTAAAAATTCAATATAAATAAATAAGATATTAAGTTGTATATAAATTATTTAATATATAAAATTTACAACTTTCCACACACATGACCTGACTAGATTTGAACCTTACTCAAACACGTTTCCTTGGGCGCCCTCACACGGCACGACCCAACCCGCCCGAACTAAGGCACAAGGGAGAAAATGAAAAACGGGTCGCACGAACGTGCACATTAAGGGACACAAGCAGTCACAACTTAGCATTTATGATACAGTATCCCTCACAAAACCTGACCTGACCCGAACATGTTTCCTTGTGTTCCCTCACACGACATGACTTGACCCACCCGAATGAAGGAAAAAATGAGCGCCAAATGGAAAATGGGTCGCACGAACATACACAAGGCACATAGGCAGTCACAAATTAGCATTTTTGATATGGCCACCCTCACACGACTCGACCCAGCCCGACCTAAATGCGTTTCCTTGGGCACCCTCACACGACACAACCCGACCTGCCCGAACGACAGTACAAGGGATCTAACGGTAAATGCATCGCATAAACATACACAAGGCATACAGGCCATCATAACTTAGCACTTTTTATACGGCCACCCTCACATGACCCAACCCGACCTGACTCGAACACATTTGCTTGGGCACCCTCACATGGCATGACCCGACCCGACCCGATCAGAACGTGTTTCCTTGGGCGCCCTCACATGACCTGACCCAACCTGACTCCCCCGAACGAAGGCACAAGGGAACAAAGGGAAAATGGGTCACACGAACATGCATAAGACACATGGGCAGTCACAACTTAGCATTTTTTATATGACCTCCCTCAGATGACTTCCGAACGTGTTTCCTTGGGCACCCTCACACGGCACGACCCGACCTGACCCGACTCGACCCAAACGTGTTTCCTTGGGTGCCCTCACATGACTCGACCCGAACCACCTTAAACATGTTTCCTTGGGCGTCCTCACATGGCACGACCCGACCCGCCCAAACGAAGGCACAAGGGAGAAAATGACAAACAGGTCGCACAAACATGCAAAAGGCACATGGGCAGTCACAACTTAGCAAATTTTATACAGCCACGACTTGACCCCACTACCCACTCGAACGTGTTTCATTGGGTGTCTTCATACGACCCGACCTGACCCGACCCACCCAAATGTGTTTCCCAAGGTTCCCTCACACGACCTGACCCGATCCGACTTGCCCGAACGCATTTCCTTGGGCGCCCTCATAGGAAACGACCCGACCTGACCCACCCAATCATGTTTCCTTTGGTGTCCTCACATGGAACGACTTGACCCAATCCACCCAAACACATTTCCTTGGGCAACCTCAAATGACCTGACCCGAATACAACGATAGGGCTACAATTGGTATCGAAGCTTAGACATTATATTAGGTGGTCTCAGTGAAACATTGGCAGGGGTAAGACATTGGTTAGGGTCGAAGCTACATAACAAGACATGTAAAGTTGGGAAGAATGTCAAGGGAGGATTTTTCAGACCTTGTACAGGTTGAGGCATATGAAAGAAGAGAGAGTAGTTGTGGCATGGTTATAGAAGGGACTGGATGTTAACTGAGAGACCGTCCTTTCTCTTCATACTACATGAGGGTATGCCTGCCTCAAACCATCTATTTGTCATGGTCGAATGTCAAGCTGCATGTAACTACAAGATATCTGCCACAGAGCCTAATACATGGTTGTCTTGTCCCGAGGAGAGAGTGGATGTCGAACAGTTCCAGGAGGGGTTGAACGTTAACTGAGAGATCACCCTTCCTCTCCGTACCTCATGGGGGTACGCCCGCCTCAGACCATCTATTTGGCTTCGTCGAAGGTCAACTGTTCAATCTCGGAAATTTAACCATAAGAAAAACCATGAATATGGAACACTCCCCGATGAAGAGGAGGTCCTCATTTAATCTTGATGGTTGGTCTCCTGCTCTATGAAGGCCATTGATCAATTGAGTGGTACATGTTTTAGATGCATAGAGTTGTGTGATAAATGTTATATAGGGCCCCATAGGCCAATATTATTCTAACGTGGAAATGACAGAGGGACAAGATCGATGGGGGATGGGGAGGTTAGTAATGTGGCAATGCCACACATGGCTGACTATGGACTTATGGAAAAGGTGTGATGATGTGAACCTTACACAAGCGGATGGACAGATTCCACATGGGAGTCATGTGTGGTCCACAAAGGTGCTAGAATATCTTCAAACTGAAAGCAAGCAAAATAATGAGAATTTTGGACACAAATATCATCTATATAATTCCCTACTCGATCAGTGAAAATATGAGAAATTTGTTTAACCCATTTTGGATCATTTCTGATGAAACTACATGATCTTTTCTAAACTCTTCATGTTCCACACTTTCCAAGTTTCCATTGAACAGGTTTTTCCGATCCATAAATACAAGATAACTCACCCCCCTTGATGACTGGAGCAAGTTGACAAAAGGATCCTGAAACTCATGAATGACTAATTTCTCTTGATGATCAACAACAAAAAAAGAATATTCTTGATTACTCTCCTGAAATGACTGAAAATTTTTGTATGATATTTGTAATGAGACTCTTTCTGAATAAGACAATGAATCCGACTGCAAAATCAAAGTTTTATGATCTATGCTTTGAAGCTCACAACCAACTAATGGCGAAAGACTTTGATTACAAATATCATCGAAAAAATCAGCTATTGGATCATGGAAAACTTGAGAAGACTGTTGCAACTTATCATACATTGGTTGTAATGATATTAGATGATTTTCTATAGGCTTACGATTCTTTATTTCAGATATATTATCAAAATTTATCTTCAAAAATGGAAATGAGTCAAAATTTAATGGTAAAGAATCATCTTGAATCAATTCATAATATGTTTCAGGCTCTAAGATTTCATTTGTGACTAGAAACTCAATGTAACTTAGTGGTTAGGATTCTGGATCCAAAGAAGCTTGCATATCACAAGTGACCTCCTCAACCAATTGATGAGAAGGATGCCCATTTATATTGCTGAAAACTCGCTTATCTCCTTGCTTATAGTTTTCTCTTATTTTCATAAATGAGGAGAAACACAAGGGTAAGGAGTCTTGATCAAGAAGTTCAATGTGTTCTTCATGATCAATATCAAAACTGAAAGATTGCTGATTTCTAATATTGTGAAAATTTTCTCTCAGAAATTGACATGAAGTGAAAATCAAAGGCAAAGAGCTTCACTTACCTTGAAATTTTCTACATTCTCTTCATCGCTACATGGCTGATATGCTTAGGCTGAGTGCTATATTTGAGCAATTGTAATTGAACTTATCCCTCCCAAAAATATGTCGATGATTGATTTGAAGATTGAACCTCAATTTTGACAACATAATCTTCATCATACTGATCATACTTGGGTAAATCTTCAATATAAGTGATGTCATCAAAAAATCACATTATATTAGCATATTGCTTCTCCTCGATTTGATATACAAATCCATTTTCATGATTTTCCATAAATGAATACAAACAAAAATCATTTTCTGATCTATGGTGATTGAGATTAGGGCTAGAGAGGCCTTGTCTTTGTGAGTGATCTATTAATTTCAACTCCTTATGTGAGAGATCACTACAAGCTCCATCTCTAAATGAAGTGTGGATATTTTGAGCGATTCAAATCGAGGCTTGGAAAATTATCTATTTTTTCTATGTTTGGTATACATGGCAATAGTGGCATTACCCACAAACATATACCCTTATAACCAATACCTAGTTCTCTAAAATAAAATGTGTCCAATATGCTCAATTAGAGGTGAAGGATTCTCCTAGGATGTCAATGTAATGGTTTGGGGTGTTATTTTCAGCCATGGATAGTTAGTGGTTAAGGGCTTTAAGGGTCAAGGGTTAAGGTCCAAGGGCTTTAGGGTCGAAGCATTTAGCGGTTAAGGACTTGATATTTAGGGGATTTAGGTGTTTAAGGGGTTAAAAGTTGAGGTGTTTAAGGGTGAAGATTAGGGTTTAAGGGTCATATGTTAAGAGGATAAGGAGTTATGGCTTATGAGGTTGATGGATTATAGGTTAGGGGTTAGTTTCTTAAGATTTAATGAGTCAAGGGGTTTATGGGCTATGAGTTATGAGTGTAAGGGTTAATGGATTATGAATTAGGGGTTAAGGGGATATGAAATTCAATGGTTATGGGTTAAGGGCTTATGACTTGTGATAAGGGCCTCCGTTACATGACCTGACCTGTCTCGAGTACACGACCCAAATGCGTTTCCTTGGGCACCCTCACCATTAGGGGAATTTTGAGGTCTAAAATGGGCCTCCTAAGAAAAATGTACAAATAAAATAAACTTTATAAGAACCAACAAGATTCAAGATGATGATGTCAACCATGGGGAATGATTCACCATTTTTTAAGTAAAAGCGTAAAAAGATAAAGAAAATAAAAAATAATAAAACTACTTTGTCAACTCGTATTTTCAACTTATCTCCCAAATTTTTTACTCACATTTTGAGCGATAGTACTCATTGGATGCAAAATTTAATTCCTCATCCAAGGGGTGCCCATGTTGCATGCTTTCGATGGACCTTCCGTGAAAAATGAGAAATACATGAAAATGCATGATTGCAATTATGTTTTTCATGTATTTCTCATTTTTCATGTAGCATGGGTCCATCGAAAGTATGGAACATGGGTACTCCTTCGATGAAGAATTAATTTTTTCATCCAAGGAGTACTCCCACTTGAAATTTGAGTAAAAAATTTTGGAGATGAGTTGAAAAAGTAGTTTTTTCTTTTTTCCCTCTAAAATTTGGTGACGTAATCAAATATTATTTTATTATTTCCACTATTATTTTATAATTTCCTTAGGAGGCCCATTTAGACGTCAAAATTCCCCTAATGATGGCACAACCAAACCCACCTGAATGAAGGCAGAAGGGAGAAAATGAGAAACAGGTCGCATGAATGTGCACAAGGCACACAGGGGGGAAAAAATTAGCATTTTTTATATGACCGCCCTCACACAACCCGACCCCACGACCAGCTTGAACGTGTTTCATTGGGCGCCCTCGCACAACATGAATCAACCCGACTCGACCTGCCTTGAACGCGTTTCCTTACGCACCCTCACACAAACCTACCTGACTTGAATGATATTCCTTGGGTGCCCTCACACGACCCTACCTGACCAGCCCAAACAAGGGCACAAGGGAGAAAAAGGAAAACGGGTCACATAAACATTCGCCACAAGGCACACGGGTTGTGACAACTTAGAATTTTTTATATGGCCTTCCTCACATGACTTGACCCAACCTGAGTACGTAACTCGAACGCATTTCCTTGGGCACCCTCACATGGCACGACCCGACCAACCCGAACAAAGGCACAACGGAGAAAATGGAAATCAGGTTGCACGAATGTGCACAAGGCGCACGGGTGGTCACAACTTAGCATTTTTTATATGACCATCCTCACACGACTTGACCTGACCCAACCCGCCTGAACGAAGGCTCAAGGGAGCTAATGTCAAATGGGTCGTACAAATGTGAAAAAGGAACACAGGTTGTCAGAAATTAGCATTTTTTATACGGATGCCCTCACACGACTTGACCCGACTCAACCCAACCCGAATACGTTTCCTTGGTTGCCCTCATATGACAGGACCTGACCTAACCCACCCCGAATATGTTTCTTTGGGCACCCTCACACGACCCGACCCGACCCAACCAGACTGGCCCAAATGAAGGCACGGGTGGGGGAAAGGTAAACGGGTCACAAGAATGTACACAAGACACACGGGAAGTCACAACTTAGCATTTTTTATACGACCTCCCTCACACGACCCGACCCAAATGTGTTTCTTGGGTAGCCCTCAGATGGCACGACCCGACCCAACCTGACCCAACCAACCCTGAACATGTTTCCTTGGGCACCCTCACATGACCCAACCTGACTCGAACGTGTTTCCTTGGGTGCCCTCACACGAACCTACCTGACCCACCCGAACGAAGGCACATGGGAGCAAAAGGAAAACGGGTCACACGAACATCCACCACAAGGCACACGGGCTATCACAACTTAATTAAAATTTTTTATACGGCCTCCCTCACACAACCTGACCCGACCCGAACTGAGTACCGACCCGAACACATTTCATTGGGCGCCCTCACATGGCACCAAACAACCCGCTCGAACGAAGGCACAAGGGAGAAAATGACAAACAGGTCACATGAATGTGCACAAGGCACACAGGCAGACAAAACATAGCATTTTTTATACGGTATCCCTCACACAAACCGACCCTGCAACCCACCCAAACGTGTTTTTTTAGGCGCCCTCACGTGACCTCATGACCCAACCCCACCCAAACGCATTTCCTAGGCACACTCACATGATTCGACCCGACCTGACCCACCCAAATGCATTTCCTTGGGCACCCTCATAGGACATGACTCGACCTGACCCAACCAAATGTGTTTCCTTGGGTGCACTCACATGACCCGACCCAACCCGACCCGAATACAATGACAGGGCTATAGTTGGTATCAAATCTTGGAACACTGGCAGGGGAAAGATGTTGTTCAGGGTTGATGTTGCATAACAAGACATGGAAAGTTGGGAAGAATGTCAAGGGAGGATTTTTCAGACCTTGTACAGCTTGAGGCGTATGCAAGAAGAACACCCATAGATTCATGTTGAACTTGAAGTGTTGGAGGAGAATGTTGAAGTAGAGCTTCTTCGACTTGGTTGCGCAATGGAACAGGATGAAGCTACATATTGCGATGAATAAGAAGATATCGAGACATGTGAAGAAGATGATCTATTCTTCAAAATTAGGGTGTTAAATGGGTTAGGGGTTAGGAATTATGGTTTAAGGGGTTAGGGGTTGAGGTTTTAGAGGTTTAGGGTTTAGGGGGTTAAATGTGTTATGGTTTTATGGATTTAGGTGGTTAAATGGGTTAGGGTTAAGGGTTTAGGGGTTAGGGGTTAAGGGTTTAGAGTTTTAGGGTTTATGGGTTAAGTGGTCTAGGGGTTTAGGAGTTTAAGGGTTAAATGGGTTAGAGGTTGGAAATTGTGGCTAAGGATTCAAGCTCCATGGAAAAATATAATGTAATAAAAAACCTTAATGGTTTGGAATTTTTTTCTAAAATACCCTTCCTAATAGACAAACCCGATTGGATATAGGATTCCAAAGTTGTATTTGTAGCAAGTAGCTCATCTTGAAAGGTGGAGGGAACTGAACATAAAGTGGAAGGAAAAAATGTATTGATTAAAAATTAAGACTAATTATGGAAAACTACCCACCAACCTTTATAGTAGCTCTAGAGGAGTCCTCAAGATACCAATTAGGAAAAAATTAGTTAAAAGAAAATAAAAACAATTGAAGCACCACAAAAACTCGCAATGAATAGATCAAGAAATAAATTAAAATTTTTCATTACAAAGCTGACCTTGAGTCTGTCATATTCCCATTTTTGTTGTACTAAATTGCCATATCATGAACTCACATCAAGGAATTAATCTTCAATTTATTTCAAAATACCCCATTTGTAAATGGACAATATGCTTGTAATGTTAGATGGAGCAGACTGCACAAAACTAGGATTGGAGATCCTTGCATTGATAACTTTGGTTTATTTGCTTACAATGAAGTCTAAATAATGGTTAATTTTGTTCATACTTCGTTCTGAAATGTTGGAGGTGTTTTATTTTATATTTCATTTCCTTGGGCACCCTCACAGTATGAGACAGCTCGACTCGACCTGACTCAACCAGCCTGAACGTCGAAGGGATGAGGGAGAAAATGGAAAACAAGTTACACGAAAGTGCACAACACACACGGGCGGTCACAACTTAGCATTTTTTATATGAACTCACTCACATGATCCGACATGAACGTGTTTCATGTGGTGCCCTCACACGACACGACCCAACCCGCCTAAACACATTTCCCTGGGCGCCCTCACATGACTCGACCCGCCTAAACACGTTTCCCTGGGTGCCCTCACACGACCCGACCCACCTTGATCGACCTGAATGACTTTCCTTCGGTACCCTCACATGGCGCGACCCAATCCGACCTGACCCAACTTTCTTGAATGCATTTTCCTCGGCGCCCTCACACGACCTGACCCGACCTGACCCCTTCAAACACATTTCCTTGGGCACCCTCACATGACAAGACCTGACCCAACCCACCCGAGCGCGTTTCCTTGGGTATCCTCACACGGCACGATAAAAATCGACTCGACTTGACCTGCCCGAATGCGTTTCTTTGGGCGCCCTCACACAACCTGACATGACCCAACCTGGATGTGTTTCTTAGGTGCCCTCAAACAACCCGACAAGCGATGACCTGGATGAGTTCCTTGGGTACCCTCAAAGAGCCAGACCTTACCTAACCCGCTCAAACACATTTCCTTGGGCACCCTCACATGGCACGACCCGACCTGCCCGAACGCATTTTACACGGCGCTGTCACACGACCCGACCTGACTCAACCCGACCTGCTCAAACACATTTCCTTAGGCGCGCTCACATGAAACGACCCAACCCAACTTGCCCAAGCATGTTTCCTTGGGTGAACTCACACAATATGACCCGACTCGACCCAACCTGACCCGCCTGAATGCGTTTCCTTGGGTGCCCTCACACGAGTCGACACGACCCAACCTAGACGCATTCCTTGGGTGCCCTCACATGACCGAACCTGACCCAACCCGATCGAACATGTTTCCTTGGGTGCCCTCATAGTACATATGACTTGACCCGACCTGACCTAAATGCATTTCCTTGGGAGCCATCAGACAACCCGACCAGACCCCACCCGCCCGAACATCGAAGGCACGACAAAGCAAACTACAAACGAGTCGCACGAACATGCACGAGGCACTTGGGCGGCTACAACTTAGCATTTTTTATATGAACTCTCTCACATGATGCGACCTAAATATGTTTGTTGTGGAGCCCTCACACGACATGAAACGACCAGCCTGAACAAAGGGAGCATGACGGAGAAAACAGAAAATGGATCCAACAAATGTGCACAAGTAACATTGGTGGTCACAACTTAGCATTTTTTATTGGACCACCATCAAACGACCTTGCCTGACCTAACCTGACCTGCCCAAATGTGTTTCCTTAGGCGGCCTTGCATGACATGACCTAAACTGACCCACCCGAATGTGTTTCCTTGGGTGACCTCACACGATCAACCCCACCCGAACGCATTTCCTTGGGCGCCCTCACACGACCCAACCCCGCCTGACCCCTGGACGTGTTTCCTTGGGTGCCCACATAGTATGGCATGACCCGAACTGACCTGACACAAATGCGTTGCCTTGAGCACCATCACACAACTAGACTCAAGTCGCACAAGCTCATTTCCTTGGGCAGCCTCACACGGCACAACCTAACCAGACCCAACCTGACCTGGCCAAACGCATTTCATTGGGCACCCTTACACAACCTGATCACATGACCCGACCTGGACACATTCCTTGGGCACCCTCACATGACTTGACATGAGCTGACTTGGACGCATTCCTTGGTCGCCCTCACATGACCCAACCCAGATGCATTCCTTGGGTTCCCTACACGACCCTACCTGACACGACCCGCCCGAACGACACCTTTCCTTGGGCGCCCTCACAAGGCATGACCCGACCCGACCTAACCTAAATGTGTTTACTTGGGCACCATCACACGAAAACGTCACTATTATGAACCTCTTGTCCTAAAAAGTTACACTTCTGACACTTTGTCCCAAAATGTCTCATTTCTGGTGCTTTCCATAAACATCGTTATTCCGACGCTTTTATCCTAAACATCGGACTTCCGACACTTTTTCCTGAAATGTCACACTTCTGACACTTTGTCTCGAAATGGCGCACTTCTGACACTTTCCTTAAGCATCACTATTCTGACGCTTTTGTGCTAAGAGTCCTAGTTCTGACGCTTATTTAGTAAATGTCACACTTCTGACGCTTTGTCCCATAACGTCGCTATTCTGATGATACCTCTATACGTCGCTATTCCGACGATACTCCCCAAATGTCACTAGACAAACGCTTGTTGGTGGGATTAAAAATTTGATAAAAATTTGGGAACTTTCAGACAATACGTCAAAGCTGTTAGAACTAAAGGGTCGAAAAATTGACCATATGTACTAGTGAGAGGATACATTTTCTGAAAAATTCAAGGATGAAGTACGAAGTCTACAACTCAGCAAAGCCATTGATGGCGTCAACCCATATTCCCTCTATAACACCAACTATTTTGTTTGGGCTGTAGTAGTGATTAATAACAATATCCCCCGATGGTTATCTGTGAAGTGCTAACATATTATGTTGGCTCTCATAGTCCCTAGTAGAAGACAAGTGAAGAATATGGATGTCTATTTACAACCATTGGTATATGAATTGAAGGAATTATGGGATGGAATAAGTGTATATGATGTATGAAGACCCATCGCAATAGAGAGGAGTTTTACGTTGTATGGCATACGTGCTTATACAACACATGATTATCTAGGATTAGGAGTTTGCTCTGGAAAAGTACATGTTTATTGATTTGTTTATATATGTAACAATATTCTTTCACATAATAGTTACTTAATTCGTTGTAATTGTTTTGAGTCTTCATGATATTCTTTAACGTGCCATGCATATTGTATATAATAATTTCATAGGTCTAGAAACAAAAGGGTATTATGGATGTAAATATTATAGACCTTCTCTGAAAGGTAGATGGTCCAATGACCTATGAAAGCCAGTGTATGAATTCTCCAAGGTATTCCTCCTAGAAGAACACCCTTATAGCAGAGGAACATCCACTTTCAATTATAATCGAGAGAGAACCCAAAGGCCTCCAATAACGACACCAGCTCAATGGCTTAGAGCATATGAGAGAGAGAAGGAGAAGGATTTCATAAAAATGTTCGATTCAAATTGGGAGCCTATGTTCGATGAGCTAAAATTATTCGACACCTATGTTGAGAAATTTTCCATTGGGATGAAAAGGAATCTATCTTTTATAACCTCCCATATTGGGAGCATCTTAAGATTACCCACTTATTAGATCCCATGCATATATTTAAAAATGTTTCATATTATTTATGGAGGCACATACCATCGAAAATAAGTGAGACATTGACTGTTAGGAAATATCTTATTACTTCAAAAACTAAAAATAAAAATTGGCCAAGATGATTAGAAAGTACAGGATCAGAGGCAGTTGTTCCCTCTAATTGGTATTTCAAAGAAGGTGATGTCCCATGGATTTAAAAAAACGATGATCTTTCTTTTGGAAAGGAATTTATAATGGGTGTAAGGGTGCCATCTTCATATGGGTCTTCACTATGGCGCCGCTTCACCGTGAATGAACATTTGTCATGGTTGAAATTGTATGACCATTTGAATATTCTAAGAATATATATACTGTCAAAAGCATGATTTTATTATTTATTATATTAATAAATTTTATACCATGCAGGGATCATAAAACATATCAAATTTTTTATATTATTGCATGTGTTTATAGTTTTTCAATGTCATTATCCTTTGTTCATGCATGGGTGTGTGAAACATGACTTCCCCCAAGACCTTGAACGTGCCATATCTAAATTTTTTGTATTTGTACGTTGGATCACATCAAAGGAGATTCATGCGGCTGGCATTCCACGGTGGCGTCAAGAGATAATTGAGATTTTTTGTATGTTTGAGAAGGAACTTCTAACAAGTTTCATGGACTTGTAGGTTCATCTTATAGTCCACCTAGTAGATGAGGTTGAATTATTTGTGGTGGTTTCTTTTCATTGGATCTTCTTAGAGATGTACATGAAGAAATTGAAAGGTTTTGTTCGACAAAGGGAAAAACCTAAGGGGTCTATGGCAGAGGGGTACATATCATATGAGTCTTTCTATTATGCTAGTGATTACATCAAGCATATCAAAAATAGACCAGGTGCGATGACTTGGGACAATGAAAGGGATGAAGACAAAAGAGAAGGGGAGATTCTCTAAATGAATGGAAAAAGGTGCTTAATAAAGAGTAAGTGACTTATAATTCTTCAAATTTACACAAAATAAATATTCATGTTGAACTTCGATATAATGTATATTTTAGTCTAATATGTACCATATGTCGGTCTATTTCATCACCGAATGCAAAAATTGAAGTAATCTATAAATTCCTTCTTTACAACTTTGAAGAGACACAACCGTGGGTTGCATTGTACGAACAAAAGAGGATGAAATGGGATAGTGACAAGAAATACTTCAGATGGTTGAATGGTATAAGTGTGCCTTATCCTAATCATTTAAAAGAAAATATGCCAATTATATGCCCCAAGAGTTGCATTGCTAACCAAGTCAGAGAGAAATACGGTGCGACAGGTCGTTACCCACGTGCTGAAGAGGATGCACTAAACATAGGGATTGGGTGCAGCCACACAGTAATAATATATTTATGTACATTTTAAACTTAATAATGCCACTTTGAAATGTAACATCTATATTTCATATTTTAATAGTTGGTTTATTATAAGACACATGGCACTATGATTTTTTAACTTTTTATAGGTAAAATTGTTCCCATCCATGTGGGCATATGGACACCTTTTTTGCACAGAAAATGTCGATGATGGACATATGACACAATACTGTGGAGTGGAAGTCAAGTTCGATCAATCTAGTCGAGCTAGCCACCGTGATAAAAACCTCATACGAGGGAAATTAGGCTATGTCGGAAAGATACAAGAGATCATTGAAGTGGATTTATCTTCTTTCCAATGTGCTATTTTTAGGTGCAAGTACTGGGACACCTTTGATTGGAATAATGTAAAGGAAGATCACGATAGTAGGCTGATACGTATCAACTCTAGAAAGATGTGGGATGAAGCTAAGGAGCCCTATGTTTTCCCCAAACACTACATATAAGTGTTTTTTTACCCATATATGTTGGATAGGGATTGGTGGTTCGTATTGAGACATGACCCTAGATCAAAACATATTTTTTAGAACAATAGTGTTATCATACCAAGCGAGCTAGAAGATAACGAGGGTGATCATGAGAACAGAGAGTGGTATGGTACATGTGTTATTTCATCATTTATACTTTTTTCACATGGTTTTTTATAAATTATAAGATGACTTAACCTTATAACTAAGATTCCCTTTTTCGAAAAATTATAATATGTATTTTGAATAAATTTGTTTGCATTGTGTTAATGTTAAAATTATTTCACTTGATAATTTGCAATTATGTTGATCTCGAAAAAATGGCGCACTATATCAAATTTTTTTTTTATGTCAATTCCTAAAATAATACAACTACTTGATTGTGTTAAATTTGTGTGAATGATATCTTCAAAATGTATACTAGTTATTTTTGGTATGTAAGATCATAATAAAATAATGATAATTCTAAACATGAATTTATTTGCATTATTTTCTAAACTTTATTATGTTACAAAAATTCATATTATTCTAGATTTATTATTTTACAATTATTTATATTCATCCAAATTTACAAATTTACAAACTTTAATAAAATTTAATTATGGCAATACATACAATTACAATTAAAATTACAATTACAATTTTACAATTTTACATACAATTACAATTAAAATTACAATTTCAATCATTTCACAATACAATTACAATTAGGATTAAAATTAGAATCACAATTACAGTTAAAATTAAAATTACAATTACAATTTTACAATTTGATAATACAATTACGTACAATTACAATTACAATTTTACAAATATTTTACATACAAATACAATTACAATTACAATTTTACAATGTTACATATAATAAAAATTAAAATTTCAATTACAATCACGACATAATATTTAATAAATAGCATGATTTAATATTAAAAATAAACATCATGATCATGATAACTGTCGTACAAACATCATAGTGTAAAATACACATTCAAATTCGCTAACGTCATCTAATCATCGTTATCATGATCATCTAACAAAACATGAGCATTGTATAACATCTTCAGAACAAAAACATCAAATATACATCTCATTTCAAATAACTGCTATCACATACACATCTAACTACAAGCACGTTAAATGAACATATCTAACACGACCCAACAATATACACATCATGATGAACATCGACGTAAATTAAGTACATCAACTTGAACATAAAATACATTGACCATGTATATATATATATATATATAATGTCAAAAATATAAAATTATAATATAACTGCATATAAATGTCAAATATCTAGTGATACTACATCAATACTAGTACTAGTTGATGCATTCTCAGTTGATGGTGTAGTCTGCTCAGGAACTGCCTGCTGATGAGTCATCGATGGTGCAACCTTCTCAATCAATGGTCATGCCTTCTCGGGACTAGGTGTCTACTGAGATAGTGCAGGCTGCTCAGAAGATGCCTGCTGATCAGGACTAGATGTTGGCTTCTCATGATCTCTAGCATGAGGTGAAGGAGGAGGAGGTGGAGTAATAAAATGATCATCACTCTGCTAATGTTCATGATCATTGGATTAGTTTCTCTATCGTTCATCTCCACAACACCTATCCCTCCTACACGCCAACAATATAACGCATGCGGGTCATCATATCGCAGGGCATGTCTCCCCAGAGCTGTTTGAGGCTACGATCAACCTGTTTCTCTATGATCATAGCAGGGAAGACACCCTCATCAACTAGGAGTTGACATAGTTGGTCACACAACTCCATCCTCAATCGGGTGTCTGGCCTACGCCACACCCCCGCGGGTATCTGCACCTGAGGTTGAGGTTTGTCACCCTGATCCTCCACCTCCGCCATCTCCTCGCCAACATCTACACCTGGATCCTTTGGTGGGGGTGGAATCATTTCCCAACGAATGTCCCAATATCTACAAAATATATAGTACACAACAATAATTAGGCAATTTCATTAAAAAATTTGATAAAACAAGTTAAATAATGTGCTAGAATAAATTTGATAATTTGAATTAATTAATTAATACAAGAAGATGAAACTATATTAATTTTAATAAAACACTAATATTAACCTCACATCCGGTGGCTCATCCTATGTGAAGAGGATGTTGGTACACACTTGCCAATCCAAACCAGTGTACGAAAACTACACCATCACGAATGGGTGATCATCATCATTAGCTAGCAACTCTAGTGCATCAGTAGATATCCTAGAAGGAAATTTAGACTGGCCCCTCTTGGACATCATCTAGCCCCATATCCAAATCCGTACATGTAGCATCGACGTAAGAGGCTGCCGAATAGAATTAGGCCTCGTTTCCATGTTGAAGGTATGAAAGTGACTTCCTCAACATTAGGGATTCCACCTGGTCGGGAGCTTAAAGAAAATCCTTTTCCATTGAAAATGGTGGGTCCGACTAGGGATAAACGGACTAGTTTTCCATATAAAAGAGTTTATATAACAAGGGAAATGAAATCAACACTAACGGGGTGATTTATTCTAATGATAACATAAATTAAAACTATTCTAACTATTTCCAGGGATTTTATTTTGATATATGATTAAGGCATAAGATTTCACAATCATGAAATAATATATACCATTGCATACTTAATGAATATAATCTCATTAAAGAAGCTAAGTCAATCTAATTGATTTAGTTGATGGAAAACATTAATCAAATAAAAGATCTTTAAGTTTCACATCTAACAACATATTGTTCAATAAATTATATCAATAGTAATAAGAACATATATCACTTCAATTCTTTATCAGGTTGAAACTAATAAAAATAAAAAGTTTTCTACAATCTTAGAAACATAAAACAATTAACACATAGATAATAGTACCTGCTACATCATATATTTAGATCTGAAAATATAGCTTCAAAGGTTCATATTTTCAATTAGATAATGTCTGTTATAATAGTAGTCTAAGTTCCAAAAGAAATCTTCTCGAAATTCTTGACCCATTTCTAAATGCATGAAAGGGGTTTAAATACTACTTAATATTACAAAAATAGAATACTTGTACAATAAGTCTTCTAATATTACTCTAAAATATATAACTATAAACTAGGAAAATAAAATGCATAAGTTATAATAGTCTATGACTGTTTCCTGGATTCATTGTCTAGTTGGTCCTTGAGTTGGCATGCTTTTATCTTGTAATCGAACTGGGGGGGAGGAATTGGATGCATTCTCATCTGGACTATGAATAGTGCATCGTTGAGTGTCAGAAGAAGATGAGTTGTTGCGTTGGAGAGGCACCTCAATATTATTAATTGATTATGAGGCTTTATCAATAGGTGCAAGTAAATATCCACGTTTACTATTGTCAGATTTTCAATGTCAATATCTTCTCTATTTGATGTCTCTTGCTAGGATTGTTTTAAGAAGCTAAATTCTACCAAAGTGTCTTTTGATGCTTCATGAATCAAATTGGCTTGTAGAAGAGAATCTTTTATATATTCGTAGATATTGGAGGATAAATTCTTAGCTCTGATAATAGCTAATTCAAGATTCTTATTTTAATATCCCAATCTCCAAATATGATATCTTTGATTGATTCTTCTAGATGGGAAAGACTGGTCACTCTACCCTATGTAGTATCTTTCCAGTCAATGTGTTTTGTCACTTTTTCATCAATCTCTTCATAATAAGTTCTCAGATTAGAAATCTGAGTAACTAATTGGTCATTTCTATTGACTTTCTCTTGAAACTGAATGTACTTCAAATAGAAAATTGTTTGCTGAGTTGCGAGTAATTCTTCCAACTCAGTTGCTTCTTTCTTTGCATCATTGATCTCAGGCTTCTCTTGGAGATTTTCAATCTTCTCCTTCATTTGATGAATTACTTGATATTTTTCCTTAATTTAATTTTCTAGTTTGAGTTTGAGACGTTCAAATTGTTGTTGCATATCATTAATTTTTGTTTGAAGCTCTTGCTTGATTCTTTGATTTTCATCAAAGAAAAATTGCTCTAGATGTGCAATTTTATGGTCCTTTTCTAAAATCAATGATTCAACCTTAGTTGCCTTGTCAATTTTCGCATTTGCATAATCTCCTGCAAATTGTGATAATCTATTAAGATCTGTTCCTGGAGATGATTGTGTTCCTTTCCAAAGGAATCACATTAACATTGAATCTATAGGCAATTTGGGAGATTCTTCTATCTTCCGTTTCTTCTTTGACCTGGGCATGAAACCTTTGTGCTTAGGGCTATAAAACAGATCTAGTGGTGGTATATTTTCAATTTCAAGACTATTTCAGTAGTCAGAAATGCTAGAATAATTTCCATATCTTGGGCTAGTGTCTCCTTTGGTTGTCCTCTGTATCATTGCTTCCTTGAATTTGACTCTATTCAAGAATAATCTTGGAAACCTTTATAGTTCTAAGGCTTCTCTAATTTCTTATTAATTATGGGAGTTATCTATATTAGTAGAGACATGATGCATACTTGATTTTCCTATATGATTCATGGAACTTGAATCACCTACCATAAGAATGGTTTCTAACTAAACGACATTTTGAATAGTATGGGTATCAGTTTTTGACGGTGCTTTCTCAAATTATTCCAAATTTTGGATGAATCTATCATGCTATTGAACATTAACAATTTATTCTTCTTGAATTAGTACTGGTACTGGAGTAGCCATAGAAATTATAATCTATTCTACCTTCGGCTCTGGTTTGTGATATAGATAATCTAGTAAATGAACATTTATCTTTTTCCAATACACTCATTAGGGGAATTTTGAGGTCTAAAATGGGCCTCCTAAGACAAATGTACAACAAAAATAAAATTTAGAAGAACCAATAGGATTCAAGATGATGATGTCAACCATGGGAGATGATTCACCATTTTTGGAGTAAAAAAGTAAAAATATTAAAAAATAATAAAATAATAGAACTACTTTTTCAACTCATATTTTCAACTTATCTGTCTATGGATTTATTCAAATTTCGAACAGAAACACTCGTTGGATGTAGAATTTGATTTCTCATCTAAGGAGTACCCATGTTTCATACTTTTGTTGGACCTTTCGTTGGACCCTACTACACGAAAAATGATAAATACATGAAAAAACGTGTTTGCAATCATGCCTTTCATGTATTTCTCATTTTTTTTGTAGTTGGGTACATCGAAAGTATGAAACATGGGTACTCCTTGGATGAGAAATCAAATTCTACATCCAACGAGTGTTTCCGCTCGAAATTTGAGTAAATCCATAGATAGACAAGTTGAAAATACGAGTTGAAAAAATATTTTTTCTTTTTTCGCCTCTAAAATTTGATGATGTAATCAAATATTATTTTATTATTTCCTCTATTATTTTATAATTTCCTTAGGAGGCCCATTTTATATGTCAAAATTCTGCTAATGTTGAATCTTTATGAATCTTCTACAGTGAGAATTTCATCTGCTTTATGATGAACCATTGAAAATTCATGAATTTATTCCCACATATCATCAAATTTGTTAGGCTCGCCTGAAAATTATCTCAGCTTGACTGAATTAATTATCTATCTAGCAATACCATGGGGATCATAATTTCTATTAGGAAATAGTGGAAATTTAAGAGGTTTTATTCGATCAATTTCAAGACAGACATGCTTGAAATTATCTAGGGCATACGAACCATAGGAAAAATGAAAAGTTTTCCAAACAGTCTTCTTGGCATCTTTCAGGGTTTTCGTTAAACCATGACCAATTGTTTGATAGGCGATTTATTTGGCTAAGAATTGATCTGGTATATACAAGGGTAGGACATGAGGATTTTCATAGCTTCCAAAAAGATGGATGTATGTAAAATTCTCTTCGCTGAACCACCTACCTATAGACTTGAGACTCTTATTGGCTTCGGGTGTGACTCTAGTGATTTTTCTTTTGAAAATGACTTTGAAGACTGGGAGCATTATATCTTTGCATTTTTTAACATGTGAGAATGATATTTTGATTCCCATAAGAAATATAACTGTAAAAAAATAGGGGTTTCGGCTTGTCTGGTCCATTTCCATCCCAGTGATGAATATTCAAAGGAAAAACATAATGCGTCTAAGACATAGGAGATCATATAAAAAGAAGAGACTTTGTGGGGTGGGAAATTTATATTTTCTCTATAGGTTGTAATAAATCTGATCAAATTATCAGAAATAATTGCAGCCCAATCTAGAATATAGCCATCAGAGGCTGCTTCTATCAAGGGTGTCTAATATTCTTTAAATTTTTTCGTATTTACAGATCCAAAGAGATGACACATCACTGTAGCTATTTAAGAGAATGGGATTTTTAGAGAGACGACTTAATACATACCCTTATCATCGCACTTGTTCTGGTTAGGATAGTTTCTCCACTCTCTAATCAGAGTCGTAGGATGGTCGTTATTGTGCATGAACCCTTGAACCAATTGGGCATGTTATCTCTTCTGGGGTTCTTGTAGTTTATACATTTTCTTGAGATACGATGGTCTAAGCGAATGAATGATAGTTACTCTTCAAGTAACAAATTTTCTATCTCTGATATCCATATTTTCTAACACCCATTTCACTAAGTCAGTGTATGACAACATTTTAGGACGAGCCGCAATTATGTGAAGAAAGTAATTGGCTCTCTCTGTCCATGATTCAGAATCATTGGATAGAATATCATCAGCCACATCTTTTCTGTTGAGAATTACTTGCAGCTTATCATTATCGAACAACTAATAGATCCCTTCCCAGCTCATAAAACCAATTTCTAGGCTGCATGTAGTATCCGAGATTAAGGGATCCATTTCACCATTTTCCTCTTGCTGAATGACTGGGAGTGATGGGGTGGCAAATTTCTTTCGCGCTTTAATCATCCTTGACATCCTTTTATGCCTGAGTGTTTGGACTTACCCTGTTGAAATAAAAATCAGAGAAGATAAGCTAAAATCACTTCGAACGATATTAACTGTCTTGTCAACTTAACTCATGCATATGGAAGATCTATGATATTAATATTTGAAAAAATTACGAATCAATTACACACCTTGAGATAATAAAACACCAGAATTAAACTTTAATTGACGGGCATAGATTTGTGTGATAGTGGTAGGTGTCATTATATCGGGGTTTGTTGATCGGCGAGTTTGATCATTGGTGACTTATGATGCTTAGAGCAATCTTTGAAATGCCTATGTGTGGTATTGCGATGTTTAAGACGGGATGTGATATCGGCATTGTCATATGATAGTTTGCGATGTCGGCATCTATCAAGTGACGGATTCTCTATTTTGCGTTTCAAAATTTTGCATTTCAGCATTTCGCAAGTTCAGAGATTCACTATTTCATGAATTTGCTGATATTCCCCCCCTACTTGTGGGCCTTTTCCGGTTTGAGGGTTCTTTTTAGGTGTTTTATTTTTTTTATAAATCTTAATCTAATAGTATTAAGTTTTATTTATAAAACAAATATTAACTTAATTTTTTTAAAAGGGTCCCCATTATCCTTTCTAACCTATTTTACTTAGATAATGGGGAGTTGTTGTAATACTACAACAATTGGCGATACACTACATGAATCAAGAATCCCTGATAAATCTTAATACTTAAAGATAATATTCTAGGAAATTCAAATGAATAATTGAAATCTGAATTTGATATAGGTAAATTTAAACCTAAATATCCTGATTTTACTTGAAAAATTTTCTTCTTTCTTTTGTGAATGAAATTTCTCTTTAAATGAACCAAATTTTACTAAATTTAAAATATAAGTAAGAATTTCATCAAAGCTTAGCTTATTTGGTAAACTTATTAGTCACTAGTAGAGCCACTATTGCCAACAGGCATTTATAGTCTCAACAGGGTTACTATTTAAGCAAAAATGAACCAGTATCCTATCCATAATATAATAGATATCTTCAAAGGTAATGTAATTTCTCTTTTTTCTTTGTTGGTTTTCTTTTGCCACTTTAAAACAATTATCGTGGTTTGGAGGCCAGAAGTGATAATTTCATTCACTGGTTATAATAAATTTGAACAAGCTAACTCTTGATGAGATCCCTTGTCTCAAGGGTTTTTACTCCCTGAGCCATTATCTTGGTTTGGTAGCCAATTGATAATGTCAAATGTATTAGTTTCTTATGGCCATGATGAGTCGACTCGTGATGAGATCTCCCAGCTTTAAAATTTTTTATGTTTTTTAATTACACTTTGAAAGATAAATATAATATATAAATGAATGGGGAGGTTATCATTTTTCTCTTTATGAGGTTTTGGATCACCATTTGAGTAAAAGATGCTAATACTTCAATAAAGCTTCCTACTTTGTAAAATTAACTTTTCAAACATGATCCATGTCAAAATAATTTTTCATATCACATCAGTTAGAAGTATTATTCTTTCTAATTGGTTATTCAAATCAAAATTTTCCAAAGAAATAGAGAATTATATTTATGATTTATTTTCTTGATTTTATATCTTTAAGGATTAGTATTTCCATGTTAAAGAAAATAGAAAAGTGTTTCACCTTTTGTGTAATATTGCAATAACTTGGTTTATTTTAAATCAAATCTATCTACATATTTATACAAAAGAACAATTGTTCTTTTAAGAAAAAAAAAATTTAACGAAAATTCCATTAACAGGAAGAGTTTCCTTCTTCACTTGTAAATCTTGTAGCAAAAATGTTGATGGACCTATTTTTCCAATTATTTGAAAAGGGACAAGTGAGAGTTTTTGAAATTTTTTATGTTTTCCTTTATCCTCATGCACTTTATCCCATTTTGATACGAAATATCCAATCTCTAATTGTTTAGTATTGACTTTATTTGAATCAAACGAAGTTTGTCTCAACTGTTTATGATGACTATGCACCATTTTTTCTTTCTCTGTTTCTTCTTCCATTTTAATTACTTCAGACATTCTTAATTGTAATGAAGAGAAAGGTTGTTCATTAATGAATTGAACTAGGGTTGTTGATGGGATATCTATATTCAAAGGTAAACTTTCCACCTTGCCATATAATAATCGAAAAGGATAAGCTCCTATTGAAGCTTTTCTAGTTATCCTATCTGCCCATAACACAAAGGTTAAGGATTTATGCCATTTTTTCTAATTTTGATCAATGGCTCACTTGATTACCCTTATGAAGTTTTTGTTTGTTGATTATGCTAGGCCATTTCCTTGAGGATAATGATTTACATAATATTTCAATTTGAAACATCTTTCCAAAGAAAATTCAATCAAAACATTAACTGAAAAATAAGAATCATTGTCAAATACCAGAGCGTTAGGAACACCAAACCTTGTAATGATGAATTGATCAATAAATTCAGTAATATTTTTTGAATTGGTTTCCTTGAGAGGTATTTATTCTACCCACTTCATAAAATAATATGTAGCAGTAAATATATACTTGTGTTGTTTAGAAGAATGGGTAAAAATCTCACGTATTATATCAATTCCCCATTGTTCGAAAGGTTGCTCCATATTGAATGGTTGAAGTGGCATGGAAGCTTTTATTTGTCTTCCTAATGCGGTTTGAAAAATATTACAATTTATGACATAACAGTGTGCATATTTGAATAAAGTTGGCCAATAATATCCTGCATGTAAAATTTTGTGTGTTCTGTGTCTCCACCAAAGTGTCCAGTTGTTGGACCATCATGGAGTTCCTAAAGCACATTAGGTATTTCAGTTTTATCTAAGCATATGAGTAAAACAAAGTCATAATTTTTCCTAAATAACACATCATTGATGATTTGATACTGATTATATTTCAATCTTAATGCTCGTTTTATTTTAAAACCCAAATTTTGTGGAGAATAACCATTTCTTAAATAAAATATTAAATCAACATATTGAGATTAAGGATTAATATTGAGTACCTCTGTAAAAAATTCAATGCTACTTCTAACCTCATATGAATATGTATCGTTCATCCCTGTAATCAATTTGCAAAATCCTTGAGTTCTTACAATTTGAGCAGGTTTTATCTCTAAGTCATATTCTAGCATTGTTGTTACCCAATTGGCCCTCTTTTCTCCTAGTTCCTTCTGTATTAGTATTTTCTTGACTGATGATAAAGGAAAAATTACCTTCACATGTGTTTTTAAGAGAAATGGTCTAAAATATTTGACCACTTTATAAACTGCAAATTCTTGTTTCTTGGCTCCTGAATAATTCAATTCAACTTCTTGAAAATTAGAACTAAAAAAATCAATTAGGGTTTCCAACTTTTTATCATCTAGTTGAGTTAAGACTACTGCATATGATAGTTATGAGGAAAAGGTATATAAAATGAAATCATTAGAAAAATTAGGAGTTTAAAGAGAAGGAGCATCAACAATGGCTTGTTTGATAATTTGAAAGTCTTCCTTTTCTTATTCTCCCCATTTAAACAATGAATCCTTTCTGGTCATTTTTTGTAATGGAAGAACTACTTGTGAAACATTTGGAATGAATTGATTGAAAAAATTTATTTTTCCTAAAAAGGATTGCATTGATTTCTTATTATGCGGTAATGGGATTTTTGAAATTGTTTTAATCATTTCTGGATCAATACAGATTCCATTCCTGGAGACAATAAAACCTAGGAATTTACCTTCATTTAAGGCAAAAATTGACTTCTTTGGATTAAGAGAGATCCCAAATCTCTTGCATCTCTCAAATATCTGCTTTAAGACATGCAAGTGATTGTTTCTATCTTTTGAATATATGGTTATATCATCAAGGTATACTAACATTGTTTTATTTATCATTCCTTTGAATGCAATGTACATGGCTCTCTGGAATGTGCCTCCTGCATTCATTAATTTTATGGGAATATTTGGATATGCATAAGTTCCCCATTTTTTTTGAAATGTTGTTTTCAAACAATCTTCTGGATGAACCAAAATCTGGTTATACCCTGAAAATCCATATGAAAAAGACATTAATTCAAAACCTGCTACTGATTGTAAAACTTTCTCCATTGATGGAAAATGAAAATTATCCTTTTGAAATGCTTTTTTAAAATTCCTAAAATCAATAAAAATTTGAATATCTCCATTATTTTTCCTAACAGGTACTAAATTAGAAACCAATTTTGAATGTCTGACAGGAAAATGATCTTGGATTTCAATAATTTGTTTAATTCATTTTTTATTTGAGTCTCCAAGTTTAGATGAATTTTCCTGAGTTTTTTCTGAATAGGTTTAACATCAGGTACCATAGGAATAGTATGTTGAATGATTGTTGGGTCATAAGTTTTAAGCTCTTGGTAATCCCATGCAAAAATTTATTTATATCTTTTCAATAATGAAATGCATGCATTTATTTCTTCCAATGAAAGGCTAAGACTTAGATTTATATCTTGATGTAACTTAGTAGATCCTAAGTTAACTAGTTCATTCCTTAGAGTGGAACTTTGTAGCTTAGAATTGTTGACTTTCTTGAATCTATCTTTTAAATGATATATATCTTCAAGCTTGACTATGGATTTTGGAAAAATATTTTTATCAATTTGATGTTTTATTTGATTATCATGTTCATATTTGTCCATAATTTGATCATAATATTTTTTCTCAGAAGTAAGAAAACATAAAATATAATTATCATCATTAAAAACCCGCCAACTAGTAACATTATCTGGTATAGATGGTCAGAAAATTAATTCGATAGAAAATATGTGAGGACTAAAATATTTCAGTGGAATAAGATTGGAGGCAACATTAGCCAAAAGGTTGGTGCTGGCATTCTGTAATCTAGGAATAGGAGAGATATTGAATGCAATAAAATGAGATGTGAGGTCCTGAACCAAATATTGGTAATGTTTTAAGTGAACTGAGAGACAGTGAATGGTATTTCGAACTTGTCTTACCACAATCTATGAATATCCAAACACCTTAATATATTGTATATCAAGACTAATTTATTTTTTGGGGACCTTGAACCAATGGCTCGTATTCAGAAATATCGTTAGTGCATTCAAATTCTAGCCTACAAGCTAGCATGGTTTTCTAGCCTTTTGGACTAATAAGTACACAACCTGCTCCTTCTCCATCATTGGATCTTGATATGTCAAAATAATGATTCGAAAATAGAGATTGGACTATGGTTTATTTTTCGAAATTGAAGCATCTAATGGAATCATTCTGAGAAATTTTTTCAACTTGTGATTTAACAGATTTAACTGAAAAAGGTGAACTTTTTGCATTGAATTTTCCTACGAATTAATCTAGAGAATAATTTCCCAAAATGTTTTTGTTAAATGCCATGAGCTAATTTTCTTCTCCAAGATCTGTGACTGAGTACTTCATATGTTTTTCATGATCGACACTGATTTGGTTTGGCTTTCCATCATATGGGAGCCACGTATGAGACCATTCTATTGCAAAATATCCCTGTATTTTTTTGGACCAATCTCGGCTAAGAACTAGGCCATAAAATTCAGGGATGTCTGCAATCAATATATCAATAATCTGAGTGAATTTAGGATTTGATGAAAATCTAATTCTTACTGAGTTAATCTCTCCTAATACTTTAACTTTTGTTCTATCCAATTGAACTATAATAACTGATGACTTCTGGGGTGAGATATTTAATTTTTCACAAATTGAATATGGAATTATATTAGATGAAGACCCTGAATCGATCAAACAGTTATGAATATTTCTATTTTAGATTTTGAAAGTCAAAATAAAAGGAGGAGTATGAGAATTAGATATATCACCAATAAAAATAGAGTCAGAGGCATTGACCTTGCTTGAATTATCAATCTGAGGTTTCCCTATTCCATTAGCAGCTTTAGCAACAACTGTTGGAGGAAGAGGAGATGTTGCTACTGGATTCAACTCTTTCATTAAAATTTTCTATTGTTGTTTTAATTTAATAACTTCATAAAGAGAAATATTGGCTTTAAGCTTCTTCATATCCTCAATTATTTTATACTCTTTTAGCACCTAATTTGAACCTTAGGCTGAAAAAGGAAAATTAGGGTAACCTTTAAACCATGCTCGGCCTTGTAGCTAGCCCTACAAGGTCAGGAGAGGGCTCTCTCCCTGAAAAAATATTCAATGAAGTATAAAAGTAAACTGATATTAGGCTAGGTATAATAATGGGAAATGTTTAAATGAATTAATTTTCAGGGATGTATGGAACAAATGAGGCGGTTTGAAACTGGGAATTAAATCAAGGATACAGGTTATTTCATGGGGCAAGGTAGGCAGGAAATTTTATCAATTAAGTTTAAATAATAATGGGATGGTAAGACTAGTGAGGAGCTAAATAGGGCATAGGAGATGGATCCTTTTCAAACAGAAGAAAACACAGAAAATTGAATGATTTCCTAAGGCAGAACATTAAAAATGGATTCTACCTATCTATCTTGAAAGCATTCAACCAAAAATGTTTATGAATGAATGGTACACATAACAATTTACATATGAACACAAAGGAGAGAAGAAATGCTAAAATTCATACCACATGGATCCCACAAATCAGAGCTTCATTTCTCATTAATTCCCTGTCAAACTATTTACAATGGAGTGTAGATCATCCTCCTTGATTTCCACACTGTTCCCTTACTTACTGACTTATTGAATTCTTTACAAATGATTCTAAATTACATTAAATAGACCATAATTGTGGGAAATAGATCCACAGAAAAAGGAGCTGAAATCCGAACATAGGAAAGAGAACCAACAATCTGCCCCTGAAAATAAGGAACAACAATACATTTTGGGCCATCTGAAGATTTCGCTATTACACTGGATGAAAGAAAAATAGGCAATCTGAAAAACAGATCCCTATTTTACTGCTTCTGTCGAAGTCTCTGTCTCATAATTACCTCTCGGCCCTTTAACTGTTTCTTTCTATTATTACTCTCTTGAAGAAAAATTCACTTTTGAAGAAAATGCCTTTGAAATGAATTAAAATGAAATTATGCCTTTTAGTGAAAGGAAAAATGCATTTCGAATGAGAAAGAGCGAAGGGAAAGGAGGTGGGGTCCAAATCACAATTGCAATCGGAAGATCGGAGGAGGTGTGACACACAATGGAAAACTTGCGATTTGAAATGATGCGATAGGGTAATCGCAATTGGGGTTGGAGTAGAAAAGGGAGTATATGTATTAGAATGAAGCAAAACTCTGATGTGATTGGCATAATGGAAATAGGGGTAAAGGATAAGCCAAAGGGATAATGGGGTGAAAAAACAAATAAAAATGTTTCGGTGCTTTTACAAAGGGAAAAATGATTTTTACATTGAAAGAGTGGAGGGCCTTTAAGGTGGGACCCAAGAGTGTAAATCACAATCAAAATTGGGGCTTGAAGGGGAGGCTAAGTGTTATACCATGGAATTTCGTCGATGCGATTAGGGATAAGCGACGGGGGGAAAATATTTATAAAACAAAATAAAATAAGTTGTGGGCTTTACAAAGGGAAAAGGCCCTTTATTTTTAAATGGGTGGAAAAGGTCAAGGTGGGGTCCACTTGATCGCAATCGCAAAGGGAGAAGGGGGTGGGTTTTAACATTTTGGTGAAACGGAAAAACACGATGCGATAAAAAACTTAACAAATATTTAAAATTTTTCTCTTTCACATTTACAAAGGAAAAACTTTTTTTTTTAATGAAACGGGGTGTAAACCTTATGGTGGCCCCAGCTAATCGCAAGCGGAATATCGAAGGGGGAGTGGGAAGCAATGGTCTTTGGAAACGCCGACTACGATGGCGCGATGGCTTGTGGGCCATTCGATCGGATGGGTAGATCAATGGTGGAGGTGCAATCGGGCGAGGTTAATCGCATCGGTGTTTCGTAGTGGGAGCGGGTGTAACACTTTATGAAATCCCCGATTGCAATGGAACGATGGAGTATGGGCTATCAGATCGTCGATCAGATCAATGATCGGGATTTAATCAGGCAGATTTTGATCAGGGGTACACAATTGGGTGAATGCAATGGCATCAGAGTTTTTTTCTATTCACAAGGGTCAATCAGAGCACGCATAAGTATGGTGCGATTGCGATCAGAGGGGGGATTTTATAATAAAAAAAACTTTAAAACTGTATTATAAAGTTTAAGGGGAAATGTGGGGAAGTGGTTTATTTAATCGCATCGGATTTTATGGGTTTGAAAGACTTTAACAATGCGATTTGTGCAATTGGATAGGGAAAAAGGGGGGGTTCTATAAAGAAAAACATAAAACTTTAATGAAATAAAGTTTAAGGAAGAAATGGGAAAAGGGGAAGGGTTAGGCTATAGGGGACTTTTGTTCACTTAGGCATAAATTTCAATCCAGGAGTTAGTTTTGAGAGTATAATATACCATTGGAAAGCTCTTTCTAGGCTCTTTCTGATGAACACACTTAGAACATGATTTGACACTAAAACTGTTGTGGAAAATTTCTCTGAAGAGCAGTGTGGTGACTTTGTGGAGATAACAGCCTTTGAAGTGTGACTTATTACATATGATGACACAAAATTACATAATAGATGATAATAAAAGTAAAGTAGCGTGTTTTCACCTCAAAACATAGTTTTGAGTCGAAAATTACATCAAGCAAAATAAAACATTTCTTTGATCTTCCCAGATGCTGTGAATTTGAGTTTATTGACCTCCTCATGACTTTGCTGATATTTATTGACACCTGACTCATTAATTTGACTATGGTGAGACCCTAGAACCTAATGAGAGCAACCTTATGACCTACTAACGTGACTCACAAAGTGAAAATGACTCATTACTAAAGACCACTAAGAGGAGAATAAAAAAGTTTCGCATGAGGGAAAACTGATGAAAAACCACTACCATCAATGAATCCATGACCTAATGGAATGGTGAAAATTTATGGTATGGGAATCCTAATATGAAAATCCAAAGAGAAATTTTGATCACTGATGGTAGTATCACTAGACTGACACTAACATTGGCTCCAATGGGGATGGTAGCTCCTTGGAGGTGCCAAGAAAACCGCAGACCAAGTAGCTTTATACATTGGGCATGGAGTCAAAAAATAATGAAAAAGGACACAATGCAGACTGACTCTGACTCAAGACTGAGACTGAAAACTAAAACAAAACCAAAATTTACACATATCATTTAAGTTTTATAGCCTTCACCTCGAGCCCCAAACTTCAATGACTGTGTACTTGAAATCTGACCAAAAATAACATGGTATATACAATGGTGGTGACATAGTTTCTGATCCATTATATTCAACAATGGTAGTGCTTCAAAAGCCTACAATTCACTGCTTCTCCAAGGCAATATTGGCCATCCATCTCTAAAAGCGAGAAAGAATTCTGTCCCCTGTATGTTGAAATCTTGTATGGTCCTTTCCATAGGTTTTCGAACTTGTCATGCTTCCCTTTGTCCTCATTTCTCACATCCCATCTCAACACCACATCATCCAACTGAAACTTTTCTACTTTAGTCTTACAGTCATATATTTTCTTTATCTTCTCCTACAACTGAATGGCATTCTGTGACACTTCCTCTCTTGTTTGTTGAAGATGGATCATCTGATTTATCCTTCACTGATTGTCATCATCTTCACTACCAACTTCTTGGAATAATCTCATGACTGGAACTGTAAATTCTATAGGAAAGACAACATCAGTACCATAAACCAATTCAAAAGGTGACATACCTATGGATTTCTTGCTTCTAACTCTGTCTTCCCACAATGCGTTGATGAGATTTCAATGCCAGTTTCTTTTGTTTGCCTCCAGCATTTTCTTGATTATATTTATCAGAGATTTATTCGATGATTCTTCCAAGTCATTGCCTTGTGGATAGTATGCTGTTGAATGACCCAACACAATATTGTATTTTTCGTAGAACTACACCATCTTCTTAGATTTGAACGCTACTGCTTTATCTATTATAATTTTGCGAGGGTAGCCAAAATGAGCTAAAATATTTGATTCTAAGAATTGAATAATTACCGTATCATTTTCCTACCTTGCTGGAACAACTTCGATCCATTTGGTGAAGTATTTTGTTCCTGTCAATATCCATCGACGTTGTGCTGATGATGTGGGATGGATTTCTCCTATGAAATCGAGTCCCCACTACTGAAAGGGAGCATTTACTGAAACTGGTTTCAAAGGAATAGGAAGAAATTTCCTTTTTCCTTGGAAAATTTGACATTCATGACAACTCATCACTGTTTTATATAAATCTGAAAATAAAGTGGGCCAATAATATCCTACTCTCAACACTTTGTTATTTGAAGTTTTCCAAAACAAATGAACACCACAATCACCTTTGTGAAAGTCATGCATTACCTTTTGAGCCTCATCTTTAATGAAACAATTAATCAGAATACCTCTAGGACCTTTCCAATAAAGAGCACTATTTAAAATACAATATTTAACAGACTTAATTTTTAGTGATCTACCTTTGATTTTAGACATTCCTGGAGGTGGTGAAAGATGCTGAATAACATAAACAATATCTGAATACCATGGGGATTGTAGAAAAATATTTGAAACAGGAACAAGAAAACCTTCATCTTCATCTTCTGATATTGTTGTTATGAGGTTTATATCCAAAGCGCACAGGTTTTATTGGGCCATTAGCTTTTCCAAACCTTGGCCTTTGATCAACTTTGTAGGCTTGATCTCCAAATCATACTCCAACATAGCTGCTATCCACTTACCTCTTCAACCTTCTGGATCAGTTTGTATCAGGACATCCTTTATTGTTGCATTAGGAACATATGCTATAGTATGTGAATGCAGAATGTAGACCCTAAAATCCTTCAATGCTTTTATAAGGGCCAATGCTTGTTTCTCAATAATATTATACCGCAAGGCAACATCTCTAATATTCCTATTGAAAAAGGAAATTGGCTTCTCAATCTAATCTCTCTTTTGCATCAAAACAACAACCATAGTATGCTCTGATGCAAATGAAAATATAATAAAATCTTGAGTATAATCGGGACTAATCAAGACTGGGGCATTGGAAAAAGAAAACTTTACCAGATTAAATGACTTGATAGCCTCCTCACTCCACTTGACAGTGCTATCCTTCTTAAACATGTTAGTCATTTCTCTTAGATGTTCAGCCAAATTGGGTATAAATCTGCTTAAGAAGTTCATCTTACCATTGAATGCTTGAATCTTCTTTTTGTTCCATGGAAGATCTATGTGTTGAATCACCTCTACTCTAGATGGATCAATGCGGATACCATCTTTAGAGATGATATGCCCCAACAACTTTCCTTCATCCATGGCAAACAGACTTTTCTTTGGATTGAAAGAAATCCAAAACTTTCTGCATCGCTAAAAAAAAACTCTCAAGTGGTGCAAGTGTTCTTTATTAGAACCAGAAAACATTGTCAGATCATCCAAATAAACAACAAGAAAAACATCCTTTTCATTGGCAAAAGAAATTTCCATTGCTCGCTGGAAAGTAGCTCCAGTGTTCTTCAGTCCAAATGGAATTTTGGCATATCAGAAAGTTCCCCAGGGTGTTGTGAAGGAAGTTTTGTCTTGGTCTTTCTCATGCACCAAGATTTGGTTATAGCCTGAGTAGCCATCGAGTAGTGACATCCTTGATGTTCCAACTACTCTTTGCAGAATATGGTCCATCTTTGGAAGTGGATAATTATCCTTTAAGTATGATTTATTCAAATTTCGAAAATATATGTACAACCTTATCTCTCCTGTCTTCTTACGTACCAGGACCAAATTTGAAATCCAGTCAGAAAATATAATTGGAACAATGATACCAGCTTTATACAATCTATTTACCTCTTTTTTAATGGGTGGCAGCAGCTTCAGATTGATTCTTCTCAGCTTCTGTCTAAATGGCTTCTGATCCAGCTTGATGGGAATAGTATGCTGAATTATGTTTTTGTCATACACCTTCAAATCTGAATAATCCCACACAAGCACATCAGAAAATTCAGAAATCAATTTAACATACTGTTCCTTTACCTCAGGGGACAATGCCTTTGAAAAGTTCACAAGCTTGGGCTTGTCTTCTGTTCCAAGATTCACATCTTCAAATCCTTTCTTAGTAGGCACCAAACTTGGTTTCTTTGCAACATCATCCTGATCAAAAAGCTCCTCTAAAGGTATGAGACCTCTAGGAATTACATTGTCTTTAAGCTGCAATATGTCCATATGATTTACTTCAATTTCTTGATCATCAATCTCATACTCACCTTCTATAGGAGTATCCTTGAATTTTCCTTCACTCTGCAAAAAAGCGTTGATCTCATTGTCATCCCAAAACACTTGCCAATACCTTAAATTGTTAGGAACAACAGGCCTATGTTTGACATAAATTTCAAACTTGTTGATGGATTTCATCGGAATTTTCAAGTTGCTTGCTGTAGTGGTAAGAGAATCAACAATAATTTTCTGCATTCTAGGTCTTGCTATCAAAGTGTACTCAGGAAATGTCCTCAAGATGTCCAGGACTACATTTTTGTATGCCCTCAATCATGGATGCTTAACTTGGTACTCTCCTTTTACCTGTTTGATTATCAACTCTGAATCTCCATAAACAGAAATCCTTTTTGTATTTAACTTCTTCAAAATTTTCAGACCTGCAATCAAAGCTTCATACTCTACTTCATTCTTAGAGCATTCAAAAGCCAACTTGTAAGTACATACTCTAACATTACTAGGAACCTTTTCAGGATGGAAAACAGGGCTCTGAATCCATATTCCTATACCAGCTCCGTCCTTACCAACAAATCCATCAAAATCCATGCTCCAGAGGCCTTATTCTTCTTCTTGTAGATGTTGAAATTTTTCTTCTTTCTTTACATTATCTTGACTAGTTTCGGAATCTTTCTGTTGTTCACAGTCCTCCTGCTGCTGGCAAGCAGGGAGCTTAGCAATGCTTGCTGCTTTATCTTTTTCCTTTTTGAGGACTTCCCTAAAATTCTATGAAATCTCAAGTATTTCATCTACTTGTACCAACTGAACATTTTCATCATTAAAACCACCATATGAATATAATACGAAGGAATATAAATCTGTGTGAACTGCATTAATAGGGTGATTTACTGGCTTCTCTTTGCTAGTGATCATGCATTTCGTTTTCTTCTCCCTATATAGTTTTCTCAACTGACCAAACACGGGAATGGTGGCATAACAAAATTCAAGCTGCATGGTTCCTTTAAGTTTTCCCCCCCAAGACCTAGATAGAAGCATTCCAAATCGTGGTGGAACATTGGAAACAACTACATCCATCAAAACATTCTTGGCTGGGATTTGATCTAAAGACACTACCAAGTCTTTGATAAGACCAATACAATGGACCCTACCTGAGTCAAAAGAATACAAATCATGGTATTTTCATGTAATATCAAGTCCTAAATTCTCCATAATGGCCTTAGGCATCAATTTATGCGAGGCTCCAAAGTCCAACATAGCATTATGTAGGATGAACTCATGTAATCTAAGAATCAGGTAAAAGGGAGGGACTTCACTTTCTTCAGATTGATCTTCTATGGCTGGACCAAAGATGAGTTCAGGGTAATCATCTACAACATTTACCATATCAGAAACAGAGTCTATTTGCAAAATTCTAGACACCTAATTTTTATAAGCGCTATTTTTCACCAACTCAGTCAAGGGCATGGACACCTTCAGCTTCAAAATTTCATTTTCTAAATTAAAAGGAGCTTTTTCTATCTCTTTGATGGGAGGATATTTCTTCTCTAGTTGCTCCTTTGATGTGCTCTGCTGGTTCTTTTCATTTTTAGTGTTAGTTGCTGAAGATGGCTTGTTGGGAGAAGGATCGGCAGGCTCTTTCCCTTTCTTCTGAGTATTTGAAGGATCGTTTTTTGATTGGAGCTCTTTTCTCTTTTGAATGGGGCTGAACGGAACATCTCTGTTCCTGAAATAATACTTCTTTTTTTGGGCTGATAAAGCGTTCATGTACCCTCTTTGGTAATCGTCGGACTCTTCTTCTAACACTGCATCATTAGCCAAAATGAAATCTTCATCTTTTTGAATGTCTGCAATCGCTGTATATTCATCATCTTTAGTAAGAAAGATGGGCGCACCATCTGCAGTGAAGAAATAATTGGATTCAATCACAGGGTCATCATCATCTGTCTTCGTTCCTTGAACATAATTTTTCTACAATGGAGTTTTGATCTGCTACTGTGGTGCTGCTTGGTCCTGCGCTCTCTGTTCTCTTTGTTTAATTTTGAATTTTGGCTGTTTCCCTCTGAAATTCGGATTCCTTATTTGTGCTTCAGGCCTATCTGAAATGGTTAATCGATCAACCATATTTTCCACTGTCCATATCAAAGTGTCCATCTTACTGTCTGAAGGACAGGCTTCTTCTTTCACAGCGACTCTCTTTTCATCTCTAGTCCGCGCTCTTTTGGCTAGCAAATTTGCTTCTACACTCACAACTATTTTCTTCATGTCTTCAAGTGTGGAAGGATCTCTTTCTCATAGCTGATATGCCATATCAGCACCAAAACCATCTGGAAACTTGAGCAAAGCTAAATCCTCAGGAGGTTTCAGGTTAGTCGGGATAGCATTGTATATAGCATTAAATCTTAGACAATAATCATGTACAGTTTCACCCACATTTCTTTTAATATTTTCATACTCAGACAAAATTTGGAGTGGGTTTGTATTTACCTCCCATCGTCTAAGAATTGTGTATGTAACTCCTGCAAAGTGCGGATAGAACCTGCTGGCAAGGCTCTAAACCACTTCCTAACTTCACCTCCAAAGCTTTGGACAAAAAACCTTGTGGTTACATTTTGTGCCTCTACCTCATGTAGATCAAAAAAGTCATTCATCTTATCAACATGCTGCTGGGCTGTGATGCTTTGAGTGGCATCAAAGATAGGAATTTTACTTTGATAATCAGCAGGCATATCATTCAAAACCTGAGGTAAAACCAGGGGTGCATATCGGGCAACCATGACTCGAGGTAGATTTACAACAGTGTTTGTGCTACTAGGATTTAAGGGAGGTGTTGATGGAGGAGATGAAAAATGAGAATTGACTGATGGGAATGCCGATGAATTAGGAGGAGGAAATGTTGTTCCTGATGAATCTGAAGGCTTAGGGATATTGGTTACAGTGATAGATGACTGAGGGGAATTCAAAATGTAATCATCAATTGAAGTATTTGCCCTTTGAACTTCAATATCTACAAGGAATTCTGGATCTAAAACTGTGTCATCAAGTGTAGTTTCAGACTTACTTCTAAACAAAGAAAGCTCAAAACAGTCATCAAAAGAAAGATCTTCTACCAACAACCACTCACTAGGCCAAGTATGGGATCTAAAAATTGGTCGAGGACTTAGTGATCCTTCTTGTCTTCTGACTATCCTTGGAATGAGATTATGATTTTCAAACACAGGGGGAGGATTTGGATCAGAATTGGCGCTTTTGTATCTTCTTGAAGCCAGTGTGGTCAAATTTCTACTGTACAAAATTTTATCTCAGCCTAGAAAACTCTGAACATCACCATCCAGAGTCCAAGAATTTACAAGGAAAATATTACTGGGGTGATGAATCTTCTATGCTAAATTTGTCCCCAGCGGAGTCACCAGAAATGTTAGCACCTAATTTGAACCTTAGGCTAGAAAAGGAAAATCAGGGTAACCTTTAAACCATGCTTAGCCTTGTAGCTAGCCCTATAAGGTCAGGAGAGGGCTCTCTCCATGAAAAGATATTCAATGAAGTATAAAAGTAAACTAATATTAGGCTAGGTATAATAATGGGAAACGTCTAAATGAATGAATTTTCAGGAATGTATGGAAAAAATGGGACAGTTTGAAACTGGGAATTAAATCAGGGATACAAGTTATTTCATGGGGCAAGGTAGGCAGGAAATTTTAGCAATTAAGTTTAAATAATAATGGGATGGTAAGACTGGTGAGGAGTTGAAAAGGGCATAGGAGATGGATCCTTTTCAAACAGAAGAAAACATAGAAAATTGAATGATTTCCCAAGGTAGAGCATTAAAAATAGATTCTACCTATCTATCTTGAAAGCATTCAACCAAAAATGTTTATGAATGAATGGTACACATAACAATTTACATATGAACACAAAGGAGAGAACAAATGATAAAATTCATACCACATGGATCCCACAAATCAGAGCTGCATTTCTCATTAATTCCCTGTCAAACTGTTTACAATGGAGTGCAGAGCATCCTCCTTGATTTCCACACTGTTCCCTTACTTACTAACTTATTGACTTCTTTACAAATGATTCATAATTACATTAAATAGACCGTAATTGTGGGAAGTAGATCCACAGAAAAAGGAGCTGAAATCTGAACATAGGAAAGAGAACCAACAATCTGCCCCTAAAAATAAGGAACAACAATACATTTTGGGCAATCTGAAGATTTCAATCCCTATTTTACTGCTTCCGTAGAAGTCTCTATCTCATAATTATCTCTCAGCCCTTTAACTGTTTATTTCTATTACTAGTCTCTTGAAGAAAAATCCACTTTTGAATAAAATTCCTTTGAAATGAATTAAAATGAAATTATTCCTTTTAGTGAAGGGAAAAACCCATTTCGAATGAGAAATAGCGAAGGGAAAGGAGGTGGGGTCCAAATCTCAATCGCAATTGGAAGATCAGAGGAGGTGTGACACACAATGGAAAACTTGCAATTTGAAATGATGCGATAGTGTAATCGCAATTGAGGTCAGAGCAGAAAAGGGAGTAGATGTATTCGAATGAGGAAAAACTCTGATGCGATTGGTATAATGAAAATAGGGGTAAAGGATAAGCCAAAGGGATAATGGGGTGAAAAAAAAGTAAAAATGTTTTGGCACTTTTACAAAGGGAAAAAATTATTTTTAGATTGAAAGAGCAGTGGGCCTTTAAGGTGGGACCCGGGAGTGTAAATTGCAATCGCAATCGGGGCTTGGGAGGGGAGGCTAAGTGTTATACCATGGAATTTCACCGATGCGATTGGGGATAAGCAACGGGGGGAAATCCTTATAAAACAAAATAAAATAAATTGTGGGATTTACAAAGGGAAAAGGACCTTTATTTTTAAATGGGCAAGGTCAAGGTGGGGTCCACTTGATCGCAATTTCAAAGGGAGAAGGGGGCGGGTTTTAACATGTTGGTGAAATAGGAAAAAGAGATGCGATAAAAATCTTAGCAAATATTTAAAATTTTTCTCTTTCGCATTTACAAAGGGAAAACCTTTTTTTTTTTAATGAAATGGGGCGGAAACCTGATGGTGGGCCTAGCTAATTGCAATCGGAAGATCAGAGGGGGAGTGGGAAGAAATGGTCTTTGGAATCGCCGATTGTGATGGCGTGATGGCTTGTGGGCCGTTCGATCGGATGGGAAGATCGACGGTGGAGGTGCAATCGGGCGGGGCCAATCGCATTAGCGTTTTGCAGCGGGAGTGGGCATAACACTTTATGAAATCACCGATTGCGATGGAGCGATGGAGTATGGGCCGTCGGATCGTCGATCAGATCAATGGTTGGGATTTAATCGGATGGATTTTTATCATAGGTACTCAATCGGGTGAATGCAATCGCATTGGAGTTTTCTTTTATTCACAAGGGTCAATCAGAGCACACATAAGTATGGTGCGATTGCGATCGAAGGGGGGATTTTATAATAAAAAAACTTTAAAACTTTATTATAAAGTTTAAGGGGAAATGTAGGGAAGTGGTTTATTTAATCGCATTGGATTTTATGGGTTTAAAAGACTTTAACAATGCGATTTGTGCAATTGGATAGGGAAAAAGGGGGGGTTTTATAAAGAAAAACATAAAACTTTAATTAAATAAAGTTTAAGGAAGAAATGGGAAAAGGGGAAGGGTTAGGCTATAGAGGACTTTTGTTCACTTAGGCATAAATTTCAATCTAGGAGTTAGTTTTGAGAGTATAATATACCATTGGAAAGCTCTTTCTGGGCTCTTTCTGATGAAAATACTTAGAACATGATTTGACGGTGAAAATGTTGTGGAAAATTTCTCTGAAGGGCAGTGTGGTGACTTTGTGGAGATAACAGCCTTTGAAGTGTGACTTATTACATATGATGACATAAAGTTACATAATAGATGATAATAAAAGTAAAGTAGCTTGTTTTCACCTCAAAACATATTTTTGAGGCAAAAATTACATCAAACTGAATAAAACATTTATTTGATCTTCCCAGATGCTGTGACTTTGAGTTTATTAACGTCCTCATGACTTTGCTGATATTTATTGACACCTGACTCATTATTTTGACTATGGTGAGACCCTAGAACCCAATGAGAGCAACCTTATGACCTACTAACATGACTCACAAAGTCGAAGTGACTCATGACTAAAGACCATAGGAGGAGAATCAACAAGTTTCGCATGAGGGAAAACTGATGAAAAACTACTACCATCAATGAATCCATGACCTAATGGAATGGTGAAAATTTATGGTATGGGACTCCTAATATGAAAATGAAAATAAAATTTTTGATCAGTGATGGTAGTATGAATAGACTGACACTAACATACTCAATAGTATCATATACTACTAAAGTTTTAGATTGAGGATTGGGTGTAGATTTAACTGGCTGGGAATTAGTAGTAACCTACTAAGATGGTTTGACTGGAGGTTTCCTATTGATAGTTTTATCCTTAGCAATAGAAGTGGGGATTTTCTATTTTTTAGTTGATTGAGTTGGTTCTATATAATTCCTACTTCTAGTGCTAATAGGCATGGCTTCAATTTCTGTCTCTTCATTAGAGGAAGGTAAAATGAAATCCCATAATCCACGTAATTAAACAATTTATTCATCTTGGGATTCATCAACAGAAAATTTGTTTTTTTTTTCTTCTTCTTCTTCTTGATCAGATTCATAATTAGATATAATGTTGGGAGGTTCAGAAATACAAGATTTATTTTTTCTAAATTGTCTAATGGGTTTTCTGGTAGAGGTTTTAGCAACCTATTTTTTTATTTCAACCATATCATTGTACATGGTTTTAATAACTTTTTTCAATCCTTAAGATCAAAAGGACATTTAGGAGTTGTATTCTTTTACTTATCTTTGAATGTTACCTTTTTATATCTTTTATCTTCAAGCTCTGTTTTCTTTTCTAAAGCAACAATTCTTCTCTCAATGATCAAGGCTTCTTTCATGGTTTCTACAGGAGTAACTTTATTAGCTTTATCTACAAAAATGGAAATATTATAAGGCATAGAAGATATGTACCATTCTATTTTTACATCAAATCCAGGTTTAGAGGCAGCTGGGATTTTTTTTAATAACTTGTTAAATCTGGAGTTGAAGTCTTTTATCTTTTCACCTATATTAGGTTTTAAATTAGAAATATAATTCTATGAATGATGCTATTGTTCTATCATCACCAAATTTAGTAAGGAATAATAATTTATAAGTATTCCAATTGCCTATAGAACTTGAAGGGAGAGAAAAATACGAGGATCCTATAGATCCAAGGAAAGTATATCAAAACAATATAAATACAACATCTTCATGTTTAATGCCATTAAGATTCATGGCTAACAACAAATTGTTTAGTTATTCTTCAGCAGGAAGACCATCATGAGGATTATACTTTGGTAACCATTTTTCTAGGTGATATGGGATAGGATGTAAATTTACCATTTGAAAAACACTGGGATTGACCCATGGTAAGTTGGCCATTGATTGACTTGTTGGATGCAAAGATGAGATAGTAGATCTAGAGTAAGATGTGGATGGTGAAGAACTAACTACTCGACTAGTACTACTTACAAAAACACTAATTGTTTGAGCAGAAATGGGTTGATTAGAGGATAAGGTGGTAGTAAATGGAGATGAAGATGATGTGATCTCACTTATACTTGATTGAACTATTGATGTGGTAGCTTTCTTACGATGAGATAAAATGGGAAACTCGAAAGGAGTTATCCCAAGTTTTTCACTTTATGATCGGGTTAAAACACCAGTACCTCGAAATTTGGATGTAATAATTTCTTCAGAAATTTACAGATTGGTTGTCTTATCTGGAGATATAGATATTTGTTATAACCTTTCAATCAAAGAATAAACTTCAGGATACTGAGTAATACGATCTGAAGAAGGTCTACAAGTTAATGTTTTAGGAGATGTAAGAAAAGGCTCTACAACTTTAGACTTATGACCTGGTGATAGTGAATGAGATCTAGAAGCTGTAGAAACTTTGGACAGATATTGACTCTTATGTTGGATTTTCAATTGATTTTCAACTTTATATTCCCTACATAGTCATATGCCCTCCTTATAGCTCCAAAAATGTTGAAGGTTGGTAAGTGACTACCTCAGCATTAGGGATTCCACCTGGTCGAGACCTTAAAGCAACTCCTTTTCCATTGAAAATGGTGGGTCCGACTTTGGATAAAGGGACCAATTTCCCATATAAAAGAGCTTAGATAACAAGAGAAATGAAATAAAAACTAATGGGGTGATTTATTCTAATGATAAAATAAATTAAAACTATTCTAACTATTTCTGAGGATTGGATTTTGATATATGATTAAGGCATAAGATTTCACAAGAATGAAATAATATAGATCATTTCATACTGAATGAATATAATCTCATTAAAGAAACTAAATCAATTTAATTAATTTAGTTTATGGAAAACATTAGTCAAATAAAATATCTCTAAGTTTCACATCTAACAACATATTGTTCAATACATTATATCAATAGTAATAAGAACATATATCACTTCAATGCTTTATTAGACTGAAGCTAATAAAAAGAATATGTTTTCTACAATATCAGAAACATAAAACAATTAATACAAAGACAATAGTACCTGTTGCATCATAGCTTTATATATGAAAATGTAGCTTCAAACGTTAAGATTTTCAATTTGATAACTTATGTTCAAACAATAGTATGAGTTCCAAAAGTAATATTCTCAAAATTATTGACCCCTTTCGAAATGCATGAAAGGGGTTTAAATACTACTTAATATTACAAAAATAGAAGACTTCTAAAATAAGTCTTCTAATATTACTCTAAACTATATAACTATAAACTAGGAAAATAAAATTCATAAGTTATAATAGTCTATGACAGTTTCTTGGATTCATTGTCTAGCTGGTCCTTGAGCTTGCATGATTTGATCATGTATTAGAGCTGGGGAGCTGAATTGGATGCATTCTCATCTAGACAGTGAATACTGCATCATTGAGTGTTGAAAGAAGTGGAGATGCTGCATTGGAGAGGCACCTTAATATTATAAATTGATTATGAGGCTTTATCAACAAGTACCATTAAATCTCCTTGTTTAATATTGTTAGATTTTAATTTTCAAGAGCTTTTCTATTTGATTTCTCTTTCCAAGATCGTTTTAAGAAACTGATTTCTGGCAAAGTGTCTTTTGATGCTTCATGAATCAAATTGTCTTGTAGAATAGAATATTTTATATATTTGGAGAGGCTGGAGGATAAATTGTTAGCTCTGATAATAGCTAATTAATCACTCTTCATTTTAATATTCCAATATCCAAATATTATATATTTGATTGATTCTTCTAGATAAGTAAGATCAACCACTATACCCTATGCAATATCTTGCCAATCAATGTATTTTGACACTTTTTCATCAATCTCTTCATAATAAATTCTCATATTTGAAATCTGAGTAACTAATTGGTCATATGTCTTGACTTGCTCCTGAATTTGAATGTACTTCTAATAGAAATTTTTTTTTTGAGTTTCCAGTAATGCTTCCAACTCAGTTTCTTCTTTCTTTACTTCATTTATCTCGAGCTTCTCTTGGATCTTTTCAATATTCTCCTACATTTGATGAATTACTTGATCTTTTTCCTTAATTTCATTTTATAGTTTGATTTTGAGAACTTGAAAATATTGTTGCAGATCATTAATGTTTGTCTAAAGCTCCTGCTCGATTCTTTGCTTTTCATCAAAGAAAACTTGCTCCAGATGAGTAATTTTCTGGTATGTTTCTAAATTCAATGATTCAACCTCGCCTGCCTTGTCAATTGTCATATTTTCATAAGCTCTTGAAAATTGTGATAGTCTATTAGGCTATGTTCCTGGAGATGATTGAGTTCCTTTCCAAAGGACTTGCATTAACATTGAATTTATGGGCAATTCAAGAGATTCTTCTATCTTTTGTTTCTTCTTTGACTTGGTCATGACAACTTTGTGCTTCGGGCTATAAAACACATCTAGTGCTGGTATCTCTTCAATTTTTAAGACTATTTCAGTAGTTGGAAATGCCAGAATAATTTCCATATCTTGGGTTGGTGTCTCCTCTGGTTTTTCCTTTGTATCATTGCTTCCTTGAATCTGAATCTGTTCAAGAATAATCTTGGAAACCTCTGTAGTGAATGAGGTTTCTCTAATTTCTTTCTGATTCTGGGAGTTATCTATATTAGTAGAGAATTTTTTCATACCTGACTCTCCTATATGATTCATGGAACTTGAAGCACCTATCATATGTATGGTTTCTAACTTAATGAAATTTTGAATAGAAGGGGTATCAATTTCTGATAATGATTTCTCAAATTCTTCCAAATTTTGGATGAATCTATCATCATGTTGAACATTAAAAAATTCTTCTTCTTGAACTGGCTTTGGTACTTGAGTAGCTATAGAAATTATAATATGTTCTTCCTTCGGCTCTTGTTCTGTGATATAGATAATCTGGTAGATGAACATTTCTCTTTTCCCGATACACTTTGACTCTTTCTGGATCTTCTAGACTAATAATTTCATCTTCTTTATGCATAATTGTTGAAAATTCATGAATTGATTCAAACATATCATCAAATCTGTCAGGCTCGCCTAAAAATGCTCTCATCTTAACTAAATTCATTATCTCTCTAGCATTACCATGGGGGTCATAATTTATATTAGGCAACACTCAAAATTAAAAAGGTTTTAATCAATCAATTTCAAGACAACCATGCTTGAAATTTTCTAGGGCATACAAACCACAGGAAAAAGGAAAATTTAGCCAAACGATTTTCTTGGCATATTTCAGGGTTTTGGTTAAACCATGACCAATTGTTTGATAAGTGATTTCTTTGCATAATAATTTATTTGTTATATACAAGGGTAGGACATGAGGATTGGCATAACTTCCTAAAATACATATTTATGTAAAATTATCTTCATCGAACCACCTACCTATAGACTTGAGACTCTTATTGGCTTCAGGAGTGACTCTAGTGATTTTTCTTTCGAAAATGGCTTTGAAAACCGGGAGCATTATATCATTGCATATTTTAAACATGTGAGAATGATATTCTGATTCCCATAAGAAATATAACTGTACAAGAATAGGGTTTTCGACTTCTCTGGTCCATTTGCATCCTAGTGATGAAAACTCAAAGGAAAAATAGATTGCGTCTAAGACATACGAGCTCATATAAAAAGAAGAGACTGCGTGTGGTGGGGAGTTTTTATTCTCTCTATATTTCATAATAAATTTTATCAAATTATTAGAAACAATAGTAGCCCAATCTAGAATATAGCCATCAGAGACTGATTCTTTCAAGGGTGTCCAAATTTCTTTAAATTTGGTTGCATTTACAAATCCAAAGAGAGGACACATCATTGTAGCTATTTGAGAGAATGGGATTTTGAGAGAGACGACTGAATACATACCCTTATCATCACGCTTGTGTTGGTTAGGATAATTTCTCTGTTCTCTAATCACAGTCACAGGATGGTCGTTCTCGTACATGAACTCTTTAACGAATTGGGCGTCGTATATTTTCTGGGGTTCTGTTAGTTTATACATTTTCTTGAGATACGATGGCCTGAGTGAACCAATGACAGTTCTTCTTCGAGTAAAAAATTGCCTATCTCTAATATCCATGTTGTCTAACACCCATTTCATTATGTCAGTGTATGGAATCATTTTAGGACGAGCTGCAATTATGTGAAGAAAATAATTGGTTGTGTCTGTCCATGATTCAAAATCATTGGACAGAGTACCATCGGCCACATATTTTTTGTCAAGAATTGCTTGTGGCTTCTCATTCTCGAACAGCTAATATATCCCTTTCGAGCTCATAAAACCAATTTGTTAGTTGCATGTAGTATCTGAGATTAAGTGAGCCATTTCACCATTTTCCTCTTGGTGAATGACTGATAGTGATGGTGTGGGAGATTGATCCAGGTGGATATTGGTGGCCACCCACCTATTCCACTTGGGCCCCCACCATTGTCTCTTTCAGTTTTTCAGTTTTGGCATAACTTACTATTTTTAGCAGTTTTTCGGGTCCTGAACTTCCAGAGCCGTTTTGAGGCCCTAAACGACGTTTTTTGGGTACGAAATTTGTTTCGATTTGATCATCAAATCGTCACAAAAGTTGTAGTCCTTGGATATAGCTTTCTAATGATGTATCATGTGCGTCAAACGGAGATAGTATGCCAAAGTTACGTCCCTGGGAAGTTGAAACACCAATTTACCCAAACGGGGCCCATAGTTTTGGCGCTTCATCTCCTAGGGTTAGGTTTTTGGATGTTTAGAGTTCTCCATTGTTTCTAAATAATAAATAGGCCCTCGAGCCTCATTGTAACTCAGTTCAGAGGCCTGTAGCTGCCACATCTCTTCTCGGAGATAGCTACCAGCGCCCTAGCTAGTTTTATTTCCATTCTGTCTGTAAGCAAATTTCAGTTCTTTGATATTAATGAAATGAAGTGTTATTTCCGCTGCATCTCTGTATTTATGGTTATGTGTTTATTATGTTGCATTCCTGCATAAATCCGGATCAGTGGTATCAGAGGGGTCTGCTTTTTCTCGATCCTTCTTTGCATGTCCCCAACGAGGTCGGGGTATAAGGAGCTAGGGCTTGATCTGGTGGAACCTTTGCAAGATTAGCCTCGCAAACCTCGACGGACGCCCATGGGGGACGAAAAGAAAGATGAGGGAGCAGGAGATCCTATCAAAATATTGCTCGAGGAGGCCCTCGAAAAACAAAGGAACGTGATGATGGATAACTTTGTTCGGATCCTTCAACGGCTACCCACCGGCGGCGCATCTGCATCTAGCAGCCACTCTGGAGGCGCGACTCCTTTTAAGGTACAAGTAAATTTTGACATTCCCATATTTGAGGGTCAAATAGACGCAGATGCTGTAGATAAATGGTTGAATCTATTAGAAGGATATTTCTCGGTTCATGACTTTTCAGACCGGGAGAAGATTATTTTTGCACTCCTCAAAGCTACCCCCCATGTTAAGGACTGGTGGGAAACCTACTGTGAGAACAAGGACCAGACAGAACCCTCTTTGTTCTCGGCCGTACCAACTTGGAATTCTTTCCGAGACGCCGTCAAGGAACAGTACTATCCTGTGGGGAGCTATGAGGACAAGTACATCCAATGGACCACGCTGCGACAACAAAGGGATCAAGATGTGCACGAGCTGACGAATCTGTTCCATACCCTGCGCACAAAGTTGGGTATCAAAGATTCAGAGAAACATTTGGTGCTAAAGTATCGCAGTTGTCTGCACAGATACATTCGGGAGGAAATGGAGTTCCTCGACATCTCCTCGCTTGGTACGGCATACCGGTATGCTGCCAAGATTGAGCAGAAATTCAAACAGAAGAAGCGAGACTTTGGATCTACGAATCAAAAGCAAGGAAAGGTGCTTCCAAACCGCAGAACAAAGGACAGAGCCAAGGCATGGCGGCTAAAGACAACCCATCAAAGCCACAAGAAAAGAACAACACCGTAAAGCCAAAGAAGGACACGGGAAAGTGGTGTGAGTTCCATAAGAGCTCCACTCACAACACAAGTGAGTGTCGGGCCAAGCAGTCGCTAGTGGCCGAGATGAGGGCTTGTGAGTCAGATGCATGCTCCGACTCCGAATCAGAACCTGAAAAGGGGAATGAAAAAGGGAAACAGATTATTGATGCGGAGCCCAACGCCACTGTTGCCACTACAAAGGTCCAGAAGGAGGAACCGGAAGATCCAGAGGAGGAGGAACGTCTCTTCCACTCCCGGATGTGGGTAAAGGGCTCCCCTGTACAGTTCATTGTCGACAATGGGAGCCAAAAGAACCTCATTTCAGCAGACGCCGTGAAGCGGTTGGGCTTGCCGACCACAGCTCACCCACATCCATACACCATCGGGTGGCTTCACCAAGGGCGAGATCTCCGCGTCAGCCAGCAGTGCCGCCTTCCCTATAGCATCAAGCCCTTCACGGATGAGGTATTATGTGACGTTGCTCCTATTGATGTTTCTGATGTATTATTAGGACAACCATACTTGTGGAAGCATCATGCTGTGTATGAGTCTCGACCTCGTGTTGTTATTATTACTTTGGGAAGTAAGTTGTACAGGATACCAGAGGTACCACCTCCTACGACTGTCTCTTTGGTTACTGCAAAACAATGTAGTAAGCTCATTTCCCAAACCAGGAAATTCATTTTCCTGATGATCCGCCCCCAGGGCAAGAAGAAGACTGTGGCCACGACCTCCAGACAGGGCCCCTCTGCACGACAACAACAAATGGATAAGGTCGTGGAGGAGTACGGGGACATCTTCACCTCACCCACAGGGGTTCCTCTGCACTGCCAGGTCAAGCACCCGATTGATCTGACCCCAGGTGCGCCACTACCCAATGGACCGATCTATCGACGCTCTGTTCTGGAAAATGATGAAATCAAGAGGCAGATTCAGGAGCTGTTGCAGAAAGGTCACATCTGACCAAGTTCATCGCCCTGTGGGAGCCCGATCGTGTTGGTACAGAAGAAGGATGGGACGTGGAGACTCTGTATTGACTATCGGGCGCTGAACAAGATCACTGTCCAAAATAGGTACCCAATCCCACGGATTGATGACCTTCTGGACCAACTCAAAGGTGCAAAATATTTCAGCAAGATCGACCTGAAGTCTGGGTATCACCGGGTACCAATTGAACCCTCGGATGTGTGGAAGACTGCCTTCAAAGCCAAGGAAGGCCTTTTTGAATGGTTGGTCATGCCTTTCGGGTTGACGAATGCTCCCGCAACCTTCATGAGGATGATGGACGACATCTTGCGGCCATTCACCAACTCATTCGTAGTGGTGTACTTGGATGACATTCTGATCTTCGGCAAGACTTGGGAAGAGCACCTTCATCACATCCGACAAGTCCTCCAAACACTGCGGCAACACAAGTTGTGTGCCAATTTGGAGAAGTGCACGTTTGGCATGACCCAGGTTCAATATCTGGGATACATTATTGATGAAAGGGGGTGCATGTGGATCCAGCCAAGATCCAAGTCATTCGGGATTGGCCAGCCCCAACCACTATAACAGAGCTTCGCAGCTTTCTGGGTCTTGCTAATTTCTATCGTAGATTCATGTTGGGATTCTCTCATATCACTTGGCCCTTGAGTCAAGTCACCAAAGGAGGAGCGAGAGCAAAATTCTTTTGGTCGAAACCTCAACAGAAGGCGTTCAAAGAATTGAAAAATCGCCTCTGTTCTGCCCCAGTGCTCACCTTACCAGACTTGCAGCAGCCATTTGAGATCGAGACAGATGCCTCTGACTATGCTATTGGGGCAGTTCTTACTCAACAAGGACATCCAGTGGCATATCACAGCGAGACATTGTCTGAGACAGTTCGCAAGTATCCCACCTATAACAAAGAAATGTATTCCATTGTGCAAGCCTGTCAACAATGGAAGCATTACATTTTGGGTAAGGAAACAATCATCCACACAGACCACCGGCCCCTGCAGTTCATACAGACACAAGGGAAGTTGCAGAATGATCGCCATCAGAAGTGGTCCACATATCTGCAACAGTTTCATTTGAACATCAAGTACAAGAAGGGTAGCACCAATAATGTTGCATACTGCCTCAGCCGACCACTGATCGGGGCGCTCACCACCGTGCTCAACTCTTGTGGGCACGAGACTTCTGATTGGCCACTCCTCTATGAGAGTGACCCAGAATTCGGCCACACTTACAAGGCACTCTTGGGGGGCACGCAAGTTCCCAATTTTCACCTCCAAGATGCACTTTTATGTCACCTGGGACACCTTTGTGTTCCTTCAAGCGAGCGTGCCAAGATGATATGGGAAGCACACTACAGTCGAGTCGCTGGGCATTTCGGGGTCGAGAAAACAGTAGCAATACTACAGAAGTATTTCTATTGGCCAAATCTTCGAAAGGATGTCGAGAAGCACATCAGATCCTGCACTGCTTGTGCCATTGCCAAACCGACCATCAAGAAGCAAGGCCTATATACTCCACTACCTACCCCTAGTCGACCTTGGGAATCCATCTCCATGGATTACATGTCGGGCATGCCTTCTACTAAGAATGGAAATGACTGTGTTTTCGTGGTCGTTGACAGATTCTCGAAGATGGCCATTATGGCGGCCTGTAAGAAGAATATCACAGCAGAAGCTACTGCTAAACTCTTCTTTGAATGAGTATGGGTGCACTTTGGGATCCCACAGTCTATCATATCAGATCGAGATAGCAGGTTCCTCAGCACATTTTGGTCCAGCCTCTGGTCAATGATGGACACAAAGCTCACCAAGTCCACAGCTTTCCATCCCCAAACAGATGGCCAGACAGAGGTCGTCAACAGAATGATTGTACACATTATGCGCATGTACAATTCCAAGCATCCACGCACATGGGATGAGAGCCTCCCTTATGTACAACATAGTTATAACCGGGCTCTCCACAGTTCAATTGGCCATAGCCCCTTTGAGGTGGGCTTGGGATTCCAGCCACTATGTCCCATTGACGTAGCCATGCCATTTGCAGCTGCTCAGGCCGATTCAGCGCACGTCCAGTCTGAAGTTGACAAAGCAAGTAGCTTCATCGAGCGTATTCAACACATCCGCCAACAGGTTCATGATATATTGGACAGAGCCAATGCGAAGTACAAGCAGCGCCATGATCAACACTGGGTGCCACACAACTTCCAGGTGGGCGACAAAGTATGGCTACATTTGCAGAAGGAGCGCCTCACTGGACCCCACCGCAAGCTTCGCCCGCTTCGATACGGGCCGTACACCATCACCAAGGCTGTAGGGAACAATGCATTCGAGCTCAGTATTCCACCATTCCTTGGTCTGCACCCAGTCTTCAATGTGGATCGCCTTCGTCCTTACTTCCCACCTCTACTGGACACCTCGGACATTGCGGAACAACTCACACCAACAGAGTTAAATCCAGACTGCATGGAACAGGCCACCACAGATTGTATCATGGACATGCAAATCAAGAACACTCGCCAGCAGAAGATCCAACTATATCGGGTTGTCAAAGCTGGCCAACTCCTGCACCAAGGAAAGTGGTTCACCGGGGACCAAGTTCAGCAGAAATTTCCTCATCTCATGGAGGAACTTAACGCAATGGGGACCATTGCTTCCTAAGGGGGGAGGAATGATCCAGGTGGATATTGGTGGCCAACCGCCTATTCCACTTGGGCCCCCACCATTGTCTCTTTCAGTTTTTCTGTTTTGGCATAACTTACTATTTTTAGCAGTTTTTCGGGTCCTGAACTTCCGGAGCCGTTTTGAGGCCCTAAACGACGTTTTTTGGGTATGAAATTTGTTGCGATTTGATCATCAAATCGTCACAAAAGTTGTAGTCCTCGGATAGAGCTTTGTAATGGTGTATCATGTGCGTCAAACAGAGATAGTATGCCAAAGTTACGTCCCTGGGAAGTTGAAACACCAATTTACCCAAACGGGGCCCATAGTTTTGGCGCTTCATCTCCTAGGGTTAGGTTTTTGGGATGTTTAGGGTTCTCCATTGTTTCTCAATAATAAATAGGCCCTCGAGCCTCATTGTAACTGAGTTCAGAGGCCTGTAGCCGCCACATCTCTCCTCAGAGATAACTACCAGCGCCCTAGCTAGTTTTATTTCCATTCTGTCTGTAAGCAAATTTCAGTTCTTTGATATTAATGAAATGAAGTGTTATTTCCGCTGCATCTCTGTATTTATGGTTATGTGTTTATTCTGTTGCATTCCTGCATAAATCCGGATCAGAGATTTCCTTCGTGCTTTAATCAGCCTTGAAATCCTTTGATGACTGAGTGTTTGGACTTACCCTGTTGAAAGAAAAACTAGAGAAGATACACTAAAATCACTTCGAATGATATTAACTGTCCTGTCAACTTAACTCATGCATATGGGAGATCTATGATATTAATATTTGAAATAATTATGAATCAATTTCACACCTGGAGATTATAAAAAACCTGAATTAACATTAATTAACAAGCATAGGTTTGTGTGATAGTGACAGATGTCATTATATCGAGGTTTATTGATTGGCGATTTTGATCGTTGGTGACTTATGACACTCAGAGGAACCTCTCAAATGCCGATGTGCAATATTTCTATGTTTAATATGGGATCTGATATCAACATCTGCTAGATGACGGTTTATGACATTGGCATATGTCAAGTGACATATTTGCTATTTCATGTCTCGGCATTTCGCATTTCAGCATTTTGCAAGTTCGAGGATTCACAATTTCGCCGATATTTTCTCCCACTTGTGTGCCTTTTTCAGTTTGAGGGTTATTTTTAGGTGTTTTATTTTTTCTATAAAGCTTAATCTAATATTATTAAGTTTTATTTCTAAAATAAATATTAACCTAAATCATTTTAAAAGGGTCCCCATTATCCTTTCTAACCCATTTTACTTAGATAATGGGGAGTTGTTGTAATACTACAACACTCTAGAAACCTCTCAAAAAATAAACAAAGTAAATCTAAAGAAAAAGGGAAGGTTAACCTCCAACGTTCCTCAAAATGACATCTATCTAATGTTGTACAAAACTGCCACAAAAATTTCGCAGTCCATCTCACAAGTCATGGCGCCTGGAATAAAGAATCAACATAAAAGAAAAGATGAAAACTAATGCATTTTCAGTCACTGGTATACTATTTAATGGTCATCAGCAGTAGTGAGAGGCACCTCACCTCCTCTTCACGAAATGAAGAAATACATAACTGACCACCAAACACCTAAAAATCTGTAGGAGAAACGATATCGTCCTTAATTTATATCTGGGAGTATGCCAACTGACTCACTGTTGCATACCAGAAGGGGACATCTGGCAACTGGGAAAATCCTGCACTCTCCTACATAGGCAAGTAATAAAATGTATTTCCTCCTTAGTGGGACTGAACCGCTGGCTAAGACTGACCCGAAAAGCATGTCGGTGGGGATACCACCTATAGATCAGTCGTCCCATTAACCCACTATGGCCCTTCAGGGATGTAACCTCCTTGTAGAACTTGAGGAGGTCTACCTCACTTAGGAGCAGCTGGCTGGCTATTGTAATAGGGAGATGGTACAAAATTCTCTCCTTCTCTCATGCCTCGCACAGCTGAATCACATTTTAATAGTCCTCCATATGTTCTTGTTGTGCCCTTTGTTCTCTATGTCGACATCATTGAATGATTCACATATTAGATACAATTTTTTTTTTAAATGAGAAATATATATATATATATATATATATAATGTTTTTTGAAAATGAAAAAAAAACAGTTGGTGTGGCCATAAAAACAATCATGCACTGGTAACGGTGCGTAATTTTTTATCGCCCACCGCGCTCAGTGCGCATGGAAAATGTTCGAAAGGGAATATTTTTTTGTGGTGTGTTGACCAACCTATCTAACCTAGGGCAGATATTTTGGTCAACACACAACCCAACGACAGTACATGGTCAACGGTGTCGTCGTGTAAATGATTGTAGCCTTGACTATGTAATGATGTCAGGCGGGCAGTGCACTAACCTAGCTATCCGCCCCGAGGCGATTAGTTTGATCAATGCACAACCTTCCCAAAACTATTACATAATCAATGGTGTGGTCGTTTAAATGACCGCACTGCCTTGTTATTTTTTAAATTTGTTATGGTGCGCATTTTTCAGCACCTCACTCAAACCCAGTGCGGTTTCCGTTAACATCATTCACAGTACGACCTATAAATTTACAGGAAACACCGCAAACAATGTGAGCTGAATGGCTCGAACACACTGTGCCGAAAAGAAAATAAATAAATAAATAATAATAAATAAAATAAATAAATTTAAAAAATAAAATAAAATTAAAATTAAAAAAATTAAAATAATAATAATATTAATAATAATAATTAAAACGATTAATTTAATTTAATTTCAAAATTTAACTGCTAAAAGGTTTATTTATTGAGAAACAAGTAGATTACTTATACATTTTCATGTCGAGAAGGAGTATTTATTGAGGAATTGAAGAAACCAAATTTTTCCACCGTTTTCGAAAATTGAATTCTAGACAGTGGGCAATAGACAGCAATAATGCATGCAATGGGAGCACTAATTGCGGGGTGCCTCACACAAGAAAAACTCACATCGGTGCTTGAGATGTCTAGAGAACTGAACAAGTAAAAATGAGGTTTTAATTATCGACAATTTTTTTTTGTTAACCCTTTTTCGGTGCCAGATATTTTTAGTTGCAGTACGTGGTATTATCAATGGCACATCGCATGTATTTACAAGTGGCTAGATTACGGATACACACCGGGTCTATTTATATGTACAACAATGGTGTGCTAGAGTACTTAGACGCACTCAGCGTTTTTGTATGGATAGCACGGTGTCTTGGTGTGTGAAACTTTAGTACGCAGTGGTGTGTTTTTCATAAAATGCACCGGTGCAGTTTATGATGAGAAACGCACCGCAAAAGAAACATCCACAAAAACCTCCACCCCCCAAATTCCTCTACAGACCTCTACTAAAAATGGATATATCCTCCATTTTTATAAGAGATTCCTCAAAACATCCGCTACATAGTATTTTCCTTGTAGTGATTGGACTATTCAATGCATATTCCCCCATGGTTAGCTTGATATTATGGCAATTTCCAAAGGAGTTTATAGCTCCTCCATTTTAAATCATCACTTGACACTCTGGTACTCAATATAGAAAGAAATTCAATTCCTTGGCTACCTTACAATCAATAAAATTATGGGTACTACCCGAATCAATCAACACTATTACATTGTCCTTCTGTCTTGAGAGTTTGAGGACTGGTAATTCCTGCCAATGCATTACAGGATATGGTCGTATTCATTTCTTATTTATCTATGGTTGGTTCCTGGTGTATATCCTCTTCTTTTGAATTTTCTTGTTCATTTTATTCCTCTTCTTCACAATCTATGTAAACTAGTTTCTTCTCAACACACTTATGACCTTTAGTGTATTTTATATAACAAATATAGCAAATCCCTTTTGCTCTTTTTTCTTCAATTTTTTTTGCTGTCAACCTTGTAGGTTGTGGAAGTATAGGAGTAGAAAAACTTCCATATTTATAGTTGTGAGTGGTAGGCTTCCTTGTCACCCTAATTTTTCTTTCAATTTTTCTTTACGACCTAAATTCCTTCTCTGATGAATCAGGTTCACAAAGGTGAACCTCATGTTGGATGTTATCCCTTAAATTCCCTATGAAGAAATCAATCATGTGTTGCTCTGCAATATTCGTTTCCCTTATATTAAATTTTTGGAAGTCCTCAATGTTCTCCACCATTGAACCCTTTTGTTTGATATTTATCAATTGGCTAAAGAAGGTGTTGCTCTTTGTATTCTCATAATGTGCTATCCTTTCCTCCGTAAAAATTGACCAAGTGACAATTTTTTGGAGATCAAATCCATTAATACCATACAAATGTATTGTGCTCTAAATTTAAAGTTTTAATACATAGCTTTCTTGTGATTTTCACATTATGGAGATCAAAATATTGCTCCATCTGTAGTATCCATGTTATGGGATCCTTGCCATCAAACTTCCTCATATCGATATAAGGAATATGGTGGGTCTTCAATCTAAAATTAAATCTTATGAAATCGTGATTAAAATTTATTTTGTTATCATCCTAACGTTCCTCTACTACTTTTTCACCAGTAGGAATCATTTATTGTAGAAATTTTACGAAACCTTCCTTCAAACCTTCCATGCTTTCTTTTAGTTTTTCTTCCATACCATCGATTTCAACTTCCATGCCATCCATGTCATTCTTCAAACCATCCATCTTAGCTTCCACACCATTCATATTAGCTTCCATGTCATTCACTGTAGCTTTCATGCCTTTCTTCAAACCATCAATTTTAGCTTCTATTTCATTTTTTGTTACTTTTTGCAAGAGAGACATTTGTTGCACTTCGTCTCGTAATTTTGACATATCATGTTGCACTTCTTCCTCTTCATACCTCATAGTAGAAGTTTTTGAGGACTTAATGGGTGTGGAATTATTTTTGGTAGGAATTTTAGAACCCAATACTGATAAATATTCTTCAATATGCCCTTGGAATCACTCCAAACTGATTTTTCAAATAAAGACTATTCAACTTTAAAAAAACAATACACACCTTTTTCTTTCTTTAGAGGAGCTCACTATTGATCCTGCTATATATATATATATATATATATATATTATTTAGGATCCCTAAGATCTTAACTTCATACTTGTATGAGCCCTATGGGTCATATTTCCAATGCCACAGGTCAAACTTGATTTTGATTCTTCAAGATAAAGTTATTCCCAATCTCCCACAATGTCCTATTTATGGACTAGTTCAGTAGAGTGAACTTGTATGGCATGCCACGTGTTACTTTATTGTCTTTCTATTATGAAATCAATACACACTAAAGTAAATTTCATTCATTTTGGGCCACATTTTACAAAATTTGAATCCGGTGCTCAAAGTGAAATTTATGACGAATTTCCCAAGGTCACCTCTTTGAGATGAAATTATGGAGCTTTCACAAACCCTAACTTCCTCAGATCATATCTCCAAAAATATAGTGAATCAAGATCTCAAATTTTTACATGAAGTTCCTTGGGATTTCTATTCAAATGGGTTTTTGTTTCAACATCTTAAACTTCGTAGAAAATAGGTTATAGCAAAAATTCCACTATGAATAGTTTGTAGCCGCAAAACCCTAGAATCCAAAGGCTCTGATAACAAATGTTATGAAACTAGCTCACAAAATAAAAGAAAATATAGATCAACGACATAGAAATCAGCCTCTTCAAGGGGGTAACCTCCTTTACACTCCATAAATGAACAATTCTTGGATGATACAAATCACAAAACATCCTTTCTATATATAGGAGTCCATTGGGTCACAATACAATCCTAGTGGACCTAACAATAATAATGCATCATCCTCAACATTGAATGATGGTTTGAGTGGCACCATTTTTCCGTATCTTCTGCATCAAATACGTGCCTTCAACAGATACTTTACGCAAGTAGCACTTTTCCATCTCTCAAAATCATCATTTTGTTTTAACGTCTCTCCATTTTGAAAGAAATATACCTAGTGGATCCCATTAGGAGTCTCGTGTGTAACTGTGGACACAATCTCTGAAATTTGTTGTTGATATTATTATTACTCATTTAATTTTAAGACAAAAAACCGCATAGGTATACCATTTCAACTCCATGTTAATTATAAGGATGGAAATGGAGTTGTCTTTAATGTGATTTTTTGGATTTCTGATTGATTTTATGGCTACAACTTGGCGGAAAAATTTGAAGTGAAAAAGTGAAATTTTGATTTCTGTTATGGATTCAGCACTCTTAAAAACCCGTAGGGAACTTTGATTGTGCAAAGCTTACCCATAAAAATTGTGATTTCACTCATTTATTCTCTAATTTACACAAATTAAGTTGGAAAAATAAATTGGAAAACTTTCCAAAAATCACAATAAATACAACACTATTCCCTTTAATTTTTAAAAATTCAGTAGACATTTTCAGAAAATTAAAATTAGAGAGATCGAAATTTTTTTTCTTACGTTGTCAGGAGGGTTTTTGGTATGTTTATGATGGTCTCCACTATTTTAAATATGTTCTTGGTGGGTGTCACTTTTACAGGCATTTAAATCTTTGCGACAAAGAAAAAATCAATGGCATTTTCCTTTCTCAAGGACTTTAGGAACTCTGGATTTGCTTTGTCCTCTATAGAATCTGGATGATTGCGACAGAGAAAAAAATCAATAAGTGTAAGAACTTATTCCTTTATTTAAGTTGTCTTGTGTAGAACAAGGAATTCAGGAGGTCCCATTCTGCGTTTTCTTGTGTAGAATCCACCGTGATGCTTGTCATTAGGGGTTTAAGTTTGGTGTTTAAATTCATGCTTAATGGATGTATATTTTGCAGGAATTTAAATATTTGAAACAAAGAACAAAATCCATAAGTCCAAGTATATATTCCTTTCTTTAAGTTGTATCTTGAGGAACAAGGACTTCGAGGGCTCTGTATTTTCTTTTTCCTGTGTAGAATCAACCATGATACATAAGATGTGTTTTTTCTATATTCACTACCGTTTCTTTCACATATTTGAGAAATTTATTTGTGGATCTCTAAGGATGAATCCTAAATGTTTCATATGAAAATTATTTCACTGTTTTCATTCCCATGTTTTGAAACATATCTCACGCTTCAGAACCTTCGTTAGCCATGCCAAGACCTGCTTGGGCACTAAAGAGTGTAGCTTCAGACTCATATAGTACCACAGATCGGCATGTCGATAGTAAATTATCGATGGATAGAAGTTCCAAACCCGAAAATATTGAGCATAAATTTCCCATGATCCCATTATCTAAGGTTTTATCTTCTTCCCCTTTCTAGATTTTTTTTAAAATACCACATTATCTGATGGTTTATCTTTTTCCTCTATCTAGTAGTGTTTTAGAAGTATCATTATTTAAGGTTTTATATTTTTCTCTATCCACTTTCTCATGCATGCAACATCTGATGTTTCTTTCTTGAGTACATTTTGATGAGCAACACGTCTCATGGAGAATATAACACATAAAGGCATGTCTAGAAGTTTTATTGTGAACACGTTGGAAGACATTGGAGCATTCTCCAGGAGAGAGTATTTGGTCAATTTTAGATAGCACTCAACGACCTATATAGAGAAATTGGAAAGAGATCAAATAATGTGAGGGGCACGGGACTGAAAAGGTTTGGAAAGAGTCCCTGTATAGGGAGTGTTTGGATAGCCTAGAGGATGATCGTTGCTTCAGAGAAGCGGCCAATCGTAAGTCTCGTGCCCACAAGAGTTGAGCATGGGGGTTATCACCACGATTGGTGGGAGGGTGAGGAAGTGTTCAACATTATTGGTGCTTCTCTTCCTATACAGTATGTTCAAATGAAACTGTTTTAGATATGTGGACCACTTCTGATGGAAATAATTCTGCAACATCCCTTGTGTCTGTATGAACTGCAGGGGTCGGTGGTCTATGTGGATGACCATTTCCTTCCCCAAAATTTAATTCTTCCATTGTCAGCATGCATGCACAATGGAATACATCTATTTTAAAAAAATGGAATACTTCCACAATGTGTCGGGAAATGTCTCACTGTGATATGCCACTAGATGCCCTTTTTGAGTGAGAACTTCCCCAATATTATAGTCTGAGGCATATAACTCAATCTGAAATGGTTATTTGAAGTCTAGTAATGTGAGCACTGGGGCAGAGTAGAGGTCATGTTTCAACTCGACGAACACCTTATTTTGAGATTCAGACCAAAATTATTTTTGTTTCGCTCCTCCCTTGGTGACTTGTCTCAAGGGTCAAGTGATATGAGAGAATCCCAACATGCACTGACAGTATCAATTGGCAAGACCCAGAAATATGCAGATCTCTATTAGAGTTGTTGGGGTTGGCCAATCCCTAATCACTTGGATCTTAGCTAGATCAACATGCACCCCATGCTCATTAATAATGTATCTTAGATAATGAACCCGGGTCATCCCAAAAGTGCACTTCTCCAAATTGACACACAACTTGTGTTGTCGCAGTGTTTGGAGAACCTGCCAAATCTGGTGGAGGTGGTATTCCAAAGTCTGGATGAAGATCAGGATGCCATACAAGTATACTACTACAAATGATTTGGTGAATGGCCACAAGATGTCGTCCATCAACCTCATGAAGGTTTCGGGAGCATTCGCCAACCCAAAAGGCATGAGCAACCATTAGAAAAGGCCCTCCTTGGCATTGAAGGCACCCTTCCACACATCGGAGGGTTCAATTGGTACTTAGTGATAACCAAAATTTAAGTAGATCTTGATGAAATATTTTTCCCCCTTGAGTTGGTACGGAAGGTCATCAATCCATGGGATTGGGTACTTATTCTAGACAGTGATATTCTTTGGCACTTGATAGTCAATACCGAATCTCAGTGTCCCATTCTTATTTTGCACCAACATGATCGGGCTCCCAAAGGGTAATGATCTTAGCCGAATGTGACCTTTTTGTAGCAGCTGTTGAATTTTCCTCTTGATTTCATCATTTTGTATAACAAGGTGTTGATAGATTGGTCCATTGGGCAGTGGCACACCTGGGGTCAGATTGATGGGGTGCTTTACCTGACAGTATAGAGGCACCCCTGCGAGTGAGTTGAAGATGTCCCCGTACTCCTCCATGACCTTGTCCATCTATTGTTCTCATGTGGCAGAGCTCTGTCTCCAGGTCGTGGCAATCGTCTTCTTCTTTCCCTAAGGGCAGATTATTAGGAAAATAGATTTCCTAGTTTTGAAAATGAGCTTACTACATTCTTTTGCAGTAACCAAAGAGATGTCGACAGGCAGTGCTACCTCTGGTACCCTATACAACTTATTTCCAAAACTAACAATAAAAATGTGAGGTCGAGACTCATAGACATCATGTTTTTTCCACAAGTATGGTTGGCCTAATAATACATCAAAAACATCAAGAGGAGCAATGTCACAAAATACCTCATCTGTGAAGGGCTTGATGCTGTAGGGAAAACAACACTTCTTCTTGACGCGGAGATCGCGTCTATGGTGAAGCAACCCGATGGTGTATGGTTGTGGGTGTGTTGCGGTTGAAAAACCAAACCGCTTCACGACATCTCTTGAAATGACGTTCTTTTAGCTCTCGTTGTCGACAATATTCTTCAGCGGGTATCCTTTTACCCACATATGGGAATGAAAGAGGTGCTCCCCCTCCTCTGGATCTTCCAGTTCCTCCTTATGGATCTTCGTGGTGGAAATAGTGGAATTAGGCTATGCATCGATAATATGTTTCTCTTTATCATTCCCCTTGTCGAGTTGTGATTTAGAGTTGGAGCATGCATCTGATTCAGAAGCCTTTAGCTTGGCCACTAGTGACTGCTTGGCATGACACTCACTTTTTTTGTGAGTGTAGCTCTTATGGAACTCACACCACTTTCCCATGTCCTCCTTTCATTTTGCAGTATTGTTCTTGTGGCTTTGGCACGTTATCCTAGGTCACCCTGCCTTGGATTTGTCCTTTTTTCTGGGGTTTGGGGTCACCTTTCCCTTATTTTGAATCGTAGATCCAAATTCTCTCTTCTTTTGTTTGAACTTATGCTCAAGCTTGGAAGAATATTGATATGTTACACCAAGCGAGGAGATGTTGAGGAACTCCATTTCCGCCTGAATGTATCTATGCAGAAAACTATGGCACTTGAGCACCAAATGTTTCTCTGAATATTTGATACCAAATTTTGTGCATAGGGTATGGAACAAATTCTTCATCTCATGCAGATATTGATCCCTTTGATGTCGCAGTGTAGTCCATTGTATGTACTTTTCCTCATAGCTCTCCATGGGATAATATTGTTACTTGATGGCATCTTAGAAATAATTCCAAGTGGGTGTGGCCAAAAACAGAGAGGGTTCCCTTTCGTCCTTTTCCTCATAGTAGGTTTCCCACTAGTCCTTCACAATGGGGGCAGCTTTCGAGAGTGAAAAAGTAATATTTTTCAGGTTGGAAAAGTCATGAACCAAGAAATACCCTTCTAATAGATTCAATTATCTATCTACGACATTTGCATCTATTTGGCCCTAAAATATGGGAATGTAAAAGTTTACTTATACCTTAAAAGAAGTTGTGCCTCCAGAGTGGCCTTTGGATGCTGATGCACTACCGGTGAGAAGTCGTTGAAGGATCTAGGAAAAGTTATCCATCATCACTTTCCTTTGTTTCTTGAGGGCCTCCTTGAGCAATATTTTTATAGGATCTTCTGCTCCCTCGTCTTTCTTTTCATCCCCATGGGTGGTCATCGAGGTTTGAGAGGCTAATCTTGCAAAGGTTCAACTGGATCGAGCCATAACTCCTTATACCTCGACTTCGTTGGGGACATGCAAAGAAGGATCGAGAAAGAGTAGATAGCTCTGATGCCACTGATCCAAGCTTATGCAGGAATGCAATAAAATATAGAAATTAACATAAATTCATATGCCGCAAAAATAATACTTCATTTCATTATTATTGCATAATTGAAATATGCTTACACACAGAATGGAAATAAACTAGCTAGGGCGATAGTAGTTTATCTTATGAAGAGATGTGGTGGCTACAGGCCTTTGAAATGTGTTACAATGAGGCTCAAAGGCCTATTTATTATTTGTAAAAAATGAAAAACCCTAAACATCCAAAAACCTAACCATAGGAGATGAAGCGCCAAAACTATGGGCCCCGTTTTGGTAAATTTGTACATCAACTTCCTGGGGATGTAAATTTGGCATACGATATCCATTTGATGAAAAAATACCTCATTAGAAAGATATATCTGAGGACTACAACTTTAGGGTAAGAAACATCAACTGAAAACTCATTTTTCTGGTAGTTTTCCCAAAAACATTCATGTAGGGCATAAAAACATCTCTGGAAGTTCAGGACCAGAAAAATGCTAAAAATAGTAAACTGTGCTACAATTAAGGAAACTGAAAGACTGAAAGAAACAATGGTGGAATGCCAAGTGCAATGGGTGGGTCGAAACCAATATCCATTTGGATCAGCTAGTGATTTACACTTGAAGTGAAGCGACTGAGCGTAGCAATGTGACTATCATAAAGTCACTTAATTGATATAGTGAATGTAAGGTTTTGATTGCTTGCTTGTTTGAAGATGGGTTGATTTTGGGGTCTCTAGTGACCAACTTGGCTGGGTATGGGGTAATTTTTTTAAGTGTTGTGGGATCATTATTTTCTAATATACTATACTGAATACAACTTATCTATAAAGGATGCCAAATTTGACAAATGTATTTTTGTTTACCCATGCCTTCAACTAATTTGTACATTCATGTTTCCTATCCCATTATGTGTGTAAGGGTTAAGGTTAGAAACTCCATACAATATGTTAAGTTTCCTCTTATTCACCTTTTTATCCATAAAAAATTATAGAGGTAGGACACTAGTGAAATTCCCAAAGAGTTAAATGGAATGACGATTTTTTTTCTAATTTTTTTATATATTTGGGTAACCGCAAACTCCCTGTTGACTTTAGATTTGATTTTTTGGGCTTGATTAATCCTAAAGGACCTCGAGGTTTTATAGAACCAGCTTGGCTCAGTTATGGAGAAATCATGATTTGATGATACACAATTTTGCGTGTATTTGGAGCCATTTCTCTCGAAATCTTAGGCAACCTTGTGCTAATCCCACGGGAGACAACACTTCCTGGTTCAAAACTGGTGCCATTCCTCCAATAGGGACATATGACTATTGGGATGATTCTTTCACTCTTTTTGTGCTATATATTTTCTCAATAGGATTTACATAATAGATAAGATGACTAGATTACATAAACCTTCGATCGATGGAAAACAAATATTTCTTGGTTTTTTTGAAATACTAGGGTGGTTCACGTAATCCCGCATACCACAGAGGTCCCTTAGTCAATCCTCTAGGATTAGATAATGATGATAATTCCATGAAATATTCGAAGCTAAAGGAGGTCAATAATGGAAGGCTTATGATGTTGGCTATCTTGGGTTATTTCATTTAGGGCCTTGTTACCAGAGTCGGCCCATTTCGGAACTTGTTGGATTATTTGGTTGATCCAGTAAATAAAAACATTCTCACCAACCTGAAGATTGACTCCTAGGAAAAAAATATAGAAGAAATTACACTCTAGAACTTGCTTTGACTTTGACTAGTTCATGTTAGTTCATGTTTTGAATATATTGTATGATGAACCTCCTGTATTTGTAAAATTACAATGTAAAAATAGAAGGATCACATTATTGTTAAAATGTATTACTATTTATGAAATGTGTAATGAGACATATCAAATTATGTTTCAAAGTGATATTCATTTATCATTGACTCCAGTCATTGTTATTACAATGATATGTTTTAGATTGGATCTACTCGGTAGTTACAACAACATTCAGTACCTTTGGCACAACTTTCTATGGCATATAGGATGTAAACATAGCTGGTTGTATGTTAGCAGGAAAAAAAATCCTTAATAATTGGCCTAGGTAATCACTAGAGTCAAGTTTCAACCTAACACAAAATCCAAAAAATATTCTTCTTTGTTATTTTCAAAGTTGTTATAAGTTATAAATATTTAAAACTTACATATACCATGCCCATATCATATGTTTTTCCTTGCTTGAAGTACTCCAGTACAACCTTCATTCTCTCAGTGTCTTCAGAGTGAATGTTAAGACTTTGAAGCACTTGTCAACTGCAAAAACCAATGCAGTTGTGTATTATTTTCTAATACAGTGGCACATTACTGCCATGATGCCACTAATAGGTAAATGGAAGTGAATCCTAAAAGGTCCTAATAATATTGTATCATATTCTTGATAGTGATCTTGTTCAGTGCCCGATAGTCAATACAGAGTCTCATGGTCCCATCCTTCTTTTGCACCAACATGATCGGGCTCCCACAGGGCGATGAGCTTGGCCAGATGTGACCTTTCTATAATAGCTCCTGAATATGCCTCTTGATTTTGTCGATCACCAGAAAATGGCACCGATAGATTGGTTGATTGGGCAGCGGTACACCTAGGGTCAGATCGAAGGGGTCCTTGACCTGACAGTGTAGAGGCACCACTGTGGGTGAGGTGAAGATGTCCCTGTACTCCTCCACAACCTTGTCCATCTTTTTTTGTGCTACGGAGGAGCTTTTTTTGGAGGTCATGGACAAAATCCTCTTCTTTCCCCAAGGGCAGATTATTAGGAAAACATATTTCCTAATTTTGGAAAAGCGCTTACTACATTTTTTTGCAGTAACCAAAGAGATGGCAACATGCAGTGCTACCTCCAGTATCTTGTACAACTTATTTCCTAATGTACCAATAAAATTGTCATGTCGGGACTCATACACATCATGTCACTTCCAGAAGTATGGTTGGCCTAATAATACATCAAAAACATCAAGAGGAGAAATGTCACATAATACCTCATCCGTGAAGGGATTTATGCTATAGGGAAGGAAACACTTCTCGCTGATGCGGAGATCCCATCCTTGGTGAACCCGCTCGAGGGTGTATGGTTGCGGGTGTGTTTTGGTAGGTAATCCCAACCAATTCATGACCTCTACTGAAATAAGGTTCTTTTGGCTCTCGTTGTCGATAATGAATTGCAGTAGGGAACCCTTTACCCATATCTGGGAGTGGGAAAGGTTCTCCCCCTCCTCTAAATCTTCTTTTTCCTCCTTCTGGATCTTTGTGGTGGTAACAAAGGAATTGAGATCCACATCAATAATCTGCTTCCCTTTATCATTCCCCTTGTTAGGTTCTGATTAAGATTCGGAGCATGCATCCGATTTAGAAGCTTTTAGCTTGGCTACCAGTGACTGTTTGGCCTAAAAGTCACTTGTTTTGTGAGTGGAGCTCTTATGGAAATCACACCACTTTCATGTGTCCTTCTTTGGCTTTGCAGTGTTTTTCTTTTCTTGTGGTTTTGGCAAGTTATCTTGGGCCGCCTCACCTTGGCTTTTTCCTTTGTTCTGTGGTTTGGGGTCACCTTTCCCTTCTTCTCATTTGTAGATCCAAATTCTCACTTATTTTGTTTGAAATTATGCTCAATATTTGCAACATACTGATATGTTGGACCAAGAGAGGATATGTTTAGGAACTCCATTTCCTCCTAAATGTATCTCTACAAAAAAACTGTAGTACTTCAGCATCAAATGTTTCTTCAAATCTTTGATACCAAATTTTGTGCGTAGGGTATGGAAAAAATTCGTCAACTGATGCACATCTTGATCCCTTTGATGTCACAACGTAATTCATTTTATGTACTTGTACTCATAGCTCCCCACAGGATAATATCATTCCTTGATGGCATCTCAGAAATAATTCGAAGTGGTTGTGGCTAAACATAGAGAGGGTTCCCTCTCGACCTTTTGCTCACAATAGGTTTCCCACTAGTCCTTGACATGGGGGGGCGACTTTGAGGACTGCAAAAGTAATATTTTCTAGGTTGGAAAAGTCATGAACCAAGGAATACCCTTCTAATAGATTTAGCCATCTATCTATCACATCTACATCTATTCAGCCCTCAAATATGGGAATGTCAAATTTTACTTGTACCTTAAAATAATTTGCACCTCAAGAGTGGTTTCTGGATGCAGATGCACTGTCGATGGGAAGTCATTGAAGTATCTAGGAAAATTTATCCATCATCACATTCCTTTGTTTCTCGAGGGCCTCCTCGAGCAATATTTTTATAGGATCTCCTACTCCCTCGTATTTATTTTCATCCCCATGGATGGGTGTCGAGGTTTGCGAGGCTAATCTTGCAAAGGTTTGACTGGATCGAGCCCTAACTCCTTATACCTTGACCTCATTGGGGACATGGAAAGAAGGATAGAGAAAGAGAATACCACTCTGATACCACTGATGTGGAATTATGCAGGAATACAATAAAATACATAAATACACACAAATTCATATGCAACAAAAATAAGACTTCATTTCATTTATATCGCATAACTGAAATATGCTTATAGACATAATGGAAATAAACTAGGTAGGGCGCTAGTAGTTTATCTCTCACAAGAGATGCCGCAACTATAAGCCTCTGAAATATGTTACAATGAGGCTAGAAGCACTATTTATTATTTGGAAACACTGGAAAACACTAAACATTCAAAAACCTAACCCTAGGATATGAAGCGCCAAAACTATGGGCCCCGTTTGGGTAAATTGGTACATGAACTTCTCGGGGACATAAATTTCACATACGATCTCTGTTTGAAGTGAAAATTAGCTCGTTAGAAATATATATCCAAGGAATACAAATTTTTACTGAGAAACATAACCTAAAGATCCATGTTTCTCATGATTTTCCCAAAAACAATTCGTTTAGTCCCTCAAAACAGCTCTGGAAGTTCAGGACCAGAAAAATTGCTAAAAATAGTAAATTGTACAACAATTAAGGAAACTAAAAAAATGAAAGAAATAATGGCGAGGCCTCAAGTTAAGTAGGTGGGTGGCCACCAATATCCATCTGGATCAGCTAGTGATTTACGCTTTAAGTGAAGTGGATGAGTGTAGCAAAGTGACTATCGTAAAGTCACTTAATTGATATAGTAAATGTAAGGTTTAGATTTCTTACTTCTTTGAAGATGGGTTGATTTTTGGGTCTCTGGTGACCAACTTGGCTAGGTATGAGGTAATTTTTGTAACTATTTTGGATCATTGTTTGTTAATATACTATACTGAATTCAACTTATCTAAAAAGGATGCCAAATTTGACATCTTTCGTTGTTGTTTACGCATGCTTTTAAATAATTTTCATATTCATGTTTCCTATCCCATGATGTGTGTAAGGATTAAGGTTAGAAACTTCATACAATATGTTTAGTGTTGTCTTCTTCACTTTTTTATCTGTACAAAAGTATAGAAGTAGGACACCATTGAAATTCCCAAAGAGTTAAATGGAATGATGATTTTTCTTTTGATTTGAATATATTTGGGTAACTGAAAAATTCCTGGTGACTTCGGATTTTATTTTTCGGGCTTTATGGATCCTGAAGGACCTTGAGGTTTTATCAAAAGATTTTGGATAAGTTATGGAGAAGTCATGAATGTATGATACACAATGTTGTGTGCAGTTGGGGCCATTGCTCCTTAAATCTTAGGTAACATTGGGCTAATTCCAGAGGAGACCGCACTTCCTGGTTCAGAACTGGTGTCATTCCTCCAATCGGGACATATGATTACTGGGTTGATTCTTTCCCTCTTTTTGTGCTAGAGATTGCCTTGATGGGATTTTCATAATAGAGAATATTATTGGATTATATAAACCTTGGATCAATGGGAAACAAATATTTCTTGGGATTTCATAAATACTATGGTGGTTCACATAATGCCACATACAACGGAGGTACCTTAGTCAATCCTATGGGATTAAACAATGGTGAGAATCCCATGAAATATTTGTACCTGAAGGAGGTCAAGAATGGAAGGCTTGTGATGTTGGATATCTTTGGTTCTTTCGTTAGGGCCTTGTTACGAGAATTGGGCCATTTCAGAACTTCTTGGATCATTTGGTTTATCCAATAAATAACAAAATTCTCACCAACCTGAATATTGACTCCTATGCCAAAAATATAGAAGAAATTACACTCTGAAAATTCCTTTGGCTTTGACTGGTTCATGTCAGTTCATGTTTTGAATATATTGTATGATCAACCTTATTTATCTATAAAATTTCAATCTAAAAGTAGAAGGATCACATTATTTTTGAAATGTATTACTATTTATGAAATGTGTAATGAGACATATAAAATTATGTTGTGAAGTGATATTCATTTATCATCGACTCCAATCATTGTTATTACAATAATATATTTTAGATTGGATCTACTTGGTAGTTACAACAACATTCAGTATCTTTGGCACAACCTTTTGTGGCATATAGGATGTAAACATAGCTGGTTGTATGCGAGCACGCACAAAAATCTTTAATAATTGGCCTAGGTAATCACTAAAGTCAAGTTTCAACCCAACACAAAATCCAAAAAATTTTATGCTTTGTTATAAGTTCTAAATATTTAAAACTTACATATATCATGCCCATATCATATCTTCTTCCTTGCTTGAATTACCCCAGTACAACCTTCATGTTCTCAGTGTCTTCACAGTGAATGTTAAGACTTTGAAGCACTTTTCAACTACAAAAACCAATGCAGGTGTGTGTTCTTTTGTGATACAGGGGCCCATTACTACCATGATGCTAGGAATAGGTAAATGGAAGTGAATCCTAAAATGTCCTTATAATATTGTATCATATGACCGAAATAGCAACTAAAAAGGGTTGTGTGTTAACACATAACCCTATCAATTTCTTAGAATATTATTATGTTTAGCAACACTGATAACCTCAAAACTATCTTCCACCATATTAAAATGTACATGTACTGGATAATGCTCTGTAGACCACATGCTTACATATTATTTTCCATGAACAATTCAAATACTATTTCACTCAAACATTGTGTTATCACTCATAATTTTGTGAGTCATTAATTCACATGGTCATACAGTTCACTCCTGAAAAGGGTAATGACTCAAATTTTTTTCAAGTTGGCATAGGAAATTTCATTTTTTCATATTTAACCTATCCTAAGTTTCAATACCACCCTCATTTAATCTCAAAAAGAACTCCATATAGGTCACAGGATGTTACATCAGTCATCATTTTCTGACATATTTCATTTCCCAAGCTTACAACTCCGAAAAGAAGGTTTTATGTTTTCAGAATGTAGAATTTTCTTGTTTTATACATGTTTTCAGAATGCAGATTCTAGATAGTTGGAGATGTGTTTCAAAAAACCAAGACAGTTTTTTCTTCAATCAATACTGACCTAAAAAAACCTTCTTCATTTTTTCAATATCTATCAAGAATATGGAGAATAGGACTCATCTCTGAACCCTATGTTTTCAGAAAAAACAGAGTCATTTTAGTGATGAATAAACTTGCTAAAGGAGAAAATGATGTTTTTTGAAGAGGAAACACCTCAAGGCTCTTAAATTGAATTTGATTATGTTTTAAGAAGTTAAAGGAATTTTGAAAACCAATTTTATGCAGTTGGAAGTTACATTTTTGAAACAGGGAAAAAATTTGGAATTTACACTGTTTATGACAGTTTCGTAGCGTTTCCTAGGCTTGAAGCTAGGAAAATGCTACAAAACCACATGTAGGTTTCTTTGTGTTTAAAAAACCACTTTTGGTAGTTTCCAAGGGGAGAAAATTATAGGGAATATGTTTCAGAACATGATGATGACCATGCAAGATAAAAGAAGCAGAAATTCTGATGGCAAAGGTCATTTTTGTACGCTACGAAAGTATGCTACGAAACTGCCATGTTTTCGTAGTGAACTATTTTTTAGGGTTTCTGAGAAAATGAACAAGAATTTTATAAATATGAAAGAGGTTTTTATTCATCACAGTCGCCTCTACAAAAACCTCTCTCAGTTTCTGCGAAGCCATCAGGGTTTGGAAATTATACACTCATCTTTGCATGCTACGAAACTGCCCTATTTTCGTAGCGAATTGTGTTTTAAGGTTTCTAAGCAAATCAAAAGGTATTTTAGAAATACGAAAGATGTTTTTTTTCAACATAGGTCCATCTACAAAAAAATCTCTCAGTATATTCAAAGCTATCAGGGTTTGTAAATTATACACTCATATTTGAAGCCTATTTTTTCATAATTTTCACTAACCAGATTTGTGAAAAAAATGTAAAAAATGTGACTTGGAGGAGGTCCAGCTCAGCATCCATGTGGCATAATGACACATCAGCACTCTATTACACTCAAAAGGGTAGTTGGTTGTAGTTGATAAGGGTTATTAAATTTATTTGTTGACGTATTAATGAAAGAAGAGTCCTTTTTGTATTCAAACTCTGCAAAATAGAAATATCCCTAGGAAGTCTCCAAGTGATGGAATCATGTTTGAAATAGGTCTGTAAGGTGGGAATTTGAAGCTATCAAGGTGCCATATAATTTTTATGAGTACTCACTCTATAAAGGAGAGAGTTTTAGAGTTAGAAAGGGTTGGGAGATGTTATGAAGGCACTACTCTTGTAATATTTTTCCATCAGTAATATACAGTTGCAAAAACCTATTTTAGACCTAAGATTCTTCTATGTGTTCTTATGTATCTTTATTATAACAACCTTTTACTTTCTCTCCAATTTTCTGGTTATATGATCACATGGAATTCATGATTACATGCTCCAACTTCCTTTTATACAACTAGTCTATTGTTTTGTCATGTTTTATTCGTTTTCTTATGTATAATGACTCGGAATTCATGGTGACATGCTCCAAATTCATGTATGCATATAGCTTGTTGTTCCATCCTTCATGTGTGGTTTTATAAGAACAAAATTGCCTCAACTTCCATGAGATAGATTTTCTTTTGACTTAGTTTTCATATTGACTCCATAAGCCCAATGGTTGTAAACCTTATACATCTTTCAACTACACAAAAACACATTCAATCCAATTCAAAGTTAGCCATATACTTTCAATTTGTTCATTAAATATCCTTTATTCTTTTGAGAGAGCCCTCTTAGAGTGGAAAGGAATCAATTTGGTGATAACAATTTGGCACCGTTGTCGGGGACGAAGGTGTAAATTTTCTATTGGAAAAACGACAAGGTTCATATTTGACTTCTGATGGTGAACAGAAGCCAAACACATGAAAGAAGTACTATTCACCTGGCGACTCCATTGTTCAAGATCTCAAGCTTCAAATTTTAGAGCGACTTCACTAGGAAGACTCCAGATTTCAGAACATTCACGGTGATATGAGAAGATAGGGTATGTGGAAAACTCTTTATATGCCGAACTTTATAATAGTTCGGCCGAACTGTTTTAGTACGTTCGGCCGAACTTTTGAGTCCGTTTATATTGACGGCACAGTGACGGCCCAACAAACAGAATTTTTGCCGGAGGTTTGGAAAACCGGCAATGGTAGTTCGGCCGAACTACGTTTTTATAAATAAATCGCCCGCGAAGGGTCTCAGTTTACTGTTTTCATTGTTTTCGTGCCACTTTTTCTGTTCTGTCGTTGATTGCGCTGGGCGATTTCCGCACGACTTTTTATGTTCTATCGTTGATTGATGGTTGAGGTTTTGGTGGGCAAGGTTCTGGTGGTCGAGGTTCTGCTGGCGAGGTTCTGCTGGCGAGGTTCTGCCGGTTGAGGTTCTGCTGGCGAGGTTCTGCCGGTCGAGGTTCTGGCGGTCGAGGTTCTGTTGGCGAGTATCCCTTTAAAATCTGCCGGGTACGTTCTGTTACCCACGCCATAGTATCCCTTCAGAAAACAGCTAAAGAAAACAGCTAAGTTGTTTATCCACTTTTATCTTCTATTTTAATTACAAGGTTTCCCACAATGTTCTCGTTGGGTTTCACTATTTTCCTGACTCCAATACTCACTGATTTGGAAGTCTGTTTCACTGTTCTTGAGAGGATATTTCCTCACAGACAATGCCTAGGCGTAAATTCTGAAATGTGAAATGAAATTTCAATATTTTCTACCTATTCCAATTTTATTTTAAATAGGGTGTTGTTGAATTTCGGAATTTGTCTATGTTTTCATTTTATCACCGCATTTTCTGAACCCCCGGTGAATGGTGGAACAATCCTCAGACTTCTGCTATTGCATTTTTGGAGCTTTGGTATTCTACAGGTGATTTATTTATATCGTTGGCTTCTCTTAAGACTATTAGCATACATAACTGACTTAGTTTGTTTTTAAGTATGTTATTCCCTATTTTTCCCTTTTCGTTTGGGTTTGTTGCGTCATGGTTCCTGGATTTCAACACATCCATGTGGTTGAAGTCCCAAGCCCTTTTTCTCTCTGGTTACTTTATCGTTTGCTAGAATATTATTACTTTTTGACAACTATGTAAACGAATAAGTTTTCCCCTTGTACGCAATATATGTGTATATATATCTCCACCATATGTGTACTTCTTAGGCTCTGCGATGCTATTGTAACGTTTTCACTGATTTCCAGTAATCTGTCATATACTGCTTCTGCACCAATTTGCTACATAAATTTTTATATTTAATCATGTTTATTTCAAACCCTTCTATATCAGAATCTGATTCTGTTGATTTCAGGTAAAATTTCAATATTATTCCCATTGGGATTGGTACACTTTTTATATCTTTATTTCGTCCCTCAAAATACAGGGCTATTTCTTTTCAGAGGTTGGTTGGACACCTACTGGTTTTCTTACATGTAGTTCTGCGTAGAATTTCTAAGAACTATTACAAATTTGTGAAAAGGAGACAGAGTGTTTCATTGTAATTTTATTTATTATAAACAGATTATATGTAATCCTATAACTCTTAGGGCTGGAAAGTTTACAAATATGTTTCTAGCTTCTAAATATAAGGCTCTATTTGGTTTAAATGAAGATATTTTATATTTTCTATACCATGACTTATTTATAGTCGGTGTTTTGTCCACAGTAACATGTCCTGAATGCATCTTGAAATTATGCACATACTATTTCCTGCATATATTTTAGATCATAATTTGTTACATCCAAATATACGAAAGTATATGAATATTTCTTAACTATGCGATACCTTTATTTATCCGTCAGACATCTCTATTATGGACTAGTAACTATTTACAATACTGTACTTTTTATTTTCATTCATGTATAACTAACTGTTGCTCAGATGTAATTCAGTATCAAATATTAGAATTTTTTCTCTATGCAAAGATGCTTTGAATTTCTACTTTTAGCATAAATATACATTTTAGAGATATGTCTGTCTACCTTAGTTTCAGTTCTGAATTATTTGTCTATAGTTAGTACAGAATGTGTAACCGTACAATACAACATATATATGGCTATAAAGTATCTACTTATTCCATATCTTAATATTAATTTCTATTTCAGAATTTGTTTCTCTATGAGCTATACAGTTTGATAGCAGAATTCTAAACCAACTAAAATATCAGAATTTGTTTCTATATGAGCTATACATTTTCATATATTCCTATTTATAAATAAAATATTATTACACAACTATATGCTAGATTTAGGAGAAACAAATGATGTAATTCCTTTGAAAGTGATGAAATAATTAGGCCTTACAACAACTAGGGTGCATATAGAAATGTATGTGCTATGGATCCTATGAAAATCGGGATGGGTAGAGTAATAAATACACATGTTTTGAAATTTTTTGAGGAGTAACTCAAAGCATGCATATATACAAAATGAAGTGGCTACTTTCTTCATATTCCATGAGGGACTATTGTTCTTCCCAAATACTATTCATATCATGTACCTCTGAATTATTTCTAGTGAAATTAAATGACTTGAAATTAAATTTCCTAAAGCCTATTGAAATTTCTCCTTCAAAATAAGGATGCACTCCCATTTGATTCTCACAGATAGGTTGTAATCATGAGCCTCTCTCTCAAGAGTGGACCTTCGCAAAATCTTGTGACGTCTTGTCACAAACAAAACCATCAAACTGAAAACACATCATTTTCTCCTTCAAAGAAAAAAAAATTCACATCATGTGAATATGTCCATGTACTCTTACATATTGGTGTAAAAAACCATCAACCAAACAAGTTGACAAAACATGCCTCTTCAAACAACCGACTCTGAAGACAAATAATAGAGCTCATGTACTTTCAACATCTTGCTTCATGCAACATGCACTGGATACTTTGAATTTGCAAAGAAATTAATGAAACATCAAAATACATGCTAGGCCTTAATTGGATAAGAAATCTAACCATTTGTCAACAAACCATTTCAATGGCGCTTCTTTTTCTTTCAACTATGTTGAATTTAGTTTTTAGTTATATTTTTAATTTTGGAGAAAATAACTATTTATTTCATGTGTAATTAGATTAGTGATTTCACGTGTTAGGGTTGTGGATTCAGGCATTGAAACAACACCATTATATTTCAAATTTAAAAATGATGGTTTGAGTCCTAGGTAGCTTAGAATCCTATTTGTTTTCAAAATAAGGATGCACTCCCATTTGATTCTCACAGATAGGTTGTAATCATGAGGCTCTCGCTAAAGAGTGGACCTACGCAAAATCTTGTGACGTCTTGTCACAAGCAAAACCATCAAACTGAAAACACGTCATTTTTCTCCTTCAAAGAAAAAAAAAATTCACATCATGTGAATATGTCCGTGTACTCTTACATATTGGTGTACAAAACCATCAACCAAACACAAAGTTGACAAAACATGCCTAAATTCAAACAACTGACTCTTAAGTCAAATAATAGAGCTCATGTACAAATTTCCATATTTGTTGCATTTATGTGTGTCTAACATAACTCTACTTTCAACATCTTGCTTCATGCAACATGCAACATACTTTGAATTTGCAAAGACCCAGGAATTCTCCACCCCACATTAAAATGACCCTCCAAGTTGATTCTTTTAGTTTTTTCACTCTATAAGCATTGACGTACGATTATGCACGATGGAGAATCTCTAGCACTTTCCCTTGTTAATATATTTAACAAGGGAAAGCGCTAGATATTCTCCATCATGCATAATCGTACGTTGGATTTGGTGATAATTGTCTCCATATTTTGGCTTTTTGACCCGCAAAACATAACTATTTTAGAAGGGAGGGAAGGAGGATGATCACATTGACTTGCTTGATGACCTGTCTATGAAGATTAACTACCTCAAGAATTATTTTTTTGCGTAGGGAAAGAGACACATTCCCATGTCTAGTTCTTTGATATTGTTAATGCCTCTAGTGTTTACTTCTACAAGTTCTATAGGCAGAGTATGTAAAGGGCCAGGTAGCCTATGGATCTCATCTTTTATGAAAGGTGACATATCTAGTAAATGCCCCTGCAGTCAATCTCTGGAATGGATCTAAATAGAAGTTCTTCATTTTTTAATATTCGTAAAACACAACAAATTTAAGGTAAAATATGTACATGTTCCATTCATCATGAACACAAACCTCACAAGCCTCCTTGGCTTTGGAGCATTTTCCATGTTTTCCATAACCAAGACCCAAATAATTAGGCTCTTCTTGAAGAACATTTGGCTCAACTATGCCTTGTACATGCTTGCCTTTAAAACCCTTTACTTTCATAGCACATTTTCATCAAAAATTTGGACCTTATTCCTCTAATGTCTCTCAAAAGCACGTACACATTCATTTTTAGAGGAAATTGAAGGCAGAAACCAATAGCTAATTCTTCTAACTAACCTTGACTAAAATGAGCTAAATTGTACTTTGATATGAACTTGATTTAAATTGTCCACCCCACATTAGGCACCAATGATTATAACCTTTAATGGGCTAGCACTAGTTTGTAATCATCATCTCAAAATGGCCTAGTAGATGAAAAATTATCATGTTTGTAATCATCGTTTCACACCATCTACATATGACCCTTCTACACATTATATGATTGAATTTATGGTAGGTCATCCCTTCTATCTAGACCACGATTGATTGGGACATTAGGTGAATAAAGGAAATTTGATAAGGAAATGATCAGTATAAGTTTGTCCTCCTCCACGCACTCCATATCTAATGATTGCCTATTTTTCTCTTCCAACATTTTATTTTGGAAATTCATTTTGGTAGTTAATTCTACTATTTAGTCACAACACACTTGGAAGTAAAAGAAATTGTTATATACACTACTAAACTCAATTAACATTGTTTGTTATTGGACTTTACAATAACAAACAACTTAGAGTTCATTAATGTAGTAGTGTATAATATGATAATTATATGTATAGTGGTGTGGCTATCGATAAAATTAGCTGCTAATGAATTTCGAGAATAGAAAGTTGGAAGTGGAAAATTGAGAAATCACTAGCTATGGGGTGGATGGAGGAGGACAAGCTAGAAACTATCTTCTGCTTATAAATTGTATTTTATTCACCTGTTGTCACAATCCATTCATGGGATAGGTAGAGAGGATGACATTTCAAAAATTCATGCATATAATATGTAGAAGGGGTCATGTATGAGATGATGTGAAGTGATGATGATGGACATGGTAAATTTTCATGTGCCAAGTCATTTTTAGATGATGATGACAAACCAATATTAGCCATTTTAAGGTTATAATCATTAACAAGAAATATGGGTAAGGAAATTCAAAGTGCCAAATTCTAAGGAAAAAGCCATATTTGCTTCTCAAAAACTTTATTTGATATATTCTTAAAAAACCAAGTACAAATTTTAGTAATCCTAGAATCATGCTTTACATAAGGTAAAATTGGGGAACCCATGACTTGTACTATAGATAAAAAAAACATTTACACTTACCAAAAAATATATGATAAAAATTGACAAACTACATACCCTTAAGCTCAAGGGGATATAATCATTCTTGCCTTCCATATAGATAATGAAACTGATTGTTCTAAGTCTCATGTTGCTTCTCATGTTATTTTATAAACCTTGGTTGGAAAGAAAAATAGGAGGGCTGAAATGTAAGAAATATAGAACATATTGGATTTAACATCCCCAAATTGGATTTTACTCTGAGGTATTGATTTTTTGAAATCTATTTTGTGACTGTCGACCAATAGATATATATCATGGAGGATGAAAGACGAAGATCAACCGAATCCCATATGGAGTCTCGGGGATCGGAGGATGTTCACGGTATTTAAATATAATCTTAAATATACATACATGTGTGTACATATGGAATTGATTTTTTTACTAACTTTGTGAATGAAATTAGTTGTTAACAAGTTTCATATTTTAATTTTTAGGAGGCAAGAGGAGAAGGCTTTCTACTCCATCAATGGAGCGTGGCCAAGGTTCAACCGGTCGAGGTAGCAGGGTGCCAGAAGGGGGTGATATTTATTCCCCCGAAGGCCAGCAATCAACGGCTGCTGGTTCTCAACAGGGTCACTGTGGGGCTGGTTCTCAGCAGGATCATTCTGGGGCTGGTTCTCAACAGGGTCATGTTGGAGATGATGTTAACCAACAACATCAAGGTTGCCATCAATTTCAATATTTTTTCATTAAATTTTTACAACTTTTTTTACACGTGTTTTTTATAATATATGAAATTTTATATATATTGATGCAGAGGCTGAAAATGTTCGAGCCAGTGGTCAAAAAAGACGCAGGGCAGCGCGCTACATTGAAGAAGAAGGCTGTCAACCTAGCACAACTTATCCTGCTGAGATTACTGATATACCATGGGAAACGAACATGGCGGAATGCACCTTACAAAGGTGTCAAAGCCTTTATGCAAAATTGCAAAGAGATCTCCAGGATTTGTCTCTACCTGCTGAGAGTAGACAAAGCCTAGAAATAGTTACACAGTCATTGAGTGAAATGGTAAAAGTGTACAAAGATTTGGGGCCAACCACTGATTCGTTTGTAGAAGTGATGAGAAAGAGAAGAGAAACAGTGATAGGTCCCGATAAATGGCAGGACATAAAAAAACAAGTTTCAAGAGAGCAGGCTAAGTCAATGTTTAATTATAAGGAAGGGCCAAAAAGAAAGATGTTGAAGGTGCAGTATTTCAAGCACCCAGACATAGAAAAATATTTGTATAGTCGACATCTTGCGGCCTTTGGAAGGCTTCCATGGAACGATGAGGTTCCTCTTTATTTTGCACAAATGTTTTATGCAGAATTTTTTAAGGGTATGAAACCCGACTACAATGATCTTCCTTCAAAATTTTTTGGCCCGGGGAGAGGTCGATTATGTCAACTTCAGGGCGCAAAGCGAGATGTGGAGTTGCCTCGCCCTGAGCCGCCATTGGTGAGTCGACCGTCTCGAGTCGAAACCTTGCGATCAGAGATGGATGCGACTTCTCAAATAAGTCGTGAAGCAAGAGATGTTATGATTGAAAATGTTCATAGTGGATTGAGTGGAGTCGATCTTGGCTTAAATCGACAAAGAGCACGTGAATATGCACGTGCCAATTTTGTTTATCATACAGATGAGGAGATTTACAACATGAATGTTGAAGATCTCCGAACATACGCAATAAATTGTCACAATGGTCTGCAAGACCTAATTTTTCGTGAGGAAGAGGGCACCGGAACGGTATGTGTTAGTGACCTTAGGATTTGAAATTATATTTACATATACATGTGTACAATTTGTAATAAATACATGTGTATGTACACATGTATACATTTATTTGTATGTGTACATTAATCTAATGAAAAGGTATGATTATATGTTAAAACACCATTTGCAGTTCTCAGGCATGATGCGTGATGAAAATGTTAATATTACGTTCGGGACCTCTGGCTCAAACGATGCAGATGGGTCTGCCCATCATGATATGTTGGCACATGTATGTTAGTGTTTTATAAGTGACTCTAAAATAAATAATTGTTGCCACACATGTACATGTATGTATATATATAATTCGATAAAATGTTTTAACAGGTACCGATTCCGTCTGATGTTTTTGGGATCCCGGTACCTTCTTCTTCTTTAGGAGATATACCTTCTACTTCATTGGGAGATGACCAAGTATGGATAATTTTTCACGAGTTCAAAATTTATGTTACCTCAAAAAGTTCCATAAAAAATTGAGATATATAGAGAGAGATCTATATCTTGAGTTATTTAAAATTTTTTGAATTTAGGTTTGTATAGAAGATTTTTTTAATCCGAGGACTTTAGCGACGGAGGTAGGGACATCCACAGCATTTGAAGAAGTTGTCTTTAGTTCTTTTTTTTAATATTATTGTTCAAATAAGTTTATATATATGTACACAGGTGCATTTTCATTTGAAAGTTTTTAATTTATATAAATTATTTCTGTATATATATATATATATATATATATTTATATTTAACTGTACATGTATATTGTACAGGTTACCACTAGAGATGTTTCTATGGCAGATCCTGTTCATCAAATGGAGAGGCAACCTTACGAGGTATTGCGCGATTTTTTTGTTATATTTTGTTTTTTACATGAAGTTCTAGATATATATATATTCTCGTTCATTTTTAAAACTTCAAATTTTAATGTTCAAGTACATGTACATTGTGTATGTAGGTTTTCCCTTTACAAGATAGCGAGCCAACCGAGACCCAGAGGCTAGATCTTCCATTTGATGGACAAGATATACAATAGATTTGATTTTATTTCAAAATTTAAATGGTTTTAAAATTTGTTAAACTTGATACAGTTTGATACTTGAGTGACATTTACAATTTTTGGACATATTTTATTACAATATGTTTTTTGGACATATTTTTGGACATATGTTAAATGTTTTTGTTGGATAGTTGAATTATAATTGGCATGGCATGTGATATTTAATGTTAAATGTTTTTGTTAGATCTAGTTGAATTATAATTGGCATGGCATGTGATATTTAATGTTAAATGTTTTTGTGAGATAGTTGAATTATAATTGGCATGGCATTTGAAGTTTTTAAAACTACATGAATGATGGAATGTGAACCTACATTTGCACATGTGGTAAATTGAAATGTTACTTGTAACAAGACAATCCCCATTGATTTCATTACATTATATATGTTGATTTCTGATTTGATATAATTGCATACATATGATGGTACATTACTTGTAAAGTCATTGGATTAATAACTTGTTCATTGATTTCAGTGTTCTTTTGATGGTTTTAGTACTTTTGGCATGTGAATGTGAAGTAATGTTGTCATTGAATTACATTTGACATTTGATATTTAATGTTAAATATTTTTGTTGGATAGTTGAATTATAATTGGCATGGCATGTGATATTTATTGTTAAATGTTTTTGTTGGATAGTTGAATTATAATTCTAATGGTATCTGAAGTTTTTAAAACTACATGAATGATAGAATGTGAACCCACATTTGCACGTGGTAAATTGAAATGTTACTTGTAACAAAACAATCCGCATTGATTTCATTATGTAGTATATGTTGATTTCTGATTTGATATAATTGCATGTATGATGGTACATTACTTGTAAAGTCATTGGATTAATAGTGTTCATTGATTTCAGTGTAACATGAATGATAGAATGTCAACCTACATTTGCACATGTGGTAAATTGAAATGTTACTTGTAACAAAACAATCCGCATTGATTTCATTATGTAGTATATGTTGATTTCTGATTTGATATAATTGCATGTATGATGGTAGATTACTTGTAAAGTCATTGGATTAATAGTGTTCATTGATTTCAGTGTAAGCGAAAAAAATTATTGACAATGTAGAATGATTTTTGTGTTATAATAACTAAACCTAATAATATTGGAGAGCAAGAGAGACTTGAGGTATGGTGTTTACTACAAGAGTTTGAGCTAAATATTTAAATGGTTTATCTATCTTTCATAAAATAGTTTAAGATTGATCACAAGAATTAAGAGTTCATGTCTCGGTCCATCATTGGTATGGTCCATCATAGAATGATCATCCATGTCAATGACTCTCAAGTCTATCTTTCCAAACCATGACCCTACTCTCACATGTGTGCTTTTCATGACACCAGTCGTGCTACTTTTATCCTTGAGTTGACTGCCTTGAAAGCACTCAACTCTTTCTCAATGCTAGCCTTCCTCTTTCTAAGAGATGAAGTTGCCTTTCGACTTAGGAAGCTATGGGTAGCCCCCGTGTCTATCAAAGCAGAGAACTTTTTCCCATGTACGGTTGTAGACATGAATCTCAAGTCCAAGGAACTTTCATCATCATTCCTCCTTGCCTTGTGCCTTACTTTCGCAATCTTCTTCAACATTTCCTCTTCCAATATGTTTTTCGAACTAGCCCTTGGCTTAACAGTGCTTTTCACATATCTCTTCTCATGAAGCTCCATATAACAATTTGATCCTGGGCTTTCTTGAATTGGTTCAAGCTCTTTCTTTTTCGAATTCTGTCTAATTGCTCCAATACGACATATATTGACTCCTTCCAAATGAAGTGCACCAATCCTCTTAGTGTGGTCGTCTTCTTTTCCAAGTGTGCGAACACATGCATTTTCTTTCTTCAAACCAATAGGTTTCGGATCAAGAAAGTCCCTCTTGATCTTATCTTCCATGTTCTTGACTTTACCCTGCAACGTGGTGCTTATTTCCTTCAAGTGAGCCCTTTCCATAAAGAGTTCCTGAAGTCTTTGTTCACCTTGTCGTATCTCCATGTCAAGCTTTTCAATTTCAGTAGTTTGTCTAGAAAGTCCATCCTTGGAATTTCTTGCGTGAAAAACCAAGTAGGTTGAACCAACGTTGGTCTAGTGCATTGGAATTCATTAAAGAATTGGTCATTGGCGCTGCTTCAAGCTAGGAGTGAGCATCATCACCAACCTACATTGAATATTTTACACTCCCTATGGTGAATGACACTTTAAATTGATTGACAGTCTAAGACTTTTGAATTTTTCCGAATGCCAAATGATCTTACAAAGTTAGTATTTATAATATTCTAGTAGGTCATTCGGCGACAACTTTTACCAAAAACTTGAAACGACTTTGGCATGTGATATTTAATTTGTTAAATGTTTTTGTTGCATTGTTGAATTATAATTGGCATGGATTAACAGTGCTTTTCACATATCTCTTCTCATGAAGCTCCATAGAACAATTCGATCCTGGGTCTGCTTGAATTGGTTCAAGCTCTTTCCTTTTCGAATTCTATCTAATCGCTCCAATACGACATATATTGACTCCTTCCAAACGAAGTGCACCAATCCTCTTAGTGTGGTCGTCTTAGTGTGGCGTGTGATATTTAATTTGTTAAATGTTTTTGTTGGATTGTTGAATTATAATTGGCATGGCATGTGAAGTTTTTAAAACTCCAGTTTTGGATGGTTTCAATCTACATTTTGCATGTGATATTTAATGAACTTTAAATGTTAAATGTTTTAATGATGTACAATATATAATCGAAAGGGTTTTAAGACTTAAAGTTTTGGATGGTTTCAATTTACAACTTAAAGTTTTGGATGGTTTCAACCTACATTTGCACATATGGTAAATTGAAATTATGTTACTTGCAACAAGACAATCCCCATTTATTTCATTGTATATGTTGATTTCTAATTTGATATAATTGCATGTATGATGGTACATTACTTGTAAAGACATTGGATTAATAGTGTTCATTGATTTTACTTTAAGCGCAAAAAATTATTGATAATGTAGAACGATTTTTGTGTTATAATAATTAATCCTAATAATATTGGAGAGCAAGAGAGATGAGGTATTGTGTTTACTACAAGAGTTCGAGCGGGGCATTCAGTGACAACTTTTACTAGAAACTTGAAACAAAGAGAATCTATCATTGGCTAGGACATCATGTAAGATGCTTGACATAAACAGTAAAATTGTACTTAAAAGCCGAGATTCGGGCAAGTGGGGACAACCACTTGTTATCTCGTCCCTTGGAGGCTAGGCCATATGGGGACCGAATCTGACTTTACAAAATAAAGTGAAATAATTTGTACCATATGGTCGGAGAACATATACAAAAACAATTAATATACAAGAACAATTATTTTCATTCTAGAATATATATATTCAATACATATTTAACATTTTTAATCAATGCACATGTATAGAAAAACTATTTTCAGTGGAAACTAGAGCACGTGCTTGTACCCAAACAATTTGTAACATTTGCAAACCACAAATAACATAAGCAGTTCAATTTTTAGTTGAGTATTGAAAGGTTTAAAAGATAATAAATTGTTGTCCCGACACTTCACTCAAAAAAATTCTAATGGAATTCCATCCTCAATAATCCGTTCATGATCGGATTTTGACATTTTCCATTTCTTAATTTTTGATTTTTTCTTTGATTGAACTTCTATCAAATTTATGCGTGCTGCACACACCAAGTGACTATATTGACAACTTATGGAATCAGGTTCATAGTCTTCGAAGTAAACAAAGTCTCCACTTTGACGAGTTTGTTTGAAAAAATAACCTTTCAGTATAATAGACCCTTTGTCATACCGAAATCCGTGATCATTATAGTCTTGTAATAATTTCATTTTTTGTTCAGTGCAACGCATCAAATAATACTTCACATTTTCATCGTTGTCAATAGGTGCAATTACAGCAAAAACATCTCCTGCACAATAAAATAAATTTTACATTTAATTATGCATATTTAAATTTAAATTTGTAAATCTTTAAATCATTAAAAAGTAATTCAAATGTTACCTTCTCTAACAAGATCAGAAACTCGATCACCATTGGATGATATTGTAGTTTCATCTGATTCCATTTCTTCAATCATTGCAACAGACATTTTTCCCTTTGTATTTAGCTCTGTATGTTTCCAATCGTTCACATACATTTTGTTTTCACAGATGTCATTGGATTTTGTGTTGTCTATGCAAACATCATAAAAACAAGAATATTTTCTTTTATCCAATGCAAACACATTTGTGGACAATTTTGTTTGAATTGAATGCAATTTTCGAGTCCCTTTTATTGTTCCAACTTCATTTCCAATTGATCTATTTACGTCTTCGATTCCAATATGCCAGAAAAACCTTTATATGGAAAATTAGAAAAGAATTTGTAAATATGATATCAAAATACAATTAAAAATAATCATTGCATGATAAATGTACAATGTTTAAAATTAGATTACCAATATAAATTAAATTGAATGTACCTTTGCACTTCTCGTGATGGGTTAATCCCATGGCTTAGAGCATTTTTGCACCATTGAACAACTTCTTCAGCGTTTGCAAGTCGGCGTGCAAAGTGGTTCATTTGATATCTTCGAAGTACTCGTTTTATGCATGCTCTTGCACCGTCATGTTCTCCTTTTCCATGGCCAGTCTCAAAGAAATTCCAACAATGTTTAATGGAGGTTTTCTTATGAAGATGACACAACCAAAAAAATGATCGTGCAGATTTGAATTGACCTGCGCATCCGTCTGACCATATCCAATGTTCATTGAATGTTATTCCACGATTTTTCAATGAATCATAAATTTTTCCAAAACAATGTTGTACAAAACATGTATCATGCGTATGATCGTCACTGATATAAAAATGATATTCTTTAATGATATGTCGATTTTCACTCGTGCTTTCTATATGATCGACATTTTTTTCAGCATGTCTATATAGAATATGGACGAGCATGGAGACTTGGTCAGAGTGATAGTATTCACTCTGAATTTCTTTTTGTGGAGCAAATGTGTAGTTTTCTACAAAATCAATCACTGACAAAATGGTTCCTGGTGGAAAAACTTCACGAGATTTTTTGAATTGCAAGTCTTGCCATCGAGCTCTATGGGAATGCATGGTGTATTTGTAAATTTCTGCTTCAAACTTTCTCAAAAAGTCTATTAGAAAATTTTTGTCTTCTCGTAATTCGATTCTTTTAACACTATCTGCACTTTGAATCGATGTACTGGTATATTCGTATCTCTTCCATTTCACTTTCATGTTGGACAATGATTGATCATTTATATCAATACGATATTTGTTTTGAAATTTAGTCAAATTTCCACAATCATCGTATTTTTTACCACCAACACATTTCTTTTTGTAAAATAGTTCATCACTTTCTCTTTCACATAGAATTTGAGATATGAATTCACGGATAGTGGAAGGAGGAGGTGAATCCTTCCATAATGTTCTACCGAAATCAAGGAATGTGTCATAACATAACTCAAATTCCACATGATAATGGCAACAACAAGTGTCGCGTACGGTGATAGGTTTTACATACCATGGTTTTTGTTGAACAAAAGCACTGAGTGAAACTTGAATTTGACGATTCTCTTCTTTTAACTTGTTGAATAACTCTATTTGAGTGGTTTCCAAGAGATGTTTTTCATGTTCTTCGTATTGATTTCGTGCTATTCTTCTTCGCATCACATGTCTTGTAGTGGGTGAAACATGCGAATTGTTCTTCCAATATTCACATATTATTTTTTAACATCTTCTCCAAGTCTATCTTTGTATGGTTGCCTACAAATAGCTCTCCAACAAGCGAGTTCATCATTTACGTCTATTTGCAGTCGAAATTTTCGATGTTTGTGCAGAGTTTTTCGCGAGGTTCCCAGTGCTCGTGCCATAGATGTTAGATTCAAACGATTCTCTTGAGTACTTGGTAAAACCATTGCCATTTGTATTCCTCTACGTATATTTGAAACATTTTTATCTCTAGATCTCTTAATTGACTCTATAGCACTACTCATATTTTTTATCACCTCTTCTTTCATTTTTTTATCTTTGGTTGATTTTCGAATACCCAATAGTGTCGTCGCTTATTTTAATTTCCTTGATGATAAGAGACCTTTCAACATTTGAGCTTGAACTGTCACCTCAGTTTTGAAAAACATTTCCAAAATTTTCTCGACACGATATCGTATAATATAGTCAGGTTTTTTATCTCCATATGTGTGAGTGTCGACATTTTCTAACATCTCATTATCGATAGTGATTTCATCTGTACATATTCGAAAAATAGTACATATTCAATAAATAACTAAATTAATAAATATGTCAATAAATATTAGGAAAATTTTAAATATATCAATAGATCATAATATCTACATTTACATACCCGATTCAATTTCTTCTTGAGGTTGATTTTCTTCTTCAATATTTTGAGGAGTATCTCTGTCTGTTTACATTAAACAAAATATTTTTCAAACTAGTTCATCAAATAAAAATTAAGCTTCACATTGTACATTTGGAAAACTTTAAAAATATATCAATAGATCATAATATTTACATTTACATACCTGCTTCAATTTCTGCTTGAGGTTGATTTTCTTCTTCAATATTTTGAGGAATATCTCTGTCTGTGTACATCAAACAAAATATTTTTCAAACTAGTTTATCAAATAAAAATTAAGCGTTACATTTTACATTAGGAAATTTTTAAATATATATCAATAGAGCATGTAATATTTACATTTACATACCTGCTTCAATTTCTGCTTGAGGTTGATTTTCCTCTTCAATATTTGAGAGAGCTTTTAACTTTCTTTTGCGATATTGTCTCGTCTCTTCTCTACGTTCCTCGGGCTTTCTTTTTCGATCATATTTTCTCACACAAGTTCTTCGATTTCCCATGATAATAGGGTATGAGGTTCAAAAATTTTCCTTTAAAAAATTAGACAATAACTCAATTACAAACAATATCACAAAAGATCTAATTTAAAAAAATCTTTTCTAAAAAATACGTAATCCAATCCAAAACACGTACATATCTCTAAGAAAAATCACACCGCCTCCAAGAAATGTCTTCCAAAAAAATTCTTTAAATCTTAAAATGTGAAGAAAAATTTTTGAAAAAAAAAGCTCAAAAGATTTATTTCAACACAAAACATGTACACACCTCCAAGAAAAATCACGTCGCCTCCAAAAATGTCTTCCAAAAAAGTTCTTTAAATTCAAACTTTGAACCTCCAAGAAAAATCACGCCGCCTCCAGAAAATGTCTTCCAAAATTTTTTTTTAAACCCAAACTTTGAAGAAAAATTTTTGAATTCAAACCAAGTTGTAAGATGAAATGAAGTGCGAAATGTGCGAAAATTGTGAATCATTTCGCAGCAATTTATATTGACCGCGAAATATGTGTTTTGTAGGGGGCTCCACAAAAAATTCCGGCCGACGGAAAATTACACAATAGTTCGGCCGAACTTTTGATAATAAGTTCGGCCGAACTATTAAGCCGTTAGTTTTAGCGGCCCGTAAGCGGAAAACATAGTTCGGCCGAACTGTCGCTAATAGTTCGGCCGAACTAACGCGTCACCGATTACGCAGAGCCAAGCTCTGAAAACGGTTCTGCAACTTTGGACTGATTAAACTCCATGAAAACTTGTTAATTAACTGTCGGAACCAAGACAAGCATTTTCAGAATTGAATCTACTTTCAGGAAATATAAATTTTAGGGAATTTCGTAAACGTTTATTAATTTTAATTATTTTTCTAATAAAATGAGTGCAAACAATTTTTGAGGGTCATCGTGATTCAGTGAAATCAAAATTTTGTATCTCCCAAAATACATTGTAAAAAAAATTTTAAAAATTATGGGGCATTACATTGGTCCGTTGACTGTAATGGGTAGCTTTTAAATTTTTAGTTTATAACTTGTATGTTAAGAAATTTGTTGCCACACGAAACATATAACAAATACGCAGTTTTTCGTATTAGACCAGTTCAAAAAATTCTAGTAATTATGATATGCATCCATTGGCTTTGTAAATATGACGAAACCAAAGTAGACTCTGTCTAGATTGTTGTAACACATTTTTTTTTTTCAAAAACACAAATTTTCAATGAATACAACGTTGCCACATAACATGACTACTTATGAATTCTTTGATTGTTAAGAAACACACACTCAAAGAAACGCTAAGTTGACATATCAAATCCGCATAAAAAAATTTCAAAAAATAAGTAATAGAAAGCTAACAAAAATTCTCACAACTTTTATTTTTACCGCAAAATGAAATTCTACACGGAAAAATTGTTATAGTTTGCAGAAAGTTGAAGAACCCAAAAAAATGAAAATTTTTTCTCACCTCCAAGAAAAATCACGCCGCCTCCAGAAAATGTCCTCCAGAAAGTGTAAGGGATGATTTAGCAGAATTTCAGATAGATGAACATTTCTCCACAATATTATTTCATTGTTTCAAATCCAGTTGACTCACACCTGAAAACAAAATTTGTTTTCTTAGTTTAGCTATTGAAATATTAGAGAATGAAATTGAACCATTGGATTTTAAAATTGGATCATATGATTTCCAAGATCCTAAACAGTTCTTGGAAGGTCTTCCTCCTCCAAAAAATGAGGAAATTGTTATACCATTTGACTTGTAGATAGAGTAAGAATATGGTTATGAGCTTGATATTGTAGATTTGGAATCAATGTTCAGCCTTGGTGAAGAAAATGAAAGGGATATCTAGGATCAATTTGTCATTGAGAGTTTAAAAGGGATATCAATAAATTGTGTCTTTTATGATCCCATAGTTGATTACATGGAAAAGTTCTATAGTCCAAATTTTCAATTAATTTTTCACTATGAATAACAGATCCATATTCTCTTACCTTTATCATTTCAGAATATAGTTTCATTTTGGTTCAAGTGCAGTCAAGAGGTTTAAATGTTAGATCAGATCAATGATTTTCTTCATTGGAAGTTTCATGTTGCTTGAATTAAAAATGGAGATTATAGTTGTTAGGGTAGGTAGGAGTGTGTGAATAAGCTCAAAGTTGACTGAGCATATTTTCAGTAGGTACAAAGTTGGTTTTTTAGTAGTAATCATCAATATTGAGCCCTAGGAGAAGGCCATAAGAGCTTCGCAAAGTTTTTATAAATTTCAGTTTTTATTTCCAAGAAGATGGATGGCACTGGAACTATAGGTTCTTTGGTGTACCACAGGGGCACACCATCCCAAGTGGAGCCACTGTTATCACTCATAATTTTGTGAGTAATTACTTGACATGGTCATACAATTCACTCCTCAAGAGGGTAAGGACTCCTTAAAATTTTTTCAAGTTGGCATAGGAAATTTCATTTTTTCATATTTAACCTATCCTAAGTTTCAATACCACCATAATTTCATCTCAAAACCACCTACATATAGGTCACATCATGTTCCACCAGTAATCATCTGCTGACATTTTTTATTTCCCAAGCTTAAAACTCCTAAAAGAGGGTTTTCTGTTTTCAGAATGCAAAATTTTCTTGTTTTATACATGTTTTTAGAATGCAGATTCTGGACAGCTGGAGATGTGTTTAAAAAAAAACACAAGAGTTTTTTCTTCAAGATATACTGACCTAAAAAAAACTACTTCGAATTTCCAATATCTATCAAGGATGGGGAGAAAAGAGCTCATCTCTGAACCCTATGTTTTTAGAAAAAATAGAGTCATTTTAGTGATGAATAAACTTGCTAAAGGAGAAAAGGATGTTTTTTGAAGGGGAAAAGGCTCAAGGATCTTAAATTGAGTTTGATTATGTTTTAAGAAGTTAAGGGCATGTTGAAAACCAATTTTATGCAGCTGGAAGGTACATTTTTGAAACAAGGAAAAAATCTGGAATTTACATTGTTTATGACAGTTTCATAGCATTTCCTAGGCTTGAAGCCAGGACAATGCTACAAAACCACCTGTAGATTTATTTTTGTTTAAAAGACCAATTTTGGTAGCTTCCAAGGGGAGGAAATGATAGGGAAGATGTGTCAGAACATGGTGAAGACCATGCAAGAGAAAAGACGCAGAAATTCCGATGGAAAAGGTCATTTCTGTATGCTACGAAATTTCCATGTTTTCGTAGTGAATTTTTTTTGAAGGTTTTCGAGAAAATGAAAAATTATTTTCAAAATATGAAAGAGGTTTTCCTTTAGAACAATCCCCTGTACAAAAACCTCTATAAGTTTATGCAAATCCATTAGGGTTTGGAAATTATACACTCATCTTTGCACACTACGAAACTGCCCTGTTTTCGTAGTGAATTGTTTTGTAAGGTTTCTGAGAAAATGAAAATTATTTTGGAAATAATCAAGAGTTTTTTCTTCATCATAGGTCCATATACAAAAACCTCTCTCAGTTTATGCAATGCTATCAGGGTTTGGAAATTATACACTCATCTTTGAAGCCTATTTTTTCAGAATTTTCACTAACCGGATTTGTGAAAAAATTGTAAAAATTCGACTTGGAGGAGGTACAACTCAGCATCCCCATGGCATAATGACACATCAACACTCTATTACACTAAGAAAATTATTTTGTAGCAGTTGATAAGGGTTATTAATTTGATTTTTTGAACTATTAACGAAAGAAGAGTCCTTTTTGTATTCAAACTCTGCAAAACAGAAATATCCCTAGGAAGTCACCAAGTGATGGAATCATGTTCGAAATATGTCTATAAGGATGGAATTTGAAGCTATCAAGGTGGAATATAATTTGTATGAGTAGTCACTATATAAATAATAGAGTTTTAGAGTTAGAAAGGGTTGGGAGATGTTGTGAAGGCACTACTCTTGTAATCTTTGTCCATCAGTAATATACAGTTTCAACACCCTATTTTACACCTAAGATTCTTCTATGTGTTCTTATGTATGTTTCTTATGTCAAAATTTACTTTCTCTCCAGTTTTCTAGTTGTATGATCACATTGAATTCATTATTACATGCTCCAACTTCCATTTATACACCTAGTCTGTTGTTTTGTAATGTTTTATTAGTTTTCTTATGTATAATCACTTGGAATTCATGGTGACATGCTCCAACTTCCTTATGCATATAGCTTGTTGTTCTATCCTTCATGTGCGGTTTTATAAGAACACAATTACCTCATATTCCATGATATATATTGTCTTGTGATTTGTTTTTCATATTGACACCATAAGCCCAATGGTAGTAAACCTTATATATATTTCACCTACACAAAAACACATTCAATCCAATTCAAAGTTAGCCATCTTCTTTCAAGTTTTTCATTGAATATCCTTTATCCTTTTGAGAGAGCCCTCTCAGACTTGAAAGGCTAATTTCCAGTTACAAGTGGTTTGAAATAGTTACTCCAAGTTGACCATTGAAGCAACCCAACAGGACTCAATTTGGTGATAACACATTGGAAAAATTTATGGGCTTAATCCATATGATTAACATTGTTATTTAGAAAACATTCAGTTCGAGAACTCAACATCAACTTTGATCTAAATAGCATTGAACCAAAATAGCACAACAATAATGACATTGAATAAGGAATTGAACCCAATACCTTTCATTCTGAGGATATTTTTCTTCATTGATTGGGCACACCCATCACAATTCAAATGAACCCTGAGCACAATTGTTACCACAACTGGTTGCAAAAACAGGGTGGGTATTTTTTTCAAAATTTCGTATTTTGGCACAATTTCAAGGAAAAAAATCATGAGAACTAACAAATATACAATGTGCATATAAATCAGGCATATATTTGACACACTTCTTGACCTTTATAGCACAACCTTAACAATGCATGCCCACCTTTATGACAACTGTGAGAGGGTTATCTTCCTTCTTATCACCCAACCCTTATTTTCTTCCTTCTTCTCCTTCTTATCTTTTCCCTTTCCTTCCTACACATACCACCTTATTTTTTTTTAAATATCGTCAACATTTCTAAAACCATTGAGTTAACCAACAATTAATTCATATCTCAATGCACAACAATCCGAATTCACTAGAATCAAAGAAAAACACAAGGACACTGGATGTGCCATTTATTTGTGACTATTCAAAATATGCCAGAAAAATTGAGGTATCTATCAAATATTTGGTTACAAAGTTTTATATGACCACCAAAGAGTGGATAGTGAGGTCATGATTTATATCGAGGGTATTTCACATCACCCATGAAACTCATAGATCAACATGACATTGCTAAATCTAAATAAAAGAAGTGCTTGGGTTCTCATGTTGACTCGAAGCTTCAACAAAAGGAAATAATGAATAAGGTATTTTTTCTAAAATATATCAAGGGTGTTATGGGGTTATTGAAGAATTTATTTTAGCCACTTTGATAAAGGAACCTAAATTGCAATAAACAAGAACTTTGTTGCAACTTGCAAGTTTTCATAACTTGTAGTGCATGCAAACTTTTATAATGTAGAAGAAACAAGAGATTTCAAAGCCCTTAAACATCATTCTATATAGATAAGAAGAGACCATATTGCCCAAGAGGCAAAACCTCATTTTTATCTTGAACCATAAATTGGTGGTAAAAAAGAAGAGTGATATTGAAACTTATTGAAACTTTTTTTCATAGAGCATAAATTAATTATCAAATAAAGTGTTTTAATATCATTTATTTATAATATATCCTATGCTCAAATTAATAGAGACATCTATGGTCTGCATTTTTTTTCTCCAATTATCTTTAATTATAATTACAACTAATGCCACTTGAAACTTCAAAAGTGTGTGCTATTATTCTTTGTACACTTGCATCAGTATTGAAAGATTGGTATAGTAATAAAAAAATAAACTACAAAACTAGCCTAGTGGAGGTAGGATGAGTGTTTTTCATTGAGATTGTCTTTCTATCTTTCTATCATGGATTCAATGTCTTACATATTTAACCAACAAGGATTTCTCAACTTCTTCCACCATGCTTTTATCAACTTCTTCCATCATTCTTTGGTTATGAGGATAATCCATATGATTAACATCCATAATCCGAGAATTGAGCATCAATTTTGATCTACATGACATTGAAACAAAATAGCACAAGAATAATGACATTGAATAAGGAATTGAACAGAATACCTTTCATTCCAATGATAGTTTTATTCACTGATTGGGCACACCCATAACAATGCAAATGAACCTTGAGCATAGTTGTTACCATGACTCGTAGAAAAAATAGATTGGGTTTTTTTCAAAAAAAAAATTGCAAGCACAAGTATCCCCTTGTTATGATTTTTCATTTCTAAAATTAATAAGATATGTTTTAAAGCTACAATGAACCTAAGAAGTAAAGAGAGAGGTGTTGAATTATACTCTTCATGGCTTCTTAGCTAATGGAGACTTCCATAGCATGGTATAATGTTTTTGTCCCACTATTAAACCTAAATCAAATCAGTGGTTGGGTTCTCATGTTGACTAGAAGCTTAAACTAACCCTTCATAATATGAAGGATTTTCATGTCTATGGTGGTTATTAGAGTGGAATGGATAAGTAATAGTGAGATAAAAAATTTGCATAAAATTTTTACTCATTTATTCTATACTATTCTTTACTTTATTATTGTCTTACGTTATTTCCTTTGAAACATGTGGTGCAATTTCTAGTTGTATTAGTTCAATAATGTTATGCAAATAAACAAAAAAAATTAAATTAAAAAAAAATAATCAATATCATGGACCTAGTTATAAAAAAATAATGAAAATTTATGATTGAATTACCTTTAATGTTCCAAAACACACTCTGGGAATAAGTTTCCAAAGATTAAGAGTGATAAAAAAAAACTACATTTCCAAAATTTAAGGATGATGAAAGGTATATCCAATATTTCCAATGAAAAAATACAACTTATTTATCATATTACTATCACCAATAATGAAATTAAGACTAATTATTAAATATCATTACATCGCTACATCCTCCAAACTTGAAGATCCATTTGTAAAAGAATTAAACAATTTAATGTGTTATTACATATATATTATTAGTTATTAATATTATTTATCTACCTTTTTATTTTTTATATTAGTTTTTACATTCTAAGAATGAGTTTTACAGTATAATGTGAGGATAGTAACCGTGTTCACAACAATTAACATATTGTGAAATTTAAGTGTGTAGGTATATGCTATTATATATTAAATTTATTTTTATTATTAATATGTGATTTAATTTTTATATTTATTTTTTTAATAATATAATTTTATTATTAATATTTTATATTTTATTAACTTGTACGGTAATGTATGTGTAATGATAATAGTAAGGGTTAATTATTAATGAATTCAAGAATGAATGAATAACAAAAGTAAATGATAACCAAAAGATTGAAAACATTATTGAAATTAACGATAAGATAGAAAAATATGATAATAGATTTTAAAAAACGTGATAAAGCTTGGTTGTACTTTAGTATGAGAATTAAGAGGTTTTTATTATATTTATAGTATTAATTAGTGTAAAAAAAAATTATTTTTTAGTTTCAAACATAATGAAAATTTTGGTAAGGTTATGAAAATTATTGAGAAAATTTTGAAAATTTGGGTTATATCTTTGAGGATTTTGGGTGCCACATGGGTTTTTAATGGTATTGAATCTATTTCCACAATGAAAAATCATTCAATTCTAGAGAATCTGATTTTTTGAATAACACTTATCCAAGAGGATTTGTAACATCGATGACATAGATAGACAACAGCAATATAAACCTCTATCTAGCATCATTTAAAAAAAAAAACTCTTTATAAAAGTTTGCGGTACTTTTCCATGAAAAACAAGGCTGTAAGGTAGCAACTACCTGCCGCTTAGTTTAAATATAGTAATGTTACAATGTGATGTTGGAAAATGTCTATGGATAGCTATTATGACTATTACATGCTACTTAATGTAATTATAGAGATGTTGCAATTTGAGTTTGAGGATGTTTATGAAGATTTGTTTTGTAATAAAGTATAGTTAAATTAAATTAGAAATAATTGTTGCAATTTAAGTTTGAGCATGTCTATGAGGATTTGCTAAATGTTTCCATTTGAATTAAAGGATGTCTATGAGGATTTTCTTTGTAATAATGTTGTCGCTTAGTTTAGTTTAAATATATCTAAATTAAAGTAAAAAATAAGAATTTATGTGCTATATAGTAGTAGTTTAAATCTATCTAAATTCTAGTAAAACAAATTTTATGTTGATGATGGTAACCAGTTGATAATTACTAGGATGGCCCATGAGCATATGCATTTGATGTGTAGATTAGATTTGCTACATATGCTTAGCTTGTTTTTGGCATCAATATAAGTATGAAAGAGTAGCTACTACCTGCTGCTTAATGTAAATATAGAAATGTTGCAATTTGAGTTTCAACATGTTTCTGAGGATTTGCTTTCTAATAAAGTTGCTGCTTAGTTTAGTTTAAATATAATTAAATTAAAGTAAAAATTAAGAATTTATGTTAGTGTTAAGGTTTACAATCTAATCAATTTAGGTTTTTTAGTAAATGGTAAATTGAGGTATTTCGTTAATCCAATTCCACCTAATACAAGGAAAAGGCTTGTGAGTCTAAGTAATCAGATATATACGTAGGCACAATTGAGGAATTGGAAACAAGTGCGTAATGTAGCAATTATCTGGAAAAGCTGGATGACACAGTTGAAGAATGAGTTAGGAACCTCGTCAAAGAAGTTTATAATGTATCAATTATCTAGAAAATTGTTGGCATCGTGGAGGAATGGGTTAGTAACCTCATCAAACAAGTGCATAATTCATCAATTATTTGGAAAGTTGTGGTGCATAAGTATGCCGCTTAATGCAATTATAGAACTGTTGCAATTTGAGTTTGAGCATGCTTATGACGATTTGCTTTGTAATAAAGTATAGTTAAATTAAATTAGAAATAATTGTTGCAATTTGAGTTTGAGCATGTCTATCAGGATTTTCTTTGTAATAAAGTTGCTGCTTAATTTAGTTTAAATATAATTAAATCAAAGTAAAAATTAAAAATTTATGCGCTATATAGTAATAGTTTAAATCTATCTAAATTATAATAAAACAAATTTTGTGTTGATGATGGTAACCAATTGATAATTACTAGGACGACCCATGAGCATATGCATTTGATGTGTAGATTAGATATGCCAGTTATGCTTAGCTTACTTTTGGCATCAATATGAGTATGACAGAGTAGCTACTACCTGCTGCTTATCAATGATCGGTTTTTATAAATTAGTACTAATAATATTTTTATTTATAACTTAGTACTAATAATATTTTTAGTACTAAAATAAAATAAAAGTTGCAATTTATTTTATAACTTTTTTATTTTTAATTCAATTTTTAAGAAATAATATTTATAATTTTTTTAATTTTCAATTTAATTAAAAAAATATGTTGTTGTATTGTGTCTACAAGTACAGTGTCTTGTTGATGATGGAGGCTCTGATGCGTTCATTGCAATCGGAAGTAATTCATATAATCCACAGCCTTTTGTTATGGCCCGATGCGATGAGTTAATCACATGTTATTTCATATAACAATTGCCCTACACTTAAGTCAAGGTCCGTGGGTCCACAAGACCATGCGGCATTATCATATTGTATCACAAGTTGAAACATATCGGGAGCATTTTGTTTGTGGCCCAATTGAACAGTGAAAGGAACCGGATCTAATGCATATTATAGGCCGCAGCTAAAAGTTGAAATCGAGTCCGATTAACAATTGACATCGGAGTTTTTTATTTGAACCATTTGTTATGCTATAAGTCTGGACCCGATCTATGTTATATGGTGCAGTTAATAATTGATCACGGGTTTGCCTTTCAATCGACATCGGAACTTTTTGTATTGGCTGCTTTGTAATATTATGCTTCGGACCCAATGTAGTTTATGAAGCGGATTTAATCTCTTTTCAGGTCTGGCGGTATATGCACAAATGAAATGTTTTAATTTTTTTATCACGTGACAAAAGGCTTTACAACCTTTGGTTTGTTGTATTGTTTTAAATATATACAAAGCGCATTTGTAATAGGCCCCACAAATTTCAGTTTAGTTTCATTTCATATAGTTTTTGTTTTATGTTTTAATATGCGCAGCATATATAAAGTAAGAAGCCCGAGAGGCTATTGTAACAGACAGTGTAATGTTTTTATTTTGAAAGCACAACAGAGTGCGAAATATATAAAAACAAAGCAGTGTTGTAAAACAGAGACAATGTGTTACATTGCACAGCAGTGCATTTTGTAAAAGACAGAGTGTGTTATTTTGTGAGACAGTGAAGTGTGTTTGGCACTATGTTCGAAGCAGTCCAACATTTTTATTCCCTCAGCCAGAGGAGATTTTGTAATAGTTTTTTTTTGCAGTTAATGAAATAGTTGTTGCAATTTGAGTTTGAGCATTTTTATGAAGATTTGCTTTGTAATAAAGTATAGTTAAATTAAATTAGAAATAATTGTTGCAATTTGAGTTTGAGCATGTCTATTAGGAGTTGCTTTGTAATAAAGTTGCTACTTAATTTAGTTTAAATATAATTAAATCAAAGTAAAAATTAAAAATTTATGCGCTATATAGTAGTAGTTTAAATCTAACTAAATTATAGTAAAACAACCTGTGTTGATGATGGTAACCAATTGATAATTACTAGGACAACCCATGAGCATATGCATTTGATGTGTAGATTAGATATGCTACATATGCTTAGCTTATTTTTGGCATCAATATGAGTATGACAGAGTAGCTACTACCTACTGCTTATCAATGATTGGTTTTTATAAATTAGTACTAATAATATTTTTATTTCTAACTTAGTACTAATAATATTTTTAGTACTAAAATAAAATAAAAGGTGGAATTTATTTTATAAATTTTTTATTTTTAATTCAATTTTGAAGAAATAATATTTATAATTTTTTTAATTTTCAATTTAATTAAAAAAAATATTGTGTTGTATTGTTTCTACAAGTATAGTGTCTTGTTGATGATGGAGGCTCCGATGCATTCATCGCAATCGAAAGTAATTGATATAATCCATAGCCTTTTGTTATGGCCTAATCTGATGAGTTCATCACATGTTATTTCATATAACAATCGCCCTCTACTTAAGCCAAGGTCCACGGGTCCACAAGACCATGCGGCATTATCATATTGTATCGCAAGTTGAAACGTATCGGGAGCATTTTGTTTGTGGCCCGATTGAACAGTGAAAGTAACCGGACCTGATGCATATTATAGGCCACACCTAAAATTTGAACTCGGGTCTGATATGTGATAACATCCTCCATCACTCCAATACTTACATCATTGGCAGTTTCGGTTCATGCCTTGTGGACCATATTTGGCTTGTGGTTTCAGTGTCATACGTTGTGAGCCATGTTTGACTCACATTCATCTCTGTGATGTTATATGGTACAGTTGCGATTACATTCCAAACTAATACCTCTTCTTCTTCTTCCATAAAACTTTGCATCTTAGGTAATCTTGTACAAATGGATCATAACTAGAAATGGTTTTCCACATTATGGCTCTGCCTCGACCCTTCTACTTATAAATTCTATCGAACAAGCTCTATTTTTAACATTTCTTTGATTTAAAAAAAACATGATACAGTTGTGAACTATTGTAAATTTAAAGCGATTCCAGCAATTAAATCGTTTATTGTATTTTAAATATATGAAACAAGCCGTGAAGCTACAGCCTTCAATGGGAGGGATACAATAATAACTGACTCCTCATCCATTATTGAACAAATATTGAATACATTTAGTATTTAAAACCCTAGTATACCATGCAAAATAGAGTTCTCTAAATTTTCCCGCCCTAGGTTATTAGTCCAATTCAAACCTACTACAAAATAATCTGATACCTAGCCTTTTAGAACATTTTTTATGGTAGAAGATCTCCTCCTGCTAATCAATTTCAACTAATCAAATGTGACAGCAAATAAAATTTGTGATTTCTTTCGCTCGCATTTAAATTTACTAGTCCAATGCTTAATAAATAATATGCCGATCTAATTCACCACCGAAAATGGGAAAAATGGCCGTTGGCAACAGTCTAAATCCTAAAACAGATTCTACCAGTGTCGATACATTAATGTGACAATTTAACAACATATCTTCGGCTCTTAAATTTCATCAACCATTGAAAAACTCTTGAAGGGTATACTCCACAAAAGAAAAAATTATTGGACAGAATGAGACCAGAACGAGCATATCTTCATAGTTTCAGCTTAAAGAAATATAGGATAGAGCAATATTTGAAGCCAATAAAAGATATTAAAGTTCAACACACTCCAGTCCCTGAAAGCACAAGCAAATGCCCCATTAAATGACTCGATGGTTGTATCATGCAAAGAACGCATGTTGTCCAACACAGTAAGGTTCCAAAAATCCATTGCTTCACAATTCTCACTCAAATAACTTCACAATCAGAAGTAATTCATATAATCCACAACCTTTTGTTATGGCCCAATGCGATGAGTTCATTGCATGTTATTTCATATAACAATCGCCCTCCACTTAAGCCAAGGTCCACGGGTCCACAAGACCACGCAGCATTATCATATTGTATCGCAAGTTGAAACGTATCACAAGAATTTTGCTTGTGGCCCGATTGAACAGTGAAAGGAACCAGACCAGATGCATATTATAGGCCGCACCTAAAATTTGAACTCGGGTCAGATATGTGATAACATCCTCCATCACTCCAATACTTACATCATTGGCAGTTTCAGTTCATGCCTTGTGGACCATCTTTGGCTTGTGGTTTCAGTGTCATACGTTGCGAGCCATCTTTGACTCACATTCATCTCTATGATGTTATATGGTACAGTTACGATTCCATTCCAAACTAATACCTCTTCTTCTTCTTCCATAAAACTTTGCATCTTAGGTAATCTTGTACAAATGGATCATAACCAGAAATGGTTTTCCACATTATAGCTCTGCCTCGACCCTTCTACCTATAAATTCTTTCGAAAAAGATCTATTTTTAACATTTCTTTGATTTAAAAAAGACATGATACAGTTGTGAACTGCTGTAAATTTAAAGCGATTCCAATAATAAATTCATTTATTGTATTTTAAATATATGAAACATGCCATGAAGCTACAACCTTCAAGGCGAGGGATACAATACTAACCGACTCCTCATCCATTACTGAACAAATATTGAATACGTTCAGTATTTAAAACAACGCGTCTTTAATGCGAGACGACACCCCAAGTGGTGCGATTTGACTCCATAATTGAAACTTTACAGGTTTTAGTCTGCGCCGAGCCTGACAGGTACAACCGTAGGCATGAATTGCAATGTATTTTGCAATAACATGGTGAAAATGTTAACCAATGAAAAGTAAAAAAAAAAAAAAAAAATTATTAAAATTTAACTATAGCTAAACTACAAAAAAACTCAAAATATATGTCTAATCAATAGAAATTAATGTCACTATCAGGAAAAACCTGATGCATAGTGACCTGCCAGTGGCAGGTACAATAACAAGCTATTTAGTAGTGTTTACTGTATTTAGAGTATCAAATATAATCAAATCTCTATTAAAGCTTAGAATTTCACTTTCTATAGAAAGTTTTTTCTGTTTTTGGAAATCATTAATTTATTGTATAAGTATTTAAGTTACTTGTTGTAAATTTTAATGAGTGATTTACCTAAAGATTAAATTTAGTAATATGTTTAGTTGTAATATTTATTTGTTGCACCATTCTTTAATTTATTGGCTACAAATGAAATTCTCATAAATTATGATAGACACCCAAAAAAAATAAAAAATTAGAACATTAAAGTGGTGAGATTCTATTTTTAAACATTGTTGTCATACATTTCATAAAGCAATGAATTACTCTTTTCAAATATCAAATTCACGTAAAAGGTAAATTTGAAATTCTAGTGATAATTTTTTAAACCCTACTTTGCCATGAGATATAAAAAGCTCTTTAATATATTTATATTTATAACATGAAATGCAGAACCCAATAACAAGCTCTCTACTATAAATTTCATAAGAATTCTCATTTTAAACATGATATAACAATCACTTTACCATATTTATATTTATAGTATGAAATACAAACCCTATGTGCCATGAGAATTAAAACACACTTTACGATATCTACTGTAACGCTTATGTGCCATACTTTTTAAACACGTGATAAAGGTCTGTCATACTTTGCCATCAGAAATAACATGCTCTTTACTGTATTTAACTCTATGTTTCATTACCATCATTGTGAGAGCTCCACTGGCTAGATAAGAACTATGAATATTTGGTCCTTTACATAATTTTCAAAGCTCGAGTGGTTGGATAAGAACTTTGAATATCTGGTCCTTTACCTCAGTGTCAGAAAGGGATATGCCATTTTTGTATTTGAAGAGGAAGTCCATGCCTCATGCAAGATTGAATGTAAAATTTTTGCAGCACAAGGGCACATTGTCATGCTTTAGAAATTCCCTATGCAGTTGGGTGATAGAAAGATCCAGGATGTCTTTCATATGGTTTAAAGCATCTTCGCGAGTACATTTGGGATTGCTATTCACAAAACACTCTAAACTTGAAATTACCTCCCCTCGTTCCTTCTCTTGCTGCACATATAATGGAAAATGTTAAAAAAAAATACTAATCTCATCTTAGGTTTAAAATAAAAATTAATTTCAAGCTCAAATACTTCAAAATATGTTATGCCCTCCTTGAGTCGTGTTAAAATAGTTATTTAAATCCTGCATGAACAGTTAGACAATCAGCTAAGTAAGCGTTAAGTAAATATACTTGTGCGATAAATGAATTTGGTAAGTGAGTTAGAGAATCAGTTAAGTGAGTGATGGCCAAGTAGAGTTATGTAAGTATGTGCATGTCAAACGATTCAGGATAAATACCATTCACTTGGTTCATTGTATTCAACGAGATTAAAGTTTTTGTGATTAATAGAAGATCCACAGCTCATGTGTGTTTCATGTGTGAAATATTTGTGTTATTTTGTGTTCTAGATCCTATGTCTTTCCGAAAACTTGGTATCAGAGCTGAGGAAGGATCACAAGATCTATGGGTGAGCATATCGAGAGAAAAAGGCCCAGATCACAAAGCTGACAATTCTTTTTTAATTTGCAAAATCATTGACCGGATAAAGACCGCGCAAGTCCGCACTTTTTTAGTGCAAAAAGTGCGCAGGTCTGCAAATTTTTAGTTGAGAAACTGCGCAAATATCATTAAACTAATGATTCTACAAAAAATCATTTTACTGCATGGTTTATTAGTTTCGAGGGTGTGCAATTAGGTTTTTAAGTTCCAACGGCACACAGTCATGAACATAAGCCAACACATTGGTCTACGTATAATTTATAAGCCATATAAGCCATATACGTATACATTTCTTTTAAAATCCATGTGTTTTTTTTTTGTAGTTTAGACTAATCTTAATCACCCAAAGGTTTTGAACCGATGACCTTGCAGACGGAGTGCCTTAATAGCACACCCTATTAGCGACTTCTCTACACCACGTGGGCTTTAAAAGCCATATGTGTTACTTTTAAAAGTTATTTCAATTATTTCAAAAGGAGTATTGTAGTTTTTTGAAAATTGAATTTAAAAAAAAAAAGGATTATTTTAAAGGTTTTGAAAAGTGAGTTTTTATATAGTGCGACTAAGTTAAAAGGAGTTTTTTTTTAAATACATATAAAGGCCTTTTTTTCTAAAAGAGAGAGTTATTAGAAATTTTTTTTTAGATATATACTTTTTTTTTAAAGAATTTATTATATATAAAAAAATAATATAAGGGTTTTGAAAAGGATCTTAGCAAATTTCATAGAAAAAAAAAGGAAATTTAGGGTTTTATCAGAGTAGTGATATTTTTTAGGAAAGATGGAAACATCAAGTTTCCACCTACAATTTTCTTTTTTCACAAGGAAATATTATGATGTGTGGGCCATTAAGATGGATACCATGTTAATAGCACATGATTTTTGGGATCATGTTAAGTTTGGGTTTGTAGAGCTTCAGAATGACTAAGAAAAACGAGCCCTCAGTAATGGAAAGAGGGAACAATGGGAGAAATACCAAATAAAGAATGCACAAATGTTGCTTTTTATCTAGCAGGGAGTGGACCGAGTAGTGTTCTCGAAGATTATGACCACGTCTTCAGCAAAGGAAGCATGAGAAACTTTTGCAACAAGCTATCAAGGTATGGCCAAAGTCAATATTATTAAATTACAAAATACTAGGAGAGATTTTGAAAGTCTGTAGATGGAGTAGACAAAGGGCATTGATTATTTCATGAATCGGGTCATGTTTGTAGTAAATCAGTTAAAAAATTATGGTGAATAAATTAAAAATCAAACAATTATTGAGAAGGTCGTGAGATCTTTGTCTACCAAGTTTGATATTGTGGTAGTAACGATAGAATAAGCCAATGATTTGGAAAAAATAACATTTGACGAGTTGATGGGATTAGTTATATTGCATGAGGCAAGGATAGACAAAAATAAGGATTCCACTTTAGAAACTGCTTTCAAAAGTCAAGTTTCTATTTCAAGAGGTCGAGGCAGAGGTTGATCGGGAGGCAGAGGAGGAGGTGGAATCTATGGTGGTCAAAGAGATGGCTGAGAAGAGCATGAACATCAAAGTGGAAGCAGCAGTAGGAGAAGCTTCCACAATAATCAAAGGTTTGAAAAATCAAAGGTGAAATGTTATTATTGCAATAAATTTGGTCACTATGCTAGTGATTGCAGGAAGAAGATAGCTGGTCAAGGAAACCAGAGAGCTAATGTTAGTAGAGATAATACAAACTCCATGTTCCTAGCATGCAACAACATGCATGAAACTTCTGATAAGGTGTGAATTTTAGACAGTGGTTGCAATAACCACATGACAAACAACAAGAGTTTGGTTACAAATTTGGATTAATCTGTGAAGATAGAGGTAAAGTTGGGGACTGAAAAGACTCTGGATGTAGATGGAAAATGAGTGGTCAAGATTCTGACCAAACAGGGGAGGCCAAAGACAATATCAGAGTTATATTATGTCCTTGTACTCAAAAATAATTTGATAAGTGTTTTTCGATTCATACAAAAGGGATACAAAGTTATCTTTCAAGGACAAGAGTGTGTTATTTATGACAAATCTCCAAGAAAGTAGCTGATAGAAAAGGTGAAAATGACGAGGAACAAAATTTGTCCTCTTATTATGAACTTCAACGATTATGTTATTTCTCTTATAGTTGCATGTTCTAATGATTTTTGGTTATGGAACTTTCGGTTTTGACACTTGTATTTTTATGTGTTAAGATGGTTGCAGTAGAAACTGATGATCAGAGGTTTACTTCCCATTAAAGAACCTGCTAGTACTTGTGAGTGTTGCATCTTGAGAAATCAATGATGTGAAAGTTTTCCAAAAAGAGTTTCATACAGAGCAAAGAAACCAATTGATTTGGTTCATACAGACTTTTGTGGACCTATGAGGACACAGTAAATTCATGGAAGTTGTTACTTCCTCACTTTTATTGATGACTATAATAGAAAGACTTGGGTTTACTTCTTGAAGCAGAAGTATGAAACCTTTGGAAAATTCAAAGAGGTCAAAGCCTTAGTATAGAACCAAAGTGATCGACAGATCAAGGTATTGAGATCAGATCATGGTGGAGAATATGATTCTAAAGCATTCCATGAGTACTACAAACAACATGGAATCAGAAGATAATTTTCAACCAGATACACACCGTAGCAGACTCGTGTAGCAGAGAGAAAGAACAGAATAATCATGAACATTACAAGGATCATGTTGAAAGCAAGAAATTTATCCAATGAGTATTGGGAAAAAGTAGTTGCATGTGATGTTCATATGATAAACAGATCTCCTACAAAGAGTGTGATGAACAGAATACCAGAAGAAGCATGGTCAAGTATGTCATGCAATGTATCTCATTCCATAGTTTTAGGATGTGTAGTCTATGCACATGTGCCTAAGTAGATAAGAGGAAAATTAGATGATAAAAGTGAAAAATGGATTTTTACTAGTTATAGTGAGAAGTCAAAATCTTACAAATTGTATAACCCTGTCACCAAGAAGACCATAATGAACAGAGATGTTGTCTTCAAAGAACAAGAGTCATGCAATGGGACTGTAGGCAAGACAATTTAAGCACAAGCACCATTGATGGAAGAGGATGATGTAGCGAAAAAATAGCATCAAGAATCAAAAGAGCAGACACCAAACAGAGTTACAATAATAAGGACTCCAAGATTTTCAGAGCAACATAGATCTTCAAGCAGATCAATATACCAGAATTCTCCAAGCAACCAACAAGGTGATGAATCAAACAATGGTAAGAGAAAGATGAGAAGTTTGAAATATATTTATGATGATTTGGATGTTAGTTCAAAATTTGCATTGTTGTCATTCCAACATTTTTCGTTTGAAGAACCAATCAGAGATGAAAATTAGGTGCAAGCCATGGATGAAGAGATTGATTGTATGGAAAAGAACGATACATGGGATTTGGTTAATTTGACAACGGATAAAAACCTCATTGGTGTGAAGTGGGCGTATAAGACAAAGATGAATGAGAAAGGTGAAATTGACAGATTTAAAGCAGGATGTGTAGCAAAAGGATTCTTGCGGCAACCGTGAATAGATCTTGGAGAAACATTTGATCCAATAGCCAAATTGCGTACTATAAGATCCGTTCTAGCCACAACAACTCATAACAAGTGGGAAGTATATTAGAAGGATGTCAAATCATCCTTCTTGAATGGAATTCTAGAACAAGAAATTTATGTGCAGCAACATCTAGGTTATGAAGTTCAAGGTAAAGAAGATAAAGTTTATAGGTTGAAGAAACTGGTCTATGGACTGAAGCAAGCACTTAGATAATGGTATAGCAGAATTAACAGTTACATGATTAAGAATGGATAACGCAGAAGGAGCATTGAGCCTACCTTGTACACAAAGGTAAATGAGCATGGACGAATTTTGATTGTTTGCTTATATGTTGATGAAATTATTTTTACAGGTGATCTTGAGTTAGATGAATTTAAGAAGCCACAATGAAAGAATTAGAGATGACAGATCTTGGTCTCATGAAATATTTTTTCGGCATAGAAGTTGAGAAATCTGAAAAGGGAATTTTTATTTTCCAAAATAAATATGCCAAAGATTTGTTGAAAAGATTCATGATGGATAATTGAAAACATGTACCTACATCAGTTGCAATAGGTACAAAGTTAAGTAATGATGATAAAGGATCAGATGTCAATCCAAATATATTCAAAAGATTGGTTGACAGCCTCACGTATCTCACAGCTCCAAAACCCGATATTATGCAAGGAGTGAGTTTGATTTCCAGATTTATGGAGACTCTAAAAGACACACGTTGGAGTGGAGGAAAAATAATTCTGAGAGACATAGCACCAACCAGAGATTGTGGCATAATGTATGCATGTACATAAAGAAAGATTTGATTGGATTTACAAATAGTGATTTTGCACGTAGTTTGGATGATAGGAAAAGCACATCTGGTTATGTGTTCCATATTGGTTCAGGTGTGATTTCATGGGCATCTAAGAAGCGACCTATTGTGACACTATCATCAACAGAAGTAGAATATGTAGCAACAACTTTAACAACATGTCAAGCAGTATGGTTAAGAAGAGTATTGGATGGACTCAAGCAAAAACACTAAGGATCAACAATGATATACTTTGACAACACATCAATGATTGCACTATCCAATAATAGCATGTTTCATCAAAAGAGCAAGCATATTGATACTAGATATCATTTTATTAAAGAACTTGTGAGCAATGGAAAAGTTCACTTGAAGCTTTATAAATCTTGTGATCAATTGGCTAATATATTTACAAAGCCATTAACAATAGATGTGTTTGAGTTTCAGAAAAGAAACTTGGGCGTTGTAAGCCTAACTAAGACATAGACGAGTAGGCATGTTTGAGTTGTCATGAGTTACGGTAAGCGGTCATAATTAAGGGGGAACGTTAAAATAGTTAATTAACTCCCGCATCTAGAGTTAGACAATGATCATTAAGTAAGTCGAGTTGTGTGATAGATGAATTTGGTAAGTGAGTTAGAGACTCAGTTAAGTGAGTGATGGTCAAGTCGAGTTATGTAAGTGTTTGCATGTTGAGAGAGTGAGGATAAATACCCTTCATCGGGTTCATTGTATTCAACAAGATTAAAGTTCGTGTGATTAATAAAAAAGCCACAGCTAATGTGTGAACTATTTGTGTTATTTTGTGTTTTATATCCTCTTCCTTTCTAACAATTCAGACCATCACTTCTAACCGATGATGGATCTTGGATGCTATCTACTTGAGAATGTCGTGGGGTAGAATTTGACCCATTAACAGAAGTGGAATCAAATTTAACACCCATACCTCCGAGGTAACGAGGCCATTCTTATAGTACTCATTAAATGATGGAACATATCGAGCTGCCATCCATTCCGCTTCTCGCTCATAAAACTCAAGGTATGGCTCCCACTAAAAATGGAGGCAACACGTCAGATATTTCATCGATTCAGACAGAATAATAACAGCGTTTTTATTGTAAAAAAAAGAACAATTTTACAGCAGGTGTTTATTCTAATTATGAACAGTACATACGCCATATTTTCTTATGTACGCTGCCATATCCGGCCCTTGCTTTTTTTCCACTTAGGCAACTCATTCGATGTATTCATGAAGAAGTCGAATAAATTTCTACATGATAGACGCTATAATTTGAATTTCACTTCACCTTCTCACTCCCTCAGTCCAATGTTCCCCGAATACCATATAGGTCATCTAGAACCGTACCGTCATCACATTTGAAAGTTGAAAGTTTCCTATAGGAATTCACCTCTCGATTATGAGTCTGCCCACCACCTATATATTGCACACGGGCATATGTCCCTAAATTGACAAGCAAACATAATGGTCAGATACATATATATAGTCTAACCAATCCTATCCCATCATAATAATGTTTCATGAATGCATGATATTCTATGAGAACGAAATTATTAAATATCTTTATTTAACCGTCAAATGGCATCAAGCATATATTTTAAGCTATCTGACACGGAGAGACGTTGTATCGATGCATTCTGACTGCCAGAAATCCCAAAGCTGTAGAGTCGAGATGCGTCTTTGTGCATCTTTGTGCGTCAGTGCTCATGCTTCTAATTGTTGGCGTGACACATTTCTTTGCGGGTATTAGCATTCCAGCACTTGAAAGTTGTTGACAGAAAGCCAAACAATCAGTTTTGGAGCTGATCACCGACTTGTGGAGGCCCCATCTGGAAAACAACGGCGCTACGGAAACAAGAGCCATTATTCGCCTCCTATTATAACAGCTAGAGTCATAGAGTTTCGTTCTCGTCCCTCGCCTATTTATAGTACTACCCTAACTGTGAGTATTTCAATTCTAAACAAAGTTCCAAACAAATCGGATCTTTGACAATTTTCTTGCGATTTTGCATGCTCGATTTCTTTTGTTTATGTAAATATTTCTTCTGTCCATTAATAAAGATTTACCAGCGGATGGAATGGCGATTTCCAGCGAAGAAGCTTTTCCTTTATCCTCCTCTGCCTTGAGTAATGTCAAAACAATTTTAATACGAATATTCTTACTATCTCTAGCGGTTCCATGGCTATTGTAGCTTAGTCATTTAATCTGTATTATTACTTCCTACTTCCTGCTGCCTTGCCAGTTCATTGGGTACTGTGGTATTAAACCATGCTTCCTACTTCCTGGTACGATGCCGGTTTATTGGGTGTTTTTTTATTACAGGTAATGAATGGTATAAACCCTACTTCCTGGCGCTGCACTTGGTTGGTACAATTTGTAAAGAAAATTCCAAACTAAAGGGATCTTTACAATTTCTAAAGAAAATTCCAAACAAATGGGACCTTTTGTTTCCTTGTGATTTTGTATAATCGATTTCTTCTGTTTGTGGAACATTCGGCTATTTCAATAAAAATGTACCAGCGGAGGGTATGACGATTTTCCACCGAAGGTTAGTTTCATGTCTGCTCTCCTCGTTTCGTTATATTTTACGTATTATATAACAATTAACAATAAATACTATAAATCTTTAATTAAAGAGAGTAACCTATTATTAAATGTGTAGGTGAATTATATTTTAAGTTATATAGTCTATTAAGTTATATTTTTTTAATTTTAAATCGAGTTAGCACCTTTGAGCATTTATCAATCAATTCTACAATATTTAAGAAATAAAAATATCTAAATTGTACGTGAGTGTGAATTTAAATTTTCAATCTCAATCATTTCTCAACAATTATTAACAAAAAAAAAAAATCATGTGCTGTTATTGCGCCTATGGCTGCATCTTATAGCGCAGTATGACCTCGATGTGTAAGTATTTAGGAAGTCAAAATAAAAAAATTATTATTTTTTAAATAAAATATAAATAATATGGGCTTTAAAAATAACCTACATAACCATATAAATAAACAATTAAAATTAAATTTAAACAATATAGATTTAAAGTATCAAGAGTTTTAAGAACACTCACAAAAGAGATATGGTAAATAAATAAGAATATAAATAAACTAGAGGTATGGTAAATAAATAAAACCTCTTTTTATACTTACTCATGTTAAATAAATAAAAATATAAATAAACTAGAGGTATGGTAAATAAATAAAACCTATTTTTATATTTACTCAATAAACCTCTTTATATTTACAAAAACTCAAAAAGAAGTGAAGCCTATGGACCAAATACCATGAACCAAATGAATAATAATACCATGCAAAAAAAACATTATTAACCCTAACATAAACATTAAGTATTATTATTATTATTATTACTAAATATAATATTGATATTAATATATTATAATATTCAAATTATTAAATTTAATAACTTTATATTAATACAATATTAAATTTGTTAATATATATATATATATATATATATATATATATATATATATATATATATATATATATATATATTAACTCTAGATATATATGAGAGGGAAGAAGAAAGACATGATAGAGGTGGAGAAATAGAGGGAGTGACGAGGGAGATGAGGGCAGAGGAGGAATGAATAGAAAAAGAGTGAGAGGAGAGAGACAGGTAGAGAAGTGTAAGATAGGGAGAGGAAGACATAAAGATGGAGGTGAGAGAGAGAGAAGGAGAGAGAGAGGGAGAAGGAGAAAGGATTGGAAGGTAGAGAGAGACAAAGAGAGAGAGAAAGAGAAAGAGAGAGAGAGAGAGGAAGAGAGAGGGAGGTAGAATAGAAAGGGAGAACGAGGAAGGATGAGAGGAGGAGAGAGGGAGGGATAGAGAGATAGAGTTGGAGGGGAAGAGAAGAAGAAAGACATAGAGAGTGAGAAGTGGAGAGTGAGGGAGTGAAAAGGAAGAGATAAAGAGAGAGTGTGTATGTTTAGGGGTGAGATAAAGAGTCATAGACAAAGTGATGGAGACAAGGGGGGAGAGAAGGAGAGAGAAGAAGAAATGGAGTGATATAGTAACATATTTGTAGAGAGAGATAGAGTGATGGGGGAAGGGAGATGATTTGAGGGTAGAGAGAGAGAGAGAGAGAGAGAGAGAGAGAGAGAGAGAACGGGGGGGAGGGGGAGTGAATATAGAGGGAGGGAGGGGATAAAGTGAGAGAGAGGAGGAGAGTGATGGGGGAATATAGAAGATTGTAGGGGAAAGAGAGAGTGATGGTGAGTGATGGGGGAAGAGAGAGGGAGGTAGGAGAGAAAGGGAGAGAGAGGAAGGAAAAGAGAGGGGACTTGAGAGAGAGGACAATAGAGGGAGGAATAGAGAGATGGAGTTGGAGGGGGAAAGATGGAGCTGGATGGGGAGAGACAGAGGAATAAAGACATGGAGTTGGAAGGGGAGAGATAAATGGATAGAGATATGGAGCTGGATGGGGAGAGATGAAGGGAAGAATAAATACATATAGATGAACAAGTGGAGAGAGAGATACAGTGAAAAGGGAGATATGGAGAGAGAGTGTCTATGTTTGTGCGTCAGATAAAGAGGCAAAGAAGAAGAGGTGGAGAGAATTAGGGGGAGAAGGAGAGAGATAGCCATATAGTGACCATGTTAGAAGAGAGAGAGAGAGAGAGAGAGAGAGAGAGAGAGAGAGAAATAGTGGAGAGAGGTAGGGAAAGAGAGATTGAGATGGAGGGGGAGATAGAGTGATGTAATAATAAAGACATAGGGTGAAATTTGGAGAGAGAGGGAGAGAGAGAGGTGGGAGATAAAGGAGGAGAAATAGTGGAGAGAGGTAGGGAGAGAGAGATTGAGATGGACGGGGAGATAGATTGACGTAAGAATAAAGACATAGAGTGAAAGTTGGAGAGAGAGAGAGAGAGAGAGGGAGAGTTATAAGGAAGATGGAGGGAGAGCGAGAGAGGACAATATGAGGGAAGAGAGATAGAAGAGGGGGAGAGGGAGGGATACGGAAGAGAGAGAGAGAGGGGGAGAGAAAGGGAGAGGAGGAGGGAATTATAGATAGATAAATTGGAGAAAGAGAGTCTATGTTTTGGGGTTGATATAGAGAGACAAAGGGAGATAGAGATATATATAGAAGGTGAAGAGAAAGAAGAGATAGATGGATACAGGGAGGGAGCGACAAAGAGATTGATAAATATGGACTGAGAGAGAGTGTGTGTTTGTGGGGGTGAGATAAAGAGACAAAGAAGGAGAGATCGAGCGACATATAGATATATATAGAGGGAGGAGAGAGGGAAGAATATTTCTTACAATAGATGCATTGATTTCAATGTAGATGGTGATTTATAATCCTATTTGATTGCTTGCACTAAATGCGTTCATTTATGTGTAGATGGTGATTTATAATATTATTTGATTTCTTGCATTAGAAGCATTGACTTGAGTGTATATGCTGATTTTTGATTTGATGTAATTGGATGTATGATGGTACATTGGTTTTAAAGTCGTTGGATTAATAGTGTGCATTGATTTTTTTGTAAGGACAAAAAATTATTGACAATGTAGAACGATATTTTTGTTATAGTAATTAAACCTAATAATATTGGAGAGCAAGAAAGATAAGGTATGATGTTTACTACAATAACTTGAGTTAAATATTTAAATCATTTATTTTTTTTTTGTTAAATTCGGAGGGACCTTGCCATTTCTATTATATTTTAAGACAGGTTACAAAAAATATAAAGTCATTCTAGACCTCAACCTGCCCGAGAGGGAAACCAGGTTTATTGGCCTTCTAAAAACATGATTTGCATCCCAAAATTGGAATTGTCTCTTGCGTCTGTGGTTTGATTTCACTACCTGATTCTCTACTTTAATATATACAAACATAACAGTTTTCAAAAGTTCAAAATTAACAAAATAACCTTCAAATCAGACATCTTCTACCCCTCAGATGAGGAGACTGGGGCAGGGTCTTTGACAGTAGACCCTGGCATTTCTGCTTGGTTAAGTTGCTGAAGAATCTTCTGAAGAATTTTTTCCATGCGACCCACTTTTTCATCTAGTCTGCTAACCCTGTCTACAGTCTGGTACTGAGTGATCTTTAGGTGTTGTTGATTGTCCTGAATCTCCAGGAGTTGAGCCTGGGTGCGTAGGTCTGGTTGTATTGCTTCCGTCTTTACTTGAACTGGATGGTTGCTCTGGATTGCTTTTGCTATCAGGCATTTTACAATCCAATATGTATGGACTGTCTGGTTAAATAATGTAAACCTGCCCCTTGTGTGACCTGGATCAGTAATAAAATCAAGGATCTCTGCCTCTGTCTCATTATCCTCTGGTTCCTGTTGAATTTCTTGTTCCCATCCACGGATATCATTTCTGACTGCCGAAGGATTGCTCATGACATAATTTACTGCCAGTGTTTCCAGGTGTTCCAGATACGTTTTCCGCCCCCTTTTCTTAGGAGCAGGTTTAGTCTGAGCAGGTTGCTTTCCTTTCTCCGTGGCTGCCCTGTGATGACGCTTTCCCATTGCTGGGTGTGAATTTCGAACTAACACTGGCATGCAGAAATAAATAGAATAAAAATAAGTATTAGGACACAGCATGCACCTTGCGGTGCCCTTGGACGCTTGGTTGACGGGATTGTCTAAACGCCTCTGTTTCTTATAATAATTATACCTCTGGGACCTAAGATGAGACAGGGTTTCGGTCAACTTCTTTTGAATGGAATATTTTCTACCCCGGGAGTTGAATTGATTGTGGGAGTTACCATTAGAATAAAGCAAGATTTGGTTAGGCAGACCCTGCGCGGTTGACCAGAGCCACTCTATCATTCCCTTCATATAATAAACATTAACATTCATGTAATTGAGATTTGCTACGCACAGGCAAAAACTCTTGCGAGGCCCGACCAGAAGGGGGTTTCTATTTAAGATTTGACGCCCTATAAAAACCTGGCTATCATAGTGATTAGACTTAAAACTGAGGGTTATACTCCCTGACCTTCGCACAGGGCTTGCATCATATGTTTGGGAGTGACCGAGGGCCGAGGAACGAAGATTGACCGGGTACAATTCAGGTTTCCAACAGTTAACGAACGGCGAAAACAATAGGAGCGTCAAAATATCTAAACTATCAGCTTCCCTATAGACCTTATCTGCTATATATAGCATCAAAGCTTTGAAATAGCAAGGGTCACGGAAAGAAGGAGGGACCAGGTTCAATTCCGGCTCCAAACAGATAACAATCAACATAAATGACAGAATATCTAAACTATCTTCTTCACTGTAGGCCATGGCTGCTGCATTTAACATCAGAAGCACTGAGGTGATTGTAAAAACATACCCGGGCAGAGCCACGCTATATCCTGGTTGCAGGGCTGTAGCTCTCCTTCGCTGCCTCCTCCAGTCTTTCGCATGCAAGGGATAATGCATGCAAGATTGAGAGGGAGAATTTAATAAACTTACCAAGATCTTACCTGCCTTTTCGCTGGCCTGACAGACACCCTGGCCATCATGCGCCATCAAACCTATGCCGGCGCTCGCACACTCCACCTCGCTGTTCTGACAAACCATGTTTAATGATCGTGATGATTACTACCGGGAGTGCTTGCCAAGTTGCCGCCTCCCCTTGTCATTATGGCGAGTGTACACCCCGATCGGGGGGAAATATTTAAATCATTTATGATTTATGATTTCTACTATCTTTTTCATATAATCGATATGGAAGCTGACAAAAATAACAAGGGTGAAAATTTCCATATAATCAATATGGAAAGATGACAAAACTAACAAGGGTGAAAATAAGAATAGTAGAAGAAAATAGTTTGAGATTGATCACAATGAAGACTATTTGTAATTGACTACATTCTTATTATTCATATTTTCTATCATTTAATATTATTGCATTGTCACTTTGCATTGAAAATTTTTATTTCATCATTTATCATCATTAATGTTATTTTACAATATTTATCATCTCAACAAACTAAGGTAACTAAGAAAATTTAAAATTAAAATGAGTCGATAAATCTCAAACATATTTAGCATATTTAAAATGGCTATATTAATATTAGATGTATTTACATATTATTTATAAAATTAATCATATGTTCCTCATTTTATCAATAGATTTTCCTTGGTCGCACACAACTGAAACCAACCTAGATCCATATTAACTACGAATCTATCAAGCACTAAGATCTATGGATCCCTCTCGACACTTGATAGATTCGTAGTTAAGATGGATCTAGGATAGTTTCAATTGTGTGAGACCAAGGAAAATCTATCAATAATATGAGGAACATATGATTAATTTTATGAATAATATTTAAATACATCTAATATTAATATAGCCATTTTAAATATGCTAAATATATTTGAAATTTATCGATTAATTTTAATTTTAAATTTTCTTAGTTACCTCAGTTTGTTGAGATGATAAATATTGTAAATAACATTAATTATGAAAAATGATGAAATAAAAATTTTTAATTCAAAGTGACAATGCAATAATATTGAATGATAGAAAATGTGAATAATAAGAATGTTGTCAATTACAAATAGACTTCATTGTGATCAATCTCAAACTATTTTCTTCTAGTATTCTTATTTTTACCCTTGTTAGTTTTGTCATCTTTCCATATCGATTATATGAAAATTTTCACCCTTGTTAGTTTTGTTAGCTTCCATATCGATTATATGAAAAAGACAGTAGAAATCATAAATCATAAATGATTTAAATATTTATCTTGAGCTATTATAGTAAATGTCATACCTTGTCTCTCTTGCTCTCCAATTTTATTAGGTTTAATTACTATAACACAAAAACCGTTCTACATTGTCAATAATTTTTTGTGCTTACACAGAAATCAATAAACACTATTAATGCAATGACTTTAAACCAATGTACAATCATACATCAAATTACATCAAATCAGAAATCAACATATACACTCAAATCAATGCATCTAATGCAAGAAATAAAATAAGATTAGAAAACAACATATACACAAAAATCAATGCATCTAATGCAAGTAATCAAATATGATTAAAAATCAACATCTACACTCAAATAAATGCATCTAGTGCAAGTAAGAAAATAGGATTAGAAACCAACATATACACTAAAATCAATGCATCTAGTCCAATAATTCAAATGATTATAAATCACCATCTACATTTAAATGAATGCATTAAGTGCAAGCAATCAAATAGGATTAGAAACCATTTATATTGGAATAAATGCATATAGTGTAAGCAATAAAATATAATTATAAATCAACATTTACATTGAAATTAGTGTTTCTACTGAAAGCAATCAAATAGGATTAGAAATCACCATGTACATTGAAATCAATGCAATTAGTGCAAGAAATGAAATATAATTAGAAATCATCTACATTGAGATCAATGCATCTAGTGCAAGTAATCAAATATAATTAGAAATCAAAATCTACACTAAAATCAATGTATCTAGTGCAAGAAATCAAATAGGATTAGAAATAATCATCTACACTGAAATCAATGCATCTATTGTAAGAAATATTCTTCCCTCTCTCCTCCCTCCATATATATCTATACGTCGCTCGATTTCTCCTTCTTTGTCTCTTTATATCACCCCCACAAAAACAAACACTCTCTCGCTCCATATTTATCAATCTCTTTGTCACTCCCTCCATGTATCCATCTATCTCTTATTTCTCTTCACCTTCCATATATATCTCTCTCTCCCTTTGCCTCTCTATATCAACCCCAAAAAATATACTCTCTTTCTCCAATCTATCTATATATAACTCCCTCCTCCTCTCCCTCTCTCTCTCTCTCTCTCTTCCCTTTCCTTCCCTCTCCCCCTCTTATATCTCTCTTCCCTCCTGTTCTACTCTCTCGCTCTCCCTCCATATTCCCTATCACTCCTTGTATCTCTCTCTCTCTCTCCAACTTTCACTCTATGGCTTTATTCTTACATCACTCTCTCTCCCCCTCCATCCCCATCTCTCTTTCCTTACCTCTCTCCACTATTTACCCTCCTTTCTCTCCCAACTCTCTCTCTCTCTCTCTCTCTCTCTCTCTCTCTCTCTCTCTACACCTTCTAACATTGTGACTATATGGCTCTCTCTCTCCTTCTCTCTCCCATTATCTCCACCTATTCTTCTTTGTCTCTTTATCTAACCCCCAAACATAGACACTCTCTCTCCATATCTCCCTTGTCAATCCATCTCTCTCTCCACTTATTACTCTATATTTTTTTCTTCTTCTCTCCCTCTCACCCCATCCACCTCCATCTCTCTATCCATCTATATCTCCCCTTCCAACTCCATGTCTCTATTCCTCTGTATCTCCTCATCCAGCTCTATCTCTCTATCCCTCCCTCTCTCCCCCTCCAACTCCATCTCTCTATCCCTCCCTCTCTCCTCCTCTCTCGCAAGTCCCCTCTCTTTTCCTTCCTCTCTCTCCCTTTCTATCCTACCTACCTCTCTCTTCCCCCATCACTCACTCACTCTCTCTCTCTCTTTCCCATACAATCCTATATATTCCCCGATCATTCTCCTCCTCTATCTCCCTTTATCGCCTCCCTCACTCTATATTCACCCACCCCCCCCTTCCCCACCACTCTCTCTCTCTCTCTTCCCTCAAATAATCTCTCTTCCCCCATCACTCTATCTCTCTCTCTAATTATGTTAATATATCACTCCATTTATTCTTCTCTCTCCTTCTCTCCCCCCTTGTCTCCATCACTCTGTCTATGAATCTTTATCTCACCCCTAAACATGCACACTCTCTCTTCATCTCTCCATTTTCACTCCCTCTCTCTCTACTTCTCACTCTGTATGTATTTCTTCTTCTCTGACCCTCCAACTCTGTCTCTCTATCCCTCCCTCTCTCCTCCTCTCATCCTCCCTCGTTGTCCCTTCTATCCTACCTCCCTCTCTCTTCCACTCTCTCTCTTTCACCTCCATCTTTATTTCTCCCTCTTCCTATCTTACCCTTCTCTACCTCTCTCTCTCCTCTCCCTCTCTCTCTCTCTTCATTCCTATTCTCCCCTCATCTCTCCCTTGTCACTCCCTCTATTTCTCCACCTCTATCATATGTCTTTTTTATTCCCTATCATATATATCTAGAGTTAATATATATATATATATATATATATATATATATTATAAAAAATATAATAACAATAATAATTATAATTATAATCGATAGAAACACAACATATAGACCTTATACAACAATGAAAACACCCCCTGGAGGTAACCCAGCCTTTCAGGCCTCTTACCCCTGTGTCAACAGACCTTTTGACCTATTTTAGCCATAGACACATGCACACGCTTACAAGACGACATCGAGAAGGCTATATATGTAGGCATGACACTACATTCCTGTGTCCAGGGACTCAATTCCTCAGTTTGGTGCCAATGTCCCCACGATTTGAGCCACCTTTTTAGACCTAGAACCCAATGATCTACCCATAACTTCATGAAAATTTCAGAGGTGATAATTAAAAATATGAAAATTATATTAAGGAATCACATCAATAAGAACTCATATGGACCCCTCCTAGCCATGACAATAATTTTGTGAAATATGTCACAAACATTGAAACTACAAGTGCAAACATCATATTTGAGCATAGGGATCTCATACTTATTTGATATTTACTAAAAATAATTTTCCCCTTACATAATTAGCTGCAATACAATATATTTGACCATGGATACATTTTTCATTCATTTACAAATTAAAAAATGGAGAAACCCATACATCACCACTCTCAAAATACATTATTATAGCTAGCATAATAAAAACATAAATATCATGGGTACAACAACAGTAAAATCAACGTATAAACTAATGCATTTATTCATAAAATAAAATAGGAATGAGATTCTCATTACTGAATGTAAAAATCAATGGGAGATGGGACTTCCATGTTCCACCTGACCATAGATTGGTTGAGCCAAATCTCTCTTCAGCCAATCACCTGGTGCCATATTCCAAGCATGAATCTGGGAGTCATATGGAACACATCTGGTTATGTGCTCCATATTGGTTTAGGTATGATTTCATGGGCATCTAAGAAGCGACCTATTGTGACACTATCATCAGCAGAAGTAGAATATGTAGCAACAACTTTAGCAACATGTCAAGCAGTATGGTTAAGAAGAGTATTGGATGGACTCAAGCAAAAACACTAAGGATCAACAATGATATACTTTGACAACACATCAATGATTGCACTATCCAATAATAGCATGTTTCATCAAAAGAGAAAGCATATTGATACTAGATATCATTTTATTAAAGAACTTGTAAGCAATGGCTTTATAAATCTTGTGATCAATTGGCTGATATATTTACAAAGCCATTGGCAATAGATGTGTTTGAGTTTCAGAAAAGAAACTTGGGCGTTGTAAGCCTAACTAAGACATAGACGAGTAGGCATGTTTGAGTTGTCATGAGTTACGGTAAGCGGTCGTAATTAAGGGGGAGCGTTAAAATAGTTAACTAACTCTCTCATGTAGAGTTAGACAATGAGCGTTAAGTAAGTCGAGTTGTGTGATAGATGAATTTGGTAAGTGAGTTAGAGACTCAGTTAAGTGAGTGATGGTCAAGTCGAGTTATGTAAGTGTTTGCATGTTGAGAGAGTGAGGATAAATACCCTTCATTGGGTTCATTGTATTCAACAAGATTAAAGTTCGTGTGATTAATAAAAAAGCCACAGATAATGTGTGAAGTATTTGTGTTATTTTTTGTTTTATATCCTCTTCCTTTCTAACAAGTCAGACCATCACTTCTAACCGATCATGGATCTCGGATGCTATCTACTTGAGAATGTCGTGGGGTAGAATTTGACCCATTAACAGAAGTGGAATCAAATTTAACACCCATACCTCCGAGGTAATGAGGCCATTCTTATAGTACTCATTAAATGAGGGAACATAGTACTCATTATAGTAATCATTAAGAAAATAGGATTAGAAACCAACATATACACTAAAATCAATGCATCTAGTCCAATAATTCAAATGATTATAAATCACCATCTACATTTAAATGAATGCATTAAGTGCAAGCAATCAAATAGGATTAGAAACCATTTATATTGGAATAAATGCATATAGTGTAAGCAATAAAATATAATTATAAATCAACATCTACATTGAAATTAGTGTTTCTACTGAAAGCAATCAAATAGGATTAGAAATCACCATGTACATTGAAATCAATGCAATTAGTGCAAGAAATGAAATATAATTAGAAATCATCTACATTGAAATCAATGCATCTAGTGCAAGTGATCAAATATAATTAGAAATCAAAATCTACACTAAAATCAATGTATCTAGTGCAAGAAATCAAATAGGATTAGAAATAATCATCTACACTGAAATCAATGCATCTATTGTAAGAAATATTTTTCCCTCTCTCCTCCCTCCATATATATCTATACGTCGCTCGATTTCTCCTTCTTTGTCTCTTTATCTCACCCCCACAAAAACAAACACTCTCTCGCTCCATATTTATCAATCTCTTTGTCACTCCCTCCATGTATCCATCTATCTCTTATTTCTCTTCACCTTCCATATATATCTCTCTCTCCCTTTGCCTCTCTATATCAACCCCAAAACATATACTCTCTTTCTCCAATATATCTATATATAACTCCCTCCTCCTCTCCCTCTCTCTCTCTCTCTCTCTCTTCCCTTTCCTTCCCTCTCCCCCTCTTATATCTCTCTTCCCTCCTGTTCTACTCTCTCGCTCTCCCTCCATATTCCCTATCACTCCTTGTATCTCCCTATCTCTCTCCAACTTTCACTCTATGGCTTTATTCTTACATCACTCTCTCTCCCCCTCCATCCCCATCTCTCTTTCCTTACCTCTCTCCACTATTTACCCTCCTTTCTCTCCCAACTCTCTCTCTCTCTCTCTCTCTCTCTCTCTCTCTCTCTCTACACCTTCTAACATTGTGACTATATGGCTCTCTCTTTCCTTCTCTCTCCCATTATCTCCACCTATTCTTCTTTGTCTCTTTATCTAACCCCCAAACATAGACACTCTCTCTCCATATCTCCCTTGTCAATCCATCTCTCTCTCCACTTATTACTCTATATTTTTTTCTTCTTCTCTCCCTCTCTCCCCATCCACCTCCATCTCTCTATCCATATATATCTCCCCTTCCAACTCCATGTCTCTATTCCTCTGTATCTCCTCATCCAGCTCCATCTCTCTATCCCTCCCTCTCTCCCCCTCCAACTCCATCTCTCTATCCCTCCCTCTCTCCTCCTCTCTCGCAAGTCCCCTCTTTTTTCCTTCCTCTCTCTCCCTTTCTATCCTACCTACCTCTCTCTTCCCCCATCACTCACTCTCTCTCTCTCTCTTTCCCATACAATCCTATATATTCCCCAATCATTCTCCTCCTCTATCTCCCTTTATCGCCTCCCTACCTCTATATTCACCCCCCCACTCCCCACTACTCTCTCTCTCTCTCTTCCCTCAAATAATCTCTCTTCCCCCATCACTCTATCTCTCTCTCTAAGTATGTTAATATATCACTCCATTTATTCTTCTCTCTCCTTCTCTCCCCCCTTGTCTCCATCACTCTGTCTATGAATCTTTATCTCACCCCTAAACATGCACACTCTCTCTTCATCTCTCCATTTTCACTCCCTCTCTCTCTACTTCTCACTCTGTATGTATTTCTTCTTCTCTGACCCTCCAACTCTGTCTCTCTATCCATCCCTCTCTCCTCCTCTCATCCTCCCTCATTGTCCCTTCTATCCTACCTCCCTCTCTCTTCCTCCCTCTCTCTTTCACCTCCATCTTTATTTCTCCCTCTCCCTATCTTACCCTTCTCTACCTCTCTCTCTCCTCTCCCTCTCTCTCTCTCTTCATTCCTATTCTCCCCTCATCTCTCCCTTGTCACTCCCTCTATTTCTCAACCTTTATCATATGTCTTTGTTATTCTCTATCATATATATCTAGAGTTAATATATATATATATATATATATATATATTATAAAAAATATAATAACAATAATAATTATAATTATAATCGATAGAAACACAACATATAGACCTTATACAACAATGACAACACCCCCTGGAGGTAACCCAGCCTTTCAGGCCTCTTACCCCTGTGTCGGCGGACCTTTTGACCTATTTTAGCCATAGACACATGCACACGCTTACAAGAAGACATCGAGAAGGCTATAGATGCAGGCATGTCACTACATTCCTGTGTCCAGGGACTCAATTCCTCAGTTTGGTGCCAATGTCCCCACGATTTGAGCCACCTTTTTAGACCTAGAACCCAATGATCTACCCATAAATTCATGAAAATTTCAGAGGTGATAATTAAAAATATGAAAATGATATGAAGGAATCACATCAATAAGAACTCATATGGACCCCTTCTAGCCATGACAATAATTTTGTGAAATATGTCACAAACATTGAAACTACAAGCGCAAACATCATATTTGAGCATAGGGATCTCATACTTATTTGAGATTCACTAAAAATAATTTCCCCCTTACATAATTAGCTGCAATACAATATATTTGACCATGGATACATTTTTCATTCATTTACAAATTAAAAAATGGAGAAACCCATACATCACCACTCTCAAAATACATTATTATAGCTAGCATAATAAAAACATAAATATCATGGGTACAACAACAATAAAATCAACGTATACACTAATGCATTTATTCATAAAATAAAATAGGAATGAGATTCTCATTACTAAATGTAAAAATCAATGGGAGATGGGACTTCCATGTTCCACCTGACCATAGATTGGTTGAGCCAAATCTCTCTTCAGCCAATCACCTGGTGCCATATTCCAAGCATGAATGTGGGACTCATAATGAACCAAAAAGAACCAAATAAGCATTAATGCTATTGGAGTTATTTGCCTACACTATGAGGAATTTGAGTGCCTCCTAGTCTCTCAAGTTTTGCCATAATCCATAGTCTAATCTAGGGGTCACTAGGCCCTACACTGAGACCTAGTCTCCAAGCTTTACCCTACATCTCATCTTAGGACTACTACGCCGATAGAGAGAAATAAACCTAATGCCTTTAATGTATATCCCACAATTCATAGCCAAGGATTCGTAGGCCCACCGAGGCACACAATATGGTTTTACTGCAACCCACAATATCGTTCAAGGGTTACTAAGCCAGTCACTTTACTGTGATCCACAGTCTGGTTCACGGACCACTCAGTACAAGGAAAAGACCCTCTAGTGGATGTTTTTGATGAACCCCTTATAAAAATACCCCAAACATCCATTTGTAGTGGAGGTTACTAGAAAAGGTTGGTGGGTGGAGTTTTTTGCAAATTTTTTTCCTCTGATGTGCTTATCATCGTAAAATACACCAGTGAATTCAACTAAAGAAAGCATCGGTGCGCAAAAACCATTAGCACACTAGGACACCGTGCGCTATGTATAAACCCGCCCAATGCGTCTTATTACTGTAGCGCACTGGTGCTTTAGAAAGATTCTACACCGATGCATCCTAAAACCCCGCGCCAATGACAAGAAACCACCCCAACTAATTCAACCTCATCTACTCGGTGGATTAGAAGATGAACCTTCAAGTCCATGAAAGTCATCGGTAGTTCCTTCTCAAACATACAAACAATATCAACTATCTCTTGACACCACCGTGAAATGTTAGCCACATGAATCTCCTTTTCCATGATCCAATGGAAAAATGTAGATAATTTAGATATGGCACATCCTAGGTCTTGATGGAATTCCTGTTTCACACACCCACGCAGGAATAAAGGATAATGACACTACAAAGTTATAAACATGTGCAATAATATACAAAATTAGTTATGTTTTCTCATCCCTGCATGGGATAAAATTGATTAATATAAAAATAATAAAATCATGCTTTTGACATTATACGTACTCTTAGAAGATTCAAATGGTCATGCGATTTCAACCCCAACAAATGGTCATCCATGGTGAAGTAGTGTCATAGTGAAGACCAGTATGAAGATGGCACCCTCACACCCATTATAACTTCCTTTGCTAAAGAAATATCATCTTTTTTAAAATCCATGGGACATCAACTTCTTTGAAATACCATGAATTAGAGGGACCGATGCCTGCCTCTTATCCTATACTTTCAAATAATCTTAGCCAATGTTTCTTTTTAGTGTTTGAAGTAATAAGATATTTCCTAACAGCCAATGTGTCACTCTATTTAGATGATATGTTCCTCCATAAAGAAGATGAAACATTTTTAAATATATGCATGGGATCTAATAAGTGGGTAATCTTAAGATGCTCCCAATATGGGAGGTTATAAAAGATATATTTCCTTTTCATCCCAATGGGAAATTTCTCAACAGAGGTTTTGAAGAATTCTAGATCATCGAACATAGGCTCCCCTTTCGAATCAAACATTTATATGAATTCCTTCTCCTTCTCTCTCTCATATGCTCTAAGCCATTCAACTGGTGTCATTATTGGAGGCCTTTGGGTTCTCTTTCATTTACCATTGAAAGCGGATGTTGCTCTTCTATAAGGGTGTTCTTCTGGGAGGAATACCCTGGAGAAATCATACACTAGCTTTCATAGGTTTTTGGAACATCTAGCTTTCAGAGAAGCTCCAAAACATTTACATCCAAAATACCCTTTTGTTACAAGACGTTCAAGATTATTGTATACAATTTATATGCATGGAACGTTAAATAATATCATGAAAATCATAACTAATATGTGAAATAATATTGTTACGTATATAAAAAAATCAATAAACATGTAATTTACCAGAAGAAACACCTAATCTTGGATAATCATGTGTCGTGTAAGCACATATGCCATACAATGTAAAAATTCTCTCTGTTGCGATGGGTCTTGATACATCGTATACATTTATCCCATCCCATAATTCCTTCAATTCATCTACAGGCAGTTGTAAGTAGACATCCATATTCTTCACTTCTATTCTACCAGGGACTATGAGAGCCAACATAAGATGTTCATTCTTCATAGACAACGATGGGGGGATATTGTTATTGATCACTACTACAGGAAAAATAGAATAGTTGGTGTTCTGGAGGGAATATGGGTTGACACCATCCATGGTTGTGTTGAGTCATAGACTTTGTACTTCATCCTTGAATTTTTCAGGCCATGTATCCTCTATATGCTTCATGCTATTGAATCAGTTTGGATTCACATAACTCCCAACTAACTTCTGTATGAGGCATGCCATCCCTACAACATAGCTAATTATTTACAATGAAAAAGCCTTTGAATCCTTGGGATTATAGACATGTGCCTCAATATCTTCAAAATGATGACCACGTGATTTACCCTTATTTTTTTATTTATCATACCTGTCATGCCCACATTTCAGACATATCTCTTTGCCTGCTTATTCTCCTCTATATATAATACAATCATTTATACATGCATGATATGATATGTACTCAACACCCAACATTTTCAACAATTTCTTTGGCTCTTCCCAGCTACCAAGCAAGACATTATCACTCAAAAGAACCTTATCTTTGAATAACCTGTAGTTGGTGATCATGGAAAATATTAATAAATGTACATTAATGCCGATATAATTATTAACGTTCATGAAAATGACCATTTGTAATGTTTATTGTGTATTAATTATATTTCTCAATTTTATATAAGGGAGGACTTTATGGTAACTTACCTCAAAATTTCAGAGAAACATGCATTCGAGAAGGAAAATTTTGATTTCAAGTTCTACAGTAACATTGTTGTCCCCAACTGGGTAGATTATGGTTGACCGCTAGGTCCAAAGAGAGGGGTGATGGAAGCAAATTTAAGTCTTTTGAAAAAGGTGTCAGCGATATGAGCATCATCCCCTAGCTGATCATCATTTCGGAATGCATCTAACAATATTTTCTCCATGGCAGTCATATCTCTTAAGTAATCATCCATAACAACCTCTATTTGACTTCCTCCATTGCCATATTGTGAAGAACTACTATTGGTGTAGTCATTCCTAATTGGTGATTCTAGACATAGCGGGAACTGAATTAATGGTTGATTCAACCATTCTTGGTATCGTTCCTCTCATATTTTTTCTCTTAATTCATTCTTCTCTTGATTTGACATTGTCGTGGGGTGCAACAGAAGATGGTAGGTATGTTGCTCATCATGACTAGAATCCTAATAATTAAAAAAATATATATTTGAACATGATTAGTACAAAATATATGATATCAATTAGTAAGCATGTTAACAATATTGAATGATTAATTGGTTTGACGTTGAAATAATTACATTAATCAATATAACAAACAATTATAATTATTACAATCATTGTCCCATGATTGTGGCTAGAATATGCAATATTGTTACAATTGGCAGGGTGAAGTGGCTGTCCATTTTTATCTACCAAATGCGCCTTGCGGTATTTTGCTTTTGATAAGAGCTTCCAAAGTTTTGGAGCTTTTTGAATATTTTGTGCATCTGAACTCGATTCTGAATCTGCATGAGCCTACAAATTTGTGTACATTATAAATTTAATTAAGCTGTGCATGATTGGCATGGATAAAAAACATAAATTCAATTAGATAATGAAACTATAAATAAAATATGAAGTAAATATTACGTCTCGAGATGGATAAGGAGAACTTCGCGATGGACTTTGACAAATATTATGGAACGAGCTGGATTTTGAAGAATTATCCATTTGATATAATTATGATATTTTCTCACCGTATCTGAGCAAAATCAACAATAAATTTTGTTGTACACACCTAAAAGTAATCTTGGTGCCTTAAAAATGGACTTCTTATTATCGGTGCTAATGTACAGATAACTGCACCAATGCATTTTAGTTACTGTGCATTAGTGCCGTGTTATCAATGGACACATCAGTGTGGTGCTATTAAGTGATGCACCGTTGAAGAATAACCGAAAATAAAAAAAGCACAACTCTATTTTTTAAGTTAAAAAATGCGGTAAATTGAAAAATGGGCGACAAAATATTTTCAAAAATATAATTTCATAAAGCAATTCTTTAAATACTAAACACTTTTCATTATTTCACTATTTTTGCAGAAAAAATCAGCGAGAGTGTTGCAGGAGACATACTTGTAGAAAGAGAGTGCGAGAGCACGGTGGAGCAGCAAAATACGTTCGAACAGAAGTATTCAGACAATCAGAATTCCAAACCTATGGTGATTCAAACCCTGTAGCATAGAATTTCAACCGATCTCATGATTAAATTTTATTTTATTTTTTACTTTTTCTGTAGTTTTTTTTTTTTACGCAGTAAGTAAAAAATTTCAATTTTCTGTTAATTTTTAGAGAAAAAAAACTAAAGAAAATTAAAAATTAAAAATTAAAAAAAGAAGTTAAAAAATTTAAAAGAATAAAAATAAAAATAAAAAATAAAAAAAATAAAATGAAAATAATAAATAATAAAAATACCCTAAACCCTTCATTCTTTTTGTTTCTGCCCTTTCCTCTCCCCGTTTCTCTTATTTTAGAATTAGGGCTTTTCATTTTCGGTTTATAGGGTTTGTATTGCTCTATACAGGCCTATGACATCTAATCCATGGGATGAATTTCATAGTCGGATCCCAATCCATGTCGGTCCTTGCGTGAATTTAAAAAAAAAAATAGAATTTTTTAGTTAGCGCGCCCGACATAACATAGTGCATCGGTGCGCTGGATTATCCCAGCGCATCGCGCACATACTGTTTGATAAAAAATTTAAAAACATTTTTTTTTAAATTTGTGCACCATATGTAAAATAGGGCACTCATGCGCTATTTCGTTATGGCGCACCGTGAACGTACTGTTTCGCAAAAACAATTTTTTATTGTGTTAATCGGCGCCCCATGTAAGACATAACACACTGCAACTGGTCTCCTAGTTGACAGGGAGCACTGTATGGTGGTCCCTTGTTTGTGTGGAGCATTTATAAGAATAGCCCGCACCGCCCCCTCCACGACACTCTATGCTACAAAAACTAACACTAGATGATTTTTATTATTTTTTCTGTGTTAATTGGTACGATGGTTGACATGTAACACACTGGTGCTCCTTGTTGCAATAGAGGACCATATGTTGTTTTATACTATTTGGGTGGTGTGTTTATAAGACCGCCATGCACCGACGTCGGTGCGTACACCATGAACAACGCACGAGTTTCTTGATTTATTTTTTTTAACCTGAAATGTTGACAATTTATTTATAAAATATATTAATGAATGATATGGTACATGTTTCATATTGATCAAGAAATGGCAGACAAGAGATCAAGTAACAAAAATACTGATAACACATCAAGAAAGGAAAAAAGGCAAGTTCTTTGTAAATTCTTTACAAAAAATATTATTTTTGAACTATATGTAAGTTTAAATAATATGTATTGTTTACTATGTATCATGGAGAGCCACAAAATGACGAAGCTCGATAAGATTATTTTTTCTCTAGGACTAGAAGAGCGTAAAAGCTTGATGGAAAAATTGCAAAAGGATGAATTAGGTGAATGAAAAAACACTATCAATCTAATATGAGTTTATTTTTTAAATTTTCATTAATAACATACTTAAAATTATTATATAACATGTTTCAAACAATCTATTAATTCACATCTGTTTAATGTTCTACAAGGACCAACAACTCAAAAAATGAATGTTGTTCTAAGAAAAGGAAAAAAATAGAACATGCAAATGAAAATGAATTGCTCCTTAGCTCATCTGGAGTGGTGCTGGAGGTTAACAAAAGGGGGAAATTTTTTTACAAAATTCTGAGGGATCTAGTAGAAAAAATGTATAGATGTTCTTTCCACGTACAATACAAAAAACAATCTAATGATTCCCTGAACCAAATTTATCTAAACTACAGGAAGAGTTTCCAGAGAATTGGTCAATGAAAAATGTCAGAATTTCAATAGAAAAAACATACAACAACAAAAAAGAAGCAATAAAAAAATAATATTCCTTTAAACTTTTCTAGAATTATTTATAAATATCACTTTTGTTATGTTACTTTCATATATCAATACAAAAAATTTATAGTTTATTGTTATGTTACATTTTCAGGAAGATTATGAAAATCTCAAAAAATGAACGAGTTGATATCGTAAATATGCTAGTAGGAATATCCAAAAAGGAATACAAGGACATGGTCAAAGAAATGGAAAAAATTGTATCGTAGGAGGAGCCATCTCAACAACAATGTGCTTCAAATGTAATATTTAATCATTTAATTTTTGGATCATTAGGTACAATAAATAAACAATTTAGCATTAAATATTAATTTTCAAGTATTTTCTTGCAGAAAAGAAAAGAAAATGGAACCCATTTAGCGCATAAAAGAGGACAACAAGGAAGAAAAGGGTTGATATCTAAGTTTGTGAGTAATTGTTACTTCCTTATAACAACTTAACTAGATTTTATTTTTGTATATTTTAAGTTGTTTTACAAAAATCATCATTGATTGTCTTTAAATAGGTGCTCACATACAAAGAAGAACCTTCAGACGAATTGATTGACATTGGGTTAAATATGGGTTGTGACTATAGGTTGGCATATCATAATTAATTGTGGAATTTGTAAGCATCTATCAATCTTGTTTTATTTAGCTTAGTCTATAATTAATAGAACAAATAAATATTTTATGTTAAATATATAATTTGTTATAGGGTATAAAACTTGCAAGAAACAATGTATGGAACTGTGCCAACAGATGAAATCTTGAAATATGGCATAGTACATGGTTTTGAAAGAATGTGTATAGTTTATGAGTCAATTGTTGCTATGGTATGTCAATTTTTTTCTATTTGAAATAATCTATATTATTTAATGTTTCAATTTTCATTATTCTCACCAATGTACATACACTCATTACAGTTTATTTTTACGTTTGTCAATGGAAGGTGGAGAAGAAGAGAACAATCAACACCGTGAACAAAACATTCCTGAAAATAACTGAAGTCATGGAAGTAGCTCGAGCAGTGACAATAGTTTAAGAGAAGAATGATGATCATTATGTTTGGATATCAAAGCGAGGCATTGTATTTTTTGAAATATTTGAATGTGAAATAAAACATTTTGTTTAATGTAATGGACATAGTGTCCCAATTGAAAGTCAAAGGGATAGCAATAAATGTCCCATTTGTATGACAAACACTATCTTATTCATAAACATATAATAGAATATTTTATAATTTATTCTATTGCGTTATCCATTGTCGTTGTGAAATGTAACACCACTAATTAAATTTATGGATGATTAAATATTATAATGAAGAGATGTGAAATTTGATGATATGATATAAAAAAATAATCCAAACATCACATTCAAATGCACTAATAAAAATCTAATTGATATGAATACTGTTATAAGATATGTGTTGTCTTTTGATGAATAATGAATTTAAAAAAGTCACAATAGTTATGATATGATATAAAAAATTATTCCAAAGATCACATTCAAATGCATCAATAAAAACTTAATTAATATGAATACTGTTATAAGATGTGTCGAATTTTGATGAATAATGAATTTAAAAAAATCAAAATAACTGCATTGTCACAGGTTGATGTTTATAAAAAATACAAAATGAACAATGGTGCATGTCAGTTACTGTACACTGGTGCGTTTGTATGATAATGTGCACCGATGCATTTGTACGACCTATGGGCACTGCACAAATACCAATACCAATTATAAATCTTGGTGCATTTGTGCGATACTGCGCACCAGTGCGTTTATGTGAGACTACGCACCGGTTCATTTGTACAACCTATGGGCACCGTACAAATACCAAAACAAATTAGAACAGTCGGTGTATTTGTCTAATTGTGCGCACCGGTGCATTTATATAAGACTATGTACTGGTGCGTTGATATTACCTATGGCACTGCAAAAATCCCAAGACAAATTAGAACAACCCCATGCGTTGTATCACCAACAGTGTGCCTGGTGTGGTTTTAGACCTTAATGGCCTGGTGCAAGGACCTTCGACCACCCCGGGCCACCGTCTAGATGACACACACCAGTGCATTGACACCTTGTTAGCGCACCGATGAAAAAAAACATCGGTAATAACCTTCGACCCCCCAGTTTTTTTAGTTGCATTGAAATTCCATTAAAAGCTCTTCCAAAACCTCCATAAATGTAAACAGATGTTGTAGAAAATGTGTTTTTGACAATTTTCACCAATTTTATAACACCAAAAACCTCCTTTATAACCTCCACTAGAGGGTCTTTTCCTTGTAGTGACTAAGCCATGTGTTTGTCAATTAAGAGATCCACCCCACTCAATTTTCGATCCATCCAAGAATCTAGCTCAACCGAAGTATTATAAACCCATCTCATCAAAGTTATATGGAAATGGCAAGGGTAGGCTAAAAAACACTGTCATCCTTGGAAAAACCCATTCCATGATAGAAAATAACCACATGGAGTACCACATATTCCAGATCTAGCAAGACATGCAAATCAATACTTGCAAAGAATTTTTATGTAGCTGCTTGATTCGTACTCCTCCTTTCTTGCTTCGTCCTTCTTCCTAATTTCTTTCCTTTCTTGGTCCAATGAAAATATTGTGTCCAAGAGTATGAGACAACAAATAGAAAGAGAGCCATAACTATGAGAAAAATATTGCCAACTGATCCTCGGAATCCTTTTTATCAATGAGGCCTTTATTTTCTTCATTTTTCATTATTTTCCTTCATTTTCCTCCTCGCATGTAAATTGTGACCTTTCACCTTCCTTTTCTCCTATTTTCCATTATTTTCGTAAATAAATGTGCCAAAAGAATTCTTTCCTCATTAATGCCTTAACCATTGGCTTTTCCAATTTTAGTTAGCCATAATAACTAAAATGAACACCCACAAGCATGTTTCATTAGAGGAAATTTCGGCCTAAAAGTGCCCATGAAATTTTCACGTACTTTCCATGTCATAATATGTAAACCAATAAAAATATTTTAAATCTAAAAAGAGGTACATGTCCTAAATAATTTTCAATTGTTTAATTTTGGTATACGTGAAATATTTTGTTATTAATTTATGTTTTGATCAAATATTTTATTATTAATTTGGGTATTCGTGAATTATTTTATTAATGTTATTTACCTACCTTACCTATATGAATTAGAATATTTAAAATGTTATTAATGCAATGTAAATGTTGATATTAGCGAAAAAATATAAATTGAAATATAGGCCCATTTGGCACTAATAATCATGGCAAAAAAACACCAAAAAATTTAGTTAAATATAAAATAGTTAAAAAATGTATTCCTAAATGACAAATTACCAATTCCACCCAAAAATATAAAAGATATGGTTAAATATAAATTAGTTAAATAGTTAAATATAATTAAATATAAAATAATTAAAAAATGTATTCCAGAAAGGACAAATTACGAGATTCCAGTAAAAAATATTAAATATATAATTAAATATAAAATACCTTAAAAACATATTCCAAAAATGACAATTATCAATTCAAGCCAAAAATATAAAATATATAGTTAAATAGTTAAGTATAATTAAATATAAAAAAATTAAAAAACTTATTCCAAAAAGGAAAAATTACAAGATTCCAATCAAAAGTATAGAATATATAGTTAAATAGTTAAATATAATTAAATAAAAAATAGTTAAATAGTTAAAAAAAGTTAAATGTAAATTAATTAAATAGTTAAAAATAAGGAAAAAGTATCGGATTTCGACAAAAAAATATATTTTTAGTAGAAAATATTGTTTAAAAAACATCAAAAAAATTGTTAAATATAAACTATATATACACAATTAAATATAAAATATAAATATAGATAGTTATATTTAAATATAAAATATATATAGACAATTATTTTAATAAAGTGCCATATATTTAGGGATTTCGATAAAAGTAAAAAATTGGAAATCATATTTTAAACATTTTATTGAATATTTTGCTACTAAATAGTGTGGAACATAGGAAAAAGTAAATTAAAATTAAAAGAATTCACTACATGGCATTTTTTTAATAATTTCTTGATTTTTCTTTAGAAGGCCACTTTTAGACTAAAATTTCCTATAATTTTCCCAACATTCAGCTTGGAATAAGTGTCCCATCAACATTGGTTATTATTTTTAACTTTTATTACATGGAATTTTCATTAGGGTTGTTACAAAACCTTCCCCCTTGGGGGATGTAATATCGGGATTTAATCCTTAAACTATTTATTTGTCTTTTAAAAAGAGAGATTATGTATTTAATTTTTAAATGAGATTAACAAGTAAAGTTGATCTAGTAATGAACATGATTTATTTATTTTCATTGAATAAAGAATTATTTATGGAATGTTTTCCATAAAACTGATGGTAAAGTATTCCAAGATTCCAGAGTGGTTAGGGAAAAGAAATTAAAGACAGTTACCTTTTCCTTTAAGGATAAATAGGAAAGTGAGGAAAGGGATTCTCTGAATTGAGAAGAGAGCCAAGAGGCTTGATGGTGAGAGTAAATCGAGAGCTTGTTGGAACCAGTGGAAACTCTACAACCTGAATATGGAACCGAAGACCAAACTTAGGGTCTTCAGTCTATTCCAGACGTATTGCTATCCAAGTCCTACTCTGGTGCGGAGCATAGGGGGAGTTGAGGACGTAGTTTCTCTCTAAAGGTTGGAAGGCTATCACCAGCAGACTAAAGTGAGATAAGTAACTTAACAAGGTGTTAAACAAATTTGTGAATTATACTCTGATTTCTAGTTATATAAATGGTTATTTCTGTAATAGATGAAATTGAAAGCAATAGGAACTATAACAATATGCTTCTTTCTTAAAAAGGATACACATAAAGGTATTTAGTAGGAAAAGGAAATATATATGTGTGTGTGTGTGTGTGTGTGTGTGTGTGTGTGTTAATGTAGTATTTGAAGATAGATTTATTTTTGTACTTCCTATTAAATGTATTAATAGGGTTTATAATAACTGTGTTGGTGTAGAATTTTTAAGGAGGTAAATAGAATAAATATAGGTAAAAATAAGAATGGAATGCAGAGGAGACCGTTAGTCTGTCCAGATTTGGAACCTTGGATTGAATAATTTGTCTCCTCTCTGGTTCAATCTCTATATCCGGACTAGGGTTACAAAGAGTAACCCATAATAAATATGGTCTCAACATCAATCCTACATAGTAAAATGATGTACTATAATTACCTAGAAAGTGAAATATTGAATGAAAGCTAGCTGTATGTTTTAAATAAAAATAGCCCTCTGATAGTACTTATATTAACATATAAATGTGTCTACTTGAAAGAGAAAATTCTGTAGAAATAAAGACCACTACAATACATTGAAATTTCCAAATTAAGAGAATAAATTAGTAGTTCTTACACTGAAATAAAGAATAAGAACTACATGCAGGAAACAAAATTGGGACATTTAATAATAGATAAACCATAGTATGAAATAGCCTATGAAAATGTAGAAACATGTAAAGTTACATAGTCAGAGCATCGAGAATGTAGGAATAAACAATCACTGGTAAAGTACTAAAAATATAAGTAAAGAAGTAAACAAGGTTTACAACAGAATATATGTGTCGACTTGAAAATATCTCTGTGCCGAAAAAATTCTCAATTGAACCATTAATAGGAAACTAAAGGAGTTCGAAGCCAAAATAAAATATTTTCCCACATAGGACAAAATAGGAATAACCAGAACGCAACAGTAAATTCATTTGCAACTATGGAAAATATTTTAGTATCAAAACCTTATACATTAAACCATTCTCAAGGCTGTATGAATTCCTGTACAACAAGTATGAACTAAAAGATGAAAACAGAGCCTTAAGGCTTCAACAAAAAATTCTATTTTAACTTAGGGTTTAATACCCAAAAGCCGGAAGGGCTTCGATTTAAATTAAACATTAGGAATTTGACTTCTGTGATCCATAAATTATGTATCAAATCTTTCGGTGAAAATCACAATGGAGAAATTTGTGTCGACGCGTTTCGAACCAGCCAGTCCTGATGATGAACCACACTAGCTGGTTCGAAACGTGTCGACACAAATTTCTCCATTGTGATTTTCACCGAAAGATTTGATACATAATTAAATTAAACATCTTAGAGAATACGGTACCTCTACACAAGTGAAGTGAAGGCGTCACTATCTGGGTGTGAAATGGAATGGAGTAAAACACCATTCAAGTAAAATGTGTGAGGTCCCAAAATACCTATGAAAACGGAAGAAAAATCATATCAATTCTAGGGTATATGATATAACCCTGAGGTAATGAATAGTACTGCTTTAACATTAACCTAAATTAAATTTAAAAACTACCTTAGTTTGGAAACGGGAACTCGCTGCCATGGACTTGACGCAGTAAGGAAAAAAAAAACATTAACCCATTTTCTGAGTAAATAAAAACACTGGTTATGGAATCACAATGTCAAGATGCTCAAAGAACTCGTTAAACTCACCTGTGTGTCTGTGCCAGAAACCGAATCTTGGTTCTCTAGGGAGGGGAGGTTGAAGACCTTTGCGAAGTAACTGTGCTATGACGGACAAAAAAATCATCAACCAGGCAAGGTAAGCCATTAGTCGAAATAATGAGAATAAAAATTAAAAGTAAGTCGTAGCTAGAAATATGTGCATACATCTAAAACCCCATACATTGATAGAAAAATTTGCAGAAATAAAGAGAGGCGGTAGTTATACATTCAATCAATTAAACTGAAGAAAATCAGCTTTCAAACAATTACCTGCAATAATTGGGTATCAAGGTTGGATGGTTAAATGAACCCATGGGAAACATTCAGTTGAGCTGAGTAGCGGTGTTCAAATACTCAGAGCAGTATAGCTCGGGTAGATTTTCTCAAAAGTCGCATATGACGAAACCGTTAGGGTTCAGGGGAGGTCGATTACCCTAACCCCAATCTAACTCTCATCACCACCATTGATCTCAGTACAGTAGATCTAACGGTGTAGGCAAATGCAGGTGTCGACGCAAATCAACATACCGTGGCACGAAAAATTGGGATAGCGATAAGACAAGCTTACCCTCATACTATATAACTTGAATTAAATGTATAATCACATAAATGATAGTAAATGAAAATAATAAACCAAGATCGCAATCAAGCAGAACTACAAATAAATTTATCATTTAATGGTTGCAGTTCGTAAGCTATCAAGACAAATGTACGCCGAATCCATGTTGGACAGTAAAATAAATAAATGGTAAGCTTAGTTTATGTCATCTTAGTATATGAAAATGTTATATTATATGTAAACTCCGACCTAATTCAGTGTAACATCGATAATGATTAAAGGTTATCAAGTTGTAATCAATTATTTCATAAGTATGTTCTTTTTTTATTTAATGATTGCTATAAAGAAATTAATCACATGGTGATTCTAATAGTAGATAATATAAGAATTAATTCTAACCCCAAGCCATGTAGTATAGTTGGTACATAGGGATATTTTTTACTTATTTATTTCTTATATATATATATATATATGTCTTATGGATGAATTTCACAAGTGGTATTAGAGCAACGTTCACATGCTGGGACCCAAATGGGTCACCTGAATAAAAATTGTGGTGTGTAATTATGTACAGAAACTAGAAAGGATACAATGAGAAGGGGATCAACGCATCAAGTAGAAAAAAATACTGGGGAATATCATCCCCAAACCAATCCTGAAATGAACCCAGATATGTGGCTACAACTAAGTGTATATTAGCATCAATAGAACAGCAGATTACTTGAAGAACAACAGCGTTAGACGAGTATATGATTGAGTACAGTGCAACAGTTACAGGAAAAAATGGTCCGGGTGAGAATCGACAATGAAAGACTCATACAAGAGTAGGAGAGGATTCTAAAAAGCCTTTCCGATAGGCAGAATGAAGGGATAGTTCCACCAAGCCCTAAAAGAGACAACAGGGAAGAAAGCGAATAGCGATGAAAAACTAATGGCAAGCCGGAATGAAGTCATACACAATGGAGAAATAAAAACAAAATTTATAATGAAACATATTCTGGAAATGTGTCAGATCAGCAAGAGATGAAAAAATAGAAAGTGGAACTGCAGGGTGAGCTCCAAAAAATCCAACCTCCTATCTTTGATGGAGAGGTCAAAGAGATGGAAGAAGCATGGATAATTAACATGAAATAGTATTTTCAAGTTTATGAATGTGGCAGCAAACTCAAAGCTCGCTTTTCTATCTACCAATTGAGAGAGAAAGCTACTTTATGGTGGGAGGAAGTAAAAAATGTTCGAGGTATTGAAGACCTGAATGTGACCTAGGACGAGTTCCAACAATACTTCAAGGATAAGTACCTAACAAAACATTTATATGATGAAAAATCTTGTGAATTCCATGATTTGAGATTAGGAAAATTTACAATGGATGAATTCATAACTAAGTCCACATCATTTTTAAGATACGTACCATATCTGAGAGATGAGAAGGTTAAAGTTAAACGATTTCTAAGAATTCTACCTGCCCATATGAAGGAAAGAATCAAATTCGTAAACCCGAACACTATGGATGAAGTGATTCGAAAAGAATGACTGTGCTATCAGCAGTCCAAGGAAAATGGGGAAATAGGCAGAAATTGGACGCCAAAGAAAGGACAAAAAAATAATTCAATTTTTAAGAGTACGAGGTCTGGTAATTTTAAAAATACTGTAAGAAAATCAGCAAGTAGGTAGTATGGGAGAAATCAACAGAAGTCAAAATGGCCAATAGAGGAGTGACCCAGAGAAGCCTCCAGCAAACCAGATCATGGGTAGACTCAGAAACCCTGTTTACAATGTTGCGGATGTGGTGAGGCACATTATTACAAAAATTGTCCTCATCGTGGGAGACGTGAAACAACAATGAACCTACAAGAGGCTTATACGGTGGAGGATGTGGCTCGAAGTATACCAAGAATTAATGTAGCTCTTGAAGACCGTCAAGAAGACTACCAGCTGACCATGATAGAACTTGAAGGTAAGCTATTTTCACAAATTGTTTCCATTTTGGTTGGCCCTGGTGCCATTTTAAGCTACATACACTCGTATAGTAAAAAAGTGTAAATTGCAAAGCCAGAAATTTAAGAACCCCTGACTAGTACAACTAGCCACTAAGCAAAAGAGATGGGTTAGTGCTAAGTTTTGAACTGTTCCTTGGAAATTGGAAATTAATAGCTAAATATAGAATTGAATATTTTACCTTTGGGTTCATATGAAATACTACTAGGTATGAGCTGGCTAGAAAGACACTCGTCTCCAGTATACTGTAAAGGTAAGATCATTTACTTCCAAGCTGAAGATGGGACATGCCAGGAGTTGCAAGGAATCAATAAACCTTTAAAATTTTGTCCTATCATAGCATCCGAGTTGGGTAAATGCATTAGAAAAGGATGTTAAATTTATGCCATCCAAGTGGGATTCGCTAATTCTAAGGTTAAGACTCCTATGCTAGAAAATATACCAGTCGTATAGGACTTTATGGAAGTATCTCCGGAAATAATATCAAGACTACATCCAAAGAGAGATATCAATTTTAATATCGAATTTATGTCAGGTATCGAACCAGTATGTCGGGAACCATATCGAATGAGTGTACCCGAGTTAACATAATTAAAAATGGAATTACAGGAACTGCTGGATAAGGGATATATTTGACCTAGTGTATCTCCTTGGGGATTACCCATGTTGTTTTTGACAAAAAAGGATGGAACAATGCGAATGTGCATGGATTACACGCAACTTAATAAATTGACATTTAAGAATAAATACTCGTTGCCACATATAGATGATTGCATCGATCAAGTGAAGGGGGTGCCTGTATTTTCAAAGATAGATTTAAGATCTAGTTACCACTAGCTTCGAATTAAAGAAGAAGACATCTACAAGACAACCTTCTGAACTAGATACAGACACTATGAGTTCGTGGTTTTCCCATTTGGATTAACCAGTGCACCAACAACATTCATGAGCCTAACGCATGGCAAATTTCATCCATTTTGGAGAAGTTTGTCTTGATATTTATTGATGACATATTAGTTTATTTAGGAACCATATAAAAGCATAGGGAACACTTACGAAAAGTGATGGAAATTTTGAGGAAACATCAGTTGCATGCCAAGTTCAAAAAATGTGATTTATTCAAAAAGAAAATCCAATACTTAGGCCATGTCATTTCCGCTTAAGGCATAGAAGTACATCTCAAGAAAATAAAGACTATCATGCAATGGAGGGTGCCCAAAAATGTAGCAAATATACGTTATTTTATGGGATTGGCCACATATTACAGGCACTTCATCGAAGGATTCTCAAAACTTTATTTTCCTATTACATCTTTGCACCGAAAGGGAAGGACATTTAAATGGACCAATGAATGTCAAACTAGTTTTGAGCTGCTAAAGTAGTTGCTGACTATTGCCCTTGCATTGAGGGTAGTTGACCCAAACAAGAAATTTGAGGTATGCACCGATGCGTGCAAGGAAGGAGTAGGAGAAATATTATCTCAAGATGGAAGGGTCATTTCATATGAGTCAAGAAAGCTAAAATATCATGAACAACGTTATTCTGCTAATGATCTAGAATTAACAATAGTAGTGCATACACTCAAGGTGTGGAGAAACTACTCTTGGGTGTTGGTTTTGTACATTTTTCCTACACTTATCTTCCTTATTTTTCTTCATAACCATAACCTATGGGAGTATCTCTACCCCTTTTTCCTACCTTTTTTAGCCTGAATTGTGTTGTTTCAACTTGCTTTTGTTACTTTTCCAATTCACCAATTATTATGATCTATTATACATTTTTATGACTAATGGATGGTGAATGTTTGGAGAAAGGTCGATGGTCTTTGTGTTGTCCTTTCAGATGTCAAAGATCCCGGACAGGGAGTTCACAGGAGCAGCTCGGATGGTGTTGTTATAGCAAAGCGATGTTGTTACACACTGCTATTACAGACCCACCAACAAACCGTTGTAACACTCTCCTGTTACAAAATCATTGGTGAACTGCTGATACAATTGTACCAGTACAAGGAAAAAACCCTCTAGCAGAGGTTATAAAAGAGGTTTTTAGTGTTATAAAATTGGCCAAAATTTTCAAAAAAACATTTGCAACATCATTCATTTATGGTTACGGAGGTTTTGGTAGAGCTTTTAACGGAAATTCAACACAACTAAAAAAAAAGGGCCACCGGAGGTTATTACGGATGTTTTTTCATCGGTGCCCTACTCTGGATTTAACACACCGATGCGTACATGAAGACGACGCCCTGGGGATGCCTTAGTCGAACGAACGCACTGGGACATATAGGTGTAAAACCACATCGAGCATAGTGTTGGTCATACAACTCATGGGGCCATTCTAATTGGTATTGGGATTTGTGCAGTGCCCATAGTTTATATCAATGCACCGGTGCGTATACCTTTATGATGCACCGATGCGCCGTATCACAAAAAGGCACCAAGATTTATAATTGTTGTTGGTATTCATGTTGTGCTCATGGATCATACAAATCCACTGGTGCTTATAGATACATAAACACCCCGGTACGCAATATCACACAAACACACCAATATTTATAACTGGTATCGGTATTTGTGTGGTGCCCATAGATCGTACAATGGCACCGGTGCGTATAGACACATAAATGCACCGATTGACAGTTACTGACATGCACCGGTTTTCATTTTATTTTTTTAGAAACATCGACCTGTGACAGTCCAATTATTGTGATTGTTTTAAATTCATTATTCATCAAAAGTCGACACATATTATAACAATATTCATATGAATTAAATTTTTATTAGTGCATTTGAGAAAGACAATGGAGAATGCAATAGAACAAATTAAAGCATATTTTATGATTATATATATATATATATGAATAAGACAGTCTTTATCATAAAAAATGGGATAGTTATTTGTATCCCTTTGTCTTTCAATTGGGACACTATGTCCATTACATTAAACAAAATGTCTGATTTCACAGACATATTTCAAAAAATAAAATGCCTTGCTTTGATATCCAAACATAGTGATCATCATTCTTCGCTTGAATTGTTGTCACTGCTAGAGCTACTTCCATGACTTGGGTTATTTTCAGGAATGTTTTTTTCATAGTGTTGATTGTTTTCTTCTTCTTCACCTTCCATCTACAAACATAAAAATAAACTAACATGAGTGTATATACACTAGTGATAATAATGAAAATTGCAATATTAAATAATATACATAAATGTAAATCGAAAAGAAAAATGACGTACCATAGCAACAATTGACTCATAAGCTATACACATTCTTTCAAAACCATGTACCATGCCATCTTTCAAAATTTCATCTATTGGTGCAGTTCCATACTTTGTTTCCTGCAAGTTTTATACCCCATAACAAATCATATATTTAATATAAAATATGTTTTTGTTCTATTGATTATAGACAGAGCTAAGTAAAATAGGATCGATAGATGCTTACAAATTCCACAATTAAATTCTGATATGCCAACATATACTCACAACCCATATTTAACCCAATTTCAATTGATTCGTCTGATGGTTCTTCTTTGTATGTTAGCACCTGTATGAAGACATTCAATGATGATTTTTGTAAAACAACTTAAAAAATGCAAAAATGAAATCTAGTTATGTTTTTATAAGGAAGTAAAAATGACTCACAAACATAGAGATCAACCATTTTCTTCCTTGTCGTCATGTTTTATGTGCTGAATGCGTTCCATTTTCTTTTCTTTTCTACAAGAAAATTCTTGAAAATTAATATTCAATGCTAAATTTTTTATTTATTGCACCTAATGATCGAAAAATTCAATGATTACATATTACATTTGAAGCACGTTGTTGTTGAGATGTCTCCTCCTGCGATGCAATTTTGTCCATTTCCTTGACCATCTCCTTGTACACCTTTTTGGACATCCCTACTGGCATATTGCTGATATCAGCTCGTTCATGTTTTGAGATTTTCATAATCTTCCTGAAAATGTAACATGACAATAAAATATTTAATTTATATATTGATATATGAAAAGTAAATATAACAAAAGTGATATTTATAAATAATTCTAGACAAACATTTAAAGGAATATTACTTTTTCATTCCTTTTTTTTTTGTTGTATGTTTTTTTCTATTAAAAGTCTGACATGTTTCATTGACCAATTCTCTGGAAAATCTTCCAGTAGTTTATATAAAATTTGGATCTTGGAATCATTGGATTTATTTTTGTATTATAAGTGGAAAGAACGTCTATACATTCATTCCACTAGATCCCTCAAACTTTTGTAAATTTTTTTCCCCCTTTTGTTAACTTCCAGCACCACTCTAGATAAGCTAAGGAGAAATTCATTTTCATTTGCATGTTCTATTTTTTTTCTTTTCTTAGAACAAAATTCCTTTTCTGAGTTGTCGGTCCCTGTAGAACATTAAATAGATGTGAATTAGTAGATTGTTTGACACATGTTATCTAATAATTTTAAATATATTATTACTGATAATTAAAAAAAGAAACTCATATTGGATCGATAGTATTTTTTCATTCACCTGATTCATCCTTTTGCAATTTTTCCATTAAAGTTTTACGCTCTTTTGGTCCTAAATCAGAAATAATCATATCGAGCTTCATCATTTTGTGTCTCTGCATGATACACAGTAAGAAATACATATTAGTTAAACTTACGTATAGTTCAAAAATAATATTTTTTATAAAGAATTTACAAAGAACTTTCCTTTTTTTCTTTCCTTGATATGTTAACAATAATTTTTTTACTTGATCTCTTGTCAGTCATTTCTTTATCGATATGAAACCTGTACCATATCATTAATTAATATATTTATAAATAAATTCTCAACTTTTCAGGTAGAGAATAAATATCAAGACACCGGTGCGCCTTTCATGAGGTACGCACCACAGTCGATGCGCGCGGATATTAAAAATGCACCGTAAAATAGTATAATAGACCATACAGTGCATTGGGTATTATAAACACACCGCAAAAATAGTGTAAAAGACCGTATGGTGCATAGGGTATTATAAACACATCACAAAAATGGTGTAATACACTGTACGATGCTATCCTCATTAAATGGAGCAACGATGCCCTATTTCAGATATGGCGCAGGGATTTAGAAAAAAAAATTATATTTTTTACTACACAGTACTTGTGTGGTGCACTATATAATATAATGCACCGGTGTGGTAGCATACCCAAGGCGCGATGGTAAAGAAAAATCCATTTTTTCCAAAAATTCACACAATGGTCAACTGGATTGGGATCCGACTATGAAAGTCGTTCCGTGGGTTGGAAGTCAATCTAAAATGAAAAACCCTAATTCTGAAATCACAAAAACAGGGAGAAGAAAGGGAAAAAACAAAAAAAATGGATAAAATTGCAAAAAAAGTAAAAAAATTGTAGAAAAAAGAAAAAAGAAAATCAAATTTGGTCACGAGATGGTTTGAAATTCTATGATATAGGGTTTGAATCACCAGAGGTTTAGTTTCTGATTGTTTGAATACTTCTGTTCGAACGTATTTCACTGCTCCATAGTGCCCTCATGCTCCCTTACTCCAAGTCTTTCTCCTATAAATATTTGGCTGAAAATTTTAGCAAAAATAGTGAAATAATGAAAAGTGTTTAGTATTTAAGGAATTATGTTATGAAATTATATTTTCAAAAATATTTTGCCGCCTATTTTTGAAATTGCCTTTTTTTTCACTTAAAGAAAACAAAGTTTCAATTTTTTTATTTGTGTTTATTTGTTACCGGTGTGGAAGAGTTGAGAAGCACCGGTGCGTGTTATGATGATAAGCGCACCAGACTGTATAAAGTTCTTTTTTTTGTATGTAAGATCATAATAAAATAATGATAATTCTAAAGTACATGAATTTATTTTCATTATTTTCTAAACTTTATTATGTTACAAAAATCCATAATGATGATAAGCGCACCAGACTGTATAAAGTTCTTTTTTTTGTATGTAAGATCATAATAAAATAATGATAATTCTAAAGTACATGAATTTATTTTCATTATTTTCTAAACTTTATTATGTTACAAAAATCCATATTATTTTAGATTTGTTATTTTACAATTATTTGCAAATATACAAATTTAAATAGCTTGACTAAATAATAGAATTAAAATTTGCAAATAATTGTAAAATAACAAATCTTAAATAATTGTAATACAATAATTGTAATACAAATCTAAAATAATTTAAATTAATTTTATTTAAATTTTATGCAAATTTTATTAAATTTAATTGTAATATAGTCAAGCCATACAATCTAAAATAATTGTAATACAATTAAATTTTTCACATTAATAGAATTAAAATTTTACAAATATTTTACCAACAATTATAATTAAAATTAGAATTAGAATTACAATTACAATTACAATTTTACATTAATTTCACATACATGAATTACAATTAGAATTACAATTACAGTTTTAATTTTACATACAATTACATTTACAATTAAAATTACAATTTTACAAATATTTTACATACAATTCAATTAAAACTACAATTACAATTTTATAATTTTACATATAATTAGAATTACAATTACAAATTTCCAATTTTTCATATATACAATTACAATCATTTCACAATAAATTAAATATTACAATTACAACTAAAATTTTACATTAGTAAATATTTTACAGACAATTATAGTTTAAATTACAATTAGTACAAATACAAATGCAATTTTACAATTTTACATACAATTAAAATTAAAATTTCAATTACAATCACAACATAATATTTAATAAATATCATGGTCATTTAATATTAAATTAATTAATAAACATCATCACGATCATGATAACCATTGTACAAACATCATATTCATCTAAAAAACACATTCAAACATCAAATTAACAGTATATATTAACATCATCACAACAAAAACATCAAATATACATCTCATGTCAAATAAATCATGTTATCACATATGAAAATCTATATGCAAGCTAAACATGAAATGAACATATCTAACATGACCTAACAATATGCACCACATCATCATGATCACCAGCATGTAAATTAAGTACAACTACAACATGAACATAAAATATATGGACCATATATATGGACCATATATATATATATATATATATATATAACTCGATAATGTTAAAATTGTACAACTGTAATATAAATGTCATGGATAAACTGGTGGTAGTATAACAACATCAATAGATGTACAAGTGGAGGCCTGCTTAGTAAAGGGTGCAGCCTTGATGGTTGATGGTCGAGCCTACTCATGATCATGATCAATAGTACTGATGGATGCATAAACTGGTGGTAGTACAACATCAATATAAATAGTAGTAGTGGAGGCTTGCTCAGTCAATAGTGCAACATCGACGGTCAATGGTCCAGCCTGCTCATGATCATGACTAGTACTGATGGATGCTATAGGTTGCTGACTAGACATGGCTGATGGTCCAACCTCATATCCGTGAATACTGATAGATGCTGCTAGTGGAGCCTCATGCTCATCAGGTGCGGTACAAGGTGAATGATCATGAGACGCATGTGAGTCGCTGCTCATGGAATATCCATCACGTGTCATGGCTTGACTATGCCTATAGCTACAGACAGTCCTCCTCAGTCACGTAGCAACTGTCATAGCTCCTATGACATGTTGCATCAAACCATACATGTCATGCGGCATGCCTCTACACATCCATAACAGCCTATCATCGGTATGTATGTCTCTGTAATGAGTGGGCCTGATGCTCGCATCAACAATCAATGCACATAATTGGTTTCCCAACTCCATTCCATATCTAGTCTCAGGTTGACCACGCCTAGCAAAAGGCGGTACCGATGCACCATGAACAGGAGCATGTCTCTCTGCTGTACCGGCCTCATCCTAATCATGATCATCCTCGACATCGTCCATGTCCTGATATTCATCAGGATCCACACCTGGATCATGTGGTGGATCCGGCATCTCCTTGCGATCAAAAGAGCCAATGTCTACAATATATATACAACTACACAATAGTAATTAGACAATTTTATTACACAATTTAATAAAAACAAGTTAAAGAACATGTTAGAATAAATATAAATAAACAGTAATATTACCTCTATCATCTGATAGCTCATCATCTGATAGCTCATCATCTGTGAAGAGGATGTTGGGACACCCTTGCCAATCTAATCCAGCATAAGGACATGGGACCATAATGAAGGGATGCATCCCATCAACACTGGCTAGTAAGTCCAGTGCATCATGCGATATCCTAGCTGGAAACATTGTGTCTCCCCTCTTGGGCATCATCTGCCCCCACATGTGCATCCAGGCCTTGAACATTGGCCTACAAGGCTGTCGAAGAAAACTAGATCTCATCTTTGGGAACCTCTCAAAAAATAAACAAGACAGGTCTGAAGAAAAAGGGAAGTTGACCCTCCCTTGTGCATGAGCACGACATCTATCTAAGGTCATACAAAATTTCCACAAAAAAATGGCAGACCACCTTACAAGTCATGGCTGTTGTACTAAGAATCAACATAATATAAAAGCGAACAACTAATGCATTTCCTGCCACTCGTGTTGTGCGAAAAGGTTGAAATGATAAGTGAGAGGCACTGCACGTCCTATCTACCAAATGCACCTATACGTAACTGACCTCCAGGTACCTGAAACTCTAAAGGAGACATTACATGTGCGCCAATGTATCTTTGGGAGTAAACTAACTAACTCCCTACTACACAACCAACTAGCACGTCTGGGAATGAGGGAAAATCCACCCCTCTCCTCGATAATCCTGTATTAAAATAAATACCCTCCTCAATGGGTGTGTACCACTGGTCAGGACCAACCTAGAAAGCCTGTTGATGGGCATTCCACCTGCGGATAAGATATCTCAAAAACACACTATGGGCCTTTAGGGAAGTAGCCTCCTCATAGAACTTGACGAGGCCTACCTGCTTAAGGATCCCCTGGGTATATGCTGTAATAGGGCGAGGGTATGCATCTCTCTCTCTCTCTTGGGCCTCCCATTGGAAAATCATGTCATACTGTTTAGCATGTTGTTGCTGTTGTTCCTCCTCTTCTCTCCGAATGATTGACATATTAAATATTTTTTTTTATTAAAACAGACATCTATTTATGAATATAGATATCTATATTTTTTCTGGAAAAAAAACAAACAGACCAGTCGGTGCGCCACAAAAACAATCACGCACCGGTGGCGGTGCGGCTTAAGTTTGTAGCGCATCGATGCCGGTGCCCCTAATGAAATACAACACATCGACCTCAATGCAAATATCTATTTGTCAAGCATCATTGACTATTTCTATGTTAAAAATAGTAGTGCGCTGACTGAAATATATGCCCTAGAGTGTATAGTCATGTTAGTGCACCGAATTCATGACAATTACATAATCGACGATGTGATTTTTTACCCCGTTGCACCGTTGACCCTCTCGGAATGCAAAATGTGGTGCGCTGACATGCACCGAGGCGGATAATTCTGTCAATGCACCACACTGAGATTCCCATGGTCAATGGTGCACTTGGCTAAATGAGCACACCAAATTTTATTTTTTTTTATTTTAAAATTATGCAGGGCGCCTTTCGGTACCACCTCGGAAATGATGTGGATACCGTTAGCACCAGTGGTGGTGTGACTGTAAATTTTACAGGCAACATCACTATCCAGTGTGAGCCGAATAACTTAGGCACACTGCGCGACAAATTTTGTTTTTCTTTTTTAATGGTTATTTTTAAGGTTATTTCAAATTCTAATCCACTAAAAGGCTTAATTATGGAAAAACTAGAAAAATACCTATACATTTCACTGTCGAGGAGGCATATTTGTTGTAAAATTTGCAAAAGAAAATTTCCCACCATTTTTCAAAATGAAAGCTCGAGAATGGTGGCTAATGCAGAGTAGCAGTGCGTGCAATGGGTGCAATGACATCACCGATGTCAGGGCAACTCAAAGAAGGGGAAATGGCACTAGTGCTTGAGAGCTCTAGAGCACTGAAGAAAGTTGAAAATGAGGTTTTTTGGCCGTAATTTTTTTTTTTATTTAACCCTGTTCCAGTGCACGGGGCTTTATAGGTGCACCGGTACACTTACTTACAACTGCACCGGGTAGTGTCATATTTGGCACTTTGTTTATAATGCACCGGGGCGGTTGCCTAACACCGCACCGTTATGTTTCAGTTTTGGCGCGATGTTTTGATGATGCACCGGGGCGGAATATTCGTAAAGCACTGGTGTGGAATAGTCATAAAGCACCAGTTTTTTGGCCTTAATTTTTTTCTATTTAACGCTATTCCAATGCGTGCATTTTATAGGTGCACGGGTGCTCTTGGATAAGAACGCATCGGCATGTTTCTATTTTGGCGCGGTGTTTTATGATGCACCAGCATGGAAGAGTAGTGAAGCACCGGTGCGTTACCGTAATAGGATTCCCTGGGTGGGTGTGTACGTCAAGCACGCTATCTAGTGTGCCAATGTTTTGTGCACACCGGTGCATTCTATGGTATAGCACGCACTAGTAATTGAGAGCTCAAGAGCACTAGAAAAATGAAAAATCCAGGTTTTTTGCTGTATTTTTTTTAATTTGACCCTTTACTGTTGAGCACAGTTTACAGGCATATCGGCTCTGTTTCTTACAAATGCACCGGTCGGTTTGTGTTTTGGCATGTTGTTTTATGATGCACCAGTGCGGTTTCTTTCTACCGCACTAGGTGGTTTTGGTTTTGGCACAGTGTTTTATAATGCACCGACGCGGAAGAGTTGTGACCCACTGGTGCTATAGAATAATACGACGCACCAGGCGAGTGTTTACAGAGTGCATGGTGTCCATTGTGCCAATTTTTTTTGCACACTGATGCTTTTGGTATTCCAGAGCGCCGATGAGACATTTAATGATAATTGCATTAAGCAGAAAACATCTGCAAAACCCTTCGCCCACCAACTTCCTCTAGTAACCTCCGCTAGAAACGGATGTATGGGGTATTTTTTTGTGGGGTTCCTCAAAAAAATCCACTAGAGGGTCTTTTCCTTGTAGTGTACCATTGACCTCCCTTGTGTATATTGTTGTTGAAATATCCTTTGGCGGTTGCACTACAGCTTTGTTTTCATTATGCTAGCTGTTGGAGTTGTTAATATTGTATTTTTGGGTCACAGCCTAAGGGAAGTTATGATTGTAATCTTTTATTTTCTAATCAGAACTTTATTAGAAAGTGGTTATAAATGTATGAGTTCTATTTCGATCAACATGAGAATCGTAAGATTCTCATGATTGATATATCCCTGGATTTTCTCATGTAACCAGTATATATCTCTCGGCCCTAGAGGTTGAGAGGTTAGCAGAGAACAAGTTTTTTTTGAATCTATAATTGTGTTAGAATTAATATATATCATCCTGTTATTGCTGTTACATGTGTGATTCTATTTAGTTTCAGTTAAATTTCCTTCTCTCCCTACGCCCTGCTAGGGAGGAAGGGCCCTCCTTCTTACCAGGGATTGTAGTGATTAAAGTAGTTGTGTGTATGTAATTGTATTTCAGTTTATGTATCATTATAGTGTTGTTGTTTTTGTTTAACTGAGAATATATCTGCTTCGATTTCATACTTTATATGCTGTTACACATGTGATAATAGAGATACTAGTTGGGTACTTATTGTGTGGCAAGCTAGACAGATCAATTGAAGTGTGATTTCATTCTTGTGGATTCTTTTATTCCTGCATGAGTGATTTATTTCCAACATTTTACTTCAGCAATGATTTCTTCTTTTAAATTAATTCTGGTTGGTGTATCAGCATAGACAGTGCAACTGTCATTGGAATAAATATATGTTCCTGGATTGATAATCAAATGTGTGATGTTCAGTCATTTAATAAATGATTTATATAGTCCGACATTTTGGCGCCATTGCCGACAATGGAAGTGGCAATCCAATCAATCAGATTTGTTTCTAAGAAGTGCAATTTCCTTGTGTTTTCATAGACTGTCTCCAACAACACAATTGTCGGGTGGTAAGACAAGAGGTAAGAACATGCACATCGCTCTAACAGGCTTGAGTGGGCTCGTCAATGTCTTTCTAGGACACATAGGAATTTAATTTTGGGTTTTTTCTTAGGGTGCCTTTAGCTATACATTCATTGGCTGGTAAGACAAGAGGTAAGAATTTGAGCATCGCTCTAACAAGCTTGCGCGGGCTCACTGTTGTAGAAACTGAAGCACTGATAGGATTAATTGATATGCATAGCGCCCATTTGTGGTCATAGGACAACATCAACATCTACAAACACCCCACACTCTACTAACTACAGGAAAGATGGGTCGTAAGAAGGAAAATAAGAGTGCAAATTTAGGAAGGAAGACATTCTTTGGAGATCTGATTTCAAGGGCAGAGAAGGAACAATCCACGTCATACAAAGATAATAGGAAGACGGGACCATAGAAAGCAGCTGCCATATCAAGGCCTGGACCATCAGTGTATTCAGTGGCTGGACCTCACCATCCTTTGAATAACATATATAATTCTGATATCAAAACCCCAGATTCAAAACAACAATGGAGAATTATTGATCAAGATCTGAGAATTGAAGGACACAGAGAGACCAGTGTGGATTACCAGGAACCTATGATGTTAAAAAATTAAACGCTGGTAGTGATGTTAAACAATTGATCCTTGAGTAGCCTGATCCTTCTATTTTTCAATCTCCAGTACACTCTAAGGCTAGTTCATCCTATCAATAAGAATCATCCATGGGGGACGAGAGTGTTAAAACAGATAGCTCTATTACTTTTGAATTCCCAATAGTAGTAACACGAGATGAGGCTCCTATGAAGAACATCCCTTTATCATCCCTACCCTCCTTTCAAGGGATGGCTGTTGAGGATCCTGATACCTTTCTGTTTGAATTTGATGTGATGTGTAGAGGTTATGACTATACTTCAGATGCCCAGAAGCTGAAATTATTCCCTGCTACTCTGAAGGGAGCAGCATTAAGGTGGTTCATGGGATTGGGTGTTGGCATAATTTTAACATGGAATGATATCAGAGAAGCCCTTCTCTTTAAGTATCAGGACTACTGCCGAACCAGGGATTTGAAGGATGAAATTTTTAGAATTTCACAGAAGGAGGAGGAAAGTATGGAATATTATCTGGAGTGATTCCACTACAATTTACAGATGTCTAAGTTCAGTAACTTAGTTTCGGATATTATAAAGCCAATATTCTTAAGAGGATTAAGAGATGATTGTCTGGAACATCTGAGTATAATAGGAGAGGGAGACATATCGCAAGAAACGTTTGATGAGATAATGAAGCTTTTCCTACGTAGCTCAAAAGGATCGGTCAAAGGGAAAGTTCCAGTTCAAGACCCTTCACTTCAGATACGGAAGTCCACAAGTGGAGGAGTGACCCAAGCAGAGATCAAGAACTTATTCAAGGATTTTCAAACCGATCTCCTTAACACTCTCTCTGCCCAGATCACCATGGTACAAGTCAAGAAGGCATAAGCAAAAGATGAAGTAGCCTTAGGAATATTTTGTCCCCGATGCAAAAAGAAACATTTGTAAAGATAATGCGTACTGAATAGTATCAGCTTGTGCAACGTCTATGAGCTGGCGTACTCCACAAATCAATGTCCTGAGTTTCCTAGACTTAAAGCAGTACTCCAAGAATCAAGAGTGGACATTCAATATTCTTATTTTATCGGATCAAAGAGACCATGGCAGTCATGACCTACAAGTATGCCTTTAGATTTTTCTTCTTTTTATCCTTGGAATAATGTTTATAATAGTCAGCAATATCCATGGCAGTATCCTACTCCTTCTTTAACACAATTTCCTTCACCATGGAACCAGTGGTCATCTCCTCCACCAATGCAATATCCTTCATCACAACCCAATCCTTGGGGTGAGAACTAGAGAGGTAATGGCTAAGGTCTAGTACCCCCTCCAATATGAATACAACAACAACAGTTACAAATACCTTCTATTCAGAATCCTACACCTTCTATCCGACCCCAATTACCTGTACAACCTAACTCCAATTGAAATAGTAAGGGATTTCATAGCATGGATGGTCCGGTCACCCTCCAGACTTACCTTATCACCTCTATTGGCCTTAATGAGGTTCAGCTTCGGTCAGGGAAAACAATAAGATCTGAACACACCCCCATTGTTATCGAAGAAAGTGAATCACTCAGGAAATATATTGATGATTTTGAGACAGCTGCTACACATGTAACAGCTGATACAACACCCACTGTTACACCTGTAATAGCCAGCTTAGGAAGTTCTGTTGTTATGAAATCATCGAATTCGAGTAAGGAAATTACATCTTTGGTAGCTGACTCAATTGTTAACATTCAGAATCCCCCATACCCTCAACAATTAACTGAAACTGGGCTAGTCGTACAACCTGAATTTGAATTCCTTAAGGAGCTACAAAATTTATATGTACGGATTCTGTTGTTACAAGCTCTTAAGGAAGTGCCTATATATGCTAAAACAATGAGGGATCTATGCATAGAAATACCTGGAAGGAAACCTAAGGACCCTGCTACTATCCATGTCTTGGGAAAATTGTCTGACCTTATGATTGATCAGCCTTTGTTGACCAGGTGTAATGATCCAGGGAACCCCACAGTAACTGTCCATATTGATAATCATCCTATAAATAATACCTTGATTGATCTAGGGGAAACTATTAACATTATTAATAAAGACCTCTTCATCTCTCTAGGACTTCATGGACTTTGAACTACACCTATAGTTCTTGAACTAGCAGATAGGTCCCGTGTTAAGCCCGAAGGAATGATTGAAGATGTGGTTATCACTGTGGCCTCCTGGAACTATCTGACTGAATTTCTTATCTTACAAACCAAATCCAATCTGGGGGGTCATCCTTTAATCTTGGGGAGACTATGGCTAGCCACTTCAGATGCATATATCAGATGTAGGTCTAGATCTATGGTAATGTCAGATGAGGAGGCCACTCAGAACCTGAATCTTTATTCCCTAGCGAAACCTCATATGGATTTGAATAGTCCCTGGTGGGACAAATTTGCACCTGAATCTAATATTTCCCTACCTCTTCTCACGCTCGGAAAAGCACAATAATTTAAGGATGAAACGAAGGATGATATCATTAACGGTTTCATCAGTAATTCACTCCCTGTTTCCTCCACTAGATATTTGGGACAAGAAGGTGAGGAAGATGATGTAGTTATTGAACATTTGAAAACAAATCCACTTACTATCAACAGTCCCATTGAAATCGAACTTGGAAAATGTTTAAACATCAATCCTAACCTGACTACTAAGCAAAGCATATTGCTGATATAGCTGTTACAGAAATAAAAAAACGAATTTGCATGGGACTATACCGATATGAAAGGAATCCATCCTACCCTATGCACTCACCATATTTACCTTAAAGAAGATTGAAAACATGTTAGACAACCTCAGTGCCAAATGAATCCTGCACTTAAGGAGATAGTAAAATAAGAATTGCAAAAACTCCTTAATGCTAATTTCATCTACCCTATTTCCAATATTCAGTGGGTGTATCCACTTGTCATAGCTCCAAAGAAGAGTGGAAAATGGAGGGTTTGTGTTGATTATAGAGAACTTAACAAGGCCACTCAAAAGGATCATTTTACCTTACCATTTATTGATCAGGTCTTGGATACCCTTTCTGGAAAAAAAATTATTTTCATTTCTAGATGGGTTTAGTGGCTATAATCAAACACAGATTGCTCCAAAAGATCAAGACAAGACAACCTTTACTTGTCCACGGGTTACTTTTGCATACAAAGTCCTTCCCTTTGGTCTCTGCAATGCACCAACAACCTTTCAAAGGGAAATATTAGGTATTTTTTCTAACCTTTTGAATGATTGTATTGAATTTTTTATGGATGATTTTACACCCTACAGGGATGCCTTTGAGACAACATTAGCTAACGTGTAAAAAATGTTGGAACGTTGTGAACAAAATAATGTTTCTCTAAGCAAGAAAAATTGCGACATGATGATGACCAAGGGAATTGTGTTAGGACATTTTATTTCAGCAGATGGAATCAAGGTAGATCCTACAAAAATTGAAGTAATCTCAAAAATCCCGACCCTTAAGACTCCAAAAGAGGTACGTAGTTTTTTGGGACATGCAGGGTACTATAAGATGTTTATAGAGAATTTTTGAAAGATTGCATCTCCTTTATTCTCATTACTGATGAAAGAGGCGAAATTTGTGTGGACAGAAAAGTGTGAGTAGGCCTTTTTAATGTTGAATAACTATGTAATAGTAGCACCTATTTTACAAGGAAGAAACTGGAAATTATCGTTTCATATTGCTACAGACGCATCTGACATGGCTGTGGGTGCTGTTTTGGGGCAACTAGAGGATAAGAAGCCTTATGCCATATATTACATCAGAAATAACTTGACTCCATCTAAACTTAACTACACTGTAACTGAGAAAGAATTCCTAGCAGTAGTGCATTCTATCAACAAATTCAGGCACTACATAACCGGGTACCAAGTATTTGTACACACTGACCATCTTGCAATTTGATTTTTAATGAATAAAAATGTTACTAATGGTAGAGTTACATGATGGTTATTGTTGTTACAAGAATTTGATAGTACTATTTTAGCTAAACTCGGAAAAGGTAATGTAGTTGCTAATTTCCTTTCTAGATTAACTATAAGTGATGACATCACTACTACTGATGATTCTTTTCCAAATGAGTATCTTTTTTCCATTTCTACTCGCTCACCATTGTATGCAGATATAGCCAATTCCTTGTTGCAGGAAAATTACCACACCAATTTCCTTCTAAGGAGAGAAGGAGGATTATCCAATAGAGTGCTACCTACTCCTAGATAGAAGGCAATATCTGTCACACCAGGCTAGATTTCCAGATTAGGTGTTGTGTTAGAGAAGATGAGGTATTTGAGATCCTAAAGGCTTGTCATGAGGAACCTTGTGGAGTACACTTCGCTGACAGGAGGATAGGACATAAAGTACTCTCAACGGGGTACTGTTGGATGACTATATTCGAGGATTGCAAGAAGTTTGTGAAAGGATGTGATAGTTGCCAAAGGATGGGGCAGCCTCTAAAATTAGATGAGATGTCATTACAACCTCAGATAGTAATAGAACGATTTGATAAATGGGCCCTAGAATTTGCGGGGCCAATCAATCATTCATCACAGAAAAAGCATACATATTGGTATGCACCGATTATGTCACAAAATGGGTCGAAGCAAGGGCACTAACTAGAGAAACATAGTAGGCTGTTTTAAAATTCCTATTTCATGATATTTTTGTCTACTTTGGGATACCCAGAGAGATAGTGACAGATGGGGGTCCTCAGTTCACATCTCATTTGATCAAGAAGTTGTTTGAAAAGTATGGAATCCATCACAGATTCACCACACCATATCATCCACAAGAAAATGGTCAAGTAAAAAGCACTAATAAAGTCATTTAGGGAATCCTAACAAAGACAGTAGCCAGCCATCGATGAAATTGGGCTAAGAAACTTCCAGAGGTACTGTGGGATTACAGGAAAACTTGGAGGAATATTACAGTATTCTCACCATATGAACTGGTGTATGGTAAGAATCCCTTATTCCCCATAGAATTTTAAATAAAGACATTAAGAACAGAATTGCAGGTCAATCTAATTTGAGTACAGCATAGAATCAAATATTGAACTAGCTCAATGAGTTGGAAGAGAAACAGGTGGCTGCTACTCAACATACAGAAATCATCCAGCAGTAAAGAGCCAGATGGCATGATGGGTTTATTAAGAAGAAAAATTTCCAGAAAAAAGATTGGGCTCTTTTGTATGATTCAATGTTCAAATATTTCAAAGGCAAGCTCTGCACGAGATGGCTAGGTCTTTAAGAAGTGGATAGGGTCTATGAAAATGGGACTGTGAAATTGGTCACCATTGACAGTGCTAAGACGTTGTTACTGGTTAATGGGCACCGTCTAAGGTTATATCACCAACTCGCTTCGAAGGAATCATTTGTCAACATTGTTGTAGACTCTAATCTTCATGTTACAACAGTAGGGGAACATTCTCCTTTGCAACCTTAAAAGTTTAAATTCCAATAAGTGCAGTAGTTGAAAACCACCTTTGTGGCAGTTGTTACACCTGTAACTATATATATATATATATATATACATATAATAAAATAAAAGAAAATAACAAAATAAAGAAAAACAAAAATAAATCTAACTGTGAAAACCCCTTTTTGGGGTGCAGTCAAACAACTAGTAACAGTTGAAAACCACTCTTGTGGCGGCTGTTACACCCATGTTTTTCTCTCTGTCATATCATCTTCCCTTATTGATCTATGTCATAGGATGATGGTATTTATGTAATTTCCTTTCCTGTACCAATTTTTTCTGATTAATATTTTTTTTGAGAGTAATTTTGAATTTGTCTTGGCTGTTACACATGTAACAGCTGACAACCATGAATACTATTCTTTGTAGTTCATTCCATAAACAATAATAACTATGCCTGATAAACAAAACAATATGAGCACTGCAAGCAGGACGTCGTCAACTAAAGTATTCTTCCATGTCACCTTAGGTATGTCATTAAAAAGGTAAATGATTGTCATTGATGATTCAGTGACTAATTGGCAAAGTAATGATGCTCCTGTGATAGCCATGGATGACTGTCACTATTAAAGTGGGGGAGGGGATATGACTTGATATCATTGCAAAAAGGTTGTAATCATAAATATCTATTAATTCACATGCACCTAATTAATAATAGAATTGCTAATGATGACCGAATCTGATTGGAAAAGCATGTGTGTACGAAATCCCATCACTTTCCACAATAAGCCATTTATGAATATTAGTGTAGGGTACGATTTGGTAAATCTGTGAAAGTTGTCACCTTTCATCAACCTCCTTCTTAAACCTTGCTTTCTCATTTGTAAACTCGTTGAAGGGGATAAGCAGAGGTGCCGAGAAGCAGCTAGTTCAGAGACATAGTGATGTTACAACAGGATTGAGCAGTAAAGAAGTGAGTTTAGAAACTCGGTGATATTGCCGTGTTGTCGAACATTAAGAAGAAAATTTAGAAAAAAACAACAGAGATGGGTGAAGCAGCGGTCATGCATGAGCTGGAATCTATAGATGCTCTGAAGAATTTCCTAGAGGCTTACCACATATTCAGAGATACTGGATGGGTCGAGTTTTTCTAGGAGCTTGAAGGCTCAGATGAGGTAGTGGCAATTGAAGTTGCTCAAAACCTGAACAATAATCAAACCCGAGTAAGAGGCATGCAAGTGGAGGTGACTGAAGAGGTAATTTCCCGGGTAACTTCATTACCAGTAGAAGGGTGGAGGTGGTTTAATAAAAAAATCAGTGATCCCTCCTTCAAAGAGGATTTCCTAGTAGGGGAAGAGAAACTGGAGAAGAAAGGACGAGGAATTGACAGAATGTCACTTCCTCATCCTTGGGAAGACATTACCCTAGGCTTAAACAAATATATCACTTATGAAGGGAGATCCACAATAGTCTTCAACTATCACTTTCCTATTCTTAACCACCTTCGGCACCAGCAAAGAATCAATCTTCCATTCCATTTTCTTGTAAACATCAAGCACATGGCAGCAACAACAAAAATGGAAGCACACCCTGAGGCATGTGTAACTAATCATGGACTCATTAAGCTAATTGTGCTGGATGCCCTAGGCTAGCAAGGAAAAAATTGGGAAGAATTCAAGATGAAAAGACTAAGGACAAGTTGGGGGAAACATACCACGACTTCAAGAGGAATTCAGATAGAGGAGAAAACCCAGACTCGGCCTCCTAAAGTTAGAATTGGGAAGAAGCCTATTGATAAACCAATTGGGAAGAAAAGACCAAAATAGAGAGTGAGGGTCAGCATACCTGTAGAACCCTTGCCTACGGCTGAGAAGTAGACAGAAGAAGAAGTCCTAGAAGAAGAAGGGAAGTCTTCCGCATCAGGTAAGGATGAAAGCAATGCCTTGTGTTTAGAAATTGAAAAATTAATAAAGGAAAATGAGGAATTGAAGTAGAAATTATCTGAGGGAAGAGAAATTCTAGTGTCAGTATGCATGCCATGTTTTCAGAAGTTAACAACAATGAGATATTATTCCCGTAGAGAAAATATTAGCCCAATGGTAGTAGAAACATCACAATAGGAGGCTGTTACACAAGAACCTGTTGATGATACTACTAATACAGGAGAACCAATAGTTAAAGAAGAGCCTTCTATAATAATCGACCTAGAATCCGACCCACAAGAACCCGTGGAAGCCACACCTATCATAGAAGAAACAAAAATGGACACAAAGGTGACTCTAGGTGAAAACAAAGGGGCTGACACACAAGAACCCACTGAAGAGGCTTTTATTACACAAGAGCCAACAACAGAGGTGGAACAACCCCATGAATCAGAGGCTGGCACACCTATTGTTGATGAAGGTATTGAATCTAGGAGAACGCCAAGTCCCATCTCAGGATGGAACTCTGAGAAACTCCTGCTAATTTCTGAGTTACCAAAATGGAAGAAAAAAGAAATCTCCCTGTAGGATGCGATGATTTTGCTAAGGGAACATCAAAGAGAAATAGAAACTTTACATGAAACATGGATGGAAGTAGAATTGAAGAAAAAGTGGGAGGATTACAAGAAGAAAGAAGCTCTGAAGAAACAAGAAGAACGTATGTTTCTGTTACAGGATTATATTCGAGACCTCACCATAGATAAATAGAGACTTCATGATCTCGCCCTCAACTTGTTGGGTTGTAGGCGACCTTCTCCATCATATCCTATTTTTCTATGGGAACGTTACTTATTGTTTTAATTGAAAGCCATTATGGAGGATATGCCTTATTTATGTTCCTCCACCTATACATTTCTGGATGTTTTCTGTGCCTCAAAATTTGATGAGAAAATTTTGTTGTGTGAATTTTTTTTACCCAACATTATTTTTGAACATGTGGGTATGCAGATGATTTTGACAGTATCCTCTTATATGGGAGATATTCAATTAAGGGCTTTTGTATTCTTCATGATGAATCAATTTGAATGGCATTTGGCCATTAAATCTATGGAGACTAATGAGGAGAAGACAACATTGCGTGTTCGGGTGGAACCAGGATGAGCTGCTAATATGAGACGAGAATTTAGGAGAATATTTAGTACCCCTAGGATTAAAGAACTAGCTTCCACCTATATAAGAATAATTGTGGGTTTCTTCCTTAATAAATTCACAATGATGAAGAGCCAAGCTTTGACAGGGTGTTTAAAACGCACAGAAGCCAATAGTGCTGAGCTATTAAAGGGAGATCCATTCTCATTCCAGAATTTCATGGTGGTTGTTACACATGTACCAGCCTATGCACAATTTATACAATCCCTTGGTGCTTTGTGGTTGGGATTGAAGTTCAAGTTTCCTTTGATATGGCTGCCAATTGAGGATTACTAGACCAATTATGAATTAAGTCAATATGAGTCAGAATCATGGGTACGGTAGTTGATGGCCAATCAATGATAGAGGTTTGCAGACGAGGAAATAATTGGTGCTTATGATCTCACCGACCTGCACTGAAGGTATTCCCATGAGAGATGAGTTTGCATGAGGACATGTAGGTATTTCAGTTGGGGGGAGATGTTGGGTGCTAGTTTTGCACATTTTTCCTACACTTATCTTCTTTATTTTTCTTCATAACCATAACCTATGGGAGTATCTTTACCCCATTTTCCTACCTTTTTACCCTGACTTGTGATGTTTCACCTTGCTTTTGTTACTTTTCCAATTCACCAATTATTATGATCTATTATATATTTTTATGACTAATTGATGGTGAATGTTTGGAGAAAGGTTGATGGTCTTTCTGTTGTCCTTTCAGATGTCAAATATCCTAAACACAAAATTCACAGGGGTAGTTCACATGGTGCTATTACAGCAAAGCGATGCTATTACACCTTGCTGTTACAGATCCACCAGAAAACTACTATTACACTCTGATGGTTCAGAATTTCTGGCGAACTATTGATACAGTTGTACCATTGAACTTTGTTGTCTATATTGTTGCTGATATGTCCTTTGACGGTTGCACTACAACTGTGTTTTCATTATGCTAGCTGTAGGAGTTGTTAACATTGTATTTTTGGGGTAACAACGTAAGGGCAGTTCTGATTGTAATCCTTTATTTTTTAATCAGAACTTTATTAGGAAGTGGTTATAATTGTATGAGTTTTATTTCGATCAGCATGAGAATCGTAATATTCTCATGACTGATCCATCCCTATATTTTCTGATGTAACCACTATATATCTCTCAGCCCTAAAGGTCGAGAGGTTAGCAGAGAACAATGTTGTTTTGCCTCTATAATTGTGTTTGGATTAATATAGATCATCTTGTTATTGCTGTTACCTATGTGATTCTATTTAGTTTCAGTTAAAGTTCCTTCTCTACCTGTGCCCTGCTAGAGAGGAAGGGCCCTTCTTCTTAGTAGGGATTGCAATGATTAAAGTAGTTGTGTGTATGTAATTGTATTTCAGTTTATGTATCATTAGAGTGTTGTTGCTGTTTTTTAGCTGAGAATATATCTGCTTCGATTTCAATAATTTATATGTTGTTACACATGTGATAATAGAGATACCAGCTGGATACTTATTGTGTGGCGAGCTAGACAAATTAATTGAAGTGTGATTTCAATCTTGAAGATTTTTTTATTTCTACATGAGTTATTTATTTCTAGAATTTTACTTCAGCAACGATTCTGCTTCTTTGAAATTACTTCTGGTTGGTGTATCGGCACAAATAGTGCAACTTTCATTGGAAGAAACAGACATCCCTGGATTGATAATTAAATGTGTGCTGTTTATTCATTTAATAAGTGATTTATATAGTCCAACAACTACTTGTTGGGAAACATATTTGTATTGAAAAAAGATCATAGCAGTCTAACCAGCTACTTTAAACAAGCTGATTTGAATGCTCGCCAGGGAAGGTGGAATGCATTCCTAAGCAAATTTGATTTCTATATTCAGCATGCTAAGGAAAAAGAAAATTGTGTTGCCGATGCTTTGAGCAGAGAACTACATTGCATGTATGAAATATACTTTAATAAAGTAGAATTCAAATTTTAGGATAAAATAAAAGAAGCAGCTGAGAAGGATCCTGAATATCAATTTTTATGGAAGTAGGAAAATGAAGCAGAAAATCAGAAAAATCTATAAGGTTATGGGAATAACAGAGATCAACTTTTAAAATTCAGAGGAAAGATGTATATCCTAAATCAAATGAGTTTGAAAGATCTAATCTTAGATGAATATCATCGCAGTACTTATTCTGGACACCCAGGTTACAATAAAATGCTGAAAACAATCATGAAAGTTTATTTTTGGCCTATTATGCAGAAAAATATTGCTGAATACTTAACCAAGTGTCTGGAATTCCAACATGTTAAGTTGGAACATTAACATCTAGAAGGATTGTTGCAGCCCATACATGTACCAAAATGGAAATGGAAGGTTATATCATTGGATTTTATTACTAGTCTACCAATAATGAAGGGACATAATGATTCTATAAATGTGGTCATATATATACTGAGCAATGCATCTCATTTTATATAAGTTTAGTCCAATTACAAAATGGTGCAGATTGTAGATATTTTCATGAGGGAAATATTTAGGTTGCATGTTATTCCTAAAACAGTCATCTCAGATCGAGATGTAAAGTTCACTTCAAGCTTTTGGAAGGCACTATTTACCAGATTGGGCACACATATCAACTTTAGCACCATATATCATCCACAGACGGATGAAGAAACAAATCGAGTGAATCAAATCCTAGAAGACATGCTCCGGATGTACGTAATGCAACAACCCACAAAGTTGGAATATTATCTACATCTAGTGATATTTTCATACAATAATAGATATCAAGAGTCTCTTAAAATGAGTCCCTTTGAGGCCTTATACGGGAGACAATGTCTCACTCCCATTAACTAGAGCAGTCCAGAAAGAAAATTAATGCTTGGCCCGGAGATGTTGGCTAAGATGGAACAAGAACTAAAGAATATTCGATAGAATATAAAAGTTTCGCAAGATCGACAGAAGGTTTATTCAAACAAAAAGAGTACATATTGGGATTTTGGAGTAGGTGATCACGTGTATGTGATTTAGGCCCAAGAAAAGAACTTTAAGGTGGAATTCATGTGACAAGTTGGCTCCCAAGTTCTGTGGACCTTTCCAAATCCTAGAAAGAATAGGACTAGTGGCCTATCGATTAGCATTACCCAGTCACATATGGGTACACAATGTGTTTCATGTATCAATACTGAAATGATATGTGCATGATACGAGACATGTAATACATTTAAAACATTCAGGTAGGAATAATATTGAGTACCATATCTTCAAAAGAGATGAATTTTATATTAATTAACTTAATCCTTTAATAACTGTAGGTTGAACTAGATGACGAATTATTGGTAGAACCTCCACATATTCTCGATCAGAGAGAAATCACACTCCAGAGGCGAGCCATCACCCAAGTTAAAGTGAAATGGAAGCACTTTTGCCTAGAGGAGGCTACATGGGAAGACAAAGGATTTGTGTATGAGGCATACCCAAAACTATTTGATGATATGGAATAGAACACTAAGGACTATGTTTACTTCTAATGGGGGAAGATGTAACATCGGGATTTAATCCTTAACCTATTTATTTGTATTTAAAAAAAATAGATTATGCATTTAAATTTTAAATGATATTAACAAGTAAATTTAATCTATTAATGAACATAATTTATTTCTTTTCTTTGAATAAAGAATTATTTATGGAATGGTTTCCATAAAATTGATGGTAAGGTATTCCAAGATTCTAGACTAGTTAGGAAAAAAACATTTAAAGGAATTTAAATTTTCCTCTAAGGAGAAATAGGAAATCCCAATGAGGAAAAAGGGTTCTGTGAATTGGGAAGAGAGCCAAGAGGCTTGATGGTGAGAGTAAATCTAGAGCTGGTTGGAACCAGTGGAAAATATACAACCTGAATCTAGAAAGGAAGACTTGAATGGGGGTCTTGAGGTCTATTACAGAAGTAATGATATTTAAGTCCTACTATGGTGCAGCACACAGGGGGAGTTTGAGGACGTAATTTCTTCTCTCAAGGTTGTGAGGCTATCCTCAGCAGACTAAAGTGAGATAAGTAACTTAACAAGGTGTTAAGAAAGATTGTAAATATTAATATGATTTTTAGTTATATACATGGTTCTTTCTATAACAGATGAAATTCAAAATGGTAGGAACTTTAACAATATGCTTCTTTCTTAAAATGGATATACATAAAGGTATTTAACAGGAAAAGGAAATACATGTTTAAATATATATATATATGTTAATGCAATATTTTAAGAAATATTTATTTCTATACTTCCAATTAAATGTATTAATAGGGTAAATCATAATTATGTTGGTGTAAAAGGTTTAAGGAGGTAAATAGAATAAATATAGATCAAAATCATAATAGAATGCAGAGGAGACCATTAGTCTGGCCAAAGTTGGGACCCTAGACTGAATAGTCTTTCTCCTCTCTGGTTCAATTTCTATACTCGGACTATGGTTACAGAGAGTAACCTAGAATAAATATGGTTCAGACATCAACCCTTCAGAGTAAAATGAAGCAGTATAATTACCTAGAAAGTGAAATATTGAATGAAAGCTAGGTATGTGTTTTAAATAAAATTGGCCCTTTGATAGTATTGATATCGACATATAAATGTGTCTACATGAAATATAAAACTCTGTAGAAATAAAGACAACCAAAATGAATTCAAATTTCCAAATTAAAAGAATACATGAGTAGTTCTTACACCAAAATAAAGCAGAAGAACTGCATGTAGGAAACAAAACTGGGACAGTTAAGAATATATAAAACATAGTATGAAATAGTCTATGAAAATGTAGAAACATGTAAAGTTGCATAGTCGGAGCACCGAGAAGGCAGGAATAAACAATCACTGGTAAAGTACTAAAAATCTGAGCAAAGAAGTAAACAGGGTTTACAACAAAACATATATTTCGACTTGAAAATATCTATGTGCTGAAAAACTTCTAAATTGAACAATTAACAGGAAACTAAAGGAGTTCCAAGCAGAAATAAAATATTTTCTCACACAAGATAGAATAGGAATAACCATAATAGAACAATAAATTCATTTGTAAGTATGCAAAATATATTAGTATTGAAACCTTATACATTAAGCCATTTTCAAGGGTATGTAAATTTCAGTAAACAGAGCCTTGATGGTTCAATGAAAAAGTTTATTTTAACTAAGGGTTTAATACCCAGAAACTGCAATGGCTTAGATTTAAATTAAACATCTTAGAGACCGCGGTACCTTTACACAAATGAAGTGAATGTGTCACTATCTAGGTGCGGAATGTCATGGAGAAAAACACCATGCAATTAAAATGTGTGAGGTCCACAAATACCTGTGACAACAACAACAAAATCATATCAGTACTAGGGTATATGGTATAACCCTGAGGTAATGAATAAGACTACTTTAACATTAACCTAAATGAAATTTTAAAACTACCTTAGTTTGTAACCGAGAACTCAATGTCGTATACCTGAAGCAGCAATGACAAAAATATATATTAATATTTTTCGAGTAAATAAAAACACTAGTTATAGAACTACAAAGTCAAGACGCTAAAAGAACTGGTTAAACTCACCTGTGTGTTCGTGCCAGAAACCAAAGCTTGGTTCTCCAACAAGGGGATGTTTAAGACCTTTGAAAAGTAACTGTGCTATGAGAGACCGCAAAATCATCAACGAGGCGAGGTAAGCTATTTTTCAAACTCATGAAAACAACAATTACAAGCAAGTCATAGCCATAAATTTTTTCATACATCTAGAACCGGAGACATCAATAGAAAAACTTGGTGAAAGCATGAGAGATGGTAGGTGTACATTCCATCAATTAAAATGAAGAAAATCATCATTCAAACAATTACCTGTAATAGTTGGGCGCTGAGGTTAGATGTTTAAATGCACCCACAGAAAACATTCAGTCCAGCTTGGTAGCGAAAGGATGGTGACATTTGAATCCTGAAAACAACAAAGCTCGAGAAGATATTCACAAAATGCGCACATGAAGAAATAGATAGGTTTGAGGGGAGGCTTATTACCCTAACCCCAACCTAACTTTCATCACCACCGTCGATCTTAGTGCAGTAGATATAATAGTGCAGGTAAATGCAGGTGTCAACCCAAATCAACATACCATGGCACGAAAAATCGGAAAAGGGATAAGACAAGCTTACCCTCGTCCTATATAACATGAATTACATGTATAATCACATAAACAATAGTAAATGAAAATAATAAACCAAGATCGCAATCAACTGGAACTACAATGAACTTTATCATTTAATGGTTGACAGTTCATAAGCTATCAAGGCATATGTACATGAATCTAAGTTGGATGGTAAAATAAATAAATGGTAAGCTTAGTATATGACAATGTTATATTATATGTAAGATCTGACATAACTCAGTCTAACATGGATAATGATTAAAGGTTATCAACTTGTAATCAATTATTTCATAACTATGTTATTTTTTTATTTAATGATTGCTATAAAGAAATTTATCTCATGGTGATTCTAATAGTAGATCATATAAGAAATAATTCTAACCCCAAGCTAACTATTATAGTTGGTAAATAGGGATAAGAAGTAATGACCAATGAAAGATAACTATCATTTCATGCGATTCATGATTTTGATTTATGATGGTTGTGTTTTGAGCTAACCAGATGTGATATGTTTATTCATGATGATTTGATCAAACAACCAGTTTGACATGTTGTGACAAAGTGAACAAGATTTCAAGTGTAACTTGTTGACGAGCCACCAATGAGGTATGAAGTGAGTTTATTTCAATTTATTTTGAATCTAATGGAAGTTATGTATTTGGTATAGAAAGCACGAAAACTCCCAGTTGGGTGGTTGAAACTGATTGCAAGCAATAGTAGCAGCAACAAAACAAATTTAAACATGAAATAATATGTTGTTAAATCACTTTAGGGGTAGGGCCATTGTGGGACATTAGTACCCAATAGTGTCCATTGATATCCATGATTATGCTATGACTGGTATGATGATTTTGAGGTAGGGATATGCCTTCGTTTTTGTACCGTACGATGTGAGGAAACTTACCAAGGGAGGGGTCGCTCGAGGGATTGTGTAGCAAAGAAGGGGATGCTCGTGGAACTTGGAAGGTGTCTAAATGCACATAATGTGGTGACCGGATATGACGAGGGATTGTGAAACAAAGAAGAGAAGGTCAGGGATGGTATGTTTTTGTCATTATCATTGCCAAATGGAATGAGATGCACATTGGGATTGTGCCCTAGAAGAATGAGTTGATAACTATTCATTGAGAGAACAAATAGTGTAGGATTATAGCGCTAGCTATTGATTGTTGCTTTGACTCTGAAAATGGATTTTGGACTTCCTGGATAATAGGTGAATCCTGGTATTACTTTGAGGGTGGAGGTGTGAGCCTCTGGATTTCCTTTTTGTTGATACAAGCATCGTATTCTTTTATTTCCTGGTTGAGAAAATGTGCATATGTGTATATTATTGTAAATATTGTATCAAGTTGGATTTATAAAGCTCCATAGAGAGTATGGTTGTATATATGGATGTCATTGTAAATACTGAAATGAGTTGTGTTATAAAGCTCCATGGGAAGTATGTTTTATTTTAGCATTTTTTTGGTTGTATATTTCATCGAACACTGAGGATTGTGTTCCCCTATGACATTCATACATGAAAAATAAAAAAAATTATCCCTATTTACCAACTATACTAGTTAGCTTGGGGTTAGAATTATTTCTTATATGATCTACTATTAGAATCACCATGAGATAAATTTATTTATAGCAATCATTAAATACAAAAATAACATAATTATGAAATAATTGATTACAACATGATAACATTTAATCATTATCCATGTTAGACCGAGTTAGGTCAGATTTTACATATAATATAACATTGTCATATACTAATATGACATATACTAAGCTTAACATTTATTTATCTTACCGTCCGACATGGATTCGGTCCTTACCATTTATTTTATTTCATTTCCCTATTTACTGACTATAATGATACTTATCTTTCGTCAGTCCTTACTTCTTCCTTTAATCTTTCTGTAAACACTCCAGATTGGTTGCCACACTTGGCTAACACCAAGTGCCTTTTCTTCTCTTCAATCATGTTCACATACACACAGGGTACTTCACAATATGTACACCCACATATGTCATACAACACCATATAATACAAGCACTCACACCGGAAGACGACACATACACCTACACCTGGTGTACAATGCAACACAATACATATGCCTACACTGTCATACAACACATAATCCTACATTTGGCGTACAACACAAAAAAATACATATACATATACATATTAAAACACAACAAATACACATGTCTCGATACCACGATTACACCATGAAAATTCATAGTACTGCATTTCCACAACACAACATGTACGACATGCACACAATACCACATGTATCACAGTACCATATGCATAACATGTACACGGTACCACATGTACACAACACTACCTGGACAACGTGTGCACATCATCACATGTGCACGAAACCACCTGTACAACGTGCACACAATGCCAAATGTACTCCACACTACCTATCAAATGTGTACACAATACCACATGTACACAACACCACATGCATGACATGTACATGGAACCACCTTCACACAACACCACATGTGAAACATGTACACAACACAATATGCACACAGTACCACAATGCACATGTACAATCATGCACAAAACACCATATGTACATAGCACCATATGTACAACATGCACAAAAAACCATATGTACATAATAATACATATACAACATATACATATAACCATACATACACAACACCCTATATCCAACATGCACACAAAACCACATATCCAACATGCGAACAGTACGATATGTACACAACACCGCATATCGAACATGTACATAGCACCATATATACCTAGCACTGCATATGCAATATACACACAACAACATATATACAACATACATACAACATCATAGGTACAAAATACTACATATGTTACATGTACACATCACCATATGTACAATCACTAAATATACAACATGCGTAACATATACATAATAGTAGTATTTCGCATATATGGACCAAACACTGACCCCACAAGAAACCCTGCTTCTAGTGTCTTTCAGTTATCCATTCCTATCCTAGCATGTCCCAGATCACACTACTTTCACTTTGTTGATGTGCCCCTCATCATTACCTGTCTGTAACATAAACATAGGCATAGTACAAGCATATAATATCAATTCAAGGCCACATGATACTTACCTCATAGATATTCCAAAGTTACTCTTACCACTTGATTCCTCATAAGACCAACAACCTCTTCATGCCATTCACTTGGATAATAAATCATTCCTCTATAGGAATTATCCCTCACAACCATGTCAGATAGTGACATAGATACATAGATAAATACATATATATAAACATTAGCATAAAAAAATCATGATCCTATCATACAACGACATACACACACACACATATATATATAACATTAGTATTAAACATTCATGATCCATGACGACCCTGTTAGAAATGACATGCATACATGTATACATATATATTAACATCAACATAATCATAATCACAACACAATTTATAGATATCATAAGGTCTAGGTTAGGAGAACTTCCTTTATTTTTACACAACATGCACAACTTTGAGAACAACAATTCCCAACATGACTAAGCCATGTAACACCTCAGATAAATTCACTTCACCTTTTTTTTTACCTTTCTCATGATTTTTTTTCCATCGTCCATTTACCTCAATGGAACCGAACAATCCAAATGGTTTTCATATTCTTACCTTTAGCTTCCCTTATACATGTACCGATGCTTCATCCAAGTATTTCATTACCTATTGGGTACCACACAATTCTCCCCGAGCTCCATTAAATTTCCTCTTTCTAAACCAATTCCCAAGACTCTCAAAACATAAAGGGAAAGAAAAAGAGAAAACAAGAATAAGACCATGAGAAAACAAAAGTAATAAAACATTGCAACAAAGTGGTATGGTCATACACTAGACACAAATATAGCCGCAAATCAAGTGCAACAAACCATAAAATTCCAAAAACAAAATACTAGTAACAAACACCATGACTCAATCCCCATGGATCCCCGATGCTTCCAAAGGAAAACTCAAACTAATCCTTCTCCAAGGTTTCATGGAAATCTCTTGCCATGAACTCCCCTCAATCATATTTCCATAACTACATAATTGTTAATGCATTAATAAATATAACAATATACCAGTTACCTTACCTTGTTATTCTAGGCACATTTCCATGTATCTGAACACATACATATATCATCTCTCAATGGACTTGAATCCCTTGACGAATCCAACCATATCTAGAAACTAACTGTTATAAATTTCAAATACATGTTCATAAATATAACACATATCCGCATACTGTCAGAAATATTCAAGGTTAAGAATAATTCTTGTATGAAAATCACTCATTTGTTTTGAATTAAGGATTACAAACATAGCCAAAAGAATTCTTACCCAATTCCTTTCTTTAACTATTTACCTTGTTGCAATTGAATCGTACTATGTATTGTCATATCAACCATATGTTAGTTATATAAGCACATAAGATATTACCTTGTCATGATAATACTAAGCATGTTTCCCTGCAACTGTTCACACATGTCAATAACATGTTCCAAATATCAAGACAACATATTTGTTAACTAAAATTAGTCTCTACGGAGACTAACAACTGTGTCATATTCAACTAAGATTAAAGATCGTGATACTACAACTATCACCTACTTTCACTCAAGTACATATCAACTATCTCAACACATGTAAGTTAGTACGACCATCTCAAAACAAGATCATTTATTCGTGCAATATTATAGGCACATACTTATATCATGCAAGTAATCAAACATTTAGACAACAAATAAAAGACATAATAGATACCAAACACTCAAACATCGAATAAATGACATAACCAAACATTGAAACATCAAGTAGACGACATAAAAAAACTCATACATTGATGTATATTAGGGGAGGCTATCTTTTCTACACAATAAATATAGTTAGCATGATATAACTTCACAACATAGTAGCTCAAATGAAAATAAGATCATGATATACATAACAATAACTAACTAATATGTTCACATCATAAGCTCATAAACATTTTTTGATCATGCATAACAATCAAATAGGTACGATCAGTATAGATTAGTACAACACAATGTCATAATTAAGTTGACTCATACCACAATGTCATAACCCTAACCGTCTCCCTAGGCCAAGCCAATTTAGCATGATACATATAACATTAATATATCAATGTTATAGCCCTAATCATCAAGTTAACTAACATATAACAACAATAAATTAACATATAACATGATCATCAACAAGATATAACATAATCATTGAGCTAACTACAAGCTAACAGTATAAAATATTCATCAACAACATATAACATAGCCATCAATTTAATACCATTCTTGACTAACCAATGCATGTACCTATGATCACACTAGTTAACTAACGTCTATCATGTATGTAATCATAAAATAAATATTATGAAAGGTATACACATAACAATAATGCATATGAATACACTAATCAACTAGCATTTATCACATATATAACCATGATAATAATATAATGACAAACATATAAGTAACCCTAATTCTTACAACAACCATGAATCACATACTGCATGCCAAACATACAAACTTGTATGATGATATACTCTTACCCCAAATTCCATTTTCACAACGTCACTTTAACGATCTACATCTCATAATCTATATCAAGAAACACATTAGGGTCATAACATACCAAATCATCATGATGACCTAATTTCATACAATGACTTTATTCCCAACACCTTAATCAAAACAATGCAAAATTGACCATATGCACCTACTTGACATGTATAACCAATCATGAAAGACTAATGCATGTTCAATGTATGACATCACACAAGAAAGAGTACACGAATAACATTGAAGCATTACCAATATGTAATCCTAGCATAAGAAAGCAATGCATGTACAATATAGCAATATGTAAGCAAGCATGGAAAAACAATACACGAGTATGAGAAACACATAACTAGTCATACACTCATGACAACATATTGAAAACAACACCATCATCACTTCCATGGAGACAACACTGCCACCATGGCCAAAAAAACACGGATGAAACAAGTACATACACCATAGGTATGAGACACACACATGCAACCAATAGAAAAACATGACCAACACACCAGCCATCTAATCCATGGGTTGAACCATGCTTTGATACTACTCTGTAACACCCTCTTCCCACATCTAGCCAATTAACCGACCAACTGAGGTAAACATGTGATGAGAGGCTACAATAATGAGATTCAACCTCCTAGGTGACCTTAAGGAATTGGAACTGAAGGAAACACAACATACATACCTTGTACAACAAGAACAACACCCCCAGGAGGTAACCCAACCATTCAGGACTCTTACCCCTAGGTCACGCTGACCTTTTGACCTCTTTGAGCCATAGAATTAGGCACAGGCTTGCAATCCAGCATCCAAGAGGCTATAGATGAAGGCATGACATTACATTCTAGTGTCTAGGGACTCAATTCCTTAGTTATATGCCATCGTCCCTAGGATTTGAGCCACCTTTTGAGGCCCAAAACCTAGTGTTATGCCAAAACTTCATGAAAAGTTCAGAGATGATAATTAAAAATGGGAAAATGATAAAAAATCAATCACATCAATAAGAAATCATCTAGACCAACCTTAGCCATGATAGACATTTTTTCAAACATGTAACAAACATTGAAGCTACAGGTGTAAACAACATATTTGCACATAGGGGTCTCATACTTATCTGAGAATCGCTAAGAAGAATTGCTCCCTTATGTCATTAGATACAATACAATCTATTTGACCATAGATATATTATGAATTCATTTAGAAATGAAAATATGGAGAGGGCCATACATCACCACTCTCAAAATACATCCTTCTAACCAGAATAATAACAACATAAATATCATGGATACAACAAAAATAAAATACACATATAAACTAGTGCATTTATACATCAAATATCAAAAGAATGAGATTCTCATTAATGAATATAAAAACCAACCCGAGATGGGACTTCCACGTTCCACTTGACCATATATTGGCTGATCCAAATCTCTCTTCAACCAATCACCCTCGTGCCATATTCCAAGCATGAATGTGGGACTCCTAATCAAACAAAAAGAACCAAACAAGCATGAATGATACCACATTTCTCTGCCTACACCATGAGGAATTTTAGTTCCTCCTAGTCTCTCAGGCTTTATCGTAATCCACAGTCTGATTTAGGGATCACTAGGCCCTAAACCGAGACCCACTCTCCAGACTTTACCGAACATCCCATCTCGAGACTCCTATGCCCAACGGAGAGAAATCCACCTCTTGACTTTACTGTATATCCTTCCATTCACCAGCAAGGAATCCTAGGCCCACTGAGACACTTAATTTGCCTTTACCACAACCCATAGTCTGCTTCAGGGGTTACTAGGACTATGGATTTGTTGTGATGCACAGTCTGGTTCAGGGACCACTAGGCCATGTATTTGTCATTTTGGAGATATTCTCGACTCGGATTTGAATCCATCCAACAATCTAGATCAACTGAAGTATGAGAAACCCATCTCATCAAATTTATATCAAAATTGAAATGCTAGGCTAAAAAAAATTGTCACACCTATAAAAACCCATGCCATGACAGAAAAGAACTACATGCCATACCATGCATGAAAAATATATCAAGGAAAATACACATGCAAATCGATACCAGCCAAGAATCTTGTTGTAGCTGCTTGATTCATGTTCCTTGTTGCTTGCTTCCTCCTTCTTCTCGCTTTCTTTCATTTCTTGGTCCAACGCCAAAATTATCCAAGAAAATCCAAGTGTCCAAGAGTATGAGAGAGAATAGAAAGAGACCCATAAGTGTGAGAAAAACATTGCCAGCTGATCCTCATAAGCCTTTTTATTACTATGGCCTTTGTTATTTTCGTTTTCCATTATTTTCCTTCATTTTCCCTCCTCACATGAAACCTATCACCTTTCACCTTACTTCTCTCCTATTTTCCATTATTTTCATAAATAAGTGTGCCAAAAATACTCTTTGCCTCTTTAATGCCTTAGCCATTTCCTTTGCCAATTTACTTTAGCCATAATTACCGAAATGAACACCCACTAAGATGTTTTTTTCCAAATGTTCAACTTGGAATAAGTATCTCATAAACCGTGGTTATTACTTTTAAATTTTATTACATGGAATTTTCACCAAGGTTGTTACAATGAGTTCGATACAATTAGAAATTATTTTTTCATAAAAATTAAGATTTGGTGTGTGTACTATTATGAAATCGGTGACATACATATTACTATTATTTTATTTTTAAATTTTCATAAATAATGAAAATTTCATCAATATTGAGATTTCATGTGTATATTGTTTTTCAAAAATATTGAGATTTGTTGTATACTATTATAACACTTAGTAACATATATAATTTTTTTTATTTTGGTTTGTAAATAAATTTTATTTCTGACCAATTATATTTATAACGGGATCAAATTTCAAAATTTTTAAAAATTATTTTTAATTTTTAAAATTTTAGTTTAATAGTTATTTTTTCAAAATTTTATTAAACTTTATAAAATATTTTTAAAAGTTTTGAGACCTAATTAAAAGTGAAACAATTTTGACTATAAAATTATTAGAATATAACATGCCTATTACCAATAATAAAAATATAAATACACTCTACCTTACATTACACCAAAATATTTATTTACTATGGCCAATATTCACAGTGTTGCTCAGCAACATTTAATTCTGTGTTGTGTAGTAAAAAAATAGCATCAACTTTGAAAATATATATAAATTTGATATCTTGTATACAACTTACAATAATATTAAATATTAAATTGTCAAATGGTATACGACCATCAATTTTGAAACCATTTCAAATATGGTATCTTGCATACCATGTACAATAATATTAAATGGTGAATAGCCGGATGATAAGACTCCCATCCTATTTAGGCCCAGGATGACAGGTTATATCTACTACCACTAAATGTTTAACCCCATGTAAGGTTGGAATTTGATGGGAATTTTGTTGGTCATAATTAAAACTTTTTCATTGCCTTTTTTTTTTGAAGTGTATACAGGGTATTTTGGACGGTTTAGTTTTTACGAAAATGTCATTAATACATGGCACCGCTAGGCAAGGCATGTCAGAGTGGCACCAACTCACAATTCCTCACCGCTCATTCGTCTTATATCACAAAGGAGCGTGTTTAACACTTTCACACACTTGGGTTTTACATCAATGCTAGGTGAAAGTGTTATATGAATGTTTTCAAGTTTTGGTCGAAGGCTTGGGCCGTGATATTGAGTATGAATATTATCGTTTATTTTAAATCAATGTGTTGTAATAATTTGTTGGAAAATTAGGTATGATCTTATTTTATTTTATTTTATTTTATTATTTTTATTTCAAATATAAATTCCACAATATTAAGGTGTGAATAGATAAAAATATAGAAAAAGTTAAGCCAGGTAATTTGAAGTATTACTTAATATAATAATATTTTTTTGAAAATGGGATTTTTTTTTAGAAAATGGGAATTTTTTTTTATTTGTTTATATATGCGATCTTTTTTTATAATTTAAGTAAGAAAGGTTTTGTTTATTTGTGTGATGTTTTTTTTTTTTTACTAAGAAAAGTTTAATCTAGGCTTATATCAATTTTAATTTTGGATAGAAGATCAAGATTGTCTTCTTAAAAAATATTTTTCTTTTATTTCTGTTAATTTTTTATTTTTTATTTATTTATTTTTGGTTGTATCACATATGTTGAGTTTACAAAATATATGATGCTATTAAGATTGTAACAATGTAATTGGAAAGTTGGATGGAATAACTATTTATCCTTTAGAAAATATTTTATTTTTACTTGTCTAGACCATTTCTCTTTTTCTTTTCTCTTTTTTGTAAAACCAGATAAGTTGAGAGGGTAAACTGCCTCTATGATTATAACACCATTATTGGATGGAAGAATGATCTATGCCTTTAAAAGAATTTTTTGCAACCAGCCACTAACACACATATATTTTTCGGTGTGTCATTATGTTGAGCCTATTAGATGGAGGAATTGGGGTTACAATCTAACTATTTTATGTTTTGGATTTTTTGGGGCATATTTCCAGTTAATTTTACTTGAAATGTTTTTGGAAGCATAAGTTTGAGCTCTGAAATATGCGTAATATGAGTTCTCCATGGGTTTTTCTAAGGAGATGAATCCATATATGCATTCAAAAATGTATCTTAAGCAATGAAAAATCATAATTTCACCAAGACGAAAAATGTCAAAACTTAGAAGAGCTAGACTACATAAGGTTTTATTTCCTTTGTATGAGATACTTATGAGTTAGGATGTGAACCTAGGTTGGGGCTAACTACCACTAATATTTTAGCCTCTATGTTTGATGGAAGAATAAATTCTGTACAAATTAATGCGTAGATTCTGAACCACTTGTGAAATTTACTAAATCACAAGATTAGAAACTACTTTACTTATTTGCAGAAGCTAATTCATGATCAAGAACACATAACGTTAACATGCAAGAAGAAACATCACACATGCACACATATTTATCGAGGGGCAAACAACTTCTCAAAACCCCTCACTATTTGTATTGCATTAATGAAATAATAGAGATGAAATACAATGCTTTCTCAAGCTTGAGCACAACCTACAAATGTATAGTCTATCTCTCTACTTGACTGACTGAACCTGGCCAATACTTAGCCAATTTTTGAAGCCTAAAAAATCTTATTTCCTTGCAATTTTCTTTGAGGAATTAGCCAATTTTTTTAATGGAAATTCATCAATTATATTGCGCAATTCGTGTAGCCCCTTCTCTGAATTCATCCACCACCTATACACATGAGACTAGTCTACAATTTATAGTACACTGCCTTGGAATATCCATCTCAACTGGGTAACTAGAATTCTCTGCATGCAAGGTTTATTTTGGGTTGATTGATCAGTTAATTAGATGACCACTGAGTTTGATTGAAGTAACACTGCACAACTTAACATTCCATTAGTTTCTCCAATTGCTAGAACTAGTTTAACTGACAATAAATTAACTTAACTAAAATAAATTGCTAGAAATAAGAAATCAATCATATTGAAATTAACTCAAGCTTCTCAAACTTTAATTTATTGAGCTAACTTAGTGATAAGCTCCATGTCACCTGAGTTAACTACCTGAAATATTCTGTTGATGTGGAAATTTGAATTTTTTCCAGTTTTACCAAGGCAAGATAAAACTAAGATTTTCTTATTGAATTTTCAACAACCCCTCTTAGAAAGAAAGGGATTATCTTCCATCCAAATCCTTCCTCTATGAAACTTAAAGTTTCTCTTTGACAATGCCTTTTTCAAATTGTATGCATCTTGTTCCTCCGTTGGAATGTACTGCAACAACATGATGTTCCTTTACACATAATCTCGTAGATGGTGATACTACATATCTATATGCTTGGTTCGATCATGAAAATAATGATTTTCAGAGAGCTTTATGAAACTATGATTATCACAGTAAATCACAATAGGATCCATCATCTGAACAAATAACCAAACAACAATATTTCTTATATAGATTGCCTCACATGTTGCTTGACTAGAAATCATGTACTATGCTTCTGTTGACCTAAGTGCCACATATCTCTGCTTCCTTTAGTACCAAGAAACTATTGCATCCAAACACTTAAAATTCCTCCTGATGTGCTTCTCTTATCATATGGACTCCCAACCCAATCTACATCTATGAAGCCACATATATGCACTCCCTCTGTTCATTTGTAGCATAGTTTAAAATAAGTAGTGACTATGAGGTACTATAGAACATGCTTAGTTTCCATCCAAAATAATTTGGTTGGTCGAACCATAGTTTGGCTCAATTGGTTGACGACATAAGACATGTTTGGTCGTTTTTCACTAGATACATGAGGAAACCCACGAACTACTGGTAAGCAATATCATCCATTCCTCACATGAAGTGGCATCTTCTTTCCTCTAGTAGGTCGCTAGAGGTGTCTCCATGGGTTTACAACTCTGCATGCAGAACTTCTGAAGTATTTCATTCACATAATTTCCTTGAGAGACAAATAATTCTCCTTCTCCTTTCCATACTTCCAATCCAAGGAAATAGTGCATGGGGCCCATTTCTTTCATTTTAAACTCTTTTGAAAGGTCCTCCTTGAAAAATATGATTAGTTTTTCATCACCGATTGGAATCAATTCATCAACATATAAGACAATAATTAACAATTTACATTCTACCAAAATGCGATAGAGGTTTTCATCCGCTTCGTTTTTGGTGAAGCCCAAACTAGTGACATAGCTATCGATCTTGGTGTACCAATCACTGGGTGTTTGCTTCAATCCATACGATTCTTGCTTGAGTTTGCACATCTGTGACTCTCTATCAAAGGTCTCAAAATCGTATAGTAGCTCAATGTACACCTTCTCCACAATAACTTCAATGAGGAATGTTGTCTTGACATCCTTCCACCCCATGTGTGTAGCCAGAAAAAGAATTGATTTGATGGAAGCGTACCTTTCTACAAAAGAGAAGGTCTCCTCATAGTGAATCCCTTCAACATGAGATTGCCCCTTCACCACAAATATAGCCTTATGCTTCTATATTCTTCCATATTCTTCATGATTTACCTTGTAAATCCACCTAGAAGATACCACTTATTTATCTTATGGTCTTGGGACCACTTCCCAAATAATTGTTTTGACAACGGAATCATATTCTTCTACCATAACATCAAACCATACAGGATTCTCCACTGCTTCCACGAATGAGGATGGTTTTGTCTCTGTTATCTTAGTCATCAGAGCCCTGTAGCCAATGTACTAATCAGGTTACCTCCTCTTCCAATGTTGTGAAGTGGGTCCTCCCACATTCTCTCTAGCATCCTACAATAATGTTTCATCTTGTCTGGTTCATTTCCTTCCTTCTCTAGATGTCTCTTGCTGAGTGGTTGTCTTCACTTTGTACTCCTTTTCTTGTGGATTCTCCAAAACATCTAGTGGTTCCTCCTTTGGAGTCAAAATATCATGATCTGAATGCAACTGAAGCTTGCTCTCAAGAAAACACCTCATTTCCTTCCCATCCAACTTCACATCCCTTCGAACAATTGTCACTATGAGGGATGGAAAGTACACATGATAGTTGTGAGGTGTTTCTACATACCCCAAAAATATCCCCAACTCTAGTTTTGGCACTAGATTTTTCCTTGATTACTTGGAGACATGAAAATATACTAATGTTCCAAAGATCTTGAAGTGTGACACATCTAGTTTCTTCCAGAAAAAATATTATTCTGGTGTACTCATCCAAAGAATTTGATGATAAATACTATTCTAAAAATAGACTGTTGTGTTTCATGCTTCAACCCACAAGTATAGAGGTAGGCCTTGGTCATGGAACATCACCCTCACTTCTCCCATAATACTTTTCCTCTTCCTCTCAACCACCCCATTCTGCTGTGGGCTGTGGGGTGTTGTCAATTCCTATCAAATTCTTCCCTTGGCACAAAAAAATTTAAACTCATTTGACACTCACTCACCTTTGTTATCGCTCCTGAGAGCCTTCACCTTAATACTAGTCTATTTGTCAACAAGTGGTTTAAATTAAACAAACTTGGAGAATGTCCTGTCTTTATTCTACATGAAGAAGATATGGCACTTTATTGAGAAATCATATAGAAATGTACAATGTTACATGTGCTTGTTAGTGGAGGTTTTCGAGAAAGTTCAACAAACATCATAGTGGATCCTTTTAAGGATTTCATGTGCCCTATTGTCTTGATCATTGAAGGTGTACTTAGTGTACTTCACCAAGGTACACCCTTTGCATGTATCCTTCTCCTCTAGTGCTCCTTTGGGGAGGCCTATAGTGATATGTTACATCATATTTAAAGTTTCATAATGAAAATGGCCAATTCTTCTATGCCATAATTTTTTGACATCTCAAATTTTGACCTTCTCTTCCTTTGTGCTCAATGCAACACAATATTCCACATCTAGCTTATAGAGGTTCTTCACTCAAATCCCACTCTCCTTCACTTCTATCGTGGTGATGTGTCTCAGTAATTCCTTCCCTTTGTTGAATATCATATCATAGCCATGGTATTCCAACATCACGACAAGAATCAACTTCTTCTTTAGACCCGATACAAACATTAGATCCTTGAGCCTAAGAGGGGAGCATGACTCCCTCTGAAAGTTGATTGTGCTTATCTTTATTGGTTTGTACCTTCAAAAATCTCCTATCTTGATGTGAATATAGAGATATTTATCCTCCAAGTCACTGAAAAATTCTTTGTTCCTCATTAGGTAGAAAGAGGCACCGTTATCTAGATACCACACACTTCCCATCATTATGCTTGCCATGCATGCAATGAGGGTGAAGTCAAGCTCAAATTGTGAAGCCAAAGCTTCACTTGTCGCTTCTGCAGAGGTATTATTTCTTTCCTTATTTTGTGGAAACTTTGTGGAATAATGCCCGAATTGATGGCAGTGAAAGTGTGAAAATTTTTGAGTCCAAATTACAGAAACCCTACTGCAATATTCTCATTTACTTCTTCTACTTGTTTGATTTAATGAACAAGTTATTTTTCTAAAATATTCAGTAAAAAATCAAAGTAAACACTACTGTGGCCTAAACATACATAGAAATCAAGAACTGAAGAATAAAACCCACATGACAAAGGACACAATATGTTTTGGACAAATATCCCCTACAAAACCTAATGTGGGAAAACCGTTGTAGCCACTCTTAGAGGGTTTTATTATTATGCATAATTCTTAATACATTTAAGGGCACCAAACATTGTTTTCTGAAATAGATAAAATCTTGGCAGATGTACCTCTATCACTGAGAGACAGAAAAAATGGTTGATTTAGCTGAGGCTTCACACCTTCTGGATCTATTGAAAATGAGATCTTTCTGGCCCACTCGAACACCAAAATTTTCTCTTCAAGCACTATGTCAGCCCTACGACCCAACATGATCTTCTGTACAACCTCTGCATAGCAAAATATCACCCCGCATCACCCTCACTCAGCCCACGCTGCCTCTACAAAACTTTGGCTTGGCCTGCGTCACTCTGGCTGAGCCTACGCTACCTCTCCGTTGCTCTTGTTGGGCTTGCCTCACCCTCGCTAGGTATCTGCACTACTCGGGTTTGGATCTACCTCTCTACAAATGTATCCTCAACCTCAGACCTGAAATCCCACTATCGATCTGCCCCTCACTCCACTGCAAGCTCACTCGAAAATTCTCAGCAAACCGCACCCCATAATTTTTACTTAGCTCAAGTTCTTCCACTGTGTGTGTGTCCTCCAAATGACCCCAAGCCTTATTTAATACTTTTCTCATTGATCATTCAAATACCATGATCTAATCTCTAATCGACGGATAATATTAGAAAATAATTGATCCACATCACTTAGAAAATTCTTACCCACATGTCTAAATTAATTCACATGAATTATTTAATTTCCCTAAGTTAGACTTAGGGTCTCCATTAAAATAATTAATATTTTGAATAACTTAGGTTCCAGGTGGAGTTTCTCCAAACGATTTTTGGGTCTTGGATATCTCATGTGTTTTAGTCCCTCCACAAATTTTTGAAGCTAGAGCACATACGATGCTACCCAATATCCTAACACTCCATCCTAGTGAGGAATGTGCTCTAACAACACTTCACTCTAGAAGTGTTACTCTAATCCAAGGCATCAGTCCCCTGCACTGCTGATGCTCAGCTGTTGCCCCTCATCCACTACGCTTCTGCCTTCTGTACTGTTGCCTATGACTCTGCCACACTCACTACCTCATCTGTACTGAAATCCCTCTCAAATGTTTCATCATGATTCCCATAGCACTGCCACTGCTAACAGTTGCACTGCAACTTAGTTGCTGAGAAGTAAGAAACTAAAGGACATCAACCAAAATACTGACAAACAAGTTAGTTTGGAAACATCTCGACACTGAAGTACCCATTGTTGTTGCTATGCACCGACCATATGAAGCTTTGCATTTTCTGTTGCTATCCACTATGTAAGAACTTCTTCTGCGCTACTAAAATCCCATCAGCCTTTGTGTTGATGCTTCCACATTGTTGCTACCTCTCCTCTGCGCTACTCTAGTTTTCAACATCGTAGAACTACCAAAATGCCTCCATGATCCTTTGCACCAACTAACTCCAGTCATCCTGCTACTGTCTTTAAGGGCTCCCATAGCTCATATGTGATCCAAGAGTTTGGGAACCTCAAGGATCTTGCCCTGACCATCAAGAGTTCAAGATAACTACAGATCAATGTCTCCCCACCTCTTCTCTTGAGGTACATGAGCACTCCTGGCCACATAATCATTTTTTCCATCATCCCCCTTGGTTTTCGCAGCCTTGGAATTCAAATCTTCCTTGCCCTTCTTCTTTTGAGGACATGTATCAGCGAAGTGTCCCAATTTGCCACATCTGAAACACCAGACCTTTGAAAGGTCCTTCTTCTTCTTCCCTTGCTATTGTGTTTGTCCCTTATATGTGAGAGTTTCATATTCCTCCTCGTCCTTCTTGATCCTGGCTCCTCCGTTGTTGCTACCCATCTTGGAAATCCTCCCGATCTCCTCTTGACAGAGAGTTGCCCACATGTCCTCCCAATTTGGAAGTTGTTCTCTCCCCTAAATACTTTGGAAAAAAGTCTCCCAATGGTCTCCCAATCATTGGAGATTGCATTCAGGGAAGTCCTCACCATGTGACCATCATCACGAGCTTCCCCCATAACAACCGGTTGATCTCGAATTGCCTTCAACCGAATAAGGAAGATATCGATTTCCTCTCCCTTGTGCATCTGAAATAGTCGTAGCTGATTTTCGAGAAGCATCTTCCTCTGGAAAAAATTACCTTGATACATTGTGGTCAAGGTCTTCCACATCTCATTTTTCATATTCTTCTTGGCTATGTGTGGGACCACATGATCCTTTACACTTTCCATTATCAAGTGCTTAGTCATTTCTTTCGCTTCCTCATACTTCTTTAATAGATCATGATCGACCAAGATGGCCACAACCTTCTCATCATAATATATGATGTGATACTCATCGACAAAATATAGGATCGGGGTATTCCAGATGGAGAAGTTAGATGCTCCATCTAACCTGTCATGATCCATCAATCGATGAGATGTTATCTCAGATCAACGGTGTCGAAGAAAATGTTCTTCTCCCTTCTTCTATTGCTGCTCTCAGCAATAGATTGGATCTGGGTTTCTTGGAGATAGAAAACCCTCTAGAGAATATGCTCCCTCTAACCAGTGACTTCCTTCTCGCAAATCCTCCACCAATTCTGCCGAATCAACCCTCTCTAGTCACTCTGATCATTAGATCTTAGACTTCTTGGCTAGAATTTATGTTGAGGAACTACTTCACCTTACTTTTTAAAGTCTGTTAGACATTGTTCTATACCGGTAGAAAAAATGACCCAACAACAACTTTGAAGATTAAAAACTACACTTCAATCCACAACAACTTTCACAGCATCGCCCCCTCTTGGACTATGTCACCCTATTGGGCTTGTGTTAGCCAGTGTGTCAGCCCTTCTTGAGCTAGACAGGCTCTGTTTCTCCCTTCTAGGCCTGTGTCAGCCTCTGCGGAACCTGTGCGTGAACTAGACAGACTTTGTGTCAGCCAACTGGGTTTGTGCTCTGCCATAGGTGTTGCACTACCTCTTTATGCATATGGGTTGTCTTAGCTACTTTCCTGTAGAAAAATATCTTTGTCACTTCGTTGATGGCTTCAGCTTCCATTGATCTGCAATAGCTTTGATACCATGTGAAAATTTCTGAATCCAAATTACATAATCCCTACTGCAGTATATTTATTTACTTCTACTACTTGTTTGATTTAATTTACAAGTTATTTTTCTGAAATATTCAGTAAAACATCAAAGTAAACACTACTACAGCCTACACATACATATAGATCAAGGACTAAAGAATAAATGACATATGACAAAGGACACAATATTTTTTGGAAAAATATCCCCGGAAAAACCCAATGTGGGAAAACCGGTGCAACAATGCTTAGAGGGTTTTATTATTATGCAGATTGCTGAATACATTTAAGGGCACTAGGCGTTCTTTGCCCAAATAGAGAAAATATTGGTAGATGTACCTCTATCTCTTGGAGACATAAAATATGGCTGATTTAGCTGAGGCTTCACACCTTCTCGGTATGATGAAAACAAGTCCTTTCTGGCCCACTAGAACCCCAACACTACCTCTCTCGGCATTGCATCATCCCTACGACCTTGCATGAGCTTCTGTGTACCGCAGGTTGGCCCTGCATCACCGTGGCTAAGCCTACACTACCTCTGCCCAACTCTAGGTTAGCCTGCGTTAGTGTGGCCGAGCCTAGGGTACGTCTGCACTGATCTGGCTGGGTCTGTGTCACCCTTGATGGGTCTATGCGTTGTTATGGTATGGATATTCCTCTCTGCCAATGTATCCTTGGCCTCGAATTTGAAATCCCATTGTTGATTTGTCCCTCACTGCAATGCAAGATCACTCAAAACTGCTCAGCAAACCACGCCCCAAAATTTCAACTTAGCTCAAGTGTTGCCACTCTTTGTGTGTCCTCCAAGTGATCCCAAACCTTCTTTTAATACTTTTCTTGTTGATCATTCAACGACCGTTATCTATTCTCTAATAATTGACTAATATTAGAAATACTTGATCCATGTCACTTAGAACATTCTCACCCACATGTCTAAATTAATTCACTGTAATTATTTAATTTCCTTAAGTTAGACTTAGGGTCTTCATTAAAATAATTAATATTTTGAATAACCTAGGTTCAAGGTGGAATTTCTCCAAACAATTTTTGGGTCTTGGAGATATCATGTGATCTATCCCCTCCACAAAGTTTTGGAGCTAGAGCACATCCGACGCTACCTGAAATCTCAATAGAAAGAACCTAATTTTAGACAAGTCTTTCCTCTTTCCCCCTTGAATGGACTTTGGTTTCAATTGGAATTTTTTTCTTTTCCCTTCTTTTCCTTTCTAGCCAAGAAATAATTTTATTCATCCTCACCCTTGGATGAATTCTCGTGTTTGATATTCTGCCTTATTTCCTCTTTTACCGAATTATACCATCAATGCTCCTAATTCAGTAGTTTCTCCCTCCCATTCAACAAATCTTGGTAGTATGTCATCTCTTGGGAGGGCCTAGAAGGGAAAGGCTCACCAAATAATGCTCTGGTATTGTGACACCTACTCCTTCAATTTCATCATGAAATTTTGTGAACCTACTCAGATACAACTGAATCGAGTCATTCTTATGAATTTTAATACTTCAAAGTTTATCCTTGAGCATGAGTTTACCATGGTTGTTGTTATTCTGGAACAGATCTATCAATGATTGCGAAATTTCTTACGAAGTCTCTTTCCTAAGGAAATTTTAGAAAATATGGCCTCATACTCCCCCCAATATGATTATCCTCACCCTAGCTACACCCTTCTTACATTCTACTAGATTCTAAGTATCAACTGTTATTTGCTTCAGAATGTCACTCTCAACAAATTCCTTCAACCCATTATCTTCCAGCACTGCCTCTATGCACTCCTTCCAAGAAACATAATTTGAGCTTCCCTCAAGGCCATTCTAGAGTTGTAGTCTATAGAAATCCATCCTTCTAGCTCTGAATAATTGATCTTGAAGATTCGATCCTCCTGTAAAGAAAACTTCAAATTCTCTTATCTAGTGTGAATATTTCTCTGATATCATGTAGAAATTAATGTGTAGCTTCCAAACTGGTCATGAAATTTACTAAATCACAAGAATAGAAGCTAATCTACTGATCTTTGGAAGCTAATTCACGAACGATAACACATAAAATTAACATGCAAGATGAAACATCACATATGCCCAAATATTTATCTAGGGAAAAAAACTTCTCAAAACCCCTTACAATATTTATTGCATTAATCAAATAATAGAGATGAAATACAATGCTTTCTCAAGCCTGACCATAACCTGGAAGTGTATAGTCTATCTCTCTACATGAAAGACTGAACCTGGGATATACTTGGGCAATTTTTCAAGCCTCCAAGCTCCTATTTCCTTGCATTTTTCCTTCGGGAATTAACACCTATCTTTTATGTAAATTACTCAACTGGATTGCGCAATTCCTATAGGCCCATTCACTAACTGCATGCATCATCGGTACACACAGGACTAGTCTACAACTGATAGTACACTTCCTTGGAGTCTCCATCTCAACTCGGTAACTCAAATTCTATTCATGCAATAGTTATTTGGGTTGATTTATCACTTAAAGATGACCATTGAGTTTGATTAAATTTACACTGCACCACTTGACCTTGCAATATTGTCTCCAAAAGTTGGAACTATTTTAACTAACAATAACTCAACTTAAGTGAAATATATTGCTACAAATTAGCAATCAATCATACTAAACTGAGCTCAAGCTACCCCAACTTGAGTTTACTAAGTTAACTGAGTGACAAGTGCCATGTTACCTAAGTTAACTACCTCCGAGTTTTTCTTGATGTGGAAATTTGAATTTTATATAGTTTGACCAAGGCAAGGTCAAACTGAGATTTTCTTTATGGATTTTCAACAAATTCCCCATTGTAAAAGAATTGTTAATTGTGAACTGTTTACCATGTAGGATGAGTCTATGCTGGCGCTAGTTGTCATTAGGATTTTGTCCTTGAAACAATTTATTTTCTTATAGTTTTCTTCTTTAGTCAACATCTCCTACTGCGATCTTATCAACTCTAGACCTCACACAAATAAAAAAATCTCTCTAAAATTACTAACTCTTTAAAATTAGCTTACTAATAGTGACATTAGGTGTATTTTAACTAGATGACTATTACTGCTACTTCTCAAATTATAAATTATTTTCAATGTTAATTAAAAGAATGTCTCTTGTTGAGCTTGAAGCTTCCTAAGAAAATTATAAAATCAGTGAAAGGAGTCAGAGCATTGAAGCTTTGCGAGAAAATTATAAATTCACTCATAAGCCATTAGTTTAACATTCTAAATTGAAGAGTAAGATATTTTCATGGGACATATTATCAACATTATATTTTAAATTATTTTTTGAATTTTACAAATTCAACATTATATTTACATTTTTGCGAAATTTGGACTGTTACATGTGGCTTTTGTAGGTCCGCACTAGAAATCTATGTTATTATATCTTAATGTGCTTATAAACATGTACGCCTTGGGAATCATTCACCTCGAAACAAAGCCAAAATTCCTACAATTGAAAATTATTCCAAAATTCATTTCAATTCACCACCATCATTGAAGAAAACATATCCAAAGTCTAGCATCTTTCAAACAAATATTTTTAAAATTTTGAGGATGACTATGAACCGATAGCAAAAAGAACACACTTAAAAATAGTAATTATTTATTTATGAGTTACCACTTTCTACGACCCTAGAGATTAAAAATTTCCGTGTGAATGATGCATGTGATAGAAATATATTGTCTCATTGTTTCTTACAGATGAGAAGGAAAATAAATAGGGAGAATTATAGCTCAGTTGGTTATGCATGTTGTATGTAGTAATTGTTTTTACATGATTGCTTCTTTGTCTCACTTGAATACTTCCTTTTTTTGTTTTTCTAATAATAGGTTATGAGGCAACACTTGGTGTGAAAACTATCCCATGTCCCAATTTCATATGTGGAAGAGTGGAAGTGTCATTTCAATTGTAGTATGCATTGATATCTAGAGTCCAAATAGCTCACTTAAAAGATCTGAAAGATCTCGCTCATGGAGAATGATGTGTATTTTCATTTATGAAATATTAAAATGATTTTAATACGTTGTTCTTGCATGAATAAAATGCTCCATCGAGTACCCCCACATCGATTCCATGTGATTATGATTGTGAAGATGACATGGAGCCTATATGATAGCCTCCTGCAACCTCCAAAGTCATTGAGATGGAAATTTATTCTTGGGAATTTTTCTCATTCACATTGGTGGAAAAAAATCCATTTTTTTTTCATTAAAATTGCAACAGTCAAATGGTTTAATAAATACCAAAATCGAAAATACTAAAATATTATCAAATTGATTGCAATAATGGAAAGTGGTGTGAGTAAAACAAGCTTCTAGATTTTCCCATAATTTTTGTATCCCGTGTTTTGGAGAAGATTTGTAAGTGGAATCTAGATAGTTTGGGAGTTGTGGATCCATTTAATAAGTGAGTAAAACAAACATAAGGATTTAATAAGTCGTTTACATTTTATGGTCATTTTATTTTTCACTTGTGATAAATATGTGGAATTTTTTAACATCACTATGTTATTGAAGGGTAATTTTTTAATTAAACGTTATTATTGAATGGTTAATTTATGATCAAAGAATCATTGTTAGAATGAAAAAATTTTAAACATATCATTTCTACGTGAAACATAAATATCCAAAATGTCAAAAAAAAATTATGTGATGAGTAAAGAGGAATCCAAATTTCAACCCTCACCCCAAGTGAAGGTTGATGGAGTAGAATTGGTTGAAGGGTGATAAAGGCATCACATGATATATTTTTTTAGAGGCTGAGTTTCACAAATGGTATCTCCTTGTGAAAGGGTTTATGGAGGAGGGCACATCATGTTTAGTGCCAGAAGATCAAAAGAAGAAAATAGGAACAAACATGAAGTTGAGCAAGGAATACACTAGTAAATTCATAAATTTAGAATTCAATAAAGTTGTTAATTGTGAATTTTTGAGTTTTCTTCTATGTTTAGTTTTTTTAATTTTGTGTAGTTTTGTAGCACACTTTTTTTTTTGTAGGTTGATATTATATTACATATGATTACATTGTTCACCCAAGGAGGACTTGAGAGTGAAATCTCGGGGGACCAAAGTCCCGGTTGACACGACCATCGTGAGTCAGGATGCCTCACCTGGGTTTAATTTCGAAGTACATTTAAGGGTTGTTTGAAGATCATCTTAGAATGTATCAAATTTTTATTGATATGTCAAAAGCAACATAAACCCCAAAAAAGATTAAATGGAAAAGAATATCCAAAGGTGAACTTTATAGCATTTACAAACTAGTCCATATCAATATTTATTTGTTCAAATTGTAATAGAAATATTATGTCCAAAAAGTAAGGATATTATTTTTATCTATAAAAATAAAATAAATTATAGAATTTTTTTTTTTTGAATTTATAAGAATTTAAATTTATTTAAATTTATTTATTCTTTTTTTTCTTCAAATTATTTTAAATCATTAAGTAATCGTAACATAAATAATTGGAAAATGAAAGATAAAATAAATAACCTACAATTCCTTTCTCTTGTTGTACTTTCACTCTCAATTGTGTTCTTTTGACAAGAAGGAGAGAACGAAAGAGAGATGGAGTGAATAGTCATAGAGTTGAGTGCATTGTAACCAAAAATTTCCAAAATGAAAATTAAGAAACCATCCATTGGGCTTTTTTCTCGTCAATTTTCCTTTGGTGAGAGTTGTTGTCATTATTGGAGGAATTTTGTTGTAGCCGTGTTAATTATAAGGCTTGAGATATTAGTGTGAGTCTACGTGTTTAAAATGTTGCTACTATTAAAATGGTTTCCTTCTCCATTACCTTCTAAGAAGTTATGTTCTACTCTAAGAAGTTATGTGCTACCTTAGAAGCTCCCTTTGGAAGCTATTGATTATTTTCTATGAGTGCTTGGATATGGTATGCATGGTATTCCTCGAAGCCACACATGTACACATGTTGAAGGTTAGACATGTAGGTAGAGTAGATATAATTAATCAACCAATATAAGAGGCTAATAGTTCCACTAACTCATGGTTATTTTGGTTAATACATTTCGGCATTTATTTACTAATTAAATATAATAAATTTTCATTTATCTTATTCTTATATATATGAAGTTACCCTATACAAATTTTATTACGTATAAAAACATTGTTTATAGAAACAATGCTCATGGTCATATCATCCTAAAAAAACCATTTGATATGTACTCCAATTATTTGTTGCTTCATAAATGTTGAATTAACAATGTACAATTTGAATTGGAATATTAGTGTAAGTAGAAGAAAAAATGAAGAATGGGTGTTGAATGAGACTTACCAATTCCTTGTTAAGGTTTTGTGAACCATATGTCCTTTATTGGTGAAGGTTAGTCTCCAACACTACTTTTCCTTGAGAAGACAATATATGTATGCAAATTTTGAATTGTATTAAAAGTTAGAGTTGAAGCTTGTTCTTTCTGAGATAGATTGATATATTGGGATTACTATTGGTTTGGAAGACTGAAGTAGTTGACCACTTTATCGTTAAATTGTTGATAATGAGTGAGTAATTCATCACACATCCTTGAGCAAGCGAGGGCATTTTTCAAGTATACATTAAACGAGCGGACATATCCCGCAGGTAGCCATTCCGCTTCTTGCAGATAAGACTCGAGGTATCGCTCCCACTAAAAATGAAGGCAACCGGTGAGAGAAAAGAATAACAACCTTTTCATCTTAAAAAAACAAGAAGGTGGAGTATGTTTTGCGTAATTGTCTATAATATAATATAACATAGATGAGAACAGCATGTGCGCTAACGTATCCCGCCCTTGCATCTTTTCCACTTCAGCAGTCCATTCATTCGATGTATTCCTGAAGAACTCGAATAATAGGTGGTGGGTAGATTCATATCTGCGAGAGGTGAATTTCCATAGGAAACGTCACGGGGAGTTTTACTTTTGGGCAGTTCTAAGCACATTCGAGCCCGAATTTTGTAGCAGCAAAATCGCCTTCACGCAACTCAACACTGTTGATTGTTCTACATAACCTATATGATACTCACTCTATTATTTTATTTTCAGATGGGATAGAAGCCTAATTTCAAAAAGATGTTGACATATTTATATAAAAGTCATATAAAGAATGTTTAAGTGGGCCTGTTTCCAATCATCTAGTGACCACAGCATAACATTAGATTAAATGATTAAAAAATTCAATAAATAAAATAAACTAGCAATTGCACCGGGGGTGCAAGGGAATGCCGGAAGGAGGAGACCTGAATCATTTTGTGGTACATGTTAGGGAACATGATGAATGTGAATTTATGAGGGGTAAAATCTGCCATTGATTGATTACATGAATATTTAGATTTAAAACTATGAAAATAAAAGATGTTGTTTGCTCAAGTTGGAGGTGGAAAGAAAGTAGGTAATTTCATCTCGATGAGTTACATTTTATGATTTTGTGGTTATTATGTTAAATCATTATGTGTTAATAATAGTAGAAGTAAGTTACTGATATTTGCACGAATGTAATTTAAATTAGAAGCAAACTAATTGAAAATGAAGAATAAGTTTGGTTGTGAATCAATTTATAATTGTATAAAATGAGAGCATATGAAGGAAGTAATTTTTGAGATTTAATTATGTAGGCATAATTGATATGATGAAAATAGATAGTATACAATATAGTAGACCATAGATTTCTTGTCCATTGTATAATTTTTTTTTGCGAGGTTATCATTAACTTGTATAGAAGTAATGTAATGGTAAAGAGGCTATAAATGTTTTTGAAAGTCCTAGTAGTAGGCAATTTAACATCATGGTAGAAGAAAAATGAGTAAGAGTGATATTGTTAAATCTAGAAAAGAATCGATTTGGAACAAGAAGGAGGAGCAAGTGATAGCATAGCACATTGAGGGGGTATTTTGTGGTACATGTTAGGGAACATGATGAATGTGAATTTATGAGGGGTAAAATCTGCCATTGATTGATTACATGAATTTTTAGATTTAAAAGTATGAAAATTAAATATGTTGTTTGCTCAACTTGAAGGAGGAAAGAAGGTAGGTAATTTCTTCTCGATGACTTTAATTTAATAACTTTGTGGTTATTATCTTAAATCATTGTGTGTTAATAATAGTAGAAGTAATTGACTCAAAATTGAATGAATGTAATTTAAATTAGAAGCAAACTATTTGAAAATAAACAATAGGTTTGCTCGTGAATCAATTTATAATCGTATAAACTGAGAGAGTATAAAGGAAATAATTTGTGTGATTTAGATATGTAGGCATAACTGATATGATGAAAATAGATAGTATACAATATAGTAGACCATAGATCTCTTGTGCATCGTATAGATTTTCGCTAAGGCATCATTGACTTGTATTGAAGTAATGTAATGGTAAAAAGGTGTTACATGTTATTAAAACTCGCAGTAGTAGGCAGTTTTACATCATGGTACCAGCAACAAGAGTAAGAGTGTATTGTTAAATATAGAAGGGAAGTGCTTTGGAACAAAAAGGAGGAACAAGTGTTAGCATAGTAGACTGATCATGCATGAAAGGTGTATGGTTGCAATCTAGTCATAAATACAAGGGGTTGCCCGATAGCGACAACACCAATTGACGTCCAAACTCGGGACACGACTGAGATAGTATGCTCGAAGTTGCCTGTGTGCATCTCTTTCATGCACATGAATGAGGTGACGAATGAATATTTTGATCTTATGGAGTAGTTGCAACGTTGGGCGCAAACGGTATAGTGGTAGAGTAGGTGGAACTAAGAAGTGTTCCTGTAGAATGAGAAGTGCATTCTCTTGATGAGTGATTTCTTCATAGAACTTGTTGAGTTGAGAAAGGTAGCTGCGATCCATAGTTGCTGCAAGGAAAGGAAAAGCATATAAGTGAACATGTAAAAATTTTACACTAATAATGAAAATCATAATAAGAAACAAATAGTAGGAATAAATATGAGTTGAAATGATATTGGAAAGTGAAAATGTAAATGAAGTAGAAAATTTGCAAGGTCTTATTATGAGGAACAAGAAGAAAGAAGTAAAAGTGGAATGCAAGCGAACAAAAGGTACCAATAATAGGAGTTCTTCAAGGAGTGTGAATAATAGATTTGGATGCAAGGTGTGCCTCTTCTTGTTTCCTACGCACGACGTAAGGGTTGTCCTGCATACGTGAATAGCGTGAGTAGGAGAAGGCAGGGGAGATGCAGAGATCATTCAACGAGCGAACTCTTGAAATAGCTGTGAAAGTGAGCCCTTGCCGGTCAATGTTTCTGATGTCAATTGTTGCCTTATCTAGTGTCATGCCTTGCGATTTATGGATTGTTAAGCCCCATGCCATGCCGAGGCATTTGTGTGTGCGAACCCCTTGTGATTGGGGGGATTGGCACAAATGTAGGATTTGAAGGATCCCATGGTGGACCATTGTAGTGAGGGAAGGCAACTACAACAAAGGATGGTAGTTCTGGTGGTGTACAACCTGGTGAATATACAATTGCACGAATGTTGCCAAGAAAACCATTAATAAGACCAACGCTAACCCAAAGATTTCTTCTGAGAATAACACGTTGGTCAATGCAAAGGAGTATTCTCTTTGATAATTGATCATTTTTTAGTTGTGTAGTTTTGAGTTTCCTCTTTTCGGCAGCAAAACATTGTGCAACTAGCTGATTTAATAATTTTAACATTGATTTATTGTGCAGGTCAACAGCATCATTTGTTGAATAAAGATGCATTGAAGTGGAGAATGATTGGACTTCGGCTTCAGGAAGATTTGTTTTTGAACGTGTCATAAGAAGATTCCAATCAGTAACAGTGGGTGTTGCATTGCGAAGGTTGGAGAGGATTTCGCGGAAGGAAATTTGTGCAGGACTTGTTCCTTGTTGCCAAAAAACTGTTGCAAGCGTAACCACAGTATTGATGCTTTGCCAAAGTGCAGTGCCACAAGAATTTCCTACATACATTGGCGTGTCTTTGACAGGTGGTAGTTGGCCAAGGTCACCCACAAGGATTATAGAACGTCCACCAAATGGGCCGTTTCTATTTGATGGGAATGCCTCGTGCAAGCGATCATCAATTTGAGAAAGCAATTTAGGACCAATGAAGCTCATTTCATCAATTAGAATGTAATTGATATGTTCAAGTTGTTCTTGAAGGTTTAGGAGGGAATGACCCTCTAAAGGCTCCATAGAGGATATAGGGATGTGAAGAGCAGAGTGGATCATCAAAGCATTAATGTGGAATGCTGCAACACCGGTAGGAGCAAGTAGTAGCAGGGGGTATTTTTCCATGGTGGAGCTTTCAAGGAATGCATTTTTTAAGAACTCAATTAGGAACGACTTGCCGGTACCAGCAGTGCCTTGGATTATCATTTGGAGTGTTTTTTTGGAAATGTTGTTGCGGAAGTGCGAGAAAATTATATTGAATGCAATGGTTTGGCTTGGGGACAAGGAGGAAAGGGAATGTGCAGATGGATTTAGGAGTTGGCGGGATCTTGTGGAGGAGCGGGTGGAGTCGATGAAGCAGATGGCTGTTTCTTGTAAGTGTGGAGGGATTGTAGAGTGGCCCCAATTATGGTTTGTGTCAAACTCACGATGGAAAAGCATTTCAAGCTCATCGAGGAGGAGGTTGTTACCTAGGTGGAGTTGAGAGAGAAACTGCCATTCATGCATGTCAAGTGTGGGGTGATGGGGAGGGTTGTTTGGGGATGAACAGATAGAGTCAGAAAGGTCCCAGATGGATGGTTTGTGACGAACATGCCAAGGTTGATATGTGTGTCTAATTTCTTCCCAGTGTGCAACAATCCCTGCATCGGAGATGCCAATATCATTAGGCAGGCTACGGAAAGGGAAGTATAGGAGGAGTTCGCTCCAGTAGAAGTCTACATAGGATGGTGATTCTTTCAATGGAATGGAGGTGTAAAGAGGAAGAACGCGGAAAACCATGGGAGGGAATATTTGTTTCCATGGTGATGTTTTTCGACGGGTGGAGAAGGACTAGGAGCGTGCAACTTCAATAAGAGACAAAATTTCAAGTGCAGGTGGTCTTTGCATGTAGGAGGCAATGAAAGATGTTGATGGAGGATGACTATCTAATTCATGCGATACATGTTTGAAGACTTTTTTTTTTACATTGAGGGAGACAAAAGAACGACTACACTTTGTGAGTGGGAGTTTTTGTAGCATGTGGCATGTTTCTTGTGCACCAATATCTCGATCAACAACAATTTCAGTGAGGACTTTGCAGACGATAGTGATAGTAGGAGCATCTGGGGGGGAGCATTGTGAGAGGCGTGAGAGCATTTGGTAGTAGCTTTCAGACTTTGCCTCTGATTTTTCTGCATACTTTGAAATGTAGTTCAACACAACATGGCATGAGAGAACTGGTTGAAAATCAATGTTGGCCCTCCATATTGCAAGTAGCTGAGCATTGTGCACGTTGAGTTTGTCATCATTTCTAGCAGTGGAGTACACTTTTTTTGCTACAACCATCAATGTGAAGAGATGACGTGTTGCGAACCTCCCATGGGGCTCCATAGCGGCAAGTTGATGTGTTATTTCTTGTGTGTAAACATGTAGAAGAGTGGCAATATGTGTGCCTTTGAACAAAATTGAGGAATTTTTCATAGCCTTCTAACTGATTGCCTGCGAATATTTCATGCGTGCTAAGGAGGCATGGATCTTGTATAGATGAATGATTTATTCTAGGAGGTCGAATGTGAAGCAGGCGAGGATTCCAAGCATTGTAGCACTGATCAAAAAAATCTGTAGCCGCGCGGACATCTGGGCCGTTGGTCCAATCGAGATTGTCCATATCAAGTGCATTTGGAAGCCACAAAAACCTATGGATATGTGCGGAGCCGCAATGTTGCCATTCATACCTTATAAACGAAGGGAGCAGATAGTAATATTGGATGTGTGGAAGTGAAAGGAATGAAAGATAAGAGAAGGAAGGAATAGTATGCATACCTGCACTAGTAATCCTTTACAAGGAATCCTTTAAGTAGCACCTCTTCTAGGAATATAGTGAATCTGCAATGGATATATTGAGATGCACGATGCGGGTTTCTAACAATGTTTTGCATTCTCCATCGAGTTTGCTCATTTGAATTGGATGGAGGGTTGGAAGGCATCAAATTATGCAATTCAGGCCATTTTGTATCAGCTGTAGTTAGTGTGAATAATATGGTAGGGGTACCAATTTGAGTGATCATGTCCGTTAGTTCTCCTCTAGCCCTAGTCCAAAAAGAACGGTTTCCACTCAAGGATGAACCGAAACGCATAATTTGGTCTGGAATGGTGGAAGGGGGCATTTGTTGGAGTTGGTGGCGAAGGTCAGCGACTGTTGCTGGTAGGGTGTTTGAAAGGTCCCTTTTAATGAAGACAGACACAGTTTCTTGGCTCCGATGGTGCATGATAATGTTGTACAAGTAATATCGGAAGCGAGGATGTTGTGCAAAATGATTTTCATTGTAGCGCATTAGATGCATAGCATATTCTTGCATGTCCACTTTTGCAATTATTGGTTGGTTAATCATGGGAGATCCTGTGGGGAAGAGGGTGGGGAAGGTCATGGAGAATAGGCCCTCTGTGTTGTATTCATTGATTGGGGAAAGGCCAATGGTCGGCCGTTGAAGTGAATGGATGGTTGTTGAATTGGAGGAATCTATGTAGGCACGTATTTCATCAAGTTCAAAATGACAGTTTGGTAGAGTTGAAACAAAGGAGGATGGGTGGAGGTCAGATGGGCATGAGTGGAGAAGTTCAAAATTAGGAATTTCTGGAATGGCTTCATGGACTACGATGGAAGCTATGTTGATATGGTGTAGCATGTTGGAAATGTTGGTAGGTGGAATAGGCAAAGCAGAGAGGGCAAGTTGGTTAATATGGAAATCTTTGTAGTATGGGTCATTTTGTAGTTTGAATTACAAAGCTGCATGGACATGTGTTCGACTAACAAAAAATTCATAGTTTTTTTCATCATAGCTAGTTTTTTTTACAACAAGGATGTCTAGTTCTGAGAACATGCGAGGAAGAGAGGTGACAATATTTGTGATATCTTGTGGAAAACTAATAGTATGACCAGAATATTTAAATTGGCCACCACGTGCATGGGTGACTTGAAGAATGGGATTGACACGAGCAATGAGCATCTCTTCAACTTGAGTTAGGCAGGATAGGACATGTGGCTGGATACCTGGGGCCATGTTATTTGTAGAGGAGAAACGATGCGTTGATCATTCGGCAACACAACGGGCACAACAAACTATTCCATGACTTGTTTTTGTTTTCATGGATGGGTAAGCTTCATGACAAATTGAGCAAACTTGGATGGGACAAAGTGCATCGATCCTTTGACGAAACCAAAAATGTGCATGTTGCAGAAGGATGGGGAGAAATTTTTGGGCAGGTGGAAAGGGAGGAACATGGGGTGGCATATGTAAAGGCTAGGGAAGATTTGAAGGAGTTGAAGTGTTTGGAAAGGGTCGGTTAGTAAGTGGAGATGGAAGGGGAAGTTGGAAAGTTTGGGTGGGATGTATGGGAAGGACAAAATTTTGTGAAGCAATGGGAGTATTGTTGGCTTGAGAGCGAAGGTTTGTTCGACGATTTGAAGAGAGGAGGTGACATCATGCATTGATGATGTCTTTATTAAGTGTGTAGTAGCGTCCTTGTTGTTCCCTTTCCACATTGTTTTCTGGTGGGGTTGGCATAGCTATTTCAAGTAAGGAAAGGTATGTCAAATGCATGAAGTATATTGCGAGTGATTATTAAAGTGAAAATGTATTCAGCATGGGTTGCTTAGAAATGTGTGTTGGATATTTCAGATTGAAAAAGCATTTATTTTGAAATCAACCACATGTTGCATGTATTGGTTAGAGTAAAGTGAAGACATATTTTGTATTTTATAAAAAGAGAAGAAGCAATTTATGTATTATTTTTTATAGTAAGCATAGCATATTCATATGTACATTTAGAAAATGTGTGTGTTGTAAAGAAGATCAAATAATGAAGGATGAAAGGCAAAACTATGTGACTAAATGTACATATATTAGAGAGATCCATTAAAGGATAATCGAATGACATATATACAAAATGTGATGAAGAAAGGAGTGGGTGATGAAGCGTTTAGGAGAAGTAGTAGAAAGTAGAAGGGCAATGGAAATATATAGTTACGATTACAAAACATGTCTGAAAAATGGATGAGGAATGGCAATCAAGGTTTAAGAAGATTGAAAGGGGAATAATAGGAAGGAAATGAAAATGTGTGGTGCAGGGTGGACATCTTAGCAGGAAGCTATTATGGGGAAAGTATGTATTGAAAGAGAGGTGGGGGAGAGATGAGTGAGAGCAAGAAACAAACAGTTAGAGTTTGTGTTAGAATGGGTTGGTGGGGGGAGGACCTGATTGCAGGGCCTCTAGGAGGGTAGTTGATGCTTCATCGTATGCAAGTTCTTCTGCGTGCATAAGATTTGGGCATAGTCGTTCAACACCATTGAATCTATCCCTCTTTAAAGATAGTGTGAAGAGGAAATGGCATCCTTTGATTTTGTTGTATATGTCAAAAACACTTTCAAGATCGGTTGAGAGGAGGCAGAGGTCCTTTGCAGAGACGCCAAGAAGGGCAGTTGCGGCTTCGTCGAAAGCAACAACATTGTCGAGGTGGCCAATGTGGTCTTGCAAATGGAGTCGAAGAATGTAGCGATAGTCGCACTCATTGAACGAGCCTTCACATTTCGAGCATCGGTAGGTGTTGTAATCTTGTCGTAAATCCTTTCTCATGCATTGGATCCCAACAATGATAAGGGGACATGCGAGGAAATAGAAATTATCCTTGTTAATAGACGTAGCAGTAGCACAGAGCGAGATCCATGGGATATTTTCATCAGGTTGCATTGACAAAATGTCAGCAATTGTTTTTGAACTCAAAGGCCTCTTTCTTGTACTTTTGTATTTGCGGCTGAGCGACGGTGAGGGTGCTTTATTTCCTTCTCCGTCACACCATTCTTTCAGTTGTTGTGCTTTAGGGACATCTGGATTTATAAGTAGTGAAGTCGTTGGGATTATGCTGATAGTTTGGCCATTGAACTCGACGATCCTTCCCCCTTTAATTGCTCGCACAGAAATTTCACGAGCCATGCGCATTTCAGAGAGTGCACGACCTTCAGCATGGCAATGTTCGCCCCACAAAGTGACATCAATGCTGTTCCCAGACATATCACGAAGAGTTATATTTTTCTTAGGAGTCTCAGAGCCATCGCGTTTGCGAATGATAGACGGAGGAGATAGGGAGGCAACAATACCTCTGACATCAACGATTGAATTAGGAGGTGAATGTTTGAGGGAACTTATAGGCACAAATTGATAGGTATGGGAAGGAATTGTAAGGTCATCACCGAAGACCTGTGACACTGTTGATGAAGAGAAGAGGAGGATTTCGAATGGCCATTTGAGATGGTTATATGAAGGGTTGGGGATATTTATGGTCCCATTTGCAACATTGTAAATGTGGCCAATTTTAATGAGAGCATGCAGGGATTCTACCAAGTCATTGAAGACAAAGACATGGATTTGATCGCTGTCACGATCGACAAGGTCAAACCCCAGTGATTTTCCAGTGCCCCGTGCATTGCTAAATTCACGAAGGGGTGTCCTTGAAAGGACTCTGCCTTGGATGGACCAAGATTTTTGAGTGGGGGAGAGTGCTTTAAAAGGGAGAATAGTTGTAGATGATAGGGTGGCGTTTTGGGAGGACAAGGATTGAATGTCAAGGGAGAGTGGTGGTGAAAAGGGAGCCGAAGAAGAGGAGGACGATGTGGCTTAGTTCATTTGTTCAGTCGAGAGAATAATAGGGGCTGGGTCACCAACCAATGGTGCATCATGCTGCAGTATGTCAAGATCGATGAGACAAAGTGACCTGCAAGAATGACATATTTATTAGCAAATATGGGAAGTAAAATGTTAGGAATGAGAATTGAGATAAAGAAGGGACGTAAGAGGAGAATCATTAAAGGGGAGGAAGCAGGGAGGTGGCATGTGCGTAGCTTACATGGAATGATGTGCATACGTGCATGAGCTTTTGTTGAGACGAATTGTCGAGCCTATTCGCAACTCCTCATTTTGCGCAAACTTTGTATGTGAAGAGGGAAGTAGAAAGACGCGCTTGTGAGCACCATCGGACAATGATACACGGTAGCGAGGCATTGTAGCTCGAGCAGAAGTTATTTGTTCAAGTGCAATAATCTAGAGGGTTGGTTGTAGGTCGATAGCACCAGCAAGGAGCGATGAGAGGCCATTGCGGGTCAAGGATGTTTCCACGGTGATGCAGCTGGTATCGCAAAACAAGGTGCTGCTAGTGAATATAAATATGAAGGTAAAGAAACTAAAGAAGAGGATGTGTACATAAAGGAATGAAAACTTCTAAGTTTGTAATTTAAGAGAGCTGAAGCAAATAAACAAGAATTGACAATATACCGACAAATGTTATACAATGATAAATCCATAGTCCTTGGAATTGTTAAAATTTGTATGCCTTTTATAAATAACAAGAATTTAATACCTTTCATGTCTTAATGATCACAAATTTGATTTCTATAAAAGAAAAAAAGTTGTCTAAAATACAAATAATGCAAAATCCATGTTCAAAATTAGTCGTAGGTGGTTGGAAATTAATATTTGTGTTTCTTAATTGAAATTTAGCTAAATAGTTCAATGATATAGTTGTAGATAATAAATCATAGATTATGGAGTCTAAATTTTCTAACATGTATTGAAACTAATTAGGTTAAATAAATTTGTACAACATTAACATTATTTTCAAATAATATTTATCAAGAGAAATTGTGAATATATTTCGATTGTTAATAATTTAGTTTCATGAACTAATCAATTTTCAATATGCCTCCATTGTTAATAATTTAATTTGTGTTTTTCTGAACCATTTATCTTGATTTGTGTTTAAGATTTTCTCCCATTTGAATAGTATGGAAGAAAAGATCTTAAAAATAGGAACAATTTGAAGTTGGACAAATGCAAAGTTAAAAAAAGTTAACATTTTGAAGTTGGACAAATGTAAAGTTTCTACTTCAAATTATAGCTTTATGGGATGATGTCACCAAAAAGTTTAATTTGACAATTTTAATGTATATTATATTAAATTATTTTAATGTATATATTTTGGAATAATAATTTTAGTGTATGTTATATTAAATTATTTTAATATATATATTTTGAAATAATAATTTATGATTTAGTAAAAGTAGACTTTATTCTTTGAATATTATTATAATGAGTAATTAAAATTTAAATAAATTTTAAATATGTGAAAAAAAAACAAAAAATACAATACACGTCATAAAATATCAATAATTTCAAAATAATACGTTATTGGAGGGTGTCGTAATTGAATAAAACCCCTCATAGAAAATCCCCCACTTCATGACGTGGCGGACCGACACTGCACCCTCATCCCACGACCTTGCATCCCGGCATGACAGAATATTGCCAACGTTGTCCCATTAAATTATATAGTAATAAACCAAATGGTGATTAATATTTACTGTTAAAGCATACCCTTCATATAAATAAAAACCAATGGACGATTTTCTTATTGTTCATGCATCGGATTGTCCATTCGCTTAAGAAACCACCAAGAATATATAAAATATAAATCAAATAACAACTTTTTGGCAAAATATACACCATTGCCTTAAAAACCAAGCAAGAATATGTGAAATATAAATCGAATCGGAAACCGCCATGCCTACTGAGAATTAACTGACAATTCAGGAGGAAATTGCATTTTTTTTATGTAAATCTTTTGGAGGCAGTTTCGAGTATATTTACTACTGGATATTACTAGAAAATCTCAGACATAATATTCTTTGAAGTAAAATTTTGTAAATAACCCTTTTGACAACAAAAAAATTTCTTGGCATTGGACATTAATTACTTCTACTATCCCAATTGTGTATGGACTTCCACATAAGAGGGTCGTTAGCAACGACACCCTTGTAATGGAAATGGCTCTCAGGTGTTGGGTGTAATTAGTATTATCTTTCTACCCAATTTTTATAATACTACTCGTTGGTTGTTTCTAGTATGACCCACAATTTTCGTCATGATGGCTAGGCATTCAAAATGCCAAATTAACAGAATAAGTTGTAGTGTGACTGGAAATACCTCATAATGTTCTAAAAGTGTTATGTATAGTATATGGCATCAAGTGACCGATTGGCTTAATCAAATCCCTGGAAACTATAAATAGATTTTAATAAGTTCGATTTCATCGCGTGTAATTACATTTGTTTCCTATCATATAATGCACAGACTAACTTAACGGTGGACTTCATGCATGGTTGCGCTTTGCATGAGGCCCACGTGCCTCTAGCTCTGTTAAGCAAACACTAAACACATGAACAACAAACTCTTCGACATCATTTCGCCAGAGGCTTTCGCATTACGTGTAGTGATGGGCGAACCAGAGGCGGTGGGATTGTAGCTTAACACAACAAAACACGACATGGCAATGCAGTAAACAGCAAGAAACAACAAAGGGCAGAGAATGTGTGGCGTACAATAGGCAAAACACATAGGGCAGCTGTGAGATGCAGCAACTTTTGTACATAAGTCAACATCTCAGATATTGAGGGTTAAGCGAAAACGCAGGTGATTCTTTCTGAAGTTCAAGAATCGAATTTGTAAGTAAACTTCATTTGGAATTCAAGCCATTTGTAGCATTTTCTTCTCAAGTGGACTGTCCTTTAGTATTATTTTTTTGAATTCGTTGTTGTTATTGTTCATGTATCTTTTTGTGTTTATATTCTGGAGTCTCAGGCGGCTTTGCACAAGTGAAAGAGTCTTTTATGTCTTAAGAAGTTTCATCTTTTCTCACAACTTGAAGTGCCGAGGATTTTAGCCAGTTGGTGATAAAATAACTGATATTTTAAGATTATTCATGGGAAGAAGATTTTTACATAATTCTGTGCTCGTCCACGCAATTTTTTTATTATCTTTTAAACCTTACGGCAGGACTAGGAGCACTTCTTCTTTCTAACGTTCTAGCCACTCCGATACTCTCTCTTGAAAACTAAGATGCCAAGTTTGAAGTGGTCCGCAGAGAAATTTAGGATTGGGAGCTAATCTGGTTGCTAAATAGGTGAAGAGTTTGGCTATTAGGTGATTTTAAGCATAACGCTTAACCTGTTGGAATTGGGATCTTAGGAGAACCTATCTTTTTCAAAGATTTAGGGCTAGGTTTTCAGAAAGTGTGCTATCAGGTTAAAAATTTCAGTTCTAAGGAGCTTTAGCATCGACGAAGAGGTATTATATTGTGGATAAAAATTGAAGTTTCAAAATGTAGGTTCCTCAAGAATAAGCTAGCGATAATTCGAAGTAAATTCCCTGAAGCTTTAGTTGCTCAAGGACAGAGGAAGGCGCTAAACTGAAAATCATTTAGCATCCGTTAATGATTTCAAAGTTTAGATTTAGAAGAACTGACTTGGAAAAGGATATTTTAGTTTTTTGATGGTCGATTCTTACTCTTAGGAAGTAACACTTTAGGTCGTTGAAGGCAAAGATCTAAGCTGTAAAAAGATCCGGAATTCAGGAGCTACGCCATTAACGATGTGACGATGTAGGTAGAAACACTTCTGAATCTAATCTAATTGGGATGAAAATAATTCTTTTAAGAGTCTGAAGCAAGTCAGTGATTAATTAACCTCAAGGACTTCACATTTTTCAAGCTCAGATGTTTATGAACTGAGCTATTAAGTAACTGACAAAGATTTAACACATTTGGAGGGTCAGATGGTTCGAGTTGCTTGATGCCAAGGTGGTGAGTAGCTGAAAAAAAGAAAGTCTGGCCTTATGGAATAGTTATGTTTTCAAATTGGGCTAGTAATGAGTTGGTACATTTGATCTATTCTGTAACTAAATATACCAAATATAATTGTTTCAATTTTTGTGTTGCTTTATCTGTTCTATATAGAAATGTTAAGAACAATTCCATACTTTGCAAACTTGACTGAGTAATACCTGACCCTATTTCTACTTTCTGAAGCTGGCACCTAATTATTATCAGAACGCGGCTTTGTAAGAAAGTAGGAGTTTTTATATTTACTAAACACAGATTGGAAATTGCTTGAAGTGTAGAAATATGTCTTTTCCCTGACTGCGACTGAAACCTCCTCTACTTTATTTATAGTCAGGAATGATACAGTATATGGAGCATTTTTATATAAATCTCATTATTAACTCATGATACTATAGACTAAGTAACAAAAACGTCCATATTTTGTTATCATGATATTTCTTAACACCATTATGTTTGAATAGTCTAACAAAAATGAAAATTCTAGTTGTTCCAGCAGAATTTAAGGGCATGATATTCTTCCTAATTGCAGGTAACAGAAGCTTACCAGCAATTTGTAAATGCGAAGCGAAGTTCTTCAAGGTCGAACTTGGCTGCAACTGCAAGTTCTTCTTCTTCAAGCTGGAGCTAGAAGTCAGACAAGTTCTTCTTCAGGCTGGAGCTGGAAGTCGTAAGTCGGCACTATGTTTAGTTAGATGGAAGTCTATTTAAGCAGCACGTCGAAGTCGGTTGCACGCTGCAAGTCAGCAATAGTCTGCAAGCTGCAAATCAGCAATAGTCTAGTCTTCAATGCAAGCTGCAAGTCGCCAATATCGTAGTCTTCAATGCACATTAAATGGTTGCATTAAATTGTTTTGTGCCTGGAGTTGATAAACGATGTTTCCAGGAAATAATATTAGATCTTATGAAAAGACACAAACAATTCTAGGGAGTGGCACAAACAATTCCAGGGAGCGGAGCGGAGGTCCTATCAATTTCAGACACAAACAATATACAAACAATTCCAGCGAGCGGCACAAACAATTCCAGGGAGCGGAGCAGAGGTCCTGTCAATTTCAGTGATTGAATATTTTCAAATGTAATAAATTTCAATGTGCCGCAAAATCAAACTTTACTGCCGTGTAGATTTCACTCTGCAAATCTAAATTTGAGAGTTTGAAATTTTAAATTAACACCTGGTCGCCAAATCAAGCAATTTTATTGGTTCAGGAGTTGCCACATGTAAAGATTTAACTGGACCAGATCGAGCAATTTTATTGGTTCAGGAGTTGCCAAATGTAAAGATTTAACTGGCTCCATGCGCGATGGAAAACTGTTCTCATTGGTTGGGGTGAACAGTGTTTTCTCACCCCAAGCCTGCAAAGAAAACGCCTCCGGCGTAAAAATACTACTCATAATTTTTTTTTATTTCTTTTAATTTCCATTTATAAATTTGTTTATACATTTAATTAAAATATATAAAATTATATTATTAATACTTTATGATGATTTTAAGGCGGTAGTTATGTATTTATTTTTATTATTTTTTATTATTAATATATTATTCAGACATTTTTTATTTTATAAATTTGTTGGTAATCATTAATGTGTTCAAATCTATATTTATTTTGATTTTTTTTTCTAGAATAATTTTATACTCAAATAATTTATTTTTTATTTTTTTATTTTATTAAATTATTTTATAATAAAATAATTTTTATGGTTTTATTAGTTGAGGCATTAATTTATGGTCTTATTAGTTGAGTTTTATAATTATAGATTTGATTTTTTTTTCTTTTAATTCTTTCTTCATTGTTATATATTTATGCATATAATTAAATAATTAAATTATAATACTAGTAATTTATAAATTTATTGTTATAATATTAATAGTTTATTAATTTATGTTTTAAGGTTTTAGTTTTCATATTTTTCACTATTAGTTTTCAAATTTAGTTCCTTGTTTTTATAGTTATTTCTTTTTAAGAAGATTTTCATTTTTTTAATTTTAGTCATTTTTTTCTAACATTATATTTAAATATTTTATGTCAATTGTGATTTAAATTTTGTAGCTCTAGTGTATTTATATTCTTCTATGGTCATATTAAATTTTGTATCTCTAGTGTATTTATATTCTTCTATGGTCATATTATTTATTTTTTTCTTGATAATCATCTACAATAAGTGGTCTGAAACACATCGATTTCAATTCTCTCATGTCATATAGATAAATAAAGACAATTTATAATTAAATAAAATATAATTTTAATTTTTTTAATTTCACCTAATATATCAATTAATATCTAATTATATTAATTAAAAAAATGATAAATGCTATATAGACTTTTAGGTTCAAGTGGCTTATATAACATTTAATATTTTGTTACCTATTATATAACAATTAATAACAAATTAGACCAGAAGATATTTCTTTCTGGAAGAAAAATTTCTCCTCGCCCAGCTAAGAAGCCTATCACAGCAAACCCTACATTGACGAAGGAGAGCGCTGGAGGTGCTAAGTCGAAGAAGACAATGCCAAAGGTCGAGCTAGTTATGGCTGTTACCGTTGAAGCCGAAGTGCTGAAGCAGTTACCTGCTAAAACTAATGGAGCAGAGGTGGCACCTGACACTGACATAGCTCTCGCATCGCAACAGATTGGGAGACCAACTCCTTTATCCTTTGCCTCGAATGACCTTGTCCCTGTGCCATTTGCTCCGCTCAGCCCCTGTTATGCTGATCTGACACGACATCCGCATCCTGCAGAAAAACAGCGGCAGCTTCAGCTTCTCAAGGGTCCCTTTTGCCCCTCTGCAGCTCTTTATTCTGGAAATCTCAGTTTTTCTCACAATCTAGGGCCTAAGAGAAAACGCGAATCGACAACCCCTCTCTTCTCCTTGCTTGCAGGTTGCAATGAACGGATTTTCAGGCAGGAGAAGATCAATTGGATTTTTAATCACTCTGTCTCCCAGTCCTCTGTCTCAGATCTGTTTCTGTCTATAAGTGATAGTCTCTTTTTGAAGGAGCATTCTCCTCCCCATCAAAGCCATGGCATACTTGCTCTCAGAAGCACAAGAGGTCCTGGCATTGGTTCTAGGCACCTCTTTGACTCCTTTCAGATCCAAATTTTTCAACCCATAGGCAAAACCATCCTGCAATGGGTTAGTTCTTCATATTTGGTGCTGGATCTCAAATTGGATCTAGAACGGTAGATTGGGATCCCTTCAGGCCTTCAGAGACTTCTCTTTCAAGGTAAACAACTTGAAGACCTTCTTCCCATCTCTACTTACAACATTAACAGAAACAACTCTTTGGTGTTAACCCTTCGTTTGAGAGGGGGTGTAGCAGGACAATCATCCTTTGCTCCTCCTTTCTCTTACAAAGATGCAGTACACTCTGAGATCCCCAAACCCCCGGAAGCCCCTACATCCAAGCCTTTTTTGGTTGACAAGACAGAGGAAGTTCCCACTGTCGAAATCACTCATGCAGGTCCTGCAAATCAACTTCAAGAATTTGCAGAAAGAGCCATCATTTGTAGATTCAACGGACTATGGCTGTGATCTCAGGACCTTTATGATTGGATTCATGCAAACTGGACTCATCATTGTAAGGTCAGTTTTTGTTCTAAAGGTACTTCATTTTTCTGTTTAATGACAGTAAGCATTATGAAAAGGCTTTAGAAGAAGACCCTTGGTTCATGGGAACTGCAAGGCTCTTCTTAACTCCTTGGTTCCTAGATTTTGATCTAGCAACTGCGGTCATTACCAGGACACCTATATGGATCAGGCTTCCAAACCTACCTGTCCACTTATGGCATGTTACAGTCTACAAAGCTATAGGAAACACCTTGGGCAGTTTCATTACAGGAGATTACTGGCGGGAAAACAATGGTCTCTACACATATGCTAGAATATGTGTGGAGTTAGATTTAAGCAAGGCACTTCCAGACCAAATCAATCTCAAGATAAACGACTTGTTTTGGACCTAGACACTGGATTACGAAAATACTACCTTTCGTTGCCGCCATTTCCACCAAACAGGGCATCTGTGGTCCTCTTGCCCTTCTCTCCCGGCAAAAAAGAAAAAGGATCACGTCTCCAAGCCCAAATCCAAACGATGGGCTCCTTGCTCTCCACCTCCAGTCGTGGATTCTAAATCCTCTAGCTCTGAAGATGATTCCAGCAATGTAGAATTGGATCAAGCCCCTCAATCTGTGGTTCCTTCCACCGATTGACTGGTGCATTCCTTCAATATAGCCATCACCCAGAAATGCGTCCATATGACCTCCTCCTCTGAATCAGAAAAGGAGCGCCCCTCCATGGGCATCCCCAGTCTTTAGGTTGTTCTTGCTAATTCGTCCCAGGATGGATGGGTCAAAGTTAAAAAAAGGAAAGGGAAAAAGCTTCATGTTGAGACTTCTGCCCATTCTGGGTAGAGGTCAGTCTTTTAGCTTTCCAGTCATTGGTTGTAGCTCCTTGCTTGCTTCACTCTTTCTCCGGAACCGAGGTTGATAGTCCTATCACTACAGGCTGTCGATTTATTGTCTCTCTTGATTGTATATTCATCTTGTACCATATTGTTGCTTAATAGAATTAGTTCAATTCAGAAAAAATAAAATAAAATTAATAACAAATTCTAAAATACTTAAACTAGAGTAATAATTAATAACGAATTCTAGGGTTCTTAAGATATAATAATATATAAAATTAATTAATTACTAATTACTAATTACTAATTATTAATATTATTAGAATCTCCCCGAATGCGGGTGAATAATTGCAGGTGTATGTTGGTAGGGATTTGGGTTGGCGCGTGGATTTACCATGCTGCCACTCATCCTCACGTGAAGCTCTACATTAAATCTCCCACTGTCTACAGCACCATTGAATTAATGCAGCACAGAAGCCCAGATAAGCTCGTTCCATTAACAAGCATGGCTCTCTCCGGAAATCTCAATCTTACTCCGCCCCCTTTGTGCTCAAGCTGCTTCCCTACTGTTGCAGAGCCCAGCTCTCGAACCAGCACGGCGAGATGTTGCTCCATTGTTTGATGCATTGAATTGGCTCCCGACTTTCATTTCACGCAGAGCCCCCTCTGTAATCACTGGTTCAGCTCGCCTAATTTGAATTCCCCTACTCTGCGCGAATGACCTCCCTTGTTCTCGGACTCTTCCACTGCTCAAGCCCCTTCCTTCCCCCGCCATTCTGCTTAGAGCACCATGTCGCGCCTTCAACATCATATGTGCTACCAAAGAGGTAGTAGTTGAGGTCATTTCACTCGCATGCCCCCCACTTCCTCCATTGACCCTTCGTCCCCATCCTCTGATGACTTCACTGGGCACTATCCTTACACCAGAAGTGGTCGTGGGCATGGACGTGGGCATGAGAAGTCTCAATTTGAAACAGGCTCTCCCCATATCCCCGAGACTCCTATCACCATCCCTGTGCATCATCACACCGCTCATCTTTGTTTCCCTTCCACCTTGAACAGGCCCACCATAATTTCCACCATTTCCATTGAGTTCAAGGAGGAGCCTCTCGGTTTGGCTGCTGAGGAAACGGGTCTTCGGTTGGAAAAAGGCGCAGTCGACATGCCCTTTCCTCCTCAAGGTACCGGTCTGAAAATAAAGGCTCCTAGCTGCAGTGAGACTTAGGATACCATACAAGGAGACAACTCGGGCGACATCAGGAGAGGCTACTCCAGCATCAAAGAGACCAAGTAGGTGGAGGAAGATGATTTTCTTGCTTATGGCTGCCGAATTGTTGAGGAACCACCCACCACCTCTCATGACACTTGATATGGTCAACAGTCATAGGTTTCCCCTTTACAGTCTTTTGGATGATTTTTCTTCAATGCTTTTTGTGTTCACCAGTTATCTGTTTCCGATTTTGGACAATATGTTAACATTTTATGGTTGGTTTCCCGTGCATGGGCGGCATACTTCAGTTTGTCTAGATAGGGACAGTAGTCCAGTTTTTGTTTTTCTCGAATGTCAAGTTAACACTTTTAAGCCAGCTATGCAGTGTAAGAATGTCGCTTTCATGGGCAAGCTCAGCTGAGGCCGGTGCCTCTTTGTAACTCTTTTTGTATTATAATAGAATAGTCAAATTCAAATATATATATATATATATATATTAGAATCTACGATGGGGGTGGGAATCTCGGAACATGTGGCAGCCCGTGGCCCATTTCTGTAAACAATTGGCAAGCAGATCGACCTCCGTGTCCTCTCCACTTATCTGACGTATAGGGGAGAGTAATGGCGTTTGTGTGAAACCTCGTAGCATCTCATCGAGTGTGGAAGGAAAATACCTAAGGCGTTGGGTCGGCTATTGTAATGGAATTTGTGTTGCCATTTGAGTTCAATGTTCTGTTCCTCGTCGGTATTTTGGGTACATAAGGAGGAGATAGAGTTGGATTTTCTCGGTAGAGTGACAGTTGTAGAACTAACTGTCTAACCCTTGGATTTGTAAATTTGTAATTCTCCTCCTTCAAGGGGGGTCTCTTGCATTGTTCTGTGCATGCAGACTGAGGACTAACAAGGTGCACACTAGTTGTTATTATTGATTTAGTTGGAATTTGGAAGGTGTGGGTTGCTGATTTCCTAGAGGCTACTAGAGGTGGTACACATGGTGGCGCTTTTGGACGTGGTGGAAGCTCACAGTGGAGTGACTTTTGATAAGTTGTTGGTTTGAGAGTTTGTGTGCTTTGTGTCTCTCTGGGTGTTTTTATGTGTGTCATGTGGTTGGGGGAATTTCTTCCTTAAAGGTGACGGTGGGTGTATGCTTGTGGACTCTACGATAAGCTCCTCGGTCTGCTTCAGACAAGGGTGAGCTTAGCCTGGCCATTATGTATTTAAATTTTCAATCTCTTGGTGCTCTAAAGAGGCGGAACCTCAGGTGGTTGTGGGGGGGGGGGGGGGGGGGGGGGGGTGGGGGATTGGCAATCTGGTGGAGGTTTGGCTGTTGCGTGTTGCCACCTCTTGAGTGCATCAGATGACCCTCATTCTAGTTTTGGTGGCTTGAGGTCTCTGCTGTGGCCGAGGAGGTCTAGGTGGTTTGAAATTGGAAGAGGCCTCATAGTTAACAATGACTCCGACATTATTGATTTGGGTATAGTTAGATTTTTTGCCGGTATAATCAATTTTTTTCCTTCTCCACATCATGGGCGGTCATCCTTCCTTGCCAAGTTAAGCTCAACGGTATGCGGGTGACTCGGACTAGCAAATTCAATCTTTGGATACAAGAGTGGAGGTAGTAGGGACATGCTAGGGTGGAAAGACCGATGGTCACTCCCGAAATATGGGCACTAGTGTGCATGGTGGGCGTGGATATGGTGATTAGGTGGCACGTCGTGGAGGTCAGCCTCAGCAACTGCAAAGGTGAGGAATCATGCGGCATGGTGGTACAGTAAGCCATGGGTATTGAAGGCGTTTGACACTTGATCAACAAAAAATTAAACACTGTTTCCTCCACAATTGCTATGAGTTAATTCAATTCTAGCTGGAAAAATTGCAGATAGTTGAGAGGATCCAAAGGGAGGAGCATGTTGAACTAGTTTCCACCTTGTATAGGATGCACTACTTCCACTGCCAGGTTAGAGAATGCGTGGTGGTGGTCTCGCGTGGCCATTACTAATTTTGCAGAAAAGGTGGAAAAGATGGAGTTGTGGATGGCTCATTTCAAAGGGCATGTCCAGTGCAGCTTCCACCCCCCGCCTCCTCCAAGAACAACCCCCGATAACCCAGCTTCCATAACATCACACAATTACCATGACCTCGTGTGTTTTTTTTGTGTTATTTTTCTTTTATTGTCTCTCACCTTCCCATTTATGGATGATGTCCTTAGTCTCATTTTTGTATTTTTGTCATTTTCTGCAAATGGTGGTCAACAAACCTGGTCCTCATGAGACCACATATTTTTTGCTACTACGGATGTATATCTTTTTGTGAGATAAATATAATTTTGACTTTAAAAAAATTATTAATTAAAAGAAATAAATTATATATATAATTTTACGTTCAAGTGTCTTATATAACATTTAATATTTTGTTAAATTTTACCTATTATATAACCATTAATAATAACAAATTTTAGACTTCTTAAAATAGAATAATAATTAATAACAAATTCTAGTATTCTTAAAATATAGTAATGTTTAAAATTTGTGATGAAATATATTATAACTTATATGACTTATTAAATTTTATCATATTCTATAAATACACTTAAGAGTTTCAAGAATCCATATTGAGTGAATTTAAAATATTTAAATTCTACACACCAAAGATTTAAATCTACAATTTTAATAATTTTTAAACAATTTTTAACAAACATTCTATATCATTTTTTATAACAACAATAATTAATGAAAAATAATGAAAATTTTGAATTAAAATAATAATAATTAACGATAAATAATATATATTTTCATATTTCAACATATATAAAATTTAATTTTTGTAACTTATTATTATAAATAATTAATAAAAAATAATATAAATTTGGAATAACAAAATACTAAATATTATATATATTTTTAAATTAAATATATCTCAATTTGTATAATATTTATTACTTTCTTATTTACAACAAACTTTGTATAGATAAATATGGCTTATTCTTTATCATTCATATATCTATATAATTTTATTGGTCCATCAAAAATGAATTACATCATATTTTAGTACATTATTTTTCCCCTAATCATACTACACAACATTACATTTTTTATTCTTAGATTTAGGCTCCCGGATTATACATTTACTTATCCTTCTTGTCCTTCCTCTTCTGAATGTCTATTCAATGTGTGCGATTGTCATATACAACCAGCTCCTTTCATTGAGAATTTTCCATTGCTAAGTGCTCAGACATATTTTTTTGCACCTTCTCACTATCGAAATGGTCAAATTTGTGTGTACATTTTTGCCCACTCTTTGCAAATGCAAAAATTATAGCTGAATTTTGTGTCGTACTAATTGGTGGGTGATATTCCTCCCACAATGGTTGAGATGGCATATCATGAGTTTGAGCTAGGACTACTGGAGAAATGCTAGCATTAGGACTCTTTTGATTCTGAGAATTACTCGACTTCTGAGCCACAATGGAATTAGAACCATTAGTTGTATTTGGATCTTTCCATCCATGATTTTTCTTCTGGGCTTCAAGGTGTGAAGAGATGCCTTATTAATATGGAAAAAGATTTTGTAGGTGGTTGGACTAATGGAAAAATCTACAGCAAAATGTTGAATTTTCATAATCCACCTATTGATAATAAGCCTTATTTCCCCTTTTAAGAAGGATTCTATCCAATAATACTTTTATGAGGTCTATTTCAACATAAATACGAATAAATGTGTGAATTCCTCTCATAATCCTTTCTAAGATAGTTTTGATGAAGCAACCTAATTTTTTTTCCAAATATTCTAAGATATCGAGATGTGTCATATGGATGGGAAAATTGGGAAACCTCACCCATATTGGAGTTTCAAGTATTGACATAGATAGAGCATTAAAATTTTTAAACCAGGGATGAAGGAAGAGACCAAATTCATCGCAAAACGAGGGTCCCTGGTCAAAAACATATTGTCGGTCCTCTCACTTCTAAACAATATCAATAAAAAAATCTTTTGAGTAGAAATGTACCACGACATCTAGAGACCAGTTCTGGTGAAACCACTCCTTGAGAGCTAATTAAGAAGGAAAAGAACCGATTAAATGACATATAAACACTTTCTGTGAATAATTTGTAGCTAGGAAACCACATGTAATATTTTGCACCTCAAGAGAAGGGTTTTTAGCTAACTGCTCCACCACAAATGTACATCTAGAGAGATAGTTATGATTTGGTGAGGGAGGCCCTTGTTTTAAAACTTTTTTAAATGATATTGGTGGGAATGAGGTGGATGCACCTCCCCCTTTGGTTCCACGTCAAATTCTTGCTACCATGTAAATCATGGCATCCTTGGAAATGTCATATTCATTTTGGAAATTTTGATCCTGAAGCTATAGTCCTTCATGAATGAGCTGAAAGCATTCATAAGGAATGTGAATCTTCTCATGTAACCTTTTAAAAACCAAGAAAAAAATATATGAATTGAAAAATTCCAGGAAAAAGGAGTTCCCTAAGGTTGGTTTCACTAGGATTGGGAACTTGCTAGATTTAAGCTCTAGATTATTGCAAACCCTTCATTTCCATACCCTTAAGCACATGCCATTCTTGAAACCCGAGTATATATATCAGCGAAGTTGAGTTTAGGCCAAGGCTATCTCTAATATTGCATGAAATAATGGGTTGTTTCAGGTCCCTGCACATCTTATGGAACACCTTTTATGCTAAAAAAATTTATCAAAGAATGATACATCCCCATACTTGATAATCTCACTAGGATTTTTTGGGGCTCACTTGAGCTTAAAATACTACTAAGATAGTTTTTATCCCTCACAAGTGGCTCCTACTCTGAACCCATCCCAATGAGATTTAAAACATTAACTTGACGAGGAATAAACCCCACACAAACCAACAATAGAAAATATAATTGCTCTCTTCCTTGCATTGCAACAAAATACATATTTCCAATGGCCAATTTCCACCTTGCAACACAACGTCTTAATGTTGTGATAAATGGTATACAAATCATGAAATTTGAAACTATTTCAAATGTAAATACTTACATAACACATGCAATAGTATTAAATATTGCATGGTGCATAAGAGTGCTAACATATTTCCCCCGACGTTGTTTATCGAGGTGACAATTTCACTCATAATATATTTTTTTATCAAAATCCAACAATTTAAAAATTTCAACCAAATCTAACCAAAAATCTATGAGAAAATCGAATATTTTATGAGTGAGTTTGTCGAGTGTTTAGACTATGCTTATTTTCCCTTCTGGAAACATGGGTTGTCAGCTAACATTATCCAATACCACGAAAATGTTGATAAAATTTTGAACCCCCATGTGAATGTTGTGAGATCGACATTGATTGAAGGCATGTAGAAGCACCACATGGTATATTTTTAAAGGTCGATTCTCAGTCTTTATGAAAGGGTATTTGGAGGAGAGCACACCATGTTTAGTACGAGAATACTGAAAGGAGAGAATAGAAACAAACTGGAAGTTAAGTAACTAACACACTTGTAAATTCATAAATTTGCAATCTAACAAAAGTATTAATTGTGAAATTTGGAGTTTTCTTTTGGGTCTAGTTTTTAAAATTCTATGTTTTTAAAATTTGTTTTTTTTAAGCATATTTTCGCAACACGCACAATTATTGTGTTAATATCATATTGGAATGCATGTAGTCGGTGTTGATATGTTAAAATCCACATAATTAAAACAAGGAACAATTTATATGGAAAAGAGTTTGAGGGTTGAAATTTATCGCATTTAAAAACAATTTATTATTAATATTTATGTCTAATAACAATATTATTCCCTAAAAAATTAATTATATTATTAATATTTATCAAAACAAATTAAATTATAGAACCATGTTCTTTTGAATTTTTAAGAAGATGTTTTTTTTCTACGCCGAAAACTACTTTTTCTTTGGTAAGAGCTAGTCTTCCTTGGAGGTAATGAAATAGGTTAAAATCTCAAGACCTAATGTCATCTAGTAGAAGTGAAAGACTTCCCCCTTACGGATCACCAACAAGTAATTCTAGGTGGCATGGATTTCCTTAATAATAGTGATGAGTCAACCTACGTTTGTGGATAGAGGGGTTTTCCCACTGTTGGATTGACAACTGAACTATGTTAGGTTTTCCTATTTTTTTAAAGAATATTTATTTTTTATTGTTTTATATTAATTTGAAATGGATTTAAATAATTAAGTAGTTGTAAGTTCAATGATTAGAAAATAAGAGGTAAAACTGGAACAACTCATATCTCTTCTTGTACTTTCATTCCAAAATGTGCCTTTTGGGAAAGAAGGAGAGAATGTAAGGGATGAGCCTTATGAAGTGTTGAATAACCATAGAGGCATGCAGTGCATTATGACCACAAAAATTGAAAACAAAAATTGCGAAACCACCCACTTTTGAGGTTTTTTTCCATCAGATTTCCTTAGGAGAAAGTTCATGTCTTTGTTCAAGGAATTTTGTTGCAATTAGTGTTTATATGTGTTTAAAATGATGTTAGTATATGGATTTATGGTTTTGATGAAGATATTTAATGATTGTGAAAACTTAGACTTGTTAAAGCATGCATAAAAAAGGTCCCCTTCTTAATTATCTTCTAGGAAGTCATATGCAACCGTAGAAAAGCTCTCTACAAGGTATCGACAATTTTATTTCAATGCTTGGAAATAGTACATTTCCCCTACAATACATATGTAGCCTAGCATGGTATTTTGATATTCGTTGTTTTCACACAAGTTGAATGCTGGACATGTAGGTTCAGTAGATTTATTTGAATAACTAGTATGAGAGCTTGATACCTCCATTGTGACACTCCTCCCAACCTCTTGTCTTACCTTATGTTGCATGAGGGTTACATATTTATTTTGACCCCGTATCCAAGATCTATTATGTTTATGGGATTAGAAAAAAAATTGTGATATTTTTATAATGGAATTCTAATACCACCACTCTGTTAGTTGTTTTAGATATTTCTTACAATATAAAATTTAACTCAATCCAAGTTCTAGATAAAACATTGCGCATGTTATAATTTTACCAATAAGAGATCCACATCAGTCGATGGATCTCCATGTGGCACACAGGTTTCCCTTGGATGGCCCTTGTGGCATTTTTATAGCAAATTACTTATATGTCAAGTCACCTACACTGTTGTGTGTGATGTTGGGGTATGAAACTCCCTCAACCAAAATAATTGGTAGCAAAGACACCCCCCCACTCCTCAATTGTAGTTTTGAATTTGGTGAAGAGGGGACATAATTAATCTCAATCATCTATTAGAGAGGGAAATATTACCACTAATCCCATTCTGCCACCCACTATTTAAACATTGACCACAAGGTCCCCCCGAATCAATCTTGATTGTCAATCTCTAGGCTTGCCCTCTACTTAGCTCATTTGAAAAGCTTGGTGGCCTAGAGACCCACAAACATGGCACGGTCTATCGCTATGCCATAACACACCATGCCACATCATCTCAGTATAGGTTCGTGACATTTCTTCCACTCTACTTCAATTGGAAAGTTTCAAGGTTCAAGACCTCACAACATTAATCCATTTTACTTTGATATAACTGTGCAAAGTCTCTTGATTTGATAGTTGTTATAGATTTTTTCTCCACAGTTGCAATCTCGACAGTGCCTCTATCTCTTCAACCTTTGCACCAAGATTATCAAGATTATCAACCTTTACAACTAGAGTTGCCACAGAGATTTTGAGCTTCTGGACATCCTCTTTCAAAACCTCATCCTCTTTCATTAACAAGGAGAAGTAGGAGCACGCCTCCACCACTAGTTGCTTCCCAACTTTGTCTATTTGGGCCAGGTTCTCCTCCAACAAGACGAGACAACTACTTGAGTCGCTTGAGAGATTTCACCATATGTTTCGATTCGAGAAGCCATTTCTAACAAAGGTCTAAAATTCCCTCAGTAGCTCCAAATTCATCACTCGCCATTTATAATCCATATTTCCTCCATCTTCAGTCTCCATCGACATTAAAATACATTGATTGCCTTCGAGCTACATTTCCTTGGTGAAATCACTAGTGTCTGTCCTGCAACCTATTTCTCACCCAATGATTATGGATCTCACATTTACTTAGTAAGGAGAGAGGAATGGTACTGTTCTCACGTATAATATACTCATGAAGGAATGGTTTGCATGGAAAATGACATGCATCCTCATTGAGAATGATAATTAATAACTAATAATATCAATTCAAAAAAACAATAAATGCTATATAGAATTTTGGATTCAAGTACCTTATATAATATTTAATATTTTGTTACCTTATACTATTATAGAACGATTAATAACAAATTCTATATTTCTAAAAATAGAATAATATTTAATAAAAAAATTTAGGGTTCCTAAAATATAGTAATATATAAAATTTAAAATAATAATTAATAACAAATTCTAGATTTCTTAAAATACAGTAATACTTAAAATTTGTAGGTGAAATATATTCTAATTTATATGAGTCTATAAATACATTTAAACAACATTAAATTTATATTTAATGAATTTATAATATTTAAATTGTATACGGTGACCAGAAAACATGGTTTCTTCCCGTCTCACTGATTTCTTTTACTTCTTTGTCCCTTGAAACAGATTTAAATCTACAATTTTAATAATTTCTAAATATTTTTTAACAAATATTCTATATTATTTTTTATGATAATAATTAATAATAAATAATATAAAATTTGAAATACAACAATAAATTATATAATTTTTTTTGTTAATTATATCTCAACATATATAAATAATAACAAATAATATGAATGTGAGAATAACATAATAGTGAATATTATATAATTTTTTAAATGAAATAATATCAATTTATATAATGTTTATTACTTTATTATTTACAACTATATATATATATTAACAATTTTATTGACTCAACAAAATGAATTATCTCATATCACACTATATCAGTATTTCCCTAATCACACAACGCAACATTACATTTTTCCTTCCTGGATTTAGCTCTAGGGTTATAAGTTTCGATTGCCAAGTGCTCAAAATTATTTTTTGACTCCTTGTAACTATCTTAATGGTCAGATTTATGGGTACTTTTTTTCTCACTCTTCGCAAAAATTCCAAAATTATGGATGAATTTTGGGTCATACTAATTGATTGGTGAGCTTCGTCCCTTGATGGTTGAGATGACATATCATGAGTTTGAGTTAGGAGTATAGGAGTAATGGTGGCACAAACTTATTTCTTGACTCCTTGTAACTATTTGAATGGTGAGATTCATGGGTACGTTTTTCTCACTCTTTGCAAAAATTCCAAAATTATGGATGAATTTTGGGTCATACTAATTGATTGGTGAGCTTCGTCCCTTGATGGTTGAGATGACATATCATGAGTTTGAGCTAGGAGTATAGGAGTAATGGTGGCATCAAGTGTGTTCTGATTTTGAGAATTACCCAACCCATGAGCAATGAAGGACGTAGAACCATTGGGTCCTTTTGGATCTTTCCATACATTATTTTTCTTCTTGGCTTCACGGTGTGAAGAGGTGCCTTATGAATATGGGAATTTTTTTGTATATTTTCGGGATGCTGGCAAGATCTAAAGCAAAAAGTTGTATTTTCATAATACATCGGTTTTGAATAAACCATATTTCCCCATTTAAGGAGGATATTATCCAAAAATAATTTTCTAAGGTCCACTTCAACATAAATGTGAAAACTCTGTTATTTCGTTTCAGAATTATTTGTGAGTCAATTTTGATGAAGTATCCTAACAAATTTCTTATATATTCTAAGATATCGAGATGTGTCATATCGATGGAAAAAATGGGAAACCTCACCCATACTTGAGTTGCTACATTTGACATAGATAGAGGATTAAAAAGTGTAAACCAAGGATGAAGGGAGAAACTAGATCGGCCCCAAAACCAGGGTTCTTGATAAAAAAATCTTTTGCTGGTCCTCTAACTTCTGAAAAATAACAATAAAAAATACTTTTGTGCATAAATGTACCACAACATCTAGAGACAAATACTGTTGAACCCACTCCTTTAGATCCAATTAACAAGGCTAAAAACCATTGAAATGACAGATAAGTGCTTTGTGTTCATAATATTCAACTAGGAAACCACATGCAATATTTTTTACCTCAAGAGAAAGGGGTTGAGCTAAGTACTCCACCATAAATGTAGATCTAGAGATATATTTAGGTTTTGGCAAAGGATGCCCTCATTTTAGAACACATTTAAATGATCTTGGTGGGAATGAGGTGGATGTGCCTCCCCCTTTATCTCTACCTCAAATTCTTGATACCGTGTAAATCATGGCATCCTTGGAAATGTCATATTTATAGAGGAACTTTTGATCCTGAATTTATCTTCCTTCATGAACGAGTTGAAAAAATTCATAAAGAGTATGCATATTCTCTTGTAACCTTTTCACAAGAGATAAAATAAGATCTCAATTCGAAACCTACAAATAAAAGGATTCCCCTGATATTGGTTTCAGTAGGGTCTAGAAACTTGCGAGATCTAAGCTCCAGATTGTTGCAAACTCTACACTTCTAAACACTTTAGCAATGTTCATTCTTGAAATCCTAGTATATATATCAACTAGCTTGAGTTTAATAAAAGGCTAACTCCAATATTGAATGAAATAATGGATTGTGCCAAGTCCCTGCACATCATGTGGAACACCTTTTATGCTAGAATGTTTGACGAAAATATTGATATGCCCCCCTACATGATAATGTCAGTAGGATTGTTCAGGGATTACTCGAGCTTAAAATACTACTGAAAATTATTTTATCCATCACAATGGGCTCCTACTCTGAACCGTCCCCATGAGATTTAAAACTTTAACTTAATGAGGATTAAACCCCACACAAAGCAACAACTAAAAATATGAATACATTATTCCTTGCATTGCACCAAAATACATATTTTTGATGGCTAATATCCACCCTGAAACACAATGTTACAATTTTCTAATAGGTGGTATACAAATAATCAATTTTCAAACTATTTCAAATGCAAATACTTATATACCACATGCAATAGTATTAAATATTGTAGAATGTGATGAAGAAGTCTTGAAACGTTTTTTCCCCAATGTTTTCTATCATTTTTCCCATAATATATTTTTTGGTCAAAATGAAAAAAAAATTGGATTGAAAAAATTTATTTTTTCATGTTTTAATTACAATTTTAACACTAGAAATGGTTTCAACATCATAAAAAATCCCCGGGGCACCCCAAATTCCACAACTTGACAACTGTAATATTTTTTCTTTTAAATTCCAACAGAATTAAACGAAAAATCTACCAGAAAAGCCAACATTTTCTTAGCAATTTTTTCGAGTCTTTAGACTCCACTTATCTTCCCTTCTAAGCACATGGGTCATTGGGTGACATTATCAACTACATCAAAATGTTGATAAAATGTTAACTCCAATGTGAAAATCGTGAGACTTAGATTGGTTGAAGGCTTCTAGAAGCATCACATGGTATATTTTTAGAGGTTAATTCTAACTCTTTATTAAAGGGTATTTTAGGATAGCACACCATATTTAGTACGAGAAAACTTGAAGAATAAAATAGAAACAAACTTGAAGTTAAGCAAGGAATACAGTTGTAAATTCATAAATTTGGAATCTAATAAAAGTGTTAATTGTGAAATTTGGGGTTTTCCTTTGAGTTTAGTTCTTAAAACTCTATGTTTTTATAACTTTTGGTATTTTTAGCATAGTTTAGTAGTACACATAGATTTTGTTTGAATATCATATTGGAATGCATGGAATTGGTGTTGATATGTTAAAATTCAAATAATTAAAAATAGGCACGTTTTCTGTGGAAAATAAACCAGAGTTGAAATTTATCACATTTAAAAACAATTTAATATTAATCTTTATGTGTAATAACAATACTATTCCCTCAAAAAATAATTATATTATTACTATTTATAAAAACAAATTAAATTATAGAACTATTTTCTTTTGAATTTTTATGAAGATATTTTTTTAGGCCTATAGTATGTCCTAAAACTACTTTTTCTTGGCTAAGAGATTGTATTCCTTGGATGTAAGGAAATAGGTTAACATCCCAAAACCTAAAGTCATCTAGCATGAATGAAATCCTGCACCCTTACAGAAAATTAATAGGTAATTCTAGGTGGTGTGGTTTTCCTTGAATAACAGTGGTGAGTCTACCTACATTCATGGATAGCAGTTACTAATGGATTTTCCCACTGTTAGATTGACAATTGAGGTATGATAGGTTTTCCTTATTTTAAAGAATATCGTTTTAATTGTTTTATTATTAATTTTAAATGTATTTAAATAATTAATTAATTATAAGATTGATGATTATAAAATGAAAGGTAAAACTTGAACAACTCCTATATTTTCTTGTACTTTCATTCTAAAATGTTTATTTTAGGAAATAAGAAGAGAATGAAAGGGAGGAGCCTTATGAATTTTTGAATAGCCATAGATCCATGCTGTACATTGTGTCAAGAAAGTGTCAAAAAAAGAATTGAGAAACCATCCAATTTTGAGGTTTTTTTTCCATCATATTTCCTTAGAAAAAAGTTGTTGTCTGTCGAAATTATATACTTAATGCGTTGTATATCCAAGATTCTCCTGATCACACAGTATTTTAACTTCATGCACAATACATAATCTCTTCTACTATTGATCATCATATGCGGAAATTAAATCAATTGCATGCACACATTGAAACCATAAAAATTCACACATATGAACACAGTGTTTTAACGGGAAAGCCTGAAGCTAAAAACCCCAACTATATGTATATAATATATTTCATAGAGATCATGTAACAATACTCATACAAAGCTTATCACAAGCCCTCAGTACAATACAATCGCTACACACTAATTAGGCCCGATCTAGAAAATCCATGCACTGATCTTTGCCACTTGCTAGCCTGCCTCTACTGCGCAATCCCTGCTGAAGAATGGCTTTGAATGAACTCGAATTGGTCCAGCCTTTCTCACACAATACTCATTGGCATCTCTACGCTATGTTGGATGCAATCAATGGATCACTATAATCACAACTGATAGTCATCTTTCCCTTTCACCTATCTCTCCACTGGTCTCCACTGAAACTGTCCATGCACTGTAGTTAACTGATGTATTCTTAAGTTTATTAATGAGTTAATATTTAGTGAATTAATTATTAACTAATTCAAACCATTCTCACTAGTGTATCAATTAGTTAGACTAGATACAACTAGTTCAACTGTGTCTAACTGAGTTAAACTAAACACAACTCCACCAACTACTTCTACAACTCCACAAAACTCTGTCACATGAGTTCTAACTGAAGTCTCCATGAAATAGCTCCACTTAACCCTCAGGAATAGTGTAATTCCTTCTGTCAGATCCTGTGCCACATCTGTGCACTTAACTGAAGTGCTCCAAGAGAATAAGATAATGTTTAGAGTCCAAATATTACTAAGAGCTAATAATATTCGACATATTTTTTTTTAGATTGGAAATCTAAAAATAGATTCTGCCAAATATGTCTAAAAATAGAATTCCATCTATTTTTCCAGCTTGACCAACCATCCACAAATAGCATCCTACCACTCGTAGAATATGATCGACATGTCTAAAAATAGACATAGTCTAAAAATAGACTTCGCCAAAAATATCCTGTGGGCCCACTTAGTGAAGGAAACTCTTTTCACTAAGCTCATCATCTTGTTGAAATCTCAACACTCCCTCTCAAAAAGATAGGGATTATCTGCCACCCCGATCCTGCCTCTATGGTATTCAAATTTTCTCCTGGCGAGCACCTTCGTCAAGATATCAACATCTTGTTCCTCTGTAGGAATGTAAGAAAGTAACATGGTATTCTGTTGCACACAATCTTTGATATGATGATACCGGATGTCAATGTGTTTATATCTATCATGAAATACAGGATTAACCGAGAGTTTAATGCAACTCTGATTATCACAATATATCACAGTAGGATCTAAGTGTGAACCAAACAACCCAACCAGGATCTTCCTCATCCATATAGTCCCGCATGCAGCCAAACTTGCTACCATGCACTCGGCCTCTGCTGAACTGAGTGCCACGGATCTTTGTTTTCTGCTATACCAAGAAACTGTTGTAAACCCGATATTTAAAGTCCCTCCAGATGTGCTCTTTCAGTCTGTTGGGCTCCCTGCCCAATCTGCATCTGTGAAGCCATGCAGCTTCACCTCATCCAAATTTCTGTACGATAATCCATATCCCGATGTGCCTATGAGATATCTCAATACATGCTTCCTCACCTTCCAAAAGAGCTTGGTAGGCTTAACCCTAGCTTGTGAAAGTTGGTTAACAGCATAACATATGTTTGGTTGTGTATTGACTAGATACATGAGAACCAACCAGCTGTCGGTAAAAAGTAGCATCCACTACCTCTGCCGATGTAGCATCCTCTTTCCTCCAACCACCAGGAAGAGGAGTGTCGATAAGCTTGCAGCCTTGCATGTTGAACTTCTCCAGTATCTCCCAGGCATACTTGCCTTGAGACACAAACAGTCCATGACTGTGCTGCCAAAATTCCAACCCCAGGAAATAATGAAGGAGGCGCAAGTCCTTCATCTCAAACTCCTTTACAAGATCAGCCTTGCATGAGAGTATCAATTGTTCATCACCCGTCAGTATCAAATAATATACATAAAGTACAATGATCAGCAACTTACCCTCCACCACAATCTAGTATGGGTTCAGATCCACCTCACTCTTGGTGAATCCACGACCAGTAAAATAACTGTCTATCCATGTGTACCAAGCACGAGGTGCTTGTTTCAACCCATACATCGCTCTTTTGAGCCCGCACACATATGACTCACTGCTAAAGATTTCGAATCCTTCAGGTTGCTCTATGTACACCTCCTCCTAAATGACTCCATTGAGGAACGCAGTCTTCACATCCATCTGATGAATGTGCCGAACCATCCCCGCTGAGAGGGCTAGGATGCTCTGTATAGAAGAATACCTTGCGACAGGTGCAAAGGTTTCCTCATAGTCGATCCCCTCAATCTTTGAGAAGCCCCGGGCAACAAATCTTGCATTGTACTTCTTGATGCTCCCGTTAGCAGCTTGCTTCACTTTGTAGATCCATCTCAAACCTACCACTGATTTCCTTTCTGGCCTTGGGAAAATCTCCCATGCACTGTTTCTGACAATCGAATCATACTCTTCCACCATGGCATCTACACATGCAGGGTCCTCCATAGCTTCCTTGAAAGAGGATGGTTTTTTCACGATACACTTTCTCATCAAAGCCATGTATCCAGTATATCGGTCAGGTGACTATATCTTTCTCCGCTGTGATGTAGGTGCCCCTATAATCTTCTCTGCATCAAGATTCAGTCACTCAGCTTCTGTAGTGCACTTCTTCCCTCTGATGTTTGGCGCTGCATGAGTGGTTTCTTCCAATCCATGAACCTCCTCTTGTGGTTGATCCACATCCTGAGGCTCATCCTTAGGAAATAATAGTTCCTCATCTGCATGCAAGTGTGGCTCCGTCTCAAGCGAACACTTCATGGCTTTTTCCTCATGAAATTTGATATCCCGTTGCACAACAGTCTTTCGACTGTCTGGAAAATACACATGATAGTTGTGGGGTGTTTCTGTGTACCCCACAAATATCCCAACCTCTGGGGTAGACTCCAGCTTCTTCCTGGCATCCTTCGTCACATGAATGTAAATATGTGAGCCAAAAATCTTCAAATGAGAAATATCACGCTTCTTACCAGAAAACACCTCTTCGGGTGTACTCATGCCAAGTACTCTATGAGGACAACGGTTTTGCACATAAACCACAGTGTTGCAAGCTTTGGCCTACAAGTGTATGGGAAGGCCCTGATCATGAAACATTGCCCATGCATCACCCACGATCATTCTATTTTTTCGCTCCATGACCCCATTTTGCTGTGGGTTATGAGGCGCTATGAGTCTCTTCGAATTACTTCTACGCTGCAAAATTATTTGAATTCTCCAGAGATGAATTCACCACCATTATCGCTCCTAAGAACCTTTACCTGCTTCCTCGACTCTTTCTTCACTAGTGCCTTGAACTCACAGAACTTTGAGAATGTCTCCCTCTTCTTCTACATGAAGAAGATCCAACACTTACGAGAAAATTCATCAACAAATATCACATAATACTTGTGATTTTTTGTTGAAGCTACTGAGAAATGTCCACACACGTATGTGTGAATTCTCTCAAGGATCATCGTGGCGTGACTATCCTTCTCATGAAAGGTGGATTTCAAAATTTTTCCCAAAGTACATCCCTTGCACTGATTTGACTACACAAGTTTACCTTTGGGAATCCTGGTAGAAATCTACTGCAAAATTTTCAAAGCGCCATGGTGAAGATGGCCCAATCTCCTGTGCCACAATTCACCCTCATCTCGGCTCACCACTCCTTCTTCTTTGCCTGCCATTACTGTGCAGCCATCTACCTACAATTGATAAAGGTTCTTAACTCAAAACCCTATCCTTCAGGTTTCACCAGTTTCCTTACTGCGCAGGAAAGCCTTTCCCTCACTAAAGACAACATCATATCCCTTGTCTTCCAACATCGCCACAGATATCAGATTCTTCTTCAATCTTGGAACATGCATGACATCCTTCAATATGAAAGGTTTTCTAGACTCCCTCTTAAAGGAAATGGTCCTGATACCAGTCACACTGTATCTAACATCATCGCCCATCTTGATGTGCACTCCAAGATCCTTCTAATCCAGATCAGTAAACAAATATTTGTCTACAGTCATATGGAAAGACGCACCACTGTCAAGAAACCACACTGATACCATCACACTTGAGAAAAAGCATGTGATCAGTGAAAAATCTAGCTAAAACTGCGAGGCTAAGGCCTCTCCAGCTGTAGATCCAACAGCCTGCTTATTTTTCTTCTTCTGTGGACAATTAGTGGTGTAATGTCTGTGTTGGTGATAGTGAAAGCCCTTCACCTTGGACATGTCCTACTTCTTTCCTTTCGCACCAGATTGAGAAGGATTTTTCTTTCCCTTCCCCTTCCTTGCTTTGGCAGTCAAAGCGCAATTTTCTTCATTTTCATTCTTCGATGAAGATCCATCCCTGGTAGTCTACCTTATCTCCTCCTCCACAAGATCCAACCAAAGTCGCTCCCATCCTGGCAGTTTCTCCCTACCATTGACAGAGTCCTCATAGGAATGCCAACTCTTCAGAAGCCCAAGGATAACCAAGTTCACTAAGTCCTCTTTATCTATAGTAACCCCCACACTTCCCAGCTCATCCTTACACTGGAAAAACTTTGTGAGGTACTTTGGTATACTTTCACCCTTCTCCATTTTTATTTTCCTGAGTTTGTCTTGGAGTGCCAACTTCCTCTGGTCGCTCTTGCTTTGGAAAAAGTCTTTAAAAGCTTTCCAAATCAAGAATGGAGAATATTTATCGTGAAGGATGGACACTATGTGATCCTTCAAACCTTCCAACAGAATCCTTCGACATTTTTGTGTCTTCTTTTACCATGCGTCAAGTGCGGCAGCATCCCTAGAAGAAGGTTTTGGAATTTCTACATCTATGAACTCCTTCAACCCATTATCCTCCAGCACCGCCTCCATCCTGTCCTTCCATGCAATATAATTCAATCTACCCTCAAGGGCATACTCCAATCGCAATCTGTTGAAAGACATCTCAACTTCGACACCAAGAAAAACATTGCTACAAATTCAAATTCCACCGGCACAAAACTCAACCGCTTCAATGATTTGCAATTTCTCCAATGATCAATATTGCTCTGATACCATTTAGAAATTATATAAAGAATGCGTTATATATCCAATATTCTCCTAATCACACACTATTTTAACTTCATGCACAATACAAAATCTCTTATACTATTGATCATCATATGCAGAAATTAAATCAATTGCATGCACACATTGAAACCATAAAAATTCACACATATGAACACAGTGTTTTAACGGGAAAGCCTGAAGCTAAAAACCCCAAATATCTGTATATAATATATTTCATAGAGATCATGTAACAATCCTCATACAAAGCTTATCACAAGCTCTCAGTACAATATAATTGCTACACACTAATCAGGCTCGATCTTGCAAATCCATGCACCGATCTTTGCCACCTGCTAGCCTGCCTCTACTGTGCAATCCCTGTTGAAGAATGGCTCTGAATGAACTCAAATTGGTCCAACCTTGCTCACGCAATCCTCATTGGCATATCTACTATGTGTTGGATGCAATCAATACATCACTATAGTCACAACTGATAGTCATCTTTCCCTTTCACCTATCTCTCCACTGGTCTCCACTGAAACTGTCCATGCACTGTAGTTAACTGATGTATTATTCAGTTGATTAATGAGTTAATGTTTAGTGAATTAATTATTAACTAATTCACACCACTCTCACTAGTGTATCAATCAGTTAGACTAGATACAACTAGCTCAACTGTGTCTAACTGAGTTAAACTGAACACAACTCCACCAACTACTTCTACAACTCCACCAAACTTTGTCACATGAGTTCTAACTGAAGTCTCCATCCAATAGCTCCACTTAACCCTCAGGAATATCATAATTCCTTTTTTCAACTCTTGTGCCACATCTTTGCACTTAACTGAAGTGCCCCAAGAGAATAAGATAATGTTTAGAGTCCAAATATTATTAAGATCTAATAATATTCGACATATCTATTTTTAGACTGACAATCTAAAAATAGATTCCACCGAATATGTCTAAAAATATAAGTCCATATATTTTTCCAACTTGACCAAACATCCAAAAATAGCATCTTGCAACTCATAGAATACGATCGACATGTCTAAAAATAGACATACTCTAAAAATAGACTTGCGCCAAAAATAGCCTGCGAGCCCACTTAGTGAAGGAGACTCTTTTCACTAAGCTCATCATCTTGTTGTAATCTCAACATTGTATTTGTTGGAGGAATTTTACTGTAGTTAGTGTTTATATGTGTTTAAATTTATGTCAGTATATGGATTGACGCTTTTGACAAAGAAATTTCATGATTGTGAAAATTTAGGCCTCTTAAGGAATATACAAAAAAGGTTCGCTTCTTCTGTATCTTCTAGGAAGTCATATGAAACCCTAAAATACATGGAAAAGACCTTCTAGAGGAGGTTATAATGGAGGTTTTTAGTGTTTTAAAATTGGAAAAAAAATGTAAAAAAAACATCCACAAAACATTTTTTCAAGATAGTAGAGGTTTTAATGGAACTTCATTATAACTAAAAAAATATGGGTGGTCAGAGGTTCTAGTACATGTTTCTTGGATGGTGTGCTTAATTGAACAAGTAGCACTAGTGTGCAACATACATAAAAGTGCCAAGTGACATACATAACTAAAATCACCAATGAGTTGAATCCAAAGAATATTGATGCATAATATATACCCCACTGGTGCTGAGAGATCAAAAATACCCAGGGAATTCTTCTAAGGAATGACACTATGGAACAAAAAATATATTTTTTGTTCCAATGTTTTTTTAACTTGTAGTGTTGATGTGTATCATAATTAAAAAGGGCCAAGTGCCTTAGTTATACAAAATTACTTGTGTTGTTAGTTTTTTTAACGCATAGGGCTGGAAAAAATAATTTGTAGAACTAAGGAGTTAGTTATATGAAAGCATTGCTGCATTAAGAAGTAAAATGCACTAGGGTGGTAGCGTCAAACAAAATCGGTGCTTGAATATATGAATGAAATAGTGCTCTCTTTTCTTAAAAGGCACTGGGCATGCAAAAAGGTGTTGTCACAATGATTTTATATAACACAATGCACCGATACTTTTATACGTTATAGATGCACTAGTTTTTTGAATGATATTTTCTCTTTTTTGGAAAGATCAACCTGTGAAATTGAAATTATTGTAATTTTTAAAAAAATTTATCCAATGGAAGATAAAAATAATATTATAACAATTTTCATATAAATTAAAATTTGATTGGTGCATTTGTATATGATGTTTTGATTAATTTGTTGTATTATTAGATTTCACATCTCTTCATTATAATATTTAATCATCCATATATTTAATCAGTGGGTAAATTTCAAAATGACATTGTATAATACAATAGAATAAATTAAAATGAATTTCATTAGATATCAATAAGATGCTCTTTGTCATACAAAATGGGACTATTATTGACAACCCCTTTTATTTCAATTCGGACACTATGTCCATTACATTAAAAAAAATGTGTGATTCTCACAAAAAATTATTTCAAAAAATACAAAACGTTGCATTGATATACAAATAGATCATCATTCTTCGTTGGAACTCTTGTCAGTGCTCGACTACTTCCATGACTTGGGTTATTTGGAGGAATGTTTTGTTGATTTCATCGATTATTTTCATCTTCTTGAACTTGCAGTTCCATCTCCAAACATAAAAATAAAGTGTAAAGAGTGTATCTACATTGGAGAGAATAATGAAAATTGAAATAAATAATATACATCAATGTAAATCAAAAAACATTGTACCATAGAGAAAAGTGACTCTTGAATTATACACATTCTTTCAAAACCAAATCTCATGCCTTCTTTCAGCAAGTCTTTTGTTGGCATAGTTCCATACTTTGTTTCCTGCAAGTTTTATACCTCATAATAAATCATATATTTAATATAAAGTGTTTTTTTATTCTATTAATTATAAACACAAAGAAGTAAAACAACATAGATACATACAAATTCCACAATTAATTTTTTATATGCCTACATACACTCACAATCGTTATTTAACCCAATATCAATCAGTTCTTCTGATGGATATTCTTTGTATGTTAGCACATAGTTGAAGAAATTAAATGATGGTTGTTGTAAAAAAACTTAAAATATACAAAAGTGAAACCTTGAGTTGTTATAAGGAAATATTAACAATTACTCAAAAACTATGAAATTTTTCTTTTTCTTCCTCGTCATCTTGTTTAATGTGTTAAATGAGTTCCATCTTGTTTTCTTTTCTACAAGGAAACATTTGAAAATTAATATTTAATGCTAAATTATTTTTTTATATGTACAAAGTCAATCATGATTACATACATTTGAAGCATGTTGTTGTTGAGATGGTTCCTCCTGTGATGCATCTATGTCCATTTATTTGAAGATCTCCTTATACACTTTTTTGGGCATTCCTACTGGCATGTTTCGTATATCAGCAAGTGGATCAATTGGTATTTAATAATCTTCATGAAAAAAAGTAATAAAATACTTTTATAATGATATATGAAAACTAACTATAACAAATCGATATTAATAAATTAATGGTTTGTATTAATATATACATATAATTTAGAAAAGAATTTTATACAATTAGTAATATTACCTTTAGAGTGATTCTTTTTTGTTCTTGTATTTTTTTTTATATTGCAAGTCTCACACGTCTCATTGACCATTGATCTAGAAACACTTCATGTAGTTTAGATATAATTTGGTTCTAGGAATCACTAGATTTATTTATATATTTTAAATCGAAAGTACGTCTATACAATCGTTCCACTAAATTCCTCATAGTTATGCAGAGTATTTCCCCCCTTTCATTAATATCCAACACCACTCAAGATGAGATAAGGACCAATTCATCGTCATTTACATGTTTTATAATTTTTCTTTTCTTAGAATGGCGTTGATATTTTCCTTCATTGTTTCTCCCTATATAGAATTAAACATATATGAATTAATATGTTGTTCAAAACATGTTACCTAATATTGTTAACTATATTATTAATTAAAATTAAAAAAAAAACTCATACTAAATAGTTTTTTTATATGCTTCATCATTCTGCAATTTTTCTATCAGACTTCTATGCTCTTATGCACTTATATTAGAAATAATCTTATCGACTTCGTTAATTTTTAAGCTTTGCATGATACACACTAACCAATATATTAGATAAACTTACAGATAGCTCAAACATATTAATTTTGCAAGGAATTTACAAAGAACTTGTCTTCTCTGCTTTTCTTTATGTGTTAACAGTGTGTCAATTAGTATTTTTGTTACTTGAGACATTTTGAGACAATTTTTATCAATATAAAACCTATAGCATTCAATATATAAGTCATTAAATATATTTGACTAATAAATCAAATAATTTTCAGCCAAAAAATCTCTAGTGGACGATGTATCTATCTAAATAATTGCACTCATGTATTTAAAACATTAAACACATGAGGCGTTTAATTATTCAGCGTCACTATCATGTAAAAATAATTTTAAATTATTATGGTGCGTTTTGTAAGGATAAACACACCAAAATGATTTAATGGTGCTATTTTGTAGAGATGTGTTGGTGTGTTACATTACACCGAGATACACGATTAATAGCCTAGATAGAATTGAAAGTGTTCTAATATGTTGGTGAATTGTATTACACAAGTAGCACATGTGCCTCATATTACAGAGGGCACATTGTAGAAGATATAGTCATTTTTAAAAAAATTGGGGACAGTTGATAGGTTTTGGATCTAATTAATAATTGATTCCCCTACTTTACATGTCAAACACCGTATATACAGTAAGCACAAAAACCCATTAAATCTAAAATACCTAAATTTAAAAAACCCTAATTGTGAAGTGGTAGAGGAATTTAAACCCTAAGGTGAAATTTTGTAGGAAGAAGCAAGGATTTATGGTAAATATTCATTTTTGCTTTTCATTTTGTCTGAATTTTAATAAAATTTAAATAGGAAAGAAGATCATTGAAAAATTTACTAGTAAAATCTAGAGTAAATTTTTTATTATACAAAGTTTTTAAATATATTTTTTTTGAATTGTGAATAAATCTATCATAAATTGTAAAATATTTTAATAGTAAAATTTAAGATTTTTATTATCTAGGGTTTTGAGTGAATCACCATACCTTTTAAATTCTAGTCTTTTGACATATCCAAAATATTTTGCAGCTCCACAGTGCTCTTAATATGTCTCTCTTGCAAATGATATCTCTTTTAATTAAAACCTAATAGAAATTGCAAAAAAAAATATTACTAAAATAAACAATAAAATTTAAAAGTTATATAATGCGATTTTTTGAATGAATCACCATACCGTTCAACTTCTAATCTTCCATATAGTTTTTCTACTCCAAAGTATTATGTTGTTGCACAGTGATCTTAGTATGTCTCTCTTTCAAGTCACTCACTTTAAATTTTGTCTAAAATAATGAAATTTATAAGAAAATTTTACTATTTAAAACACTTTACAAAAATAAATTTTGAAAAATATATTGTTGTTCTTTTTTTAGGTTAAAAAAATTGCACATTTTTTTTTAATTTCTATGCACATCGGCGCATTTATAAAAAAAGTGCATCGACATTGTCTGGGCAAAAAAAAATTCGACGCACGAACATGAAACGATTTTTTATTATTTTCAAAATGTTGAAATGGTGTGATCATTTTTTTAACACAATGGTGTGCATTCTGTTTAAAATCACCGGTTCTCTAATTTTTATAAGAGCACTGACTTCGTTGAGTTCATTTTTTTTTTTAAATTGAGAAACACATGCATAACGGTGTTGTTTTTTTAAACACATCGGTGAACTATTGTAGAAGAACACTGATATGATAACATATTTTTTTGGAGGTCCAGAAATTGGTGTGGATATTATTTTAATGCCCTAGTGTTGTTACTGTTATAAACCCATTGATGTGATTTGTTCTAATAAGCGCACCGATTTGGTTTAAAAGTTATTTGAAATTTTAATTTCACATAAAATAGAATATTAATCTCAAATTATCCTTTAGAATCCATCCACATGAATTACATTAGTTCATAGTATACATTTTCTTCTAAAGTCACATTATTTTTGAAAAATAGTTTGAAAACTATATCAAAATTTGGATTTTGGTTATATGGTTGTCAACATTAATTTTGGATATGCACACAATTTTTTATTTCTAATTTTTTTCAAATGCAAGGACAAAATATAAATAATATTTGCAAATGGTCAATTCTAAAAATTCAAGCTCATTCCATATTTTTAATCAAACTCCTTCGTGGAGTTCTCACTTTCCATCTTTAGTAACTTTCGATTTTATTTATATTTTGATTATCTAATTGAATATACATTTTTTTAATCCATGTCAATTTAAATAAAAATATATCCAAATTTGCAGGAACCTAATTTAGAATCAAGTTCAGATGCAAAAAATATTACTCCGTATTATTTTCAAAAATGTCGGAAGCTCTTATCAGGTGCATCATATCACAAGTAGTTGGTAGATGAAAATTGAAAAACCTCTTCACCCTGCCAATTGGAACATGGCATCTTCCAGCCACAATTTGGGATCAACAATGGTAATAATTTCTTAGTATAATTTAATTTCAAAAAATCAATTGCATGGACAGAATTAATAATATCATTGATATTCTACTAATAACATTCAATATTATTTGACATTAGGATTCTAGTGACGATGAAAATCCCACCTACCATCCATTGGAGCACCCCACTACAATTTAAACTCAAGATAACGTTGCATTAAAGGAAAGAACTAAAGAGGAAGCACACAAATAATGGTTGACTAAACCACCTATTCGATTCCCACTATGTCTAGATTCACCAATTAGGAATGGCTACAAAAATAGTAGTTCATCATCATAAGTTAGTAATGCAGGAGGGAATCAAATGGAGGTTGGCATGGATGATTACTTATGGGATATGAATGCTATGGAGGAAGTTTTGTTAGATTAATTTTAAAGTGATTATCTAGGGTATGATGCTCATATCACTGATATCTTATTCAAAATCCTGAAATTTTCTTCCACCACCCCTCTCTTTGAACCTGGCGGCAAGTGAAATTCTACTCAGTTGGGGACAAAAATGTTTTTATACAAAATGAAACATATGTTTGGCATGTCAAATGGATTTTTCTTGGCAATATTGATGTAATTGACTTGCATCATCGATTAAGTTCCTCATATTTTTTCACACAGTCAAATTTAAAAATAATTGATTTTATGAATGTTAAACATTGATATTGTAAATTATATTCCCCATCAACTACAGGATATTCAAAGATAAGGTTACTCCAAGTTATAATGTATTTTTGGGTAGGTGAAAAGACGCAATGAAGTTTATTAAAATGTTTTGTGTTGAATACATATCATATCATGATTCTTCGAATGATTGTATTCTATATAGAGGAGAATATGCATACAAACATATATGTCAAAAATGTGGGCATGACAGGTACCATAATTAAAAAAAAGGGTAAATGACATGGTCTTATTCATAATATATTGAGGCACATACCTATAATCCCAAGGATTCAAAGAATTTTTCGCTGCAAATAATTAGCTATGTTGCAAGGATGGCATGTCTCACACAGAAGTGAGTCAGGAGTTGTGTGAATCCAAATAGATTCAATAACCATGAAGCACATAGAGGATACAAAGTTTGAAAAAAATGAGGATGAAGTACGAAGTCTACAACTCAACATAGCCATGGATGGTGCCAACCTATATTCCCTCCAAAACACCAATTATTGTATTTGGTCAATAGTAGGGATCAATAACAATATCCCTCTATGGTTTTCTAGAGAGAATGAACATATTGTGTTGGCTCTCATACTCCCTGGTAGAATACAAGTGAAGAATATGGATGCCTACTTGCAACCATTCGTATATTAATTGAAGGAATTATGGGAGGGGATACATTTGTACGATGCATCAAGACCCATAGCAACAGAGAGAATTTCTACATTGTTTTGCATATGTTCTTATACCATACATGATTATCCAAGAAAATTACATTTTTATTGATATGTTTAGAAACAATATTGTTTCACATATTAATTTAGTTTACTTCAATTTTTCAGATCTTCATGGTCGGTAACTTGATAGCTAGTGTGGGACTGCTCCAAGGTGTAATATCCCTATTTTTTAGTTTTTATAAACAGTCAATAAACCTAAAGGTCAGTTGAACCTATGGAAAATTTATGTATGGATATATTATTTTTGGAATTTAATAAATGAATGTGAAAGTTTATTATTGTATAAAGACAAGAGTAAATTGAGGCCAAGAATTCTAATCCATGGGGATGGACTGGAATCTTAAGAATTTCCCAAAATTCTCCAGAAATCCTTGGAGAAAAATATAATAAAAGCCTCAGTAAAGTGGAAAGTTACTGAGAAGGGGTAAGCATAAAACTAGACTGGGGAAAAGCTAATTTTAAAAGAAGATTTTGTGTAAAAAACAAAAGTAAAGCCTAGGCCTAGGGAAACAACATCCCAAAATAGTGGGACAACGTTATAGAAACCAGATGAGGAAAACAAAGCTTAAATAAGTTATTTGTAGTGTGAAAAAGGGGTTGTATACACTAACGAATAATTAATTTCTTCTTAAGGGAGAGTTGTGAAATAAGCTCAAGGTTGGGAGGAAAATAGTCTTTATACAGTAATATGTACATTCTGTGGAAATTTTTTGTGTATTAGAAATTTAGATTTAGTCTACTATTATGAGTTTATAATAAATCTGAAATTGAATTTAGGAAGTTTAGTTTTATTGTATGATTTTCGAATGGGATTTTATGTAAATTAAATTCATAGATTTTATGTATATTGTATAGTATCCTTTTCAAAAATTTAATTTCCATATGTATTTGATAGAGTCTCAACTATCAATAAATATAGTTAAGTCTCTTGTGTTGTTACATAGGCTTGATAGAGTGTAGGGGACAAACAAACATAATCTCTAAACCCTTTCCCAGGGTCTAAATCTATTGTTTAAATCCAAGTTACAAAATGGAATTAAACTAAAAAGTTACAGTTAAGTATAATAAGTACTAATATATTACAGTGAGATACATATCAGAAATAACTTAATGTTGTTATCATTCATTAAAATACTTATCTGATATATTCTATAGTGATATTATATATTTCGACACATATCTAAATTAATTCTACGCTGACATATATCTCAGATAGGAAATTAAAAAATAATTGAATATATGATGTAAAGAGAAATTATAGAAAACTAATAATCATTTAAAACTCATCCACACTTGTGATAACATAATATAGATAATAATGAAATATGTATTATCCAACTTTCAGATTACATATAACTCTATTCCAAACCCTACAGAGGAATTGAGGATGAAACTGTTCGAAAATAATTATAATTGAATTGTACAACATGATGTTAAAAGCACATCAAAGTTATAATATTAACAATATGTAAAATTAATAACAATAAGTTATGCAGAGTGGAACATATGGTGGAAGTGTCTCCCTTGTTCTCATGACCGACTTGAAACATTAGGATATTGACTGTCAGACACTCTGACTAAGGATCAAAAGGAATATCACTATGGTAGAAGATGGAAGAAGATGGAATGTAAAACCTGAAACAAGAAATCTGGTAAAATTTAGAATTTCAATTGCAAAATAGATTTACAATTTGACGAGTATGTACACTGAGTGGGGATACCTGTAATTATCTCTTCAAATTCAAATATTCCTACTTGAACCTAAAGTAACACAAACTGTAAGAATAATTGAAGAAAATCATATTAATAAGTACCTCAAAGTACTATAGTATAAATATGGGTAAATCCAAATTCAGACTTGGGAAAAGAGGTGTCCTAAATTAGACAAGTACCAATCCAAATTAGAAAGAGGATGACAATGTGCGAAAGAAATTCCCATATTAGTCTGAGAAAAAAATAAGGATATCAAGGTTATGTAATTAATTTTCTGGAATTTACGAATTTCAACTAGGGTTAATTAAGATAGGGTTAACGAAAATATGAAATGTATTCTAGAACAAGACAAACCCAGAAGTAAGACTATATTGATATATTCAAAATTTATTTCATAAATTCATAAAAAGAATGTGTCCACAAGTAAATTAAATAGAAAAGTCTTTAATTTAATAGTAATACGCCGAATTGTCATATTCCTCATATACACAGAGGTAGTATATGAGTTAGAAAGTACTATGTTAATCATAAAATTAAATTAATCCGTAAAAGAAAACTTCCGAGGTATTTGAAGTTCAAATTAAAACTATCTCGTATAGAGAAGAAATGACTTATATACCAATTGATAGTACAAGATGTGAAGACCGTGACGAAGCAGTTACAAATACTACATCATGTGAGGATAATTAGATTCAACATTGTAAATCATAAAGATAGCTCAAAAATTATATGATTATCTCCGTCACAACCAGATTGAATTTACCCAGAAGTCACTTAATGTAACAAATAATAAAAGGGCTGAAATTACGTAATTATATGTAATGCGTGCTGGAAGAAACATTTTTTAACAAAATTCCAAAATCAAATTTATAAAAAGTAATGGTAGAGGAACTTACTGAGGAAGAACATAGGAATTAAGAAACCTTTCTCTAATGTAAGAGGGAACCATATGATCTGGCACCTAAATCATATGTAGAACAATGTATGGCAAAAAGGAATTTGAAAATATTTCGGTATCTATATATATAAGAAATATACGATTCCATCCCACTGTGTTGGGTTAAATAACCAAATTTCCTACAAAAATAAAATGGAAACTAGAAACAATGAGCATGGTTGTAATTCATTACAACACTAAAACCCTTATCTAGTTACTAAACGAAAACCCATAATGTAATGTTCAGGGATATTGAGTTATAACAGAGAAATGAATACAAAGGGAAATAAGTTTATAAAATCCTGGTGTACAGTACCATTACCATAATGAAGAGCTCTAGCAAGTTATAAGAAATTCGAGGGTATGGCGAATCCCCTACAAACATTAAAATAACGTGTAAATTTAACTATATTCATAACTAAAAATTGACAAGACTTTAATGGGGAAAAGTCCCAATATATTCTAGAATAATAAATCAATGTTTATGCAGAGATATTAGTAGCTTACATTTGAGGACTTTGAATACTAAGAAATTTGTCTCTATGGAACTTACCTCCTCGCCGAAATCTCCAGATGTTGAGTGAGGGAGATCAGACGTATGAACTTGAAGTAGAATAAGGGCTCTACAACATTAAAATTAAGAAATAACTTAGTATATAAATAAACATTGTTATTGACTATGAATCAATATGAAAACTATAGGATTAAACGAATAAAATGAGAATTTTAATAACATAAAATGAGTATACCTTTGAAAGACAAAGAGAAATAGTCGAAGGGTTTCAAACCACTACCAATTTGAGTTGCAGAGAGATTATAAATTTACTCAAGCAGGAATAGCCATAGTCGTAACAAGAAAAATTTAAAAATGACATTCAACATTGATCGAAATAAACTCATCTTGCTAGCATGAAAAATTCTAGAACTCGTCTAGTGGAGAAGTCTATTTCCTTAGAAAGAAAGAAAACAAATGAGTTTTTGAACGCATAATGTGGAGAGTATTCCAAGAGCCTTATGGTCCGAGGGGTGGAATCTCTGCCATTCAATTACAATTGATCTCCTGCATATAGGTGGCCAAGAAGAGTAACCACGATCACATGAAGCGTTGAGATGGAATACTCAGACTTAAATGTTATGACAAAGGATAAGGTAAGGAAGAAGGTTGATATTAAATTCAAAATGGGTACAAAATTCTGTGGGTGGAATACCATGAACAAAATTAAATTCACCACTAATAAATTATATTTAACGCAAACCTTAATGCACATCAAATTTGTGAAATAGTATGATAAGATGGAGACTACTTAATAAATTGTAATGTTGGACATTAATCGTTTCATATTTTTAATAAATGGTAAGCTATAGTTCTAATAATTAGTATAAAGAACCGTAGGTAAAGTGACATGTAATGATACCTTAGGTATAATAAATGGTGTATGAATAAAATAGCAAAGTAAATTAAACTGTAAAGTTAAATTGAAAAAGGATAAAACACATGGTGAGGAAATGTATAATGACATAAGTAATATAGTGCAATGAACGGTAAGATAAGTGTAATTTTAAATATTAATTAATAGGAATTAAGTTAGATAAAATAGACAAAGTAACTAATTCCTAAGAGGTGAAAAATAAAAACAAAAATAGGCATTATGATGAGTCATTACTAAGGTGCTAAATGACTAGTTATATTGAAATAGGACAAACATCATGACCAAAAATATGATGGAAAAAAGAAAAATTGGTTAGTGGGAGTTGTTACAAGTGGTATCAGATCCCATGTTAAATCTCTGGGCTTATGGGTCCCAACACAGGGAAAAATTTTCTGTTGTCAAAATCATTTTAAATTGTTATGTGTAAATACTAATTTATTTCAGTGTATCAGATTTAAGTGTAGAAAAAGTTACAGTTGTTGTCATGAATGATAGAGAGGAGATATACGTAGAACTGGGGGGTGGAGGGGCCCCACCAGATCCAAATTCTCAAATGCTGGAAATCATAAATAATCTGCAGCAAGAAATGGTTCAACTAAGGACTAGAAATGAATGGTTTTTCTAGGCCTGTAATGAGAAAAAGAGGTTGCTGAGGGAATTAAACTCCAGGTCTAGGCATCATAATACTAGGAAAGAAAGAGAAAATAAACAGAACCTAACTCAGAGAGGATTCAGATTGGGGAAGAATCTGGTTCAAAGTCAAAAAAGAAAAAGGAGTTGCAAGGGGAATTGTGAAAAATTAAACCTCCAACCTTTGATGGGGAGAAGGAAGAGGATGTGGAAGCCTGGCTCCTGAACATGGTAAAATACTTCCAGGTATATAAATACCAAATTAATATGAAAGAAATATTGGCAGTTTACCAGCGGCAAGGTAAAGCCACTCTTTGGTGGCAAGAGACAAAAATTATACATTTGGTGGATAAAAAACTTGTTTCCTGGGAATAATTTTAGGAGAAATTAAAATCAAGATATCTTAGTGAGAGATATTATGATGATAGAGCGAATGAATTTCATGAGCTAAGGCTTGAAAACTCACTATTGATGGATTTGTGACTAAATTCACAAATTTACTTCATTATGTGCCTTACATGAGGGAAGAAAAAACCAAGGTACAATGATTTATGAACTTCCTACCTACCATCTACAAAGAAAGAATTGAATTTGGTATCCTAAAATGATGGATGAATCTGTTCGGAAAGCACGACTGTGCTACCAACAAGTTAAAGGCATAAATGATTAGCTCAAAGACTCGCAGAATAAAGAGAAAGGGAAGGTGGAAGCAAGAAAAAAAGATCAAAACCAGTCTATTTGAAGAATTTTGGAAAAAACCATGAGCGGAAAAAATTTAATAAGAGTGGGGAAAATCGAACAACACATTCCCACACTAGTTCAAAGCCAATGGAAACAAACAACGAAAGAGAAGGAGTAGTAAAAGTCAAAGAACCTGTTAGGTCCCCGTAATTTGTCAAATTGGCAAGACTAAATGTACAAGGGTAACATCAAACTAGTATTTGGAGTCCTAGGACCAAGCCGTCCTAGACTCAGAGAGGGCTCTCTCTATATTTGTCTGAAATATCTAACTTGTAAGATTTTTTAGGGTTTTTATTTTAGGCTAGTTATAAGGATTAGGGTTTGTTTGTTTGGTTGGTTGGTTGGGTAGGCTGTCAGGCATAACATATAGAGTAAGAGAGGTTTAGACCATTGGGCTATGGACTCTGCAAAAGGTCTTGATAAGTACAAAAATAGGTCAAGGGTGTCTCGAAGGGAAAGTATGACAAAGCCAAATGGATCTTCAAGGCTTACGTGAGTGAAGTGAACATTAATTTGTGAAATAAGTAGGTTTAAAGGGTAGTTAAGAATCCTTTAACATGTACTATAACAAGAAAAGTCTTTAAGAACACTATGCATAAAGAAATAACCAAAGACAGGGCATGTCATAAGCTTCTTTGACTAAACCCTAACAAGTCAACATCAAGACAAGAGTCCAACAAACAATAGAGAGAAACAAACTAGTACATTCTCTAGTGATTTCATCTTCAGGCAAAGAAAAAATTCAAGATAACATATATTAATGATAAAAGAGAAGGGAAATCCTACAATTCCATAATAATACTACAAAGAACTTCAAAGAAACCATTGAGGATTGACAAAAGGGTAGGGAAAACAATAAACCTCTTCATTCAAACCCTATTTATCTATAATTTGAAGAAAGACCTCGAAAACCATGTTTAATTCATACCAAAGGGAGGGCTAACCATAAACTACTTTGACATGGGCTCCATTAAATCATTTTTTGGATTAAAAAGCTAAGTGGGATTAGAGAGCAACTAAGAATTCTCTAAACTAACCCAGCAGAGGAAAACATACAAGCAATAGAAGTCAAACAAAGCTAAGGTTCCTCTAAACAATATTTCTTGGCCTAATCTTTTTATCCTACTACATGAGAAAGATGAAACAAACTGAAAAAACATAAGAAAACAAGCACTAATTTAGAAGGAAATCACCATTATCCATGCTCATGAATCCTGCAAGTGTGCCTGGCTCCATTGTCATCCAAATCAAATCATTTATAACACTCCAAAGCCAATTTCTCCTCAACTCCAAGTCTATGTATTAAGTCTAACAATCAACCAAAAAATACAATGAGGCCTCCATGCAGTATTTAACATGAAAAGGAGGGTTAAAACCCTAGCTAGGGTGTAATATTCCAAAGATTTAGTCTTCATGTAAATGGAATATTATAGTTTTTTAATCACTAGGTAGGTGAATAAATGGGTGGGGAGGCCCATAAGTCTCCTTAGCAGCAATAAAAACACTTCAAGTGTGAAAGGAGACCTTTTTAGCATCTAAATAAAGCACCTCCAAGTGTGAACACGGATTGGATCATATTGATTCAGTCAACTTTGACCAAGTCGACAGCGTTGTCAAGTACGAGTGGAGATTAAATGAAGAATAAAGTAGTTTTGGACGGAGATTGATCTCATGAAGGAAATGACCTAATTGAGTGGGGCCAAGGGCAACTAAGCACATAATCTATTTAAGGAAGAGGATGGCATCCATATCGGCTCATGTTTTAGATTATTATTTTGATATTGGTCTACTTAGACTTTGCATTTCTATGTTGTTTAGCAGGGTTGTTGTGTTGTTTAGCACCAGGTGTTCCTGAGCGGGAATCCCACCTCTTTCCTTGAGAGGTCTCTTGGAAGAGCATTGCATTCATTTCCACATTTATGTTTTCAGGCCAAGCTACAACTTTCTTCATCTGCACAGTTTCTGTAGGTTATTGTACTGTGTTACAAGGTGTTGTAGTGGAGGATTAGATAGGGTGTCTTCAGAGCTTGTTTTTCAGTGGAGGAAGGTTTCCATCCATTGGGAGGCCTGCAAAGAAGACCCTTGGGCTTATTTCACACATTTGGAATTAGGCCAACTATTTACCAACATTTACAACACTGTTCTAGCTAGGAATTATGTTATTTTGGAGGGAAACTTCAGTGAGGGATCTTGTGGCTCATTTGGAGTGTTTTCTTGTGATTGAAGGGTTCATCCTTTCATGGGAGGAGACATTTGACGGGATCTATGTAATATTTTTTATATTTCAGCCCTATATACTCATTTTCTTTAGTTTATAATGAATCTTCAGCCATTGGGCTTTAGATCCCATCTTGTATAGAGTGTATTTCTGAAAACCCTTTCTGGGTTCTTTGTAAGAGTTTGTATTAAGCCTAGATCTATAATGGGGCATATATTTTGAGGAATATAATAGCCCTACATCTTTTTTACATTATTTTTATGTATCAGTTTGTTTATAACTGCGTTGTAGCCGTTCTCTAGCATTTTTGTATTCTGACAACAGCTCATTTGTTGAGTGATTGTTTATGGGAGGCTTGTTCCTTCATTGTACATGGTTTATGCCTCACTATGTATGATTATTTTATGATCTAATACATTATTTTATGTCTTCATATTGGTCTCCAATGCTCATGAGTTGATTTAAACTACTATTTCCAGTTTTTTGTTCATATATTGTTGCATTCCCCATTTGGGAATATTACAGTGGTATAGGAGCATAATCTTGGCCCAGACTATGGATCAAAGCCATTATGCTATCAAGAGAATAAGGAGAAGAAGAGATGTATAGAAAAAACAAAAATAAGACTCCATTTTTTGGATGAAGAGAGGAGAAATAGCTCTCAAAGCTTTTCTTTCAAACTATGCAGAATATCAAGGGAGATCTCAAGAAGATGAGAAGAGAGAGAAAATCTCGAAAGGAGTTTGGATCTAAAGCCAACTCTATATTTTCACATGATGAGTGTAAGCATGTAGCTACACACTATGATTCATAGCACAGTCATATGCCCAGATCTACTATGAGGGAGATGGAAGAATAAGAAATTCCTAGGAGGGAAGCTCTTAGTAATTATCTGCAAGAATATGAATCTCAAACTAAGAAGTTTAGAGATCATATCACTTCGAGAGTTTTGCAAGATGAAGGTGGAGAGGAGAAAGAATCATGACATGGGTAGATTTTTCCTATCTAATTTTTATGGATCACCAACATGTTCAACTAGATCTTGGGTGGAGGAGTTACACACCTATTTGTAGTAGCACCAAGTTTCTAAAGATGAAGCCATTAAAGTTGCAACGCTGCATTTTAAGGGTAAGGCCTATGCTTGGTGGATATTTGAGTATTTTTCATTAAGAAATGCAAATAATTCTTCTTATGCAAATTTCACTAAGATATTAGTGGAGAGGATTGAGAGAAAACATTCTGAAACATTCTTGGTGGAACCAAACAAACCAAAACAAACAAAACTTGTGCATGGGTTGAAAGGACATATAAACTCAAATCCACTTCAAAAAAATGTTGAAGAGGCTCACATCTTGCATAATAATTTGCTAGAGACAATATCTCTATCTCATAACCTTGGACAAGAGGGCATGAATTTCCTTTTTTCAGAGGAGGATCCTCTTATTTAGAAAGTGACTCCCATTCATATTGAAGGAGAGAAGGATGAGGGCAACAACGCTGTCATATCTAGAGAATATCTAGCACCTCATGTAGAGTTACATGGATCACTTGATCCAGTAAGATGGATTCTTGTATCATTGCAAGGAATTCCCCAGGATCTCATATGTGGAGATCAAGGCACAACCCATGATCAGAATGTTCCATTGTTGACAGATTGTGAAACCATACAGGTAAGAGGAGGAGGTAGGGAGGATGACCAACATCATATGATGAGGATAACACACTCCTATATATTTTAGAGGGTTGATGCAAAGAAGAGGTACACTGATTTTCACAGTGAAGGAAGGGACAAATTTGTCCATCCATATGTGCAGTCTACTCTTGACATTGATGTCTCACTACATGGAGGCATTCCAACAGGGAGACCACAAGATCAGGAGATGATGAGAGATGCTTCACATTGGGTTCCACCACTCTTAGATTCCGGAGGAGTGGATACTTTGGAGGGGTTTATTACAATGTAGATATTGTAGGATAGACTCAAGGAGGAGGGAGACATTCTCCCATTTTCAGCATCACCCACTCTCGCTACATATTCTTCACTGACAGAGGTTGCTGCAGTGATGGAGGATGGCACCTTCATGGTGCAAGGAAGCTGCTCCATGGATTTGGAGAAACATAGGGTAGTTCCTTTGAGGAAGGAATATTCCATACATTGGAGTAGATGGAGGCCAATCATGCTTACATTGGCCAATATCAAGAGGTTCTTTTTGGATGGTAGCTTCTCATGGGAATCCAACTTTCAAATGTCACCACTTCTATTTGAGCATGAGAAGATGCATTTTAGGCATGGAAACACTTTGGAGGATGACTTTGGCATGAGGGATGTCAAAGGAGAAGACAAAAGCATGTGGGGAGCTTCAAATTTCAGATCTTCAGCGCTGTCTCTTAGGAGGATTGGTCCATATTGGAAGTCTCAACTCTTGGTAGAGTACTTCAAGGATCTTGGTGCTTGCATAATTCTTGATTACCCAAAGGGAGATGATAGATACATGGAGATTGATGAGGTCTTCTATTCTTATGGAAGAGTCTTCTTGACTAGAGTTTTTGAGCTCAAGAGGAAGCTGCTACAGGTAGCACATATGGACTTTCTTTCCATGCACTTGGATGCATTTCATTCTTTGATGGAGGAGTTCACTTGAGAGGGCATCTAGCAAGATATATATCATCATATGGTGATGTTCATAGCCCGGATGGTGATGGAGATGATGTCATAGCCACTTCCCTACTCGTTAAGGGTGAGGGATAATTTCTACTTGAGCCATTTCAACTCAAGGACTAAAGTACATGGTAGAGAAGGTACAATTTTGCATTATGATTTGTACTTATTTACTTTATATGAGAAGCATGTTGTACCAAGGATAATTATCCCTTCTTGCATTTTATATTATGATGTACTTGAGGCAAATTGTAGCATTGAGGTTGGCTATTCTATTGGTGGTTTGTGGGGGAATCCACATGATTCTTAGTGTGCACCATTGACACCAAATTCTACATTCATGATTCCATCTTATGGGATGATTGTAGCAGAAAAAAAGTGGCTAGAAGGGCACTTTTTATTCTTTGTTTTGAGTCATGCAAGGGATTCACTGCGCTGGTTCCATGTGTGGAACTATGATCCACTTTCTGGTTGTCATATGGAAACTTGTTTTCATTGGTTTTTGCTTCCATATATTGTTGATATTCTTATGTTCATGGGGAGCTTTCTTTGGAGAGTGGTGTTATCACTCTAGTAATTCTTTAGCTATGATATTTTTCGTTTTTAGTTAAGAAAACTAGAGGTAACCATAGAACGAATTTTAAACTCTAGGATCTAACCTCCCTAGGGTTCAGAGATGGCTCTCCCTATAAAATTTAACTTTTTTTCAATTATAAGATATTAGGCCAGTTATGAATGTGCAACTTAGTTTTGCTTTGATTGGTTTGGTGAGAAGAATCACTTAAAAATATGGATAGTGGGAAATATATTTTTCCATTGGGATGAGGAGTCAAAAGTCAAGCAGACAGAACAAGGATCAAGGCCAGAAAGTAAAATGTTTTCAGGGCAAGATAGATAACCCTTGAAGATCTTGGAAAGTTGTTTTCTGAAGTGATATGATCATGATAAAGAGCAATAAAGGGTTCTTTGATCTAGAAAAGGGAAGTAGTAGTCAGAGTTCAAACAAAAAAGGGAGAAATTAAGGGTTCCCTACTCTGGAAATTAGAAGAAAACATAGAAATGACAAATAGTAAAGACAGGGTGCTTTTAAAAAATCCTGAAGTAATACTCTTGTTCTTTCATTCAAATTTAGAACACATAATGGATTGCATGTAACAAAGAAAGATAGCAATGACAAGTAGGAAATACTTCACTTCAATATCTCATCACATGAATCCTGAAATATGATGCTATTTGATTTGATCCAGTTTGCTACTCGAAATTTGGAACACAAAAGCCTTCAAGTCCAACAAAAATGACTATATAAATCTTCAGCAATTTATTCCACACTAAAACTTAAAAATATGAAGTATTTATACATAACTGTTTACAAAATATCCTAGAATGCTTCTAGGAATTGTCTAAGGGATATAAAAATATCTATAAAACAAAAATAGAGACAACTGCTTAACAAATCAACAAGTTATCCTATCTATTCAAATAAAATAGAAATTGCTTATGGATAAGGTGTAGCTAACTGCCTTGGTATCTTCCTTGCTGGCTTAGATATTTCAAGTTGGTTTTGAAATATGATCTGCTTTATCTTATACTCTTTCACTGATTCTCTTTAATCTATGATACTATTTTAAACTCGGATACTTTTTAACCAATGTAAAACATGTTTACTACTGTAATAAAAATATGTTTTGACTGCAAATAAATGAACTATTTTCTCTATTATCTTTCCGCCTTCTTACCGTTCATAGTAAATCTGTAAGTGACTACCAATATTCTTCATTGGGAATTTGTATCTTCTTTAACTTCCTGAAATTGTCATAGGCTTTTGTATATCTAGAAAAGGTTGGTTTGATAACAAACAAATTTCTTATCTCATGTTGTAAATAAAATAGATCCTCAAAACTTCTAAGTAAGACTTTTCTAGTGGGAAATCCTTGTCCATCTATTTTGTTGACTTGTTCCTTAGCATATTCTCAGATATTTTTTTTGTAGTCTTCCTGAGGAAGAGCTTTTTCATTGACGACAAAAGTGTTAGGCAGAGTTCTTTGCCTAAGATTTTCAAATATAACCATGAATTTGGTCACTGTTAAGTTCATGTTCTCACACTTTTCTTCAAGATGCTTCATTAGGTTCTTCTTGGTGATAACTTTCCTTATTTCAAGGATAGTTTCAGTTACGTCAATAATTTTAATCTCTTCTAACTCTTGCTTGTTCTTGTTGTTGAAAAAATTTATCAATTATAAAGCTTGCTCATATTTGTTTCCCAGTTCTTCTTTGGTCTTCTTGATTTATGCTAGTGCAGCTGTTAACAAATCCCTTTGTTCAAAGATCACATGAATTGAAGGCCACACATCATTGATGGCTTCAATGACTTTGTACCATAAATAATTCTTCACATATGAAATTGGTTCTTTTAAAGTTAATTCCTTTTGAAGCTTCTTTAATTCTTCATTTAATCTAATAGCATTTTTCTCATGAGTTTTGGAATTAATCTGAGCCAATTTCTTTTGATCTTCAAGATTTTCAATCATTTCTTTCAATCTACTAATTTCACTTGTTTGAATAGAAATTTCTTCCATGGCCTTTACTAGCTTGTTGGCCTCATCTGTAGGGTGAGTTGCTGTTGTAGATGACTCTGTAGCTAATGTTGTGGATGATGTTACTAGCACTGCAGTAGCCAGTGGAACTTTAGGTGCCAACTCTTCTGCTAGAGTTGATGGCACAGCTTTATTAACCATAGGGATCACTGCAGGTGTTTCCTGTGCTTTTACTGTCTCTTTCTCATGGACAAGCATGTCCATTTAAACCTCCATTTCTTTTATCTATGTTGTAAGTTGAAATATTATGTTCATCATATCATCTTTCTCACTCTGTCCTTCTATAAGTTCTTTAACCTGAGGATGTTCACTTGGAGGAAGTTTAAGTTGTTTCCTCAAAGCTACAATGTCCTCATTCTTTTTCTTTATTGATTGTTCTGTTTCCTTGACATTTGCTGGGTCAAATCCAACCTGTAATACCAATTCTTCCAAATATTTGGTTCTGAGATCTTTAGCATACAAGGATTCTTTGTCCAATTTCATTTGATCTTTCACATTTTTGATAGTGTTCTAAAGTTTATGAACACTCGTGGCTTTAGTTGTAACAGTAGAATATAACATATCTGAACTCTGTCTGTTTGATCAAGTGCATGTATGCTTTCTCTTGGCACTTCTATATCAATCTTTTTATAATCTGCAATTGTCTTTGGAGTTTTTACTGTAGTTTGTAATACTAACACGATTAATGTTTTGTTTGAGTAATCAAAAGTAGATAGAAGTCTGTTTTTAATACTAGGTGTTTTGTTGAGATATTGAGAATAAATTTCTTTTTTAATCTATTCATTCTTTAACTTTATATGTTTGTACTTTTCCTTCATATCTAAATCATTTTCCTCTGTTGTCTATGAGGATGAAGCTTACATGTTCTATTGTTTTTCTATCATTTGTGCATTTGAATTATCAACTTGTTTTTCATTCTGATTCTCAGTAACTGGCTCATTGATGATGACTGTGTCAGGATCTGTATTTGTTACTGGTATATCTTCATATTCTACTTCAATGGTCACTTTTTCTTTACCCACTAGATTTAACTTATGCCTTTCATTGTATCTTAACTTGAACTTAGTTTCAGTGGTGGTTTCAACAACATAAGCACCTTCTTCTCTCACTCTCTTGGTGGCTTTTTCTGTTTGACCTGCAGCTTGTAATGTGTGACTAGTATCACTTTTCTTCACTGCATATACTAAAGTATTCTCTGTCCACTCAGTCTGATTGACATATTTCTCTATCTCTGGTTTTTTCTCATGAATGAAGGGTGTTAGCTTAAACTTAACCCCCATTTTACTTAGGATTCCTCGGGGATCATAATTCCAAGAAAATCTCTCTTCAAATCTGTACTCCAATAGATGTTTAGTCGCTTCTTCCTTTGCATCTCTATGATTGCAAATTAATGGTCCTACTTGATTCTTCAATTTAAACTATGCTTTCTTCTTTGCTGTTAGGAAACTGATAGAATTAGATTTTAGTATTTTCTTGATATACTCCAAGGAAAAAATCCTCATTGATACATGTTTGGTTAACTTGTAGGGAAAAAAATTAGATCTAAAAACTCTAATCTCAGTATGTTTTTCATACAAATACCAATCACCAGTCTTGGTCTACTCTGATAATTGTAAAATATTCTTCATCTCATAATTTATCCTTGGTTGTTATGTATTTTTTAACATTTTGATCAGTGGATGGATGAAAGAATCTGAAAACTCTACATATGTGGAATTTTTCCTGATCAAAGAGGTCCAGAAAATAACTAAAAGAGGCTTTCCCTCTATGTCAAGCCCTTGAAGAGTTAATGAAAAATTATTTGCTTGAAAATACAAGAACATGTGGAAGAGGAAGGATGTGTATCTGAACACTCCTTCAGTTGGCAACTTAATAAATTGGTCATGGATATTGTCTGCAATATACCTAGCATAATCAAAGATAATAGATGGAGGTTGTCCCAGGGTAAAAGTGGGTAGGAAACCTAAAATGGATTCATATGTATGTTCATCAGTAAAATACCCTAGAATGGATGAAAGCATTGAAATGATATGTCTTGAACCTTCTAGGAACTTTGAGGAAGAATATGGGGGATTGACTTGAGTAATTTCTACATGCATGGGCATGAAGATTTGGAATATTAAGAATCTCTTAGGGGAATCAAGGCCAATTTATAGCTTGGTAAGGGCCTCTATGGACAAAGGGACTATTTGAGGATTAGGTTGGAGCTGTAACAATTGGTTGATGGATTCAACAGTAATGGTGAAAAGCACTTATTTGTTGGCATTGACTATTGCTCTTTTCTCAGGTGTATAGCAATGATGGCATAACCTAATGATTTCTAGGCATGAATGAGTAACTAGAACAACATATCTGGGTAAATGTGATTCCAAAATTTTAACTTCTTCAACATTATCCAAAGATTTCTCAAAGCTCCAATTATGAAGTTCCAACAAATTTAACTCTACAGTAGGGTCTGCCATCTTATAGTCAATATCTGCTAATGGAGTGTGCTCAATGTCTACAACAAGAGGTTGTAGAGGGTTTATAATGATAGCAGTTTTGGGAGAGAAAGCTGAGGTAGTTTTAGGAATTCTAAGACTTTTTTGGACTACAAAACTCTTTTTTAAGGATTTTATCTCTACTTCTCTAAGATTAAACTATTTGCAGAAGTATTTTTGACTCTGATAGGAATTCTTTAGTTGAAAATAGGAAAAATACTGTCTTTCCTTGGGTGTTTTCTTTTCAATTTTGGACTCTCAATAAGATTGGAGACTTCTACTGGTTTTGAAACAAGAAACTTGGGTTTCTTGAGCCTTTTTCAATGAGTAATTGGGCTAAAATTCCTTTGATATTAGACACAAAATTTTTGGCTATCTTTAGAGGGTTTCTTGGATAAATTTGGAGTTTAAAATAATATGTAGCATAAACAAGGTTTTTTTAGAAATTTTGATGGGGTTCGGCCTGTTTTTTTTTTATATTTTAACATGTTTCTTTGGGTAAATTCGAATTCTGAATGTAATTTTTCTTTTAAAAGGTCCTTTCAAATCGAAACAGGCTTAATTGCTGGAGGAATTCCTATTATACGCAGGTACTGAGCTTTTGAAGATGGTTCTGAGGTTTTTGAATAGATTCAATAGTATCTTTTAGATCTCTGGAGCGATTCTAAGCTCCTCAACAATCTTCAATGGATATAGGCTGAAACTTGCAAGTTCTCGGCATGAAAATGGTGGAAAATTCTTATTTCACAGTTCGAATAGCTTTTGCAGGGGCTATGCATAGAAAGAGAGGAAATAAGTGTATTTCCAATGTTATTTAGGAAAATTAGGGTTAATTGGCACCTGCAACAGATGGAAGTCATATCAAAAAAGGCAGTTTTCAGGCTCAAAGGGTCAAAAACTGTGAGTGGTCATCGCGCTCACTTTAGGTGGTAAGTTGTTTTGGTTGAAATGGATGCAATCCATGTTAGGTACCTATATTACTAGTATAGTCAATTATTGTTGTTAGTGTAACCCCCTTATTGTTATTATTGTACCCCTGTAACCCCCATATTATTATTATTCTGCCCTTAAATTATTATTGTTATGTCGTCTAGGATTACATTGTGGCCCCATAGACTCCTATATATAGAAAGGAGGTTTTGTAATTTGTATCATCCAAGAATTGTTCATTCATGTAATGTATAATAGTTTTCCCCCTCAAATTTGCTTATTTCTAGGGCATTGATATCTCTTTTATCTATTTTTGGAGCTGGCTTCACAACATTTGGTATCAGAGGCTTTGGATTCTATGGTTTTGCTGCTCCAAATAGGTCATCGTGGAATTTTCGCTATCACTTTTTTTCTACGAGGTTTCAGAAGCTCAAACTTGTATGGTGTGAAGCCAAAATCCTGAGGAACATTGTCACAAACTTTCAGAGATTGGTTCGCAATATTTTTGGATATATGATCTGTGGAATTTAGGTCTTTTTGTAGGCTCCTCAATTTAATCTAAACATGTCATCGTGTAATTTGCGCTCTAAAATTTTTTCTATGAAGGTTTAGAATTTGAAATTGTTAGGACGTGATGCTGAAATCCTGAGGAAATTCATCAGAAAATTTCAGAGCTTGGTTCACAATATTTTTGGAGATATGATCTGTGGAAGGTAGTGCTTTTTTAGCCTCCTGAATTTCGTCTCAAAGAGGTCATCGTGGGAAAATATTCATAACTCTCTCTCTAAGCATCAGGTTGGAGTGCCATAAAAAGTGCTCGTAAGTACACGGATTTTAGTTTCTTTTATATCAATTTCAAAGCTAAAAGATGAAACAAGGACACGTGGCAAGTCGTACACGTTTTCTCTACAGAACCAGTCCATAATTAGGTCATTATGGGAGATTGGACATAACTTTGCCTTGGAGAATCCAAATCAAGTCAGACCTATGGTATCTGAAAGATAATTCAGACGGCTACCTCAGTGCCAAATTTCAGATATTGAAGAGCCGCAATCACAGAGATAATCCAATTTCAATATCGAGCTCCTCAAAAGAAAGAAAAAGGTGTGTATTTTTTTTACGAATTGCATAAGTCTTGTTTGAAGAATCAATTTGAATTGATTCCAAGCGAATATTGAAGAATAGATATCAGTATTGGATTGTAAAAAATGCTCCGTAAAAATAATTCAACACCCATTAAGCCTTCATAAGGTTCTACTATGACTCATGAAGATGAAGAATTGCAACATGATCTATCAAAATTACAAGAGCAAGTGCACCAAAATTTTCTCTCACAAAGAGCAACAAAAAATGAAATGGAATTTTTGAAGAAATGTGTGGAAGCGAAGATGGATGGTTTGAAGAATAATATGGATGGCTTGAATAAAGGTGTGGAATCTAAGATATATGGCATGCAAGCTAGCATGGAATCTAAGATGGATCACATGGAAGCTAAGATCGATAAAAAAATGAAAGACAAGATGGAAAACATGAAGAATGATCTAAAAGAAAACATGGAAGGTTTGAAAAAGTTTATACAAGAAATGTTTCCTAATGGTGAAAATATAGTAGAGGAAACTCATGATGAGAACAAAATAAATGTTAATAGTGACTTAATAAACTCTAATGTTGGCGGGAAGAACCACCATATTCCAAAAATGGATATGAAGAAGTTTGATGGAAACGATCCTGTAACATGGATACTGCAGATGGAGCAATATTTTGATCTCCGTAATGTGCAAAACACATGAACGGTACGCATTGCAGCTTTACATTTATAACAAAATAAATTTGTATGGTATCGATGGCTTTTCTCCCATAAAAAAATTGTCACTTGGTCAATTTTTACAGAGGAAATGATAGCACCTTATGAGGATACGAAGAGAAACACCTTCTTTATCCAATTGATAAATCTAAAAAAAAAGGGTTTAGTGGGGGAGGACATTGAGAACTTCCAAAAATTGAATATAAGGGTAATTGATATTCCAAAGGAACATAGGATTGATCTCTTCATAGGTACTTTAAAGGACAACATCCAACATGAAGTTCGCATTTTGGAACCTGATTCATTGGAGAAGGCATTTAGGTTGGCAAGAAAAATTGAATGTAAAATTATGGTGACAAGGAAGCCTACCACTCACTTCTATAAAGAAGGAAGTGTTGCTACACCTAGATTTCCACAACCTACAAGGTTGACACCACAAAAATTGGAAGAAAAAAGAGAAAAATGGATTTGCTACAGTTGTGATAGAAAATACACTAAAGGTCATAAGAGTGTTGAGAAGAAATTATTTTACATAGATTGTGAAGAGGAAGAAGAAAATGAATAAAAAGAGAATATACACCAGGAAACAGCCCTAGAAGAGGAAGAAATGAGTCCGACCATATCGTGTAATGCATTGGTAGGAATTACCACTCCTAAAAATCTCAAGATAGAAGGAAATATCAAGAAGAAAAAGGTAATAGTGTTGATTGATTCAGGTAGCACCCATAATTTTATTCATTGTAAGGTATCCAAGGAATTGAATTGTTTCTTATACCCAGCACTAGAATGTCAAGTGATGGTTTCAAATGGAGAAACTACAAATTGCTCTGGAAAATGCCATAACATCAAGCTAACCATGGGGAAATATGTATTGAATAGTCCAATGCTTTCCATTCCTATGGGAGGTGTTGATGTTGTACTAGGAGTACAATGGTTACAATCTTTGGGGACAATAGCTTTTAATTTTCAAGAACATTTAAAGAAAAAAGCCTGGAAAGATAATAAGCTCTAATGTCATGACAAAGCTTCTAAAGAAAGAACAATGAGGTGTAATTGCACAATTATTCTCACTAGAAGTTCCAACATCAAAATCATCTATTTCTGCAGATCTCCAACAAGTCTTTGACAATCATTCCAAGGTGTTTGAAACTCCCAAAGGACTCCCACCTATTCTTGATCATGATCATGCTATTCATTTGATTCCAGGAAGTTTTCCTCCAAACATTAGGCCTTATAGATATCCTTATGTCCAAAAGAGCGAAATTGAATGTATGATTGCAAAAAAGTAGAGGCGGTTATAATTCAACCTAGTCAAAGCTCTTTCTCTGCTCCTGTAGTATTGGTACACAAGAAGGATGGATCATGGAACATGTGTCCAGATTATAGGGAGCTCAATAAGCTCACCATTAAAGATAAATTTCCCATTCCTGTGATTGATGAATTATTGGATGAATTACATTGAGTAATTTATTTTACCAAGTTGGATCTTCATTCAGGATATCATCAAATTAGAATGAAGACTAAAGATATTCCAAAAATAGCATTTCAAACTCATGAGGGTCATTCTGAATTTTTTGTCATGCCTTTTGGCCTTACCAATGCACCTTCTACATTTCAAGGGCTAACGAATTCCATTTTCAAACCCTTCCTTAGAAATTTTTTGCTAGTATTTTTTGATGATATAGTAATCTACAACAGGTCTTGGAAGGATCATGTTGAACATGTTGGAAAGGTGCTCAAACTATTGCAGGAGAAACAATTATATGCAAAAACATACAAATGTTTATTTGGAGTAAAAGATGTGGAATATCTGGGTCATATTCTATCTCACGAGGGTGTTAAGGTAGACCCTAACAAAATTAAAGCCATTAAGGAATGGAAAGTCCCCACAACCATAAAGAAGTTGCGAGGATTTCTCAAGTTAACAGGGTATTATCACAAGTTTGTTAACAATTATGGGAGAATAGCAACACCTCTAACAACATTATTGAAGAAAGATGAACTTTCATGGACTCCTAAAGCAACTAAGGCCTTTGAACATCTTATAGAGGCAATGTGCCTAGCACCGATCTTAGCTACGCCAGATTTCACAAAAACCTTTATTGTGGAATGTGATGCATCAAGAAATGGAATTGGTGTTGTTTTAATGTAGGAAGGAAGACCCATTGCTTTTGAAAGTCATCCAATCAAAGGAAAGTATTTACAGAAACCTATTAATGAGAAGGAAATGTTAGAAATACTGCATGCACTAAAGAAATGGCGAACTTACCTAATGGGAAGACACTTCAAAGTAAAAATTGATCATGATAGTCTTAAGCACTTTTTGGAAAAAAGACTATCTTTAGAAGAACAACAAAAATGGGTCACAAAGATGTTGGGTTATGACTTTGAAATAATCTACAAAAAAGGGAAGCTTAATGTTATTGCAGATGCACTCTCAAGAAAGAATGAAGAGGTGGAACAATTACTTTGTTCCATTTCTATTATCCAACCAGATTGGATAATTGAAGCAAGAGATGAATGGAAGAAGGAAAAAAATGGACACTCATTCAAAATTTGCAGCAAGATCCTATTACATCTGATACATTTTGTTGGAAAAATGATTCTTTATGGTACAAAGATTGCTTATATCTTTGTAAGAATTCCTAGCTAAAACAAAACACTCTTTTGGAATTGCACACTTCTCCTTTAGGAGGACACTCAAGATTTTTAAAAACTTACCACAGGGTGAAGAAATAATTTTTTTGCGATGGCCTTAAATTTGATATTCAAAAGTTTGTGATGGAATTTTTGGTTTGCTAGCAGAATAAAATTGAGACAATTAAGACCCCGGGACTTCTACAACCTTTGTCCATTCCAAGTCAATGCTGGGAGGATATTTCAATGGATTTTATCACATGTTTACCTAAGTCTGAAGGAAAGAGTGTCATCATGGTGGTAGTTGATAGACTTACAAGTATGCACACTTTTGTTCATTATCTCATCCATTTAAAGCAAGTACAGTTGGTACTATTTTTATGGACACAATTCAAAAGCTACATGGAAACCCAAGGGTTATTGCGAGTGACAGAGATCCCATTTTTACTGGAAATTTTTGGACAGAGTTATTTTCATGTTTGGGTACTCAATTAGCTCATAGCTCATATTATCATCCTCAATCTGATGGTAAAACTGAGATAGTAAATAAATGTTTGGAAAGATATCTTCATTGTTTTGTATCTGATAAACAAAAAAAATGGGTCAAGTGGTTAGCTCTCACTGAATGGTGGTATAAGACTTCCTTCCATACTGCAGCAAAAATCACCCCATTTTTGGCACTTTATGGATATCATCCACCATCCATCACATCATATTGAAGAGAAAATTCGAAGGTTCAAGCAGTGGAAGATCACATCGAGCATCAATAAGAAGTTCTCCAACTCTTAAAGTATAACCTAAATTTGGCACAAAATCGAATGAAACAACAGGAAAATCAACATCACAGTGAGAGATAGTGACCGAATATTGATTATAATGACGGATAGTGACCGTCACCATTTCAATTGAACAACAACAATTTATTTTGATGGACATTCCATGGCCGTCACTATTGGTGCATATATATGGTGACGTTCATTGACCGTAACCATTTCATATTTGGTGAGGGTCAAAAAATGTCATGATAAAGGTGGCGTTCATTGACCCTCACCATTTCATATTTTGGTGAGGGTCGAAAAATGTCACCATAAGCTCATTGGTGATGGTAAAAAGAGCTTTGTCACCAAAAATTGCCAAGTTAATCATCTTAAGTCTGAAGTGGTGTATATCTGCATAGAGAGAAAATAAAAGAAAGGAAGGTAAATCGGAGATTTACCTTCCTATTCTTAGTATTAAAAAGAAAGTAATATATATATTTCAAGTGAATATGAAGTAAGAAGCATTGTCTTGACCAAACCAAGGAAAATATAAGTAGAAACCAAGTTCTCTAAATGTTGGAGCAGATCAGTGTAAGATGATGAAAATATAAAGGATTAGCATTGGAAGCAGTGGTGAGGTCTTGGAAGCATTCATAAGTCAAGGGTCTAAGTCCTGGTCATGGTACTTGTCATTTGAAGATCTATAAGAAGAATTTCTTGTGGGTTTTCCTCTCCAAGAGGGAGAGGTTTTTCCATCACTCTAGGAGCTTAAATTTGTGTCTTTTGTATTTTGGTAATTTACTTGATGAAAGAATAAATAAGCTAAGCAAGAGAAGACATAAGTAACTCAAGTAAACTCACAAGTAATTATCAAGAAGAGAATTTGAATTAATCTCCAGCCCTACAAATTCTCAGCACATATATCACCTTGTTGAAAGTTGAAACACCAAACCATCCATTACCAAAATACAAAAGACACAAAGTTAAGCTCCTAGAGTGAGGGCAAAACCTCTCCCATGAAAGACTAAATAAGCTAAGCAAGAGAAGACATAAGTAACTCAAGTAAACTCACAAGTAATTATCAAGAAGAGAATTTTAATTAATCTCCAGCCCTACAAATTCTCAAAACATAGATCACCTTGTTGAAAGTTGAAACACCAAACCATCCATTTTTGTTGTTTAAGGTTTTTCATGTGTAGCTATATTTTCCTTTTGAATGGGAGGGAATCACAAAAACATACTTTCCCTAGTATTATCTTGAGTATAGATAAGACCTTCTCCAACAATAAAGGCTAATAGACGTATACTAGTTTCCCCGAGTTCTAAATCTACACCTTGCATAACATTTAGTCATGTCACTTGGTTCTTTGCAAGATGGCACATAAGAGTAATGGGTAAGGAACCATGCATAACATTTAGTCATGTCACTTGGTTCTTTGCAAGATGTCACATAAGAGTAATGGGTAAGGAATATTCATCGACTCACATAATAAGCTTGAAAATTGCCACAAATATCTTGGCTTTCTTCCATAAAGAATTCAATCTCTAGAGCAGTTGATTATCAATATTGGCGCAGCTACCTAAGTAGAACTACAAAAGTTTATATTTCACTATTATTAATTCAATTACAACTACTCTTTCTCTTGATAAGCTTCCAGTGTCTAATCCTGCACTAATCATAGAAGATGTAGATACAAGCCCTTCCAAGACACTGAACCCCCTAAACACCACACTGGAAGGAAGACACATCCCATGGAACCTATGGAATGCCTCCCTCTCCACCATCCTTTCTGATGACCAGTTTCCTACCTATCTTTTGTGAGTGTTAGTTTTTCAAACACTGCTGGAGACATATAGATGATCAATGTTCAGTTCTACTTCAAGGAAAGGTTCATTGGTCTTTTACATCTTTTGGATATTGTCAATCTCTAGTTCGTATTGCCCTCTTTCGGATATGGCAGTCCTTACAGAGATTGGAATTATTCAATCTATGGAAGATTTATGTTTTTCACCATGAGGATATCTCATTCTATACTTATGTTCTGTGGAGGGATAAGGTATACCATCAGTGTTTGGCCAAAGACACTACTGATCAAAGATGCCCAATGTTTAGATCCCATTGTTTATTTTTATATGCTCTTATATTTTGATAAGTGTTTATGATCTCCACTTTTTTCTCTATTGTTTTTGAATAATTTCTACAGATATAAGACATCTTTTCCAAAAAAAGAAAAAGAATTACAAAGTCCATCCTTACCTGGTATTACCATCAATTTCATATAGAAAAATTAAAGAAAACTAAGATGGGGAAAAGGAGAAGACGTGAACACCAATGGCATACGATTCTAATTTTAGCATGGAAAGGTAAAATTAATATCTAGATATGGACATTTAGCAGTTTTATTCTGTATTTTTCAACAAATTAAACGTGATACAAAACTTTGTACGATTTTTTATCCCAGCACAATGTTAGGGAAGTGTAATGGAATAAGAAAGGTAAAGTTTTGAACCTGCATACATTCATGCCAATAGGTGGAGATTGAAACCTGTAGAAATTCTTACTACATATTTTCCATTTTGGCATTGTCCATTATTCCAAACCCAACCTAGAATTCTGATAATAGTGACTAGTACAACTTGCTAGTATATACTACAGACCCATGTCAAATAATTGTGACAATACAAAACTTAAAAATATGCAAGTACAAGTTTTAAGGTCATTGGGATCTGCATCCTATCTTTGCATGATGGACATATTTTAATTAGTGTGCTCCAAGGAAGAGATAAAATCTCCTTGAGATCTATACCCTATTGCTAGATTGCATGCACTCTTCTTAACTAGACTTCAGACTAGGTCAAAATTAGCAAACTACTTAAATGAATTTAAAACTAACACTTGCAAAGTGCATGCACCCTATTTTACATGGAAAACACATGCAAATTGCTGAGAATAGATTGTTAAGAACAGAACAACAATCCAATCTATAATATTGATCACTCCCTCATAATTAAAGTGCCATACTATTGAATTTGGAAAAAGGAAGCGTGCCCCTCACTATCCTGTCAAAATTCTGCAACTAAAGCACTCATACCTCATTCATACATGTGCTGAGGAGTGCCACATGTGCAACCAGATTGTAAAAGACTATCCAAGGTACAATATTTTAATACTACCTCTTATTGAGAAAATTGTTCTCCACCCATCCAAGTCTCCCCATGAATATCTTGAAATTCCCTTGACCAAGGGCTTAGCCAAGATATTTGCAACCTATCTGAAAGTACTCTAGATCAATTGCTCCCTTATAAAACATGTTCCCAACAAATGGTACCTGATTTTAACGTGCTTGGAGAAATCATGGAATATTGGATTATCATAGAGTTCGACACAATTTTAATTGTCACAATTGACCCAAGTGGGCTCCAACATCTCACATGTTAGTGCTGCAATCAACTTGTGAAGCCATATATGGCTTTACAACTAGTAGTGTTGATTGCAATGTACTCTGTCTCTTCTAAACTCAATCACACTAAACGCTGCTTCCTAGTCAACCAGAAAATTGTTTCTAAACCCAAATTGAAGCAGCACCAGAAAGTACTCTTCCTATCACTTGCATCTCCTACACAATAAAAATCAATAAATCCATGTTGCATCAACTCACCATCTCTTGCATATTTCAAACCATACTATTTTGTACCCTTAAAATATATCATGATGGTCACTGTGAATATGCCTGGATTGAATGTACTGGATCAAGGTGTTATGAAGCCTTATCAAAGTATCTAATCAATTGTATATACATCAAAGGATCTACCATATCTGAGTTCAAGTGAGCATGCAACCTAGAATTGGCATCATTGGGGTGACCATGGATTTACAAACAATCATTTGGAATCTTTTCAAGGTCTCAAGCATGTACTTTCCATGCCAAAGGAAAACCTCACGTGTACTTGGCCACACCTCTGGACCCTACTGGGTATGTGTTATATTCAAACACTGGAAGCTCTACGAAATGAACAAGATTGATATTGTCAGCTTCCTCTACTCTTTCAATTATTGCTTTTGCTTGCCTTCACAAAAAATTCAAAATTAGAAAATTTATTATGAACACTTGTAAGGAAACCAAATGTGAGTATTTCATAAAGGAAGCAGTGATATTTTCTGATTTAGCTTCACCCTTTACCAAGAATAATGACAAAATTTTTGTTCCAAGATCAAGTGCAAATTATTACAAGGCTATCCACCATTTTCTTTTAGCCATAGATCCCCTTGTTGAAACACCAAACCATCCATTTTTTTTATTTAAGGTTTTTCATGTGTAGCTATATTTTCCTTTTGAATGGGAGGGCATTGCAAAAACATACTTTCCCTATTGTTATCTTGAGTATAGATAAGACCACCTCCAACAATAAAGGCTAATAGATGTATACTAGTTTCCTTGAGTTCTAAATCTACACATTGCATAACATGTAGTCATGTCACTCGGTTCTTTGCAAGATTGCACATAAGAGTAATGGCATGCTCTGTTTCTTGTAATGCAACAAGAGAAGTCTAGGGTCTTTATGTTATGTTATTTTCCTACCAAGTGCATCGGTTGGAAGGTCAGCGGCATACAATGCACACAAGATATAATCTTTTTCGGAAAATAAAAATAAAAATGGCAATGCATTGTCTAGAACTGAAACAACAGTAGCATTTTCCCCAATATAATTCACCCTCGTTGTTACAACTGCTAGCCCTAAACCCCATAACCCATCACACTGTCTATCTTTATGCGACACAGAGAATGGACCCTCTCTATCTCTAAAGCCCGATGAAAGTTCATCCCATAGGAAGTGAGTAAATGTTGACAAGCTTGAAAAAATCCCAGCAAACTGCAATATCTCAGCACCTCCTCTAACACATGCTAAAGATAAACATAAATTCAGGATTACAAGAGCTGACTCTCTCCAACTATCATGTCGAAGCTGACTAATTACACGCTTTGTGGGAAAATGCTTTTGAAAAATAGGAATCCATGTATTAGATGCAAGGAAACCTTTTAAGAGCATATCAATTACAGCTAAAGATATGTTTGCAACATTATTTTTTTCAACACAACTGCAAAGAACAGGCAAAAATCCCAAACTCATAAGAGAAACATCAGAAAGGACATCTCCCACATTCTTCCTATCTTTTATTCTCCATTTTCCTAGTACTTTTTATGTTGAGAATGAATAATATCTAATGATGTCACAAGCACTTCCAGGAGTCATCTAAGCATTGTTTCAAATCCATCTGGAATAAATGGCTTGATATATGTTAATGATCTTAGGCTTGTGATCACTATTCTGATCTCCTTTGCATAAAGTGTCCAAGTTTTCATCTTATTTGTTATTGATACTATACAGCTGGACATCCATCTCACAAAAATTATCAAAAGTTGGGCCTATTTAAAGAGAAAATTTAGCATGTAATTTGTTGGGTCACCAAAGGGGCCTAACACCTGTATTGATAACAGATAATTGAAAATATCTTCAACACACAACCCTATTGATTCTTCTGACAAGGATGCATTTAGGTTTATTGATCCCAACTGCACCCCCTATCCAACAAGACACAATATGAGGTCCTATAAACAGAAGGATAAGCATCAAAACGGACTGAACCGAAAATGTTATACCATAAACAAGGAAAGTAGGTAGAGTCTAGATGCATAACAAGCACATAAATTGTTTTGGATAAGTATGATAGTTCTCAAGCATGAATGAACTTACAACCTTTTTGTCAAATATTGACAAGGCTAACACAGTCATCAACGCTTTTAAGGCATTCAACTAACAATCTGCAAGACAAGAGGCCTTGTTTAAACTTTACACAACTAAATATTTCTAGTGTCTTTTTTGCTGCAGCTGTGAACCCTTTGTCTTCAGAGTGAGGCCACCACCCTATACCCAATTCTATTTCAAGGGATTTGGTATCATAAATATACTTATCTTCACACAATGAATGAAGCTCATGCTATCTGAAGTCTTCATCAAGACTTATTGATCTTGTTTTGTTACATTCATAGTGGTGTCAAATGTTGTTGAACTTCATTAAATCTTTTGTCTTTGCAATTCCAGCTGCAAGAGCACCTCTACCAATTTAGTGGTGTACTAAATCAGAATACTTTGTTCTAAGCCATTGAATCCTATAAAATAATGCTATAAAAGAGCTCAGTGTGCTTCTTGAACCTCTTAGACCTGTTATTGTGTGAAGGCAGTTGTTCTTTCCTGATAGGTGACTTATACAGTTTGACTGTGGTAAATTACAGAAGTTAGTGATTTTACTCAAACAGTTAAGAATTTAAGATCAGTAAGGCACAAAGCACTCGCATTCACTCAAATGATGAAATAAATTAGAAAGACATTGCTTTTGATGACCTGAAGGGACTTTTGTACCACCTTGAGATGAGTTGAATTATTGTACAAACCTAGATAGATCTATTTATATGCTGAATTTGATTCCAATATGAGAGCCCTCTTTCCAATCTCATTAATGGCCTAAATATCATCCAAGATGATCATGAATATGGTGGGTATGGTGCTGAATAGGAAGAGCACCTCAATCATTTTATGACATCATCAATGTTTGAGGAGTCTGGTTAAGAGTCTATCCATCAATTTAGATAAACAGTATAGAAAAAAATTCTTTGCATTCTAGTGACTGGTCCTCTGCACTTTATAGAAGATATTTTAGTCACCCTAAATTTCCATTTGTGAAATCAAGCTGTAAAATTTGCCATTGACAGGCCTTGCAAGACAAATTTAGCATCATCATAGAAATTCCTTGAAAATATTTCAAGGTTGTCCTAGTTAGCTTAGCAATGGAAAGAAGTCATTAAGCTTAGAAAAGTTTTCTTTTCTTTTTCTTTACAGTTGCTTTGATCATGCCATGGTTAAGTCCTTTGATATGACAACCTACAGGAAAGGAATTTAAATGATTATGAACAGATTTCTTTTATGGGTCCACAAGGAAGTTTACTAGCATGAACTCCTTAAGGCAACAATCCAATCAGCTACAAAAACAAGGTAAACGACCAGAAATCATAAATCAGATCCCTGATGCATCCCTTAGTCTGTATCGTAGCCATTTTGAGTTGACAATTCTCCATGATATATATTTGGTGGATCACTTGCAAGAATTTTGAGCCATCTCTTGCCAAGTATGGCAGTAGAACTAACCGAAAAACACTTTGATGGACCATTGTAGCTTACTGAAGATAGTCTTCCCACCTAGAACTCACTTCATTACAGCAGTTATACCTATAAGGAATAATTCATAAAGGAGGATGGTCTTTCTTCCTCACACTAGTACCACCACTACCTCTTATTTCATTCACCAAAAATATGTGAGCTCAGGATATCTGCACATCATGATCTCAAAATGGTATCCTTATATCTGCAACTTATAAACTACATGTAAAAGAAATCAATCCCAAGGGCACAACAATGATGTCAATTTTAGTCCAAATTTGTGCCCAGTTTTTTTTTTAGCAGCTTTGAAAGACATTTCTCAATGATCATTTGGAAGAACACACTTATGTGTTTTCAGTTGAAAGCTAGTTCAATCTCAATTGTGAGCCACTGCTCATCAAGTGCCACATTTATCTCCTTAGCTATGGCAAATCCCCTTGACATACAATGACAAAAATTTACCAAGGAAACATCCTTTCTCAAAGACGAAATTGAAGTAAAAAAGGGAGGGCATTGTCTGAAGAATAAAAGACATTAGTGCAACATAAGTAGGAAATTTCTTAGGTTGATGACTCGCCTGAGACGTGGACTTAGATGCTCCCACTTGTTCCTGTACACCCTACAATGTTTGAGTAAGCCATCTTAACTTCCTAGCTACACTAGTAAGTAATTAGGTCTTTTTTCCTTGACTAGAATCTTGCTGATCTAAATTTGATTTCTTTTTCAGTTTTAGAACAGAATCTGGAACAACATTTTCGCATGCATTAATCACTATAGGATTTTTCTATGGTTTTGAGGACCACTCATCTTCATCAAAATTCATATCCTTGCTCACCAATGTCTTAAGTTGCACTTTAATTTAGATCATGTAGGCCTTGGATATCTTACTGTATCCAAGAAAGACCGTCTTTATGTTCAAGGGTTCAAGATTAGTCCTTTTCTCATCATGAATATGAATATAAATTGGACAAAAAAAAGGAAAAAAATTTAATACTTGTGGCTTCTCACCAACAAAATATTTCTTTGATGTTTTGTCGTTCAAGATCCCGTGAGGAAATTGGTTCAAGATATAAACAATGTGTTGCAAGATTTGGCTTAAAGAAACATGGGTAAATCCATGTCCTGGATCATGGTTTTAGCTATCTCAATGATGGATTTGTTACTATACAAGCCCATTCTTAGCATCCTCTTGATCCTTGTTTCCCTGCAAAAGGTATCAAAGTCCTTGGACAAGGTTATAGTCCACTAGATCTGTCTCTCCCCTAAATTCCAAGGTTGAATGTAGGAAACTCAAGACAGAGTAGCAACAAAATGGGCATGTCAAGAAATTTGGATTGGGAAAATACTTGCAGATATGAAAGTTCATTAGGATAAGCATAATACTTTTTGTGATAATGAGGGAGTTACCAAGATGGAAAAAATACCCGCCTTTGATATTAATCAATTGCATTGAGGTGCACATATTACAACACTCTATGTTGTTATTTTGTTTTTGGTCAAAATCAGGGGAAACGCTTCCCCACTATAACATGGGGAAGAGCATTGTCAAACACAGTGGACCATTGGCTAAGCTGTTGCATTTGAGGGTTTTCTATGCCCATATAAAATCCATTTGGACTAGAATTTTATATTTTCCCGTTGGCCTAATCATGGGTCCATAGTAACACAATGGAGTGTGCTTGTCAGGGTTTGAACCCAAGTCATCATATGAAATCCCTCTTATTGGTAGACCATTTTTTCTTGCAGCTCTTTTTGATAGCCAAAAGCCCTATTAAGGGTGGTGTTTGCACGGGATAAATTTTAAATTTACACTTTGTCCTGCATATTTTCAAATTCATTAGCGAAAATGGGACAAATTTGAAATGGCTTCACCAACTAGTGCCCCACCACCTGGACTTGCTACTTACGTTGTATACTACCTTAGTATCTTGAATCTTATTGACACTCACAATAATGAAGCCCTTAGCCACTTGTTAACAAAGTTAGATACACAAACCAGTGCCACTTCTAAGGGTTTTGAATGTGCTCCTTTGGGCACAAATTTTGGAGTTCTCGTTTCAAGTCCATCTGTAGTAGAAGTGGCTACAAGGAAACTTCCCATAACCATTCATCTCTCAGCAAAGACAGAGCTGGTAGATTACTTGGGGAAGATTTACAAAAAGGTCTTAGCTATTCATAAGAAGTTACCACCTGGTGGTATACTGGTATTTGTCACGAGACAAAAGGAGGTGGAATTTCTATGCATACAGTTGACGAAAGCCTTTGTGAAAAGAAGCAAACAAGATATTTCTCAAAAAATCAAAGCCCACTGTAGACACAAATGATGTTGCAACTAAACCCAATCTTGAGGGCATTTCTCAAGCTGTGGATGGCACAAATGATAGTGGGAAACACAAAGATGGAACTGATAGGTTTAACTCATTTGACAATGAGGGGTTTGAAGTTCAATCAGAGGCAAAATCATCTTCCTCTGATGCTGAATTTGATTCACATTCATATAATGAAGAAGAAGAGTGTCTTGACAGTAGAAGAAATTGCAGTTGGTAGTGTTGAAGCAATAAGTGAGGGAGTAGATATGAAATTGGGAAATATGTTTGATGTTTTAGAAACATCAATGTCTCTCCCATCCAATCAGCCTAATATGGAACTGTGGTAGTTGATACATCAAATGAAATAGCTGGTGATGGAGACATCCCTCATGCATGCATTGGTTGGTCACGGAGAATGCAAGTACCAAATGTTGATATGCAACATAAATTCATGATTGAAGCAGTTGAAAATCACATGCCTCAAACAATTATTATTGATGAAATTGGAACAGAGCCTGAAGAAATGGTTGCGAGTACTATTTCTCAGCGTGGAATCCAATTGGTTGGAACTGCGCATGGAATGACTATTGAAAATCTCATAAAGAATCCTTCTTTAGAGATGCTTGTAGAGAGTGTGCAGAGTGTTGCCCTTGGAGATGATGAGGCAAAGAGAAGGGGAGTTCAGAAGGCTATACTTGAGAGAAAAGGACCATCCTCATTTACTTATGTTGTAGAGATGACATCAAGGACCGAATGTCGTATTCATCACAGCTTAGAAGCAACTGTGGATGCCATATTAGCAGGTGCTCTATAAAGTTTTTCATATCCATCCCAGGGGATAAATATGCTGTATGATGCAGTATGCAATGTCAATTCAAAAACAAAAATAATTAATCAAGTATCTATCTTGGCCTGTTCAAACTTCATATAAAATTTCCATGATATGTTGTGAATAGGAAAATCTCCATCATTTGAGGTCCGCCAGATGGTTATGAAGGTAGTGACAGATGGAAGTCCTGCCACAATAGAACCAGGCATTGGAAGCCATTTTAGGAGCACTTTGACATGTTTAGAGTCTGATGGTGTTTTGAGGCTGGTAATGAGAGTGGTGATGATGATATTTTTGGGTTGAAAGGTAGTTATGAGCAATTTCAAAAGGATGATGATTCACCACTTGTTTTATATAATTATAAAAGATCATGGAGGCTGATCTGGAGAAAGTAGTGGAAGTAATGGGCTAGGGAGTACATTAATTTCTAACATTAGGGGGAGAACCCAAGTCTAAAATGGGCCTCATAAGAAAAATGTACAACAAAAATAAACTTTATAACAATGACAATAGGATTCAAGATGATGATGTCAATAACAGGATGGTTGCACCATTTTTTAAATAAAAGGGTAAAAATATTAAAAAATAATAAAATAATAAAACTACTTTTTCAACAATGATAACATGTCACAAAATTTTCATAGAATTTAGAAAGAATTGCTGTTAGATAGAGGCTAATTCCTCATTCAGAGTACCCATGTTGCACTTTAGTGAACTCTACACGAAAAAATGAGAAATACATAAAAAACGTGATTGTAATCACATTTTTTTATGTATTTCTCATTTTTCGTGTAGTAGGACCCATCGAAAGTATGCAACATGGGTACTCTTTGGATGGGGAATTAAATTCCGCATCCAACGAGTACTCCCGCTCGAAATTTGAGTAAAAACTTTGGGAGATAAGTTGAAAATATGAATTGAAAAAGTAGTTTTTTCATTTTTCCCTCTAAATTTGATGATGTCATCAAATCTTATTAGATTTTTTCCACTATTATTTTATAATTTCCTTAGGAGGCCCATTTTAGACCTCAAATTACACAATAGTGGCAAATGAGCCATTGTTGCAGATCTTACTTCCATTCTAAGTTCAAGTTGATCCCCCTGTTCCAGAGTGGCTCAAATATTTGAACGTCTACTATATTTGTGATGAAGACAAACATGATGGCAAATGGCGGAGATGGTAATGGTCATGCGTACTATTCTTGGTTTGCAGACTCTTGGTGCAAGTTATTTTGGTTCATTCAAAAAGCTTAAGAATGATATTGATATATGAGATGGAGCAACCAAGAGAAGATCTTCCCGAGAAGAGATTGATGCTTTAGAAGAGGACAGACTTGCTATTGAATATATTGTGATCCCTGGAGGGCAGCCAATTGAACTTCTTCCAAGATGTGCTGACATTATTGCTCGTCAAATAAAGTTGATGGAGAGCTATCAATTATTAACAAAGAAATCAGGGAGATAGCTAGAGTGACAGCCGATGACTACCAATGTTTCAGAGATATGACATTGCAAAAAAATGAATCAACAAAAAAAATAAACAATGAAATAGTAAGCCTCAGTAAAGACTCTATTGAGCATATACATAGAGGCAGTGAAGATTCTCAAATGATTGAGCTAGTGGTTCAATGTTATAAATACGAAAACAATTCTTTTCCCCACACTATATCAACAGCGACAGGTGTGCCTAAAAGAAATATAAACAATGAAATGGATGAATGTTTTGTCAATTCAGAATCTACTATTACAAATGAGCAGAGATCTCCTGAAGTGGAGGAATATAATCCCAAGATGAACCTGATGCAAGTAAGGCTATGCGTATTGGTGTTCCAACAGAGGATGATCTGGTAGAAGGAGATTTAAGAGCTAAGAACTATAACACTATGGCAGTGGAGCTTCTGCCGATATTATGTTAAACCTCATGCATGTTCGACTTAAGAAGGATAACCATTGGTTTATATTGACGATTCAAGTTGATTTCGGACCCCCTCGGTGTTTCAAATTTTAATGGAGGAGGGAGGGTTTGAAATGGGCACTTTTCAAACCCATCCATTAACCACGTGGCAAGCGAAGGATATGTTCACACCCACCCCCCGGAATCACAATACGGCTTACCATCTGTTGGGCTCTCCGAAATTCGGTTTCAGGTTTTCATAAAACAAATGCTCAAAGTCTATACTTGGAACGAATTTTTGTTGTTGGGAAAGGAAAGGAGGTTTGAACTATCATCACCCAAAAAGAGCGATATTTGCACGATAATGTACACTAATGGCACAACTGGTGAACCTAAAGGCGTATTGATCACAAATGAAAACATTGTTTCTATGGTGACCGAAATTGCTTATTTTCTTAAATGTCAGAATGAAGAGCTCACAGAGAAGGATGTTTATTTCTCATTTCTTCCTCTAGAACATATATTTTATCAAGTGACAGAGGAATTTTTCATATCAAAAAGTGCTTCAAGTGACTTACTTTGGTGTCTGTTGACTTTTGGTGGAGATATTCATAAGAACTGAAATAATTGTCTTGTAGTGTGCCACGTTTTTTTATCACATATGTGGAACGACAGAAGGGTGATAGTTGGAGGATTTCTACTTATGAAGGATAATCGTTGGTTTATAATCGTTGGTTGGTTGAATTGATGATTCAAGTTAATTTTGTTCCCTTTGTTGTTTTGAATTTTAATGGAGGGAGAAGTTGAAATGGGTGCCCAAAACTGACCATTAAGAGTGGCAGCGGGATATGTTACTTCCCCCCCAAAATCACAATACGACTTACCATCTGTTGGGCTCTCTGAAATCCGGTTTCGGGTTTTAGCAGGTGCGAAGGATATGTTAGCAGGTGCTCTATAAAGTTTTTCATATCCATCCCATGGGATAAATATGGTATATGATATAGTATGCAATGTCAATTCAAAAACAGAAATAATTAATCAAGTATCTATCTTGGCCTGTTCAAACTTCATATAAAATTTCCATGATATGTTGTGAATATGAAAATCTCCATCATTTGAGGTCTGCCAAATGGTTATGAAGGTAGTGACAGATGGAAGTCCTGCCACAACAGAACCAGGCATTGGAAGCCATTTTAGGAGCACTTTGACATGTTTAGAGTCTGATGGTGTTTTTGAGGCTGGTAATGAGAGTGGTGATGATGATATTTTTGGGTTGAAAGGTAGTTATGAGCAATTTCGGAAGGATGATGATTCACCACTTATTTTATATACTTATAAAAGATCATGGAGGCTAATATGGAGCAAGTAGTGGAAGTAATGGGCCTAGAGAATGCAGTTAAATTAACAAGGACATTGGAGCAACTGATGCAATTATTGCTTTACATTCTAAGCTCAAGGAGAATTCATGGATTTTAGGAGTGGCTAAATATCAACGTCTACCCATATTTGTGATGAAGACAAACATGATGGCGGATGACGGAGATGGTAAGGGTCATGCATACTATTCTTGGTTTGGATATTTTTGGTGCAAGTTATTTTAGTTCATTAAAAATGCTTAAGAATGATATTGAGATATCAGATGGAGCAGCCAAGAGAAGATCTTCCTGAGAAGAGATTGATGCCTTAGAAGAGGCCAGACTTGCTATTGAATATATTGTGATCCCTGGAGGGCAGCCAGTTGAACTTCTTCCAAGATGTACTGACATTATTGCTCGTCAAATAAAGCTAGTGGAGAGCTATCAATTAGTAACAAAGAAATCAAGTAGATAGCGAGAGTGACAACCGATGACTACCCATGTTTCAAAGATATGACATTGCAAAACATTGAATCAGCAAAAAAAAAAGAACAATGAAATAGTAAGCCTCAGTAAATATTCTATTGAGCATATACATAGAGGCAGTGAATATTCTCAAATGATTGAGCTGGTAGTTCAATGTTATAAATACGAAAACAAGTCTTTTCCCCACACTATATCAATAGCGACAGGTGTGTCTAAAAGCAATATAAACAATGAAATGGTTGAATGTTTTGTCAATTCAGAATCTATTATTACAAATGAGCATAGATCTCCTGAAGTGGAGGAAGATAATCCCAAGATGAACCTGATGCAATTAAGGCTATGCATATTAGTGTTCCGACAGAGGATGATCTGGTAGAAGGAGATTTAAGAGCTAAGAACTATAACACTATGGCAGTGGAGCTTCTACCGATATTATGCTAAACCTCACGCATGTTCGACTTATGAAGGATAACAGTTGATTTAGATTGACGGTTCAAGTTGATTTCGGAACTCCTCAGTGTTTCGAATTTTAATGGAGGAGGGGGGGTTCGAAATGGGTACTTTTCAAACCCAACCATTAACCACGTGGCTTACCATCTGTTTGGCTCTTCGAAATCCGGTTTCGGTTTTTCATAAAACAAATGCTCAAAGTCTATTCTTGGAACGAATTTTTGTTGCTGGGAAAGGAAAGGAGGTTTGAACTATCATTACCCAAAAAGAGCGATATTTGCATGATAATGTACACTAATGGCACAACTGGTGAACCTAAAATCATATTGATCACAAATGAAAACATTGTTTCTATGGTGACCGAAATTGCTTATTTTCTTAAATGTCAGAATGAAGAGCTGACATAGAAGGATGTTTATTTCTCATTTCTTCCTCTAGCACATATATTTTATCGGGTGATAGAGGAATTTTTCATATCAAAAAGTGCTTCAATAGGGTTCTGGAGAGGGGAAGTGAA